>CM052805.1:7816665-7843364 GCA_028533885.1 Nasua narica | reverse complement strand
CTGGGCTGTCCTCAGCCTCCTTTTGAAGGGGAATCACCAAAGGCGCAAAATGTTTAACAAGCCACCGGGTCGCTGCCAGCAAGGGGCAATGCTGAGCTTTGATCCCGGGTGTCCTCCCTCTGGGCGTCCTCCCCCTGCGTAGCGAGCAGCCTCTTTTTGTTTAGTTGATAACGTTTCATTTTGTCCAGTGGTGCCAAGTTTTCTAAAGAGACTTTTATTCTCATTTTATATGGCGTTTCCGGTTCCTATCGTTCTGGTCAGCGTATTGTTATTAGGGAGGAGGGGGTGCTTTGGAGAAGTCGATGGAGATGGGGAACCACCAAGAGCATTTGGGTTCTGGCCTCCCGTGTTGAGGACTTCTTGAATCATGCCCTGTTCCCCTGTAGGATTAGAGGGCGGGGCTTGCAGCGCCCGCCTCTGTGGCCTGATGTGCTGAGGGCTGGGGCACCCTGTGCAGAAACACGGACTTCTGCTCTCCAAGGTCAACATTCTGGCCTGTGTTGCAAAACCTCTCTGTAGAAGAGCTTGATCTCTGGATTCTCAGCCTAGGCTGTTCCCTCCTGGCCCAGGGGTTACCCTGGGAGGGAAGCCAGAAGAGGCATTCTGGGGACCCTGCCTGCTGGAACTCGACTTCCTGAGCCAGCCCCGACAGCACCATTCCCAGGAATGGGCAGGAAGGAGCCACTTTCTATTTGTAAATGGTGGCCATGCCCTGCTGTCACCCTTCCTTCTTCCTGCCCTCCTCAAGCTTCACCCCCTTTGGCGGAAGAAGGAACCTGGCCCAGGGTCCTGAGGCAGGAGTGGGCAAGACAGTCTCCACACCCCCACCAGTCCCACTGGGATGATTTTCCAGGCTGGTGGGGATCCCCCTGCAGGGGCATCTGGAGTCTGATCTGAATTCCCGGGGGCAGACACACCCCTACCTGATCTTGGAGGGGGAAGCCTGGCAAGAACAGAGGGGACCTGAGGACTTCCCCTCGAAATGGTTACCATGCTGGGGCTCTGGGGCTCCCACTGACAGCCTGAGAGAGTCCACAGCATGCTAGGCATTTTCAATGATAAGCATCCATTCTTCCTTGTGTCTCTCTGAGGAACCATCCCCTTCCCCCACTTTCTCAAGTGTCCTTCACCCCGGGAGACAAGTAGGTCAGACTTGGCCTGTTAGCATAATCCATCCCCGGCCACCACGTTGGGTCAAGTGTCCACTGAGAGTCAGTCTGGGACTTTTGTGGGAACTACGTAGAGAAGATCTCTGTTCGCTGAGCTTGTTGAGCTGATCAGATGTGAATCGGGAGCGGCTGACAGCTGACTTGCCTGCCAACAGAGGGAAAACAGAGCCCAACGATGATTTTTTTAAAATGGCATTTCATAAAGGAAAGAATGAATTATTCACTAAATGGGACAATTGGCTACACAGGGGAAAATTAAGTCAGATCCCTTCGTCATATCACAAACAGAAATAGTTCCTGTTGCATGAAAGAAAAAAGGATTGAGAAGTGAATGTAGAAGAAAATGCAGGCTACTTTTTGATAAATTTGGGAATGGGCAAAATCTTAGATTTCCCTGCATTTCCACAAGAATCCAGAAGCCCCCCAAGGAAACTGTTCACAGATGGGGTGCATAAAAACAGAAACCTATGTAGCCAAAGAGACCACAGAAAAAAATCAAAAGACTGATCACGATTGGGAGAAAATTTTTGCAATATTGCAACGGAGAGATAGATGTAAATGCCTCTAATGACAAAGAAGTCTCAAACCCAAACTGGGCAAAGGACATGAACAGGCAAATCACAGAAGAATGGTCAGCCAGACCGTTGTTCGTGGCAAGAAGTCCTGATCCAAAGGTGCCCTCAGGGAAGGGACTGGAAATGATGTGATGCACAAACTGTTAAGGGAAAGGAAAATATTTAGCCCGGAAGAAAGCAGGTTAGAGCGGCGTTGTCCAATAAAATATAACTCCAGATGCATAGGAAATTTTAAATTTTCTAATAGCCGCTTTAAAAAAGAAACAACAAAGAGAAACAGGTGTAGTCAATTTTAATGACCTATTTTACTTAACCCAAATGGTGTCATTTCAGCACCTTATCAACCTAAAAATGATTAACTGGTTTTTGGTACCACGTCTTGGAAGTCTGGCACATACATTATGTTATGGCTTGCCTCAGGCTGGGGCAGCCACGTTTCAGATGCTCCGCTGTGCTAGATGGTGGCAGCTACCGTAGTGGGCAGCCCAGTGTTACTGACGAAGTGAACGGATCACAGACCTGGGGCTGTGTCCTGGCTTTCTCATTTGCGAACTGTGTGACCTTTTGGATGTTCCATGTCTTCCTTTGAAAAATGGTGCTATTGGGCCGTGTGGGTTTTAAATGGAATTCACAGAAGGCATCTGGCTTACTGGCTGGCACGGAGTTAAGAGCATAACACTTTATTTGTAGTTCCTCATTGTTACCAAGTAGCTGATCAGCCTGTAAGCACAGCGAACAAAAAGAAAACCAATGGCAGCATGTCAGATTTTAATGCAGCCTAAGAAAGAAGTCCACGTCCAGTCCTACAGGTGCGAGCACCATGACCTTGGAGCGCCGGAAGAGCTAGCCTGGTGGAGAAGTGCTTAAGTGTAAAATAAAACACCAGATTTCCAAGACTCGGTGCGAAAAATAGAATGTAAAACATCACACTAAATTTTTTTTAAAGTGTTGATTGCAGCGACATGGATGGGCTCACGTTGTAGTTCTATTGCATGGCGTTGATTTAGGACTCTGCTACCGTGGGATAGAATGCTTTGTTGGTAGTGAGCTCCCCATCTCGAGAGGGCTTCAAGCCGAGGATGCATGATAGGGAAGTGGGGATAGCATAGGATGATGCAGAGCTAGGGACTTGTGGGTTTCTTGAGCTCCTGGCCATAGAGGGGCTCCTGGGGCTGCAGCCCAGTGCCTGGTGACAGGCAGCTGACCGTGACTGTCCACCTGCAGGTGACCTAAAACGCTGCCCTCTCTCCTGCTCAGCAGGACCCAGCTCTTCCGCACAGGAGTCCAATATGACATAGTGTTGGCTCAGGGGGCAGCGGCTGGCCATGCCTGCCTTGGCTCAGGGGGCAGGGCCGTGCCTGCCTTCTGTGTCCTTGTCGCTTAGAGCAGCTCAAGGTCATGCCCGTGAGGTCCCCCTTCTCCCCTGCCCCCAGTGTGTTGAGGGAGCCCCCCCACCATTGCTCTCTGCTCAGCCCCAGATCCTGGGCAGAGCTCCCGCGTGGGGGAAGTTCTTGGCTGCCTGGACACGTGGAGAGGCCCTGGGAGGGAGTATCTTAGCAGACGCAAAGCCGGGACACCATGTCCCCTGCCCCAGCGGCCAGACAGCTTCCTCCACGAAGCCCGAGGCCCATGTCGTCCAGGAAGGGCCAACTTCAGTGTTCGCCAGTTGGCCCAAGGCAAGCAGAGCCTCCCGGAACCAGAGTGAGTTTTGTTTAATGTCAGAACCCACAAGCAGCAGGGTGGTGTGGCCGGAGCTCAGCCTGGAGGCTGTGCTCTAGTCCTAAAGGCTCTCCTATTACCAGGAGACCTTGGGCAGGTCCCTTATGCCTTCTTGGCCTCGGTCTCCTCGTTCACCAGAGCAGGTAGGGGGACAACACGTGGCCTTTCCAGTTCTTAAATCCAGGGATCCTATGATTCACCCACAACGGTTCCTCAGCTCCTCTGTGGGCATCCTCTTACTCCCCGCTGTGCCTGTGTCCGAATCTCCTCTTCTGTAAGGATTCCAGTCCCCTTGGATGAGGACCTACCCTCATGGCCTTATTTTAACTTACCCCTTCAAACACCCTCTCTCCAAATACGGTCCCAGGTTGAGGTGCTGTGGGGCCTAGGACTTCCACAGATGAATTTGGGAGGGGTGCCCAGTTAGGCTTAAAACACCCCTGGAAGGCAGGGAGAGTCTCTTTCGCCTGCAGAGATCCTCAGATAATCTTCGTTTAAAGTCAATGTTGGAGTAGGGGGTGGGGAGGAGGCTTAGGGGCAGGGAATGGAATGTGCCCCTTTGGGGTTCTTCAGCTCCACCCTGACACTAACCCCTCTCCCCTGACCCCAGCCCCGCTGTGATGCTGACAGCTGAGATGGGAAATGGCCAAGTGACCAGAAATTGCCTCCTCATCATAGAAGAGTGTTGACCCCAGTTGGGAGGGTCAGGAAGGCTTCCTGGAGGAGGTGCTATAAGGAGGCTAGGAATCCCAGCCAGGTGAGACCAGTTGGGGAAGAGCTTTCTGAGCAGGGGCAAACTGGTGTGTGTGACAGAGGGTGTCTTATGAAGGAGGCTCCAGTGTCAAGTTCAAAGCCAGGGCAGCCCAGGAAAGTCCTAAATGCTGGGGAATGCGGACTTCACCTGAGAGCTTTAGGAGGTATTGAATGATGTCAAGCAAGGGAGTGGACCTACCAACTGACCAGTGTTCACCTTGGGGTGGGGGTGTGGGGGGCTGGCCTGCAACCCGAGCTGTCCCTCCCCCTGCCTCTGCCTGTGCCAGCACTCCAGCCCAGCTCACAGCCCTTTCTTCCCCTTCCTCTGGGAAGCCGGGGGCCCCTCTCCTCCATTGTTGACTGGGACCGCCCTGGACCGTTCAGCGTCCCTACCATTAGTCTTCAGCAGTACGTTTGCACACACAGCTTTTGTGTGGGCAAGTCTGGGAAGCACATCATCGGTTTCTTTACAGGACTACATGTGCCTTGCTGAGCTCCCCACACATAGGTAGCAGGGGGTCAGGAGGGTCCCCACTGGCTGAGCCTCCAGAGGGAGGGGAGAAGCCAAGGACTCCCGAGTGGGCTAAACTGGGCAGGTCCTGTGTGCAACACAGAATGTCCCCACTCCAAGCTGCTTTGGCTACTAATAACAAAAACAGAGCAAATATTTACCAAGGTCTTACTCTGTGAACACTTCACAAAATTAATTCCCTTCATCTTAATGGCAGCCCTATGAGGTAGGGACCTTTATTATCTCGGTTTTAAAGATGAGAAAAGAGAGGCACAAAGCAGCTGGGTCCCTGACCCGGGTTCAGCGGTTAAACCACTTCAATAAAGGAAGGGAGTCTTTTGCTGCATATAAACGAGGAAAGCCACCTATCTATGGCTTGGAAATGGTGATACCATTAATTTCAGGCCAAATGCTTCATAAAAATGATAGGGCACAAACTGGCTTCTCCAGTTTTTTGTTTTTGTGTTTTTTTGTTTTGTTTTGTTTTGTTTAGAGCTTTAGACACAAAGCTTTCACTTTTAGAAATTAGATGCAATCTTTAAGTCTGGAGATTTACAGAAAAATCCGGCTCCTGGCTCCCTCTTGGAAAATGGAAAGTGCTGGTGCCCTGGGCCCACATTCCCACACGGCAGCAGCTGTCCAGGTGGGACGGCTGTAGGTTCCAAGACATTCGATTTTAAGGAGCATTCCCCTGTCCCCCACACAGGGGGATTCCCTCACTGGTAGTCCTGGGATGGATGCTCCGAGAAGCACTGCTTTAGTCCCTGGGTGCTCGGAGTCACGGGGGCGGGGGGCATGCTAGCGAGCAGCTCTGCCCTGGGGAGTCCAAAGGCTCCGGTTTGCTCCTCGGTCCCAAGGGACCACAGACATACCGGTCTCCAGGGCACTCAGCGTGACATCTTCCAACACCAGGACGGTGCATGGGGCTTTTCTTCCCCGAGCGTGTAGTCCGGGCTCATGTACCTGCATTTTGGGGCCCAAAGGATGCCTCAGCCCCTCCCCTTCTGCACCCTCTCCACCTGCCCTCCCTCCCACAGGCCGCTGAAGGTGCCAGGTCCGTGTGGAACTTGTTTGCCTGCTTGTTGTATGGGTTTGGATGAAACAGACTTGGTGGGGGGATGGGTTTTAGGGGAAGGAACCCGTGCACAGCCTCTTATGACACAGAGGGTTGGTGTGCGATCACTTATACCAAAGCTTGCTGATAAGCAGTCAGACTTTACCAGCCTGCCCGACCAGCCGCTGGGGCGATCGCGCAGACAAGCGTCGAAAAGGAATTGTCCCATCCACTACCAGACGATACACACTCCATCTGCAACAAGGAATCGGGCTGGAAGGTCCAGTGTGCAGGCCACAAGCCGGAGGTGGCTGCTGAGTGCCTGAAGTATGGCCAGTGTGAATTTGAAGACTTGGTTTAAAAAGAGAGAGAGAGATGTAACATCTTGTGGATACGTTGTATGTCAGTTGCACGCTGCAGTGATACTACTTGGGATCTAGGAGGTTACAGAAAATATATTATTAAATTTAATCTCACCATATTTTTTACCCCGGCTACTAGAAAATGTAAAATTATAGATAGGAGTGCTGTTTTCTTTTTTACGGGACAGCATCTCCATTGCTTCCTTCCCAGAGGGAATCCCAATCCAATCCAAATCCCTTAATGCAAACTTTCCTAACTGTATCCTCGCCATCTTTACATTATGAACGTCCCAGGGAGGCAGGGGTCAGCGACTCGTCTTCACGTACCTGCAGAGCCCCCATCAGAAGAATACCAAGAATGCCACTAGCACGCCCCCCTCTCCCCCCGCACCCTCTGTGCTGTTCCTATTAGAAAAAAAAAAAAAAGGGAACTGTATGAGTCTCCTAGGGCTGCTGTAACAAATGACCACAACGGGGTAGCTGGAAAAGGCAACAGTGTGGTGTTCTCTCTCATTCTGGGGGCCGGAAGTCAGAAATGAAGGTGGGGGTGGAGCGGTTTCCTCCAGGCTCTGGGGAGAGTCTGTTCCCAGCTTCTGCGGGCAGCCAGCAGTCCCGGGCATCCCTTGGCCTGCACTGCATCACCCCATCTGCTGTCGCCACCACATGGTCTTCTCCCCTGTGTGTGTATCCAAAACTCCCTTCCCAGTGAGAACTTTTTTTTTTGAGAGAGAACCTGACAGTGAGTTGGAGGTGGGGGTAGGGGGCCGAGGGAGAGAGAGAATCTTAAGCAGGCTCCACGCCCAGTGTAGGGCCTGATTAGGGGCTCGATCGCCTGACCCCGAGATCATGATATCAAAAGGGGTATCTCATGATACCCCTGAGCTGGTATCAAAAGTCAAAAGCTTAACACACCGAGCCATCCAGGTGCCCCCAGTGTGAACCCTTCTTAATTACTAGCTAATGACATTTGCAAAGACCCTGTTTCCTTTTGTATTTGTTTCAGGTTTTTATTGAAATTCTAGCTAGCTAACATATACTGTAATCTTGATTTCAGGAGTAGATTTAGTGATTCATCACTCACATGTAACACCCAGGGCTCATCACAAGTGCCCCCCTTAATCCCCATCACCCATTAGCCCATCCCCCACCCACCTCTCTCCACCCAACCCTCAGTTTGTTCCTATAGTTAGAGTCTGTTACGACTTGCTTCCCTCTCTTTTTCCCCCTTTCCCTTATGGTCATTTGTTTCTTAAGTTCCACATATGGATGAAATCATCCAGTATTTGTCTTTCTCTGACTTATTTCACTTAGCCTAATGCCCTCTAGCTTCATCCACTTTGCTAAAAATGGCAAGATTGCATCTTTTTGATGACTGAATCATATTCCGTGGGATATGTCTGCCCCTTCTTCTTTATTCATTTATCTATCGACGATACTTGGGCTGTTTCCAAAATTTGGCTATTGTAGGTAATGCTGCAGTAAACATCAGGGTGTATGTATCCCTTTGAATCCCTATGTTTGTATCCTTCGGGTAAATACCCAGTAGTGCAATTGCTGGGTCGTAGGGTAGTTGTATTTTTAACTTTTCGAGAACCTCCATGCTGTTTTCCACAGTAGCTACACGGGTTAGCCTTCCCACTGACAGTGCAAGAGGGCTCCCCTTTCTCCATGTCCTTACCAACACCTGTTGTTTCTAGTTTGTTAATTTTAGCCATTCTGACGGGTGTGAGGCAGTGTCTCATCGTGGTTTTGATTTGTATTTCTGAGACCCAATTTCCTAATTAGGTTACATTGTGAGGCTCCAGGTACACATGAATTTGCGGGGGCGGGGGGACACTGGCCAGCTCGGCACAGGGACCTCTTTGCGTCGGGCAAGGGAGGTCTTCGAGGTGACCTGTTTTGGTGAATAAAAGAGGCAGAAGGAGAGAGGCAGCCGCATGGGCATAGCCCCTGATGTGGGTTTCCTTCAGTTTTTCCAGTGACTTCTGGGTCATTTCAGGGTGCCTGGGAGGCCAGCCGGCCCCAGCGTGGCTGTGTGGTGGCAGCTGCCTGTGAGCAGAAGGTTGGGGGACACTAGTTCTGGGACTGCAAGGCAAGAGGTTCTAAGCGATGCCCCCACCAAGCCCCCATGCTGCCCCAGGGAAGTGACTATGGGTGTGGGAACCGCGTGTAAGGACTGACTGAGTCCCTAACCAGCGAAGGCCGTGGGATCCCAATCCTACTCCAGGCAGTGGTTTCTGGCGCAGGGAACGTACCCGTGGGTCAGGAAACTCAGCACCTCTCCGTTGCCACTGAACTTCCCATGGGGATGGGTGGGCTATTCCCAGCTATAGGAACCCCCCCCCCCTCCCCGCCCAGGAAACAGGTCTTATTTCAATGCTGGATTCAGAAAATGAGGTCCTTCGGCGTATAGTCATGTGTACCCCCCGCCCCGGGTTCTTGGCCTTTTGGGGGGAGGAGCAGAGAAAACCAACCTACCTGAGGGAGGTATGCCCTGGGACACAGGCAGAGCACACTGTCCCCAAACTGTGAAACTGGACACGCCCCAGACACAAAGGAGCTACTCAGGTGCTCGACCAGCTCCCTCTTGATTCCCCACCAAGTCCTGTGGGGGTACTTAATCCTTATAGCGGCCCGGGAAGTGGGCGTTATTATTACCCCCATGAACTCACTGAAGTCTTGGTTTTAAGTAACAGAATGCACTGTGGCTGATTTAAGCAAAAAAAGTTTTTCTTTTTCTTTTTAAAGAATTGTTTACTTGAGAGAGAGAGCATGCACGAGCATGCATGCATGGGGTAGGAGGCAGAGGGAGAAGGGGCGAAAATCTCCAGCAGACTCTGCACTGAGCATGGAGCCCGACTTGAGGCTCGATCCCACGACCTGAGCCAAAACCAAGAGTCAGACGCTTAACCGACTGAGCCACCCAAGCGCCCCCAGGAAAGGTTTTCCTTAAAAAGTATTGGGTAGCTCTGCAAACTCAGGGTTGGGGAGGCAAACTGGGTTTATATAGTGTGTGGCTACACACACTTACCGGGGGGACCCTTTAACAAACACACAACCCCGACACTCCACTTGACAGGTGAGAAGATGGAAGCACAGAGAGGTTGAGCGACTTGCCCAAGGCAACACAGCTCAGATGGTGGAGGTCGGATTCCAAAGCACCTAGCAATGAGAGCGGAGCTCTCACATGGATGGGAGGGTTTGGACAGGTGACAGGTAATGTCACGTGGAGACCTGTGAGATCCATGACACAGAAGGAGAAGGCAGAGCTTGGAGGAAGAGCTGTTACTCGTCTCGTTTCCTGCTGGAGAGAAGAGGGCAGGGAACTGCAGGGCCCCCCAGAACTCCCATCTGGCTGCTCCTTTCCAAGGCCCAGAGTGGCCTGTGCCTGGATCGGGGAGCAGACCGTGAGGGGGTGGGGGGCCGCGTGTATGGCCTGCTCCTGTCGCCCCACCCCGCAGACCCCAACCGGCCTCTGGGAGCCGGACGTTCTGGAGTCAGGTTGACACTGATGGTAAACAGAGACATTCCAAACCTGGAGGAATTGGAACAATGCGGCCACCATGGACCGAGGCTCGGGAGGTGACGCCGGGCCGGGCGGGGTTCCATCCAGGCCTGGCTGCAGACTGTGTGCCGGCCTGGGCAAACCCTCCGAGCGCCTACTGTGTGCAAGATTGGGGGGGAGAGGCGTTCCTGAGCTCCCTGCCCAGAAGCCATGGCAGCCGGCCTGCTGCGTGGGGGGTGTGGGGTCAGCGCCTTCTGGAAGGAGTGGGGACGGTTTCGTTCTCACCTCTCCTCTGAGAGCCCGGGGAGGGGCAGGGCGGGGCGATCTGAGCTGCCATCTCCGTGTGCACACGGGGCAGGGATGGTGTCGCCACCCCACCCTGCCAGGGGGACCCGACGCCTGGCAGGCTGAAGCCAGCTGTCTCCAGGCTGGGCCCAGAGACGCGCCAGGCCCTCCGACCCTGCGTTCCTGTTGTTAGTGTGCATTCCTCTCGGACGGAATCTGAGCCAGAAGGTGCTTGACAAACAACTCCTGGGAAGTTGGGCCCCAAGTCGGGCAACTCTGCTCCCTCCTCTGTGGAATCTTCCCCGGAGGTGGATTCTGGGTTGGGGGGGGTCCCCCTCCCCCCCAGGCTGCCTCCCCGGGCCCCGCCTTCCAGGGTTTTCTCCTGGTTCCCACCCTGGCTCCTTCCTGTCGGGGTCACAGACTGCGTGAACCTCAGGGCCTTCCCTCCCTGGTTCCCCGTCCTCCGCTGTCCCCCGCCTCTGGGCGGGCATCTGGGGCCTTGCAGCAGGCAGTACCCGCCCACTCGTGCTGTCGTCCTTCTGTCTAGGCTGCGCGTGGTCCGTCTGCACGTTTCACGAAGCCAGGCACTGCACGGGACGTCAGCTTCAGGAATGTGGGAAGCTGTCCCCCATTGCTGTGACTTGTAGGGACGTGGCGGGTCTTATTGTTTTTCTCGTATGTTCTGCAATGGGCTCGTGAGGCCCGGACCCCCCAGACGAGCAGACGGGGCCTTCACCGACGTGCCTTGTTGAGCTCCAAGCTCTGGGGGTTGCCAAGCAGGAGTGTTTGCCCTGGGAGCTGTCGGGGCCGCTGGCTGGCCTCACTCTCCTGCCCGTAGTCTCCGAGCTCGGGTCCCTGGGAGCATCGGGGGCCTGCCGGAGCTTCCTGAGGGGCGAGGGGCAGGCCTGGTCTGGTGGACGTCTGGGGAACCCGGGTGGGTGGGATTTGGGGGTGCAGTATATGAAGTGGGGGACAATATGCTACCCACAGAAGGAGGTGGGGTTTTAGACACCTTAACCAGGCACAGGAGGGCATCCTCGGAACCCTCAGGGAAAGAAAGAAGGACAAAGAGGAGGAGAGGAAGAAGAAACTTGCGCAGGGGGCTCTGCCCTGCCCAAATTCAAGGTTGGCCTTGCTGTCTGTTTGCTAGGAGCCCAGTAGCTCCGCCTCCCAAGTGTGAGAGGAGGCAAGGTCCTGCCCTTTAGGGGACTTACATTCCCAGGGGCCCTAGATCTTGCCCCAGGCATGGGATGGGGTCCTTGGAATGGTACTGGTTGCTGGCTGGTGTCCCAAACGCCTGCCCACACTGTCCCCTCCCGCCCGCAGACCACAGCATTCATGCTCCGAGCCGGGTGCCCACGTGAGTCCTGAGATGCGCTGATCCCGGGGGAGGGCCAGCCGTGGAAATGGGGGCACCATGGCGTGTCTCTGTGAGAGGCCCCGGCCGTGCTCCATGTCCCCTCAGCTGCCCCATCTGCCTGGCCTCTGGCAACAGGCCTCCCACTCCATCCTTATTCTCTCTGCTCGGGAGTTCCCTCCCTCCCAGGTTTGGGGGGCTGGGGGCCAGGCCTCCACAGCTCCTCCTTCAGCGTAGCCAGCGTCTCAGGTTTCTAGGGCAACAAATTCTCGCACACTTCGTGGCAGGAATCAACACGCATTTATGGGCTGCTCGTTCTGCAGGTCAGAAAGCCAGGTTCTCTGCTCTGGGGCTCAGGGGTCTGGACTCAGGCTGCTGCCTTTTATATGGGGGTTCTGGGGGAGAAGCTGCTTCCATGCTCACTTATGTGCCTGCAGAATGCCGTTCCTGGTGGTGGCTGTCCGGTCCCCATTTCCTTACTGGCTGTCAGCGGTCACGCTCAGCTTCTTCTCACCCGGGCCCCATTTCCCAAGCCAGCGCTGGCAAACTGAGTCCTCAAGGCCCGCCTGAGTCTGACCTCCGCTTCTGCCGCCAGAAGGGGAGACTTCTTGCTTTCAAAGGGCTCATGGGATTAAGTTAGGCTCACCTGGATAGTGGCCCCTTGAATGAACTCCAAGTAAATGGGCGTGAGGTGACAGCCCCCCAGCGAGTTCTCCCACACCTAAAGGAAGGGCTTCCCCCAGGGCGAAGGCTCCTGGGGACCGCTCTGTTAATTCTGCCGCCCCAGGCAAGCCGCTGGTCCCCGGGGGTGCCATATAGACGTCCTCTGAGACCTCCCTGATCAGGGTGCCATGTGCTAATTAGCCTGAGAAGCTGGAGCCTGGGTTTTGAGCTCTGCCTTTGCCACTACTGGGCTGCATGACCTTGGCCAGTCACCTTTCTTTGGGCCTCAGTCTCCCTGTCTGGACACCTGGGAGATGAGCCCATCAGAGCTGCTCTATCTGGCTGCCCTTTGGAATCACCTGGGGGGAGCTTTAAAAAATAGGGTGTCTGTACCCCTGTTCAGGGATCCTGGTCTAAAGGGCCTGGGGAGAGGCCCAAACATGGGTTTATTTAAAAACCAAACCAAAACAAAAACAAAACGCCAAGGAGATTGGGCTGATCCGGCAAGGTCGAGAAGCACAGTGTCGAAACTTTCTGACGCAGAGGTTCTCAACTTTGGCTGCACTTTAGGGTACTCTGGGGAGGTTTTTTTTTTTTTGTTGGGGACAGAGATTTTCTTTAAAATATCAGTGCCTGGGCCCCACCCCGGAGCCTCACTGAATTGGGTAGAGGTGGGGTCCCCATTAAAATCTCTCTGGGGTTTGCCAGTGTGCGGTCATAGGATTGTAATTGCCACATCTGGTCCTTCTCGCCGTTCCACCGGGTGGGATGCAAACAGGAGAATGCCAGATTGAAGAAGGAGGCAGGAGCAGGGACGGTTCACCTGCACTCTGGGTCAGCCCCCAGGACCCCTCCGTGGGACTGGGATCTTTCCCCTGAGCCCACTAAACAGAACTGGGGATTAAGAGCTGTCGCGTCCGTCATCGCTTAGCATAGTGCTCCGAGCCCCCTGAGGCCAGCTGGAGCGGGTGCCTCGCGGAGTCCCACCGCCACTGATTCACGCCATCTTGGGATTCCAGGCCTCCTAGTCTCTCCCAGTCTCTCCCTTGGCTTCAGTCTCTCAGCCTTCAAGCTCCCAGTTCAGCCCTGGAAACTGGTCCCAGACCTATTTTCAGCATGACCACTGCCTCCTCCTGCACCATTTCCTTCCAAACAATCGGCTTCCCCTTCAGGGAGGTTATCAGAACACAGCCCAGGGTGGGCAGGGCCGGATTTCTGCCCTGGGCACTCCCTGGAGGTGGGAAGGAGCAGAGGATGGGGCCTCGGCTGCACTGACTGACCTGAATCCATTACTCCCCTGTTTAAACTCTGCCTGGGCTTCCTGCTGCCCAGGAGAGAAATCCAAATTCCTACTATGGCCCGTGAGAGCTGCTTCATGTGGCCCCAGCCTCTCTGATCTCTCCCCTCCCCCTTGTTCATTGCATGTACAACAGCCTTCTTTTCCTCACTCAGCTCCTTCCTACCCCCGGACCTTGGGACTTGCCACTTATTCCCTCTACATGAGACACTCTTCCCTTGGCTGGTCATTCTTCTGTTCTACCCTTCCCAGATTAGATCACCCTGCCTAAAATACCGCCCCCCATCACTCTCTCTATCACCCTGCTTTATTTCTTCCCAACACTTACCACTATTAAAAGTGTCTTATTTATTAACTTTTTTTTTTTCTTCATGGTCTATCTCTACCCTTAGAAAGTAAACTCCTCGAGGGCAGGGACCTTGTCTGGCCTTTTTGTTGTGAGTTCCTGGGACTGGCAAATGCTCAGTAGGTTTCTGCTGAATAAATGAATGAGTGAAATTGACAGTTTCAAAGCTCGCAGAGTGGGCAGGGTACAGGAGGGGTTTGTAGAATGCACGTACCACCCTCCCAAATGCAATATGTGCTGACGGTTGTTCTAAGGGCTTACGTACGTGAGCCCACCTACTCCTGCAACCACCATGTGAGGTCGTTGAGTACTATGAAGTAGTAGTAGTCACGTTTTGCGGATGAGGAAATGAAGACACAGAGAGGTTAGTGACCTGGCCGAGGTCACACAGCTAGTCAGACCCAGGTGCAGCGAGCTCCCTATGCTGTGCTGTCTGCGGGGAGACAGGAGGTGGGATGCAGACCGCTGAGCTGGCTTGGTTGCCCAGGCAGAGGAAATCCAGTCCATTATCCTGTGGCCACTCCCACACGGCCATAATAAGGCTGCGGAGGGCAGGGGGTAGGGAAACAAGGGGTTCTCTCACAAACCCTGAAAGGAAGAGGCGCAGAATCCCACGATGGGGTGAATCAGCAGCCCCAACTGTTTCCTGCCACCCCAGACTCAGTTTCCCCGTTTCCAAAGTACAAAGGAGATGGGCAGTCCTTTCTTTTGTGATTCTAGTAAGGGACAAATGAGTGTCACCAACAAGTGTCGCACAGACTGTGACTCTGGAGTGGGGCAGGGCCGATGACAGTGAGTGGGGTTCAGACAGCAGGGAAAGGCATGTGAGGGTCTAGGTCAGAGACCTTGGAGGTGGGGTGGAGTGCAAGCCTGTAGTTTCTGCTTGCACGGCGTCGGGCCCTTCCCTCTGCTAGCAGCACCCCACTCTCCACTGGGAACTACCCCTGGGGCATCCCATACAGAACTGGCAGAACCGGGGCAAGGGAAGGGAGGGGGGCTGTGCAACAAGGTGCCACTGGTGGCCGCGTGGCCCAGCAGAAGCCAATAAAATCCCCTCTCCAAGTTAGAATTTCAGCTTGGGGAAACAGGAGGGAAGGAGGAAGGCAGCGCCCACTTCCAGACTCCTCCCAAGGTGTGCGGTGGGACAGCCATGGAGCCCCCGCTGTGCTCACAAGCCTCAGAAATCCCTGCCCAGCCCTCTGACCTCATTTTCCGCTCCTTTGCTCCTCATTCGCCACAGTCAGGCCACCCTGGCACTTTTTTATGCCTCAGACAAGGCAAACTCCTCACCCCAGGGCATTTGTACTTGCCGTTCTGTCCACTGGAAGTATTCCATTCCAGATCTTCCTTCCCACTGCTGGCTTCTTTTTGTCACTTCAGCCTCCACCGAAGGGGTCCTCAGCCCTTCTGAGCCAGGCCCCTGCGCCACCCCTACGGCCAGGGTCCTACCATATTCTCCAGTTGCATTTGCTTATGGTACACAATGATGGCTTGGGTTCTTTTGGCGACTTACTTGTTGGGTTCTTTCTTTTCTTTTCTTTTCTTTTCTTTTCTTTTCTTTTCTTTTCTTTTCTTTTCTTTTCTTTCTTTCTTTTTTAAAGAGTTTATTTATTCATTTGAGAGACAGAGAAAGTGAGAGAGAACATGAGAGGAGAGAAGGTCAGAGGAAGAAGCAGATTTCCCGTGGAGCTGGGAGCCCGATGTGGGACTCGATCCTGGAACTCAAGGATCATGACTTGAACTGAAGGCAGTCGCTCAACCAACTGAGCCACCCAGGCGCCCTTGTTGGGTTCTTTCTGTCTGCCTTCCCTCACTTGACATAAATCCCGTGAGACCCCTTGTGTGCGTGTCTTACCTCCCCCAGCCTGACCGATTCCCTGGCACATGGTTGGTGCTCAAGAAATCACGTTTGAATGAACGAATGAGGCAATGGGGTTAAGCCTGACCCTGGGAATCCTCGGAGGGAGTACTTCAAAGAGTTCCTGAGGGAATTCTTTGTCCTATTTCCAGAGGGGAAAGTGGATACTCCTCGGGAGGAGAGGAGGCCATTATCAAGGACTCACCTGGTCTTCCTTCCCCTCAGAAGTAGGGCGGCCCCACCTTTGTGGTCACTTCCTACAGTCGTGAACCAGGTCCCCCAGGGGCAGGGAATCCCTGACCTTCAGCCTCCCTTTCTCCTCTCCCCAAGCTTCCGGGAAGGAGTCTTTGCGTCTGTTCTTTGTGAGAAACACCAAGCCCTCTGGTGTGGACATAGGAGCCCTAGAACACTGGGGAGGGTGGGAGGATGGGAGGGCAGGCGGCAGGCGAGCTGGGTCCTGCCATACAGCCGTCCAAACGGGTCCGGCTGGCATGTGGGCGGTGTGGTCCGACTGGTTGGGTGAGCTCGGGGCGTGGGCTGCTGACGGCGCCCGCCAGCGAACTGTGGCAGCCCCATCCGGGA
Source organism: Nasua narica (assembly GCA_028533885.1). Classification (NCBI taxonomy): domain Eukaryota; kingdom Metazoa; phylum Chordata; class Mammalia; order Carnivora; family Procyonidae; genus Nasua; species Nasua narica. The sequence goes on along the minus strand of CM052805.1, from coordinate 7,827,328 downwards.
GATGGAGAGGCACGATGGGAAGCCGGCTGGCCCCCCGGCGTCTGTCCAGCTCCTCAGCACTGGCCCTGGTGTGGGACCGCCCACCCAAGAGACCGGAGTCTCCCCGGCACCCTTCCAGGAGCCAGGGAGGGGCTGGGCTAAGATCACTCAGACCGGGCTTCCCGGGAACATCTCGTCAGGTGCAAGGCAAGGAGGAAGCATTCTGGGCTGGAATGGAGTGGCCCGGAGCATAGCGATTGGCTCTAGATAAGTCGACGAAGGAAGAGGCAGCCAGGAGAGGAGCCTCAGTGGGGGCAATAAGAGAGTTGAGTGTTTGGAGCCCCAAAGACCTTTGAATCTTGGCTCTGCCACCTATTTAATGAACCTGTGTGAGCCTCGGGTTCCTCGTTTGTAAAATGGGGACCGCAGCGCCCACTTCCTCATGGTGGGGTGAGGATTCCCTGGGATATGGAAGGTGGTTAGCAGTCAGTACTAGCTCAATAAAGTTAGCATGAAGAGAAGGAGCTTAGGGCGAACTACTGAGGACAGTCTTGCTCCCGTAACTCTTGCTTTTCCTCCTGGCCAAGTTTTACTTTCCTTGCCTGGGAAATGTAGGAATAGGCCCCAACCTTCTGGACTCTCCCAGTTCCGTAATCTGTCCTGTCACTTTGGAAAACTTGTAGGTAATGGCTCTAGCTAAGGCGCTAATGGCTGATTGTAGCTAATGGGGTGATGGCTTGATGAAGTTCCCACCTAAGAATATTTACATATATTAATCAGTGACAACTGGAGAAGCCAAAGGAACATTCTCCACAGAGCCCAGGGTGGGAGTGGGGGTGAGACAGGAAAAGTTTGGCCCAAGGGGCTTTCCTGGGTTCTCCTACCTCTCCTGGGAGCAGTGGTAGCCAGCCCTGTGTGTATTGGATGGGTGGGCACTCACACAACGGGCAAGAGGCAAGTGGGGAGACAGTAAAGCCTCCTATAACATTTCCTTGAGGATCCCGGTCACATCCTGCTACAGGGCTACACAAGGACAGGATCAAAAAGGCTGTGCCAGGAAAAGGCCTGGGAGCTCCATGTGGGAAGAGGCCCCGAGATTCACTCTCTTCCTCTGAATCCTTGTTTGTAATTTACTTGGATTTATTCCAGAACAAATTTCCCTGAATTTGGTCCTCTGAGTATCACCTTCAAGCCCACTGTCATTTCTGTCCCTCTGACCTATGCAATCACTTCAGAGCTTGTTAAATTTTGTCTGGGGCCCAAATGCAGTCCCATGGCTGCTTTGGTGACTGGATTTGTTGGGGCGCAGCCACGCCCGCTCATCTAGGATTGGCCTCAGAGCTGTGAACCTGAGACGCAAACCCTGTGAGGTCTGGGATCCCAGAGCTGAAAATATTTACCATCGGCTCCTTGCCAGAAAAAGTTTGCCGACCCTTGATTTTGCTTCATTAAAAAAAAAAAAAAAAAATTAACTTGTGTTTTTGACCTAAATAGACATATTTAAAAATGAAACTTTTGGGGTGCCTGGGCAGCTTAGTTGGTTAAGCGTCCGATTCTTGATTTTGGCTTAGGTCATGATCTCAGGGTCATGGGATTTAAGCCCTGCGTCGGGTTCCGCACTGAGCGTGGAGCCTGCTTAAGATTCTCTCTTCCTCTCCCCCTGCGCCTACCCCCCTCACCTGCTCTTGCTCTCTCTAAAAAAAAAAAAAAGAAAAAAGAAGCTTTTATCACTGCTACATTGAAAACCAGACTCCCTACCTGTGAATGCAAGGGCACTGGAGAAAATAAATGTAATGAAAGCAAAAGAATATTTTTCATTTCTACCTAGGTGCTCTTGCCTAACCAAACTTCCTTTTTTTTTTTTTTTTTTTTTGCTGTTTGTTTTTGTTTCAGTTTTTTTTTTATTGAAGTGTAATTGATGTAGGATATACCCTGTTAGTTTCTGGTGGACATCATAGTGCTTCGATATTTGTATACATTATGAAATGATAAGTCTAGTTACCATCTAGTTACCACAACTTATAATTAGATGTTTGTTTCTTCACTTGTTTATCTCAGGGCCCCCTCGCCAAATGGCACCCTCCACTGGGTCGGGGACCATGTCATTTTCATTGGCCTGTGTGTTTCATGCATCTCTCAGCACCCAGCACAGAGCCTGGCCCTCGGGAGGCCCTCAGGAAGCAGTTGTTGGATGAAGGAATTAGGATAGCAATGCTCCTGAACTTTAGCACCCACGTGATTCCCCTGGGGAGTTTTTTAAAATGCAGATTCTTATTCTGTAAGTGGGTAGGGCCTGAGCGTCTGCATTTTTCGAGGGTTCTCACGGGATGCTGCTGGTCTGTGGATCGTCCCTTAAGTAGCAATGTCATAGGTAAGATCTATCCCTCCTATCACCCCCTGTCCCCTTTCTCTTTGCTCAGCACCTGAGGAGAGGTGCCCAGTGTTTCAGACGCAAGGAGGGGGCTACTGAAGCCCAATAAACATTCGTAAAGTAGGAGAAATTTCAAGGAGCTCAGACTAACGAAGCTCCGGAGGCTTAGATGACGATGGCAAGTGGTGTCCAGCGTACATGACCTTGGAAGTCTGAACAGAGATGGTGCCGCCCTGGGTCTCTCCCAGCAAGGTGATAGGCTGTTCCAGGGCTGGACAAGTTAACCCCTGCCTCACCAGGTTGTGTCCCTTTTCAATGCAAAGCTCACCACGCCCAGCCACCAGCTTAAGGCACCTGACCTGGCTGTCCCAGACATTGGGTGCTCCCCGCTGCCATGGCAACAATATCTGGTCTCCCGCTCCCACCCATGGACCCACCCAGAGCCCTGTCTGGACACACAAAGGTACAGCAGTAGGACAAGGTAGTTCAGTTGAACCGATGGAGCTCGCCAGAGGCTCACGTCGGTGGGAAGGTTAGGTGGCCCTCCACCAGCCAAGATGTCAACTCATTACATCCCTAGGGTTAAATTGGGTGCTCGGGGACTGTGACCGTGTTTGGTTAAAGGACTAATACAGTGTTAAAACGTCGTCCACACACCACTGGTATCAGTCACTTTGTGGTTGGGGAGTGGGAAGAGAGCTTGTGAGATATGCAGACACACTGCACCCCGGACCTCCTATTCCAGTGCCTTTGGAAGCAGGGCCCAGGAATCTCCATGGTTCATAGGCTCCCCCCGATGATTCATAAATGCTTTTGCCTTTCAAAGTCTCTGGGCTCACATATTTGTCTCCTCCTCAGTCTGTGTACATAGTTTTTATTTCCTTTTGTGTCAGCTCTATTGTCACATCTTTGATCATAAGCCCATAAGCCGCCTCAAACCCCTTTGGAAGCCAGAGGGCAGAGTAAATACACCAGGCTTTATACGCGACTGGGGTTCCCAGGGATCCACCCTGCCCCTTTGATGCTCCCCTTGCCCGCGGACCCACCATCAAAGTGCAGCCCACATAGAAGCGACCCAGTGAACCCTTCCCTATTACACATCAAGTCAACTGGTCCCCTGAGGCCAGCCCATCTTTGCAGCCCATATCGGCACCAGCAAATACTCCAATGGACCAAATCATGTCCTCCACACTCAGCCGTTTTGTCTGAGCCCCAGACTCTTCAGGCTTCTCTGTGATGTTATTTGCCTTACACATGTCCCCAAAGGGACATCCGAGTCCCCTTTGGCTCATTCTCCTAGACCCAGTGCCATTCTCAGTGTGAATGCAGTCTTGCATTCCACGTTCCTATCGTTTCTCACCTCATAATTTCTCTTCTTGAGCCCAGGCTGGCTCTCTCCTTCCCCTCCACACAGCAGTCAGGCCGACCATGTCATTGCTTTTCCTTGTGTTAGTTTCAAGGAACGATACTGAAGAAAAATAGCTCATTTACTAGCAGAGTTATTGGTTGATCATTCCCCACTGGGAACCCGCGTCATTGATTCGGTGTGGTATTAGCATATTGGAAGATAGATTAACAGCGCCACGCCTCTTCTAACAATTTAAGTGAAATTTTCAAAATATCTTAGGACCTTATTTTAGAGTACAAAGGGTAATTGACTTCTAATTTCTGTTCTCTGTGGAGCAAGAATGGGTATTCCATTTATGGACAGGCATAAAGTACTTTACTGTTCTGCACATGCTATCAATCCAATACTAATTCTTGAGCCACATCAGATTATGACTACAAAGTATATCATGTGACCTCACATCTCCAGTGCAGAAGGCTTAAACAGGAGTGGGTACCACTAGAATAGCTGCTTCCTTTGATGCGACACACGAGCACCCATCCCCCTCCCACAGAGCAGGGAGGACGGGCCCCTTCACTTCTCTCCACCACTGCTGGAACGAAGCCCCCAGTCCTACCTTAGCCCCACCGCCTTCCACTAACTCAGCCTCGCTTCCCTCTTTCTAGCCATGCTGGCTTCTTCCAGGTCCTCCCACCCAACCACAGTGCCTTTGAAGTTACTGCTTCCTCTACCTGGGGCCCTCTCCCTTCCCTTTTGCCAAGCCAAATCCTGGGTCTCTTCAGATCTCAGGCTGAAGTTCTGGCACCACTTTCTCAAGGAAGCCCTCCCTGATATCTCTGCCCGGGTCAGATCCCCTTCCTTCAGTCTCTCAGAGCACTGTCTACCTCTTCCTTCTTCTCACGCTTGTCACTCCGTGTTCACATTTAGTTGAGTGATTAGTTCATCAACTCAGTAAGGGTGATTGTGAAGCCCAGTTTTCCTGGGACAGTTTTGATCAGTTTACGATTACTGTCCCATTGCAATTATTAATAGCACCCCCTTCACTCTCCAAAGTGTCTTACTTTGGATGGTAAGTTATGTGGCCATCCCACCGGTAGCCATACCCGCCAGACTGGGTGCTCCACAAGGACCAGACCTTTGCTCGTTTCTGCTCAGCATTGTGCTCCCAGCACCTGGCTCCTGAGAACCTGGCAGATCCTGCATGACTATTTGTGACCTACCCTTGAAAATGATACAGCATCGCTTCCACCGTATTCTGTTGGTCGGCTGGACAGCAGTCTGTGAGCCCAAGCTCTCGTTGGGGCTGAGTGTCAGAGAATTTGCAGAGACGTTTTAAACTACCGCCTATCCCTAAGGATTTTAATTTTACTAATTTATTCATCAAATATTTATGGATTCCAGGGCTCCTGCCTCTTGTTGCATAGTTTGCGCAAGGTGCAAGGGTTTCTACTGAGGGCCAGGCCCTCCCAGCCACTTGCCTGGCGTGGGGTTGTGTTTGCTTGGAGAAAGGGGCATGCTTTGGTTTGGTTTTTCCTTTGCACAAAGGTGACATCTTTGGGTGCCGAGCTGTCTACACCAAAAAGATGCCTTTTTCTAAGTCACTGGTTTCGAAGGGGAGAATTTTTCAAATTTTCATAAAGGCACTGTAAAGACCAATGGAAACACTGATTCATCCCCCACTGTGTGTCAGATGATGGCAAAAATGCCCTGAGCAAAATAGAGATGGCGTCTGATCCTAAGGAGCTTGAGTTCTATTCGCGGAATGAAGATAATGAGTGCAAATGTGCATAAACAAAAATTTAAAAAATATAATCACAGATTGTAAGTAGTGTTATGGGGGAAGGCCTGTGTGCTGAGCCCCTACTCTGTGCTGGTTGCTGGAGGCAGAGGTCAGAGTCTGGAGGTGAACCTGCCTACCCAGGGCCACCAGCACTCAGGGGATGTCCTACAGAGGAGGGACAAACTAGAGCAAATAGGAACAGGCTGTGTCCCAAAAATTTGAATCCCGCATAAGGAGGGCATTCCCAAGCTGTTGAGGTGTAAGGAGTTTAAGTTTGAAAGTGTCAATGGCCCAGAATGGTTCACATACCTTCCTGCCCAGAAGCATAGGAATGGACAAGAATTTCTAGGTCTCCTCCCTCCTGAGTGGTCATTCTTTGAATTCGGGACTACAGCACCATGACTGGTGGTGGTGGTGTGTGTGTGTGTGTGTGTGTGTGTGTGCGCGTGCGCGCGTGGGTGTGGGTGTGTGTGTCTTCCACTGGAAAGAGAAGACATCCTTACTTCCCCATACCCAACATTCATAAGGATTTGGGGAGTCTTGCATGAGTAGTACTCAGCTTGGGGGAATATTTCCGTGGGCTTACAGCTTAAGCGACAACCTCCCCCACCAACACACACAGACACACACATACACACACACACACAGAGATATCCAGGAATCATAGGAAGAAATACAAAACAAAACCTGTATCGTGTCAAGCAGGGTAATGGAGAGAACGGATCAGTGTTGGTTAGAGAGTTCCAAGAGACCAAGGGTTCTTTGACCTGCTTGTTCAACACGGTATTCCCAGGGTCTCAAGTGGTGTCTGGCACATGGGATATTCACACCTTGTGTATACTTTAAGTGAATAATTGGGAAAATATTATTTCCGTGAGCCATTGTTTGGCTGGAAGGAGGGAAGGAAAGGTTTTTTTTTTTTTTTAATTAAAAAATATTTAGAAAAGTACCAAGGATGCTCTCGTAGCCTGAAGATTAATATTTATAACTGTGCTTAAGATCCCAGGAAAATGAGAGCACATCCTGGGACGCTATTAACAATGGGGCTTTTTTTTTCCTCCTTTGCCTTTTCGGTGTTAAACTGGACTCCATCGTTGCAGACGATGGTCCAGGAGAGTGGGCCTTGCCCTGAGGGAAGACACCAGACTTGCCAAAAACATCCCATGGGCCTACCTGGGCTCCAGATCTTTGGGTGGTAATGATGCTGGTGGGGGAGAGCAAAACTCCCACTGCTTCCTGTTACTCTTCCTGATTTTATTTCGGGGGACATTCAAATGTGGGAGGGCTCCCAAACTCTGGCCCTCCAGTGCCAAACCTCCTGATGGAAATTGGGGCCAACAGTCAAGCAGCCAGAGGCTTTGCGGCTGAGTCCCAGACATTTCCATCATGGGGAAAACCCAGACCCAACCCCTATAGGTTTGTTGTGTTTACCGTACCCTTGCACACGTGGTGTCTTTAAAAGACACAAAAGCCCATTATGACACGGTTATGAGGCGTATCTCCGGAGGTTTAGAAATTCTGCAACCCCTCCCCCCCCACGACTTTGACCATAGTCGAATCTCTCTGTCCAAATTCAAATGGGCAATATTTGTACCGTGAATCCTTCTTAGACTTGCAGGATGTTTTATGATGGGGAAGAACAATGAGATCCAGAGCTCTGAGCTGTCATTGGAGGCCACGGGACCTTGTTTCTGTGCTGGAAACCATCATCTCCATCCCGCGCCCCCGCCTGGTCTGTGGAGGTGGGCGACAAGGAGGAAATGGGCTCTCAAGAGAGTGTATTTCTCAGATCCCACTCCAGGAAATCGGGTTCCTTGGCTCTCCATAGAGCAGCATCAGGGACTTTCCCAGCTGTCTCTCTTATGGTACAATGGGCAGCCAGCTGATCCCAGCCTAGAAGGGCTGATGGCAGGGCATTTGGTTAGCGAAGGTTGGGGGGAGGAGGGGTTGGCCCAATAGTAGTTGCCTATAGCCTTCATACTTGGAATTTTCCCTAGGTCTGAGGATTTTCCTGGTCTGTGGCTCCTGCTTCCCAGCTGGAAGAGGAGCTAAAAGAAAATATCACTTACAAGCTCTGTGAACATGCCTGCTGCCTTCCAACCTCCAGAGGCATGTAGAGCTGTAAGCCAAGGTCAAAGATAGAGTTGGAGCCTGAGAGATGAAGTGATTTGCCAGGATAACATGGCCAGAGGGAAATTTTTTTTTTCTTTTTGCTGCTGGGCTCCATGACTTGCTTTGCCCATGAAATGTAAGCATGCAGATGGTTTTATTAGCCAGCATGTGCTTCATTCCCTTACCTTCCCAGCTCCCTGAAACCAGCAGTGGTCCCCATAGAGGCTGCTCCATCAGCCTGCAGCCCCAAGTCCAGATGATGTAGGCACATGGTCCCAATCAATGCCTGATGGACATAGAAGACGAGCAAGATATAGCAATACAAATAGCTTGTGTTGCAAGCCACAGAGATAGTGGGGTCATTTGTTACCGTGCCATCACCCAGCCTATCCTGACCGATACAGAGATGACAACTAGAACCCGTCCTTCCACATCCGAGGCAGTGGATATTAAGTCTTTTGTTGGTGTGTTAGTTATCTATCCCTGCCTGACAAATAGCCCCAAAACGTAGGAGCCCAAAGCCGCACACGTGGATTAACTCACAGTCTCTGTGGGCCAGGGATCCGGGCATGGCTTAACTGGGTTCTTTGCCCCAGAGCTTCTCAGAAGGTTTCTGTCAGGGTGTTGGCCAGAGCTGGGGTCTCACCTGGAGGGTCAGCTGGGGAAGGATCTGCTTCCGGGCTCACGTGGTTGTCGGCAGCACCCTGGTCCTCAGGGACTGGGGAGCTGAAGGCCTCGGTTCCTGGCTGGCTGTTGGTCAGAGCTGTCCTCGGTTTTCTAGCCCATGGGCCTCTCTGATGTGGTCCTTACTTCACAGAAGCATGCAAGCCCAGAAGGCAAGAGACAGTCTGCTAGCAGGACAGAAGTCACAATTCTTCTAACCTACGCATGGAAGTGACATCTTACTCTACTGGTGAGAAGCCAGTTGTGTGTCCGCCCACTCTCCTGGGGAGGGGATTGCACAAGGGTTTGAGCTCCTGGAGGCAGGATCGCAGGATCGTGTGGAGCCGGCTTAGCGGCCTGTCTACCAGTTTGTCTTTGAAGGAAATATTGATTGATTGGGAGCTAGAGAACCCCCTGCCATCCGTCAAGATTAAACAGGCCCAACTACCAAAAGCAGGTTTCGATGGTCAGATCACATTCATATTTGATCCATTCCCATCCTAACTTTATGGATTTAGGTAATTTTCTTTTAGATCTCGATCCTTCTTGACAAAAGCCCGCATGTTCTTCTCCGTTACCTGTCCCGCTGCAGCCCCTAGTCATTCCTTGTAAGAATAGAAAAGAGTCAGCCAGAAAGGACACATAAGAGATGACAGAGTTCTCAACCACCTCGTCTCCTCTACCCTGACCGTGACCCCCAGCCTTTTCTCACCCAGTTACTGCTGTGAAACGACCGACCATGAGGCCTCGGTGCACACAGCGGTAGACGTGCATTTGCACGCACATGTCTACAGCTTGGCTGGAGGGGCTCGGAATCCCCGACAGAAGTTCTCCAGGTCCCCGATGGTAGCTCTGCTCCCCAAGCCTTTCATTTTTCTGGGAGCAGCAGGCTCCTGGAGGTAGATTTTGCTTATGGAAAGGGCGGGAGCATAAGAGGGCAAGCTGCTGCCCGAGCACATTCCCAGCCTTTGCATGCATGTCCTGTCTGCTAACATCCCGTTGGCCAAAGCCTATCAATGGTCTAGCTCAAGGTCACGTGGCGGGGGGTGTATGCTCTGCTGGCCAAGAGGCTGGGGAAGCCCATCGAGCACACTCTTATCCCCCTCCTGCCCCTCCTTGCACCGTGCTGAGGTTTCAAGCTTATGGAAACACCCGGAATGGAAACACCAGTGAGTAAAGGCAGGTCCCTGCATCGGGTCTTACTGGAGAGATAGGACTGTATTTAGAGAAACCGAACAATGTGCCACAGGCAACAGGTGGATGGCAGGGTAGGTGGGGCTCCGGAGTGGCCTTGGGAATGATAGAGAGGAGCGATGGGTCCACTCCTCTCTCTGGGTCCTGGAGAGGCTCTCGGATGTCTGGCCAGGTCTGTCCCACGGCAAGGCGCGCCCGCCAGCAGGCACAGGGGAGGTGGTTTGGGTGATAATGATGTGGGAGGAGGCACCGCCTAGCTTCGAATCACAGAGTGAGAGCCTGTTTCCTTTTCCTGGTGATTCTGATGACAAGGGGAGTCTCCTCCTGTGCTAGCGAGGCCCTAATACCTCCCGGGCTGACTGATAGACCCCGAACCTCAGGTTCACGGACCCTTTCAGACAACAGGATCTGGCTGGGATACACTAACGCTGTTTTTTGGGGGGGGGGCGGGGGTAGTGTTTGTGTCTCTAGCAAATGGCACGGGTCTCCTGTCTACTGGGATGTTATAGGGCTTCCTTTTGAAATAAGTAGAGCTAAATAAACAGAGGCAATTTAAAGAAAAAATGACGTGAATGCTCGTTCGCGCGCCATGTCCGGTAGGGCAGGAAGGATGATGGCTCGGCCATAGCGAGCATTTGGTAAAGAGCGATGTGGTGGGAACAGAAGAGTGGGGATTGCGGCCGTCGGTCTGGGTTCAAATCCACCCTCCACGTGGGCCATGGGGCCTCTTAACAAGTGCCTTAGGTAGCTTCTCTGACCTTCAGTTTCTTCTCGGATAAAATTAGGGTAACTTCTTCTGCAGTCTGTTGTATTATATCGAAGGTGATGTTTGCGAAGTGACGGGACACAGTAAACAGTCTGCAAAGGGTACGAACCCACCTGCTCCAGCCCCTACCTGGACTGTCCATTCGGGGAGAGGCTCCTGAGTCCCCACCCCCCATCCTCCAGGGGGCCATGGGAGAGCAGGGGACACCGCTCCTGCTGGGGGGTGGGCCCCACCTGGCCCTCCTCTACAGCAGCCAGATGCCATCCCCCTTCCCTTTTAAAGGCAGGGTCCTCAGTTCAGATGACCATCTTTCTGCCCCTGCTCCAGCCCTCCAGAAAATCCCCTGCCCGGGGGATGGGGTCTCGAGCAGCCAGTAAATTCCAGAATTCAAAGAGAGATAACAGATTAGCCACCGGAGCAGCTGGGGAACCTGAGGACCTTGGGGGGTGG
>CM052805.1:7780168-7816565 GCA_028533885.1 Nasua narica | reverse complement strand
GGGGGGGAGCGGGGGAGCGGCAGGCAGAGGGACAAGCAGGCTCCCTCCTGGGCAAGGAGCCGAACCTGATGCGGGGCTTGATCCCAAGACCCCAGGATCATGACCTGAGCCCAAGGCAACTGCGAAGAGATCTGAGCCACCCAGGTGTCCTGCATCAGCCAATTTAAACATGGCATTTCCTAAAGGTGTTTCTAATTCTCTCTTCTGTAGCACAACTTCTGCCTTGTATTTTGGGGTGTATGCAAACAGCATTAACCTGTTAAATTAAAAGTTTAAGATACACTGCCCCGTGGCCCTGTTTCGGAATTTCGTCACTCTTTCCATATACTAACTGCTGCCCCCCACTCCACAGATGGGCCTTGGGGCCCTCTGGCCTCCTCCCCCATCTCCCCAAGAACCTCCACAGCTTGCGAGTCCTCTCGGTTTCCAGATGGGGAAATTGAGGCGGGAAACGTGAAAGACAAGATCACGAAGTTGAAGAGCGCCAGAGAAGGGGTTCTAAAGCAAGGAGTCGGTTTCCAGAACCCTCGTTCTTCACCCTTAAGGGAAGGAAGGGAAGAGAAGAAAGGGGGAGCCTTGGGACAAGGGAGGGGAGGGAGTGGAAACCCGTCAGGGAGAGCGCGGGGGAGAGACTCCTGGCTCGGAGGAGCGGCTCTTTTCTCCCTCTTTCCCCAACCCCGCGACAGACTCCGCCCCAAACTTGGCCCGAGGAACCTGGGGAGGCGGGCGGGGGTTGGGGGGCCGGGGGCGCTCCTGGGGCTGCGGCCTTTCCCGCCAGCGTCCCCCTCCCGTCTGCCGCCGTCCCTCCCACTCCCTCTCCCTGCCCCGGACCTCACACCCCGGGAGGCGGGATCCGGGAAGGAGGGGACGCGGGGAGGAGGGGACGCGGGGAGGAGGCTCCGCGCCACGGCGAGGGAGGAGGGAGGGCGCGCAGTCCCAGCCCAGAGCTTCAAAACAGCCCGGCGGCCTCGCCTCGCGCCCCAGCCCGTCCGTCGGTCCAGCCGCCAGCGCCGGGTGAGTGGGGCTTGCCCTCCCGGGGAGGCGCGCGCTAGGCGCGGGGCGCGGGAGCCACGTCGGGGGGCTGCAGGCAGCGTGCGCCCGGGGGAGTGGGCGGCGAGCCTCCGCACTCACGGGACGGAGGGGGATCACCGCCGTGGGGTGGGGGGAGCAGCAAGAGGGCCGAGGCACATCCGTACCGAAAACCCACCGGTCCTCCTTCAGACAACCAGGGCGCGGACTCCCCTCCCACCATTGCGTCGAGTTCGCCGGACCCCGAATTCCACCTCCCCACCCCCCGAATTCCACCTCCCCACCCCCTGACTGCTTCCTGCGCCTTTTGCGCCGAGGCGGGCGGGAAAAGTTTTGGGAGGAGTCAGGGCGGCTCTCCTCGTCCCCACCAACCGTGCTCCCGGGGCTCTCGGCATCCAGGGCAGTCCCATGTCGCGGGAAGGTTCCGGGCGCCTAGGCGCACGGTCCCCCGCCTCACCGAGCGGGGCGCGGGGGGGTGGGCGGGGTGGGGGGAACAGCTGCGCCAAGGCCGGGTCAGTGGTTCTCCTCCTCCGCCCTGGCGGCGGCTTCGTTGCGCCCCCCAGCGACGAGGGGCAATTTCCTTTGGTCTGGAGCTCTGGAGGGTCCTAGAGGGGCCGCTTCAATAACGCTTCTGGCTCCCCACTCTGGTTGGGGTTGGCGGGGACTTTGAGGACCCCATCCGTGGATTACAGAAAAAGAGGAGTCCAGAGCTTGTGCATAGAGGAAGTATACACTCTCCAAATGCAGGGTCTCAAACACCCCCCAGGGAAGCCCTAATTTGTGGCTGACAGGGGGACATCCAAATGAGGGATACCTGGATAGGAGGGATACCCCTCAGGGCAAAGCACCCAACACCTTATTTTGCAACAAGGCAGACTGCTCAGTTTCAGGTTTGGGAAAAGCTGCACAAGCCCCAAAGATGTGTGGGGTGGGGTACGGGGTTAGGGGTGATCTTTTAACTTGGCCGCTTCTACAGTGGAGAGACCAGCCTGAAAAGGGACGAGCAGAGGAAAGGTGCAGGGCTTGAGAAGCCTGCAGCCCCAATCCTGTGTGATCCCGCTGATGGCAGCGAGGAGGGACACATTCATAGGGACAGAAACAGAAAGTACCGGTTACCAGGTGGGGTTGGGGAGCAAGAGCTTCCTGGGTCTGGAGTTTTTGTTGGGGAGGGTGAGAACATTTGGGGTTTAGAGAACGATGATGGTGACGTGACATTTTGGATGTATTTAGTGTACGTGAAATCTACAATTACAGGTGGTTAAATGATTGATAGTAGGTTATGTATATTTTACCACAGTTAAAAAAAGTCTCCGGCACCCTCCCTGCTTCCATCTGAATTAGTAAGGAGTCCCAGAGGCTGCTGACTGCTGCGGGTCCCCTCTCCCCAGAATTTGGCCTCAGTATAAGGAAGCGGAAGGAGGCTGAGAAGGGGACAGGAGCCCGGGTTTCCCCAGGAGTCGAGAAGGGACCAAGATGAGAACCAAAGCTAATGGAGCATTTGCAGGGCACCTGGCAGTGTGCAGGGCGCCCACGCTCTCCCCTTCTGGAAGCCTCACCCAGCTGCTCCCATCCCCGCTCCCAGGTGGCAGGTGGGGAGAGCCAGGCCAGAGACGTGAAGTCAGTTTCTCAAGATCACTGAGCCAGTAAAAGCCAAGAGCCAGACTTTGAACCCCCATCAGCCTCTCCCCAAGCCTTTCCCTTATCTACCTGGCAATGCCCCGGTGGGTTTCCTGGAATGTGGGGAAGACCCTTCTGGAGAAAGCAGGGCCCAGATGCCCAGGGGGGCCTTGGCAGATGCCAAGCCTACAGCCGAGGGAGGGGCCTGGGGGTGGCAGGAAGGCGCCGAACCTGTTTTCCCACTGAGGGATTTGGGATCTGAGGCCTCCACCCCTGCCAGGAACTGGGGAGTGGGAGTGAGAGTCTGAGAGCAGGCCACATAGCCTGGAGCCCCCCGCCCCCAAAGTGGGGAAACTGAGATCCACCTAAGACCTGGGGAGCGGTGTTGGTGGTGGAAGGCACGGAGGGGGCCAGCCTAGTGGGGAGGCTCCGGGGCGGCCGCTGCAGCACCCCACCCAGGGGAGAGGTGGCACCGTGTCTGGCTGGTGTGGTCCCGTGTCCATGGCACAGCTCACGACGGGCATGTAACTGTAAACACAGGGCATATCCGCTCGGTCACCCTGCCCCGCACACACACGTATTTTATAAGGCCCTTTCTTCCTGGAGTGGAAGCAAAAGTTTCGCCTAGGTTTCCTTTCTCTGCCTCGCCTGTGCTATTCCAGGCAGGAGCTCAAACTGCGTGCGTGTGCGCACAGACTCTCCAGTTTACGGCGACAGGTGATTCAGAGGTTGACTCGACTGGCCAATTTTTCATCCCTGGGGACTCTCCTGTCCCACTCTGCTGCCTTCTGGGTGGATGGGGAGCCCGGCGGAGGCCAGCCCTTTGTCATAGTAAACTCGGCCAGACACGGCCAGGAGGGGAAGTCTGTCGAGACAAAAAGATGGAAATGCCCTTCCAGGCCAGATGGGCTGGCGTTGGCTTGCTGGCTGGTTAGCGTGTTTGCTGGGGAGAAAGAGTCCAGTCACTGTCCTTGGGGGCAGATTGTGTGTGTGTGTGTGTGTGTGGTAACTTGTGGCTGCTGCCCAGCTCCGTGGACAGCTGGGGCCTCTGACACAGGCCATGGAGAGCTGCAGAGCAGGGTGGTGGCACCCATCCCCCAAAGGAGGGTGGGGTCCCAGGCACTGGGACCGGGTAGCAGAGCCCTCCCGGAAGAGGCAGGTGAAAGTTGGTGACGAGGCTCCTGGGCGGGAGAGGGGCCTCTGGATGCCTGATGCGGCTTAGGAAAGCCGGCGATTGCCATCAGCAGCTGGAATTGGGGACAGGAGGCAGCTGGCGCCTGTAGACAGACTTGAGGCCTGACCGGGGAAGGAGCAGGGGCAGGGGTGGCAGGAAGACGAGGCTCCCCTCCTTGCCCCAGGAGGGATGGAGTCTGGCTTCCTGCAGGAGTCACCCAAAGAGGGCAAAGAGTGGAATCGCGTTCAGACGCAACTGGCTTTCCTTAGGGACGGGCCAAGGGGAGAGTCTAAAAATATCAGAGACCGAGCTGCCACCCAGTGCGAGAGAGAGTGCTGCGCTAGTAACCCAATACGATGGGGGGTGGGGTTGGGGGGTGTCTCTGACTCGGAGCTCTGTTCCTGTCACTTGGGCTCTTCCAGGCAGCCAAACCTCGGACCAAGGCCTGGGGGTGAGAGCTGTCTGCGTTCAGGCCAGCCATGGGCTAAGATCGGGGAATTTCAAGGGCATGAGAACCTTAGAAAGTCCCAGTCTGACAATGAGGGACACACGGCGGGGGGGCACCCAAGATCACCCAGCAGTTTGACAGCAGAACCAGGACTAGACAGGAATCTATGGACTCACTGCCCAGGAGCCCAATGGCTTTGAAGTGGTCTTTGGGGTTCCAGGCCAGGTCCCCAGGGTCAGGCTCCCATCTGGGATGCTGGGTTTGCACGCTTACGTGCTGATGGGAGCAGGGTGGGCAGGAGCCATGCTAAATGGCTAAATGAGTCCCTCCCTCCTTCCCATCTGCAGACACTGTTGGTTTTGTTCACGCGGTGTCTCGTCTGCCTGATGAGTGGTCCTTAACCGGGATGATTGCATTGCTCTGGCCCTCACCGTCCTTGGGAAGCAGGGCTTCTGCTGATCTAAAAGGGGATTGAGGGTGAAGAGACGGCCCGCACTCCCGCCCTCTGTGGATGGGTTGGGACCTCAGCTTCTAGAAGCTTCCTCGCACTCCTAGGTCTAGAGCTGGGGGAGGGGTCACCAGCATGACCTTCCGCATCAAGGCGATCTTGAGAAATACAGCGTGAATGAATCAGCTATCTCTATGGAGAATGGAGGGATGGACAGTTAAGTCCTTCAGTGCAGACCCCTTTCCCGTAGAGAAGGCCCTTCGAAGATTTCTTGTTCTGATGCTTCTGATGACCAGCTTATCTGGCAAATGGCCTTTCCTGAAAAAAAGAATAATAATAAATAAATAACAAGATGTGCAGGGGCTAAATACCACCCAAAGTCGTCTCATCCATCTTGTTCTCATGAACACGTCTCACGATGTGTCGTCCTTGGCAGCACAGCCGAACGTAAAACAAGAAAGAGTAATTAATGTCCTTTTCTCGGTTGGAATTTCAAAAAAACATAAACTGCACCCAGGCCCATAATTTCACAGATACTGTTTGGTAGAATGAAACTAAAGTGGATGTTTTCAACTTTAAAAGTCTTTTTTTATCCTTTTTTTTTTTTTTTTTTTTTAACTAAGCTCTGTGCCCAGCGTGGAGCCCAACACAGGGCTTGAACTAACGACCCTGAATTCGAGACCTGAGCTGAGAGCAAGAGTCAGACTCTCAGCCGACTGAGCCACCCAGGCACCCCAACTTTAAAACCCTTTTTTAAATCATCGAGGGGTTTTGTGAATAAGCACAGGTGACCCAGGGCAAAAATCTTAGGTCTGGAGTGACTGACGTTTGGGAGGCGGCATAACCATAACTTCTGGAATGGACGCAGCTCACGCATTAGATGACACGTCCGATCCAGGAGCAAGTGTGAGCTCTCCGCCCGAGCTCCTCTTCTGCAGAGAGGCCCCTGTGTCCCGCTGGGGACCGAGTAGCCACTCAGCTTCCCATGGAGTCTCTCCATCTTTCTTGAGGGTTCTTTTGCTGCTAGGATGACCTTGGACATCCTTCTGTGTATTGGAGGAGTTGGTATATTGATGGAGACAGAGTGGCTTGCTTGAACCCGGGGAAGGCCGAGGGAGAGGGTGGCTAGCCTGCTTTCATCTTGATGGGTATTATTTAACAGCTCTGTGCAGTGAGCTGCGATGGGCAAAGGGAGATCTCCCTCTCTTCAAAGGAAGCTGCCGTCTAGCAAGGGGACCATGAGTACGAGGACACGCGTGCCGGGAGCCGGGTCGAGAGATGTGGCTTCAGGGATGCCCGTGGTCGTGCAGAGGGGAGGCTTTCCTGAAGCCCGTAGGACCGGAGATGGGCTGGGAACAGTCCGTAGGATTTCCCCCAGCCGTGATGGTTGTGGGTGTGTAGCCAGGAACAGAGAAGAGAGGCAGAAGATGCTGGCAGGGCCACCCCCAGTGCGGGGCACGCGGAGGGAGGAGGAACAGTGGAAAGGGGGCACAGAGGGACTCCAGCCTCATCTACACCAGAGAGACTAGATTCACGAACTTCCTCCGTACCTGAAGTTTGAGCATGCTAAAATAGCCTTCCGTGAATTCCGCAAGCCCCTCAGGCTCTGCAGGTTTGGGGGAGGGGAGCTTTAGGAGCTGGGTGGCCTGCTGGAGGCTCTGCGGACACAGGGGCAGGGTGGGGGCTGAGCCGTCACGCGGGGCCCAGGTGATGAGGACTTAGCTCTGGAGGTGCCCTCCAGCCCCCACGGAGCGTGCCCTTGGGACATCCTGCTGTGGACGCCTCGAGGGTGTGATGGGTCTCCTATCAGGGAGCGGTGAGCGGCAGACGAGGCAGCAGTGAGGACAGCAGTGGCTGCAGGAGGGCCACTGTGAGAATCCCAGCAAGGTGTCCAGGACACCGTGAGGGATGGGAGTCTGGAGCTTTGAAGAGCGTTCAGAGACACACAGGGACCCAGGTCTGGGACTGTGCTTTTGGCTGGAATTTGAGGGGGAAATGACTTCAATCCTGCCAGTGTTGTGGGGCAAGAAGAATAATTACCGCCGCTCTTCCAGCGTTTATAGGGCGCAGAGCGGCTTCCTGGGCCGGGGCTTTATCTCGTTTAAAATGAACAACAACACTGTGAGGTTGGGACCATTATTATTCCCGTTTATAGGTGGAAGAGGGAAGCCTTAAAATTTTTGCTCAAAACCACCCAGTGGCTGTGTTTGGGTTTGAGTCCCAGCCTCGTGGACCCCACAGACCAGGCGGCATTTGGTACATTCCGTCCCTTGCCTCTCTACAAACAGACATCTGTGTCTTCCTCTTGAAATAATCCCCCCCTTTGGGCAGGAAGGTCATCCTCGTTACAGATGTTCTGCTGGGCATCCGGCAGCTGGGTGTTCTTCCTCCAGGGTCACTATCTCGGCCCCCAGGCTCCCGGGCCTGGGCTTTCTGCCCCCCAACCCGTCTCACGGAGGACAGACCGCTGCTTAAGGGAGGCGAGGGTTGGTGGCTGCAGGGACCGCCGTCTGGGGAGTTCACCGGGGTACCCCCAGCATCTGGCCCAGAGCTGAGCGTGCAGTAGGGACTCAGTGACTCTCTGTCCCATGGGAGAGGGAGGCATCTGGCGTCTTGGGCTCCCTGCTTCTCAGCCGGCCCCAGGGAGGGAGTCCCAGAAGGAGGCCCCCTGGGGTGGGGGAGGAGCCCGCAAGAGGCTGCAGGGGGTGAGAAGGGAGGGGAGAGATTTGGGAGGATGTGGGAGATGACTGGGGCCGGGCAGCTGTCCCCCGCCCCCCCACCCCTGCAGCTGGCTTTGCCTGGAGCCGGGTCAGGCCTGGGCGGCACGGGCAGCGTCCATTTATATCGGTGTGACACGGGGCCACATTCTTCCAGGCGGGAGCCAGAAAGCGTCTTCATTACCGCCACGCCGCAAGTTCGGTCTGCACACCCACGGGCCTCTGGAGATGGTTTCTCCAAGCACACGGACAGACGTGAAAAGCTAGGGTGTGCTCCCAGTTATGTCAGAGTGGGTTACTCAAATGTCAGTCCCTTGGCGAGGGGTACTGATTTCCCTTTTATGGAGTAATACCCATTTATTTATTTATTTATTTATTTAGATTTTTATTTATTTATTTGACAGAGAGGAGAGAGATCACAAGCAGACAGAGAGGCCGGCAGAGAGAAAGGGGGGGAAGCAGGCTCCCTGCTGAGCAGAGAGCCCAATGTGGGGCTCGATCCCAGGACCCTGAGACCATGACCTGAGCCGAAGGCAGAGGCTTTAACCCACTGAGCCGCCCAGGTGCCCCATAATACCCATTTAAAGATTTAATCTAAAAAAAAAAAAAGATTTAATCTATTTAAGCGAATGCTTATAAAGACAGTTATGGGCCACCTGGGGGTCAGGCGGTGCACACGGGGCAGGAACGAGAGCAGCGGTGCCCTCGCACCGCGGGTGCCCATGCACGTGCCCTTTCCTCCATGGTAGGCCCCCCCCCGCACCCCAGATTTCGCGAGCGTTGGCTACTGACGATATACAGCTTCCCCTGCTCCGGAGAATTTCAAGAACCCCCCCCCCCCACGACCCCTCTGGGGATACCCGGAAAGTCATGCTCCTGGCCTCCGGGCTGGTGGACCTCACCCCAGGGCATCCCCCAGCCGTGTCCCGGAGCCTGGCCTGAGCCCCGGCCCAGCTTCTCCCACATGAGCTGCTCTCATCTCTTGACCATTGCGAATAATGCTGCTGTCAACATTCACATTCCTGTCAGGACATTGGCTTTCCCTTCTCCTGGGTAAATCCCTGGGAGTGGAATTGCGGGCTCCCATGGTAATGGTAGTTGCTTGAAGAGCCACCAGACTGTCGTGCAAAGTGGCGCCAAGTGGCTTCACCTTGCCACGTCCCCCCACATGTCCCTTGGGAGCCTGCGCTGGTGAGGCTGCTGTCTGTCTCCAGCAGGTTCCTGGGGGCCGGGGCCACTTGGAGCCATTGAAGGTTCTGGAACCGGCTGGTCCAGCTGAGGGTGGGGGGGGGCGTGTGTGGATGGAACGGGCAACAGGGGGGCAGGGGGGTATATGCTCCGTGGTCCTCTGGGCAGGGGCCACCCGAGCATTTCTGCGCGATGCTGGAGTGACTTCGGGTGACTCTGGACGCAACGTCCAGTGGCGTTAAAGCACTTGGTGAGAACGTGGTCCCCTCTTCAGTTCTTTGAATGGTTCTGATTCCGCCGAGGGCACATCTTAGCTGGTGCGGACATGTTTCGTGCCTTTCCGACCTCGTTTGCCTTCTTTGACCAGACAGACGGGGTGTCCGGCTGGGCCCTTTGGCGGAGACAGCAGCGCTGAGCCAGAACTTGCGGACTTTTGGCGGCCAGGGGATGTTTATTTCCACAATCAATTTCTATTTGTGGCAAAAGATGGTGATTTTCTGCTTCAGCTTTCAGAAACACGGATAGTGGGTTTACTGAAGGACTGACAGGCAGCAGAATCCCACAGTGGTCCTGGAGAAGGGGACAGGCAAATGAAGTCTTGGAAAAACTTGTTCTGAATTGTAGGGCCCAGTAATCAGTTGCGGGGTCAGGAAGCAGTGAGGTCCCCGGTCCCAAGGCACACGCAGATGGGACTGGGCGTGGGGAAAATAATGCAGGCGGAGGCAGGCGGGGGCTGCGGGATCATCCAGCGCCTTTCCACTGAGACTGCATGAGTTCGAGGTTCTCATTGTGTGGGGTCGGTTTCCCAGTTCCACGGCTCGATGGTGTCATAGCTGCAGACGGCACGTCATCTGAGGTGCCCCAGTCAGAAGGGCAAGGGACTTGGGGGATGGCCTTCCTTCACAGCCCATCCTCTCCCACGTCACCAGGCAGCTTGGTGGGGAAATGGTACCCTGCGATTCCAAGTTCATTGCCGTGGCTCACTCTCCAGTTGGCTCAGCATCTGATCTGATCTTGAGTGTTTCATGGAGGAAATCTCTTCCTGTCCTTCCCCCACCCCCCACTTCCTGACCCTGCAGTTAAGGGGCATGGTCTGCCAGCTCTCAGGTTACCGAATCTTTATGGGTGGGGAACCACATTGGGGAGATGCTGTGTTGGTCAGGGTTTTCCAAGAAGCACAACCAATTCAGGAGGTGTGTATGGAGAGAGAGTTATTTTAAGGAATTGGCTTACATAGTTATGGAGGCTGGTGAGTGCAAAGTCTGCAGGGTGGGCTGGTGGGTTGGAGACCTGCGGGAAGAGCTGATGCTGCAGTTTGAGTCTGAAGGCCATCTATGGGCTGAATTCCTTCTTGCTTGGAGATGGTCAGCCTTTCTGTTCTATTCATGCCTTCACCTGATGGGACAAGGCCCACCCACGGGACGGGGGATAATCTGCTTTTCTCAAAGCCCACCAATTTAGACGTTAATTGCATCCAAAGAACACCCTCACACAAATATGGTGGCTCAGCCAAGTGGACACACACAACTGATGATCTCAGCTGCTTCAGGTAAAATAGACATGTAGCATGACATAAAATAGAACCCCTTTAAAATCATTCCCTTTTGCGTTCCCTTCCAGCCTTCCAAGGAGAAAGTCTCAGTGCTGTGCTTTAACACATGTGACATCCTGTTTCAGCAAGGAGAGGCAGAGTTGGCCTCGGTCATGAGCTTTCAGCAGCCCGTGTTTCTAGCTGGGCATCCGATCATTTTGTTTTGTTTTCATTGTAGTTCTTTTTCCCGGCACCCTCGGTAATGGCAGGCAAGGCTGACTTTCCATGTGAGTCCTGATCCCAGGTCTCCTTTTATAAAGACATGAGCTTAGAAAGTGAGGAAGCCAGTAGGAGCAAGGGTAGTTTCCTGATATCCTGTGAGATTCTGAAGGCGGGAATAGGAGTGAGGGATTTGGGAAAACGGACGTAAGGCTAGTGGGTGGGGATGGTGCCTGAAATACCCCCTAATGGTCTGAGGGTCCTCCGGCCTGGCGAAGTTGTAGGAAGTGATTTCTGGTCCCCAACTTGCCAGCAGAATGCACTTATGGAAAGGACAGCACCTGTCACTTAGGCAAGGTGACAAGGCTATGATTGCGAATGCCACTGATCTCCCGGGGTTGCTTGAAAGGCACTGATAGCGAGCGTTCTGTGAAGGAGAACACAGTCCCAGCCTAATGGCTGCGAGGACAGGTAACACCCCGCGTCTGACACCTGCTTCACCCCTAGCCACCGAACCCCAATCCGCCTCACCCCCACGCTGGCATGCGAGCCCGCGGGGACACCACCAACCCTCTCTGGGCTGGGGTGTGGGTTTGCCGGGTGGCGTAATTACAAGGAGCTCCTCGGATGACAGCAGTCAGCAGGGAGATCTTTAACTGAGGGCTCAGGCACGGTCATCAGCAGAACGGCAGTTATTAGCTCTTCTGCAAAAGCTGCCCGAGCTAGCAGACATTCAACAAATGTTTGCTGAGTAGCCTTGGGCTCTGGGCGTAGGAACGTGAGTAAGGCCCGATCTCTGTCCTTGAGAACAGAATCTCTTAAAGCAGTGTTTGAACCTGTACCAGTTAGCTCTTGCCGTGTAACAAACCACGCTAAAACGTAACCACTTAAAACAGAAAACACTGATGCAGTTCACGATCCTGCAGGCGGGCAGCACGGCCTGGGCTCAGCCAGGCTTGCTTACGTGTCTGGGGTCGGCTGGTGGGTCAGCTGGTGGGTCGGCTGGGGGCCGGCTGGTCCGGCGTGGGCTTTGCTGGAAAGGCTCCTCTGGGCTCCGTGCAGTCGCGTACCCTCCTCCAGCAGGCCAGGCCAGGCTCCTTCCTGCGGTTGCTGAGCGGGGAGAGAGATTGGAAGTGTGTGAGGCCTCCTGGCTCCGAGTCACTTCCACTGCCTTGTATTGATAGAACTCACGAGGGCAGCCAGCGTTCAGTGGGTGGGGAAAGAGATTCCACTCCTCCCCCCCTTTTTTTTTTTTTTTGGTTAAGATTTATTTATTTGAGAGAGAGAGCGTGAGCAGGAGGGGCAGAGGGAGAGGGAGAGAGAATGTGGGAGCACAACACGGGGCTCCATCCCACGACCCCAAGATCACCGCTCAAGCCAAAACCCAAGAGTCGGATACTCAAACCAACTATGCCCCCTGGCACCCCGGATTCTACCTCCTAAAGGGAGGGTTTGATTGGTGAACATTTTGTTAAAACCCTGTGTGCTTGTGAACCTGAGGGACGCTGGATTGCATTTCTCTTTCCTTATGATGTCTTGCCTGCTTTTGGAATCAGGGTCATGCCGGCCTCGTAGAATGAGAGGGGGTGAGTGGGGGTAGCGGGGGGAACCCGCCCCTTCGATTTCATGGGGGTGTTTTATTGCATAGAGTTGGTATTGTTCTTCCTTGAATGTTTGGCAGGATTCACCAGTGAAGCCCTCTGGGCCCGGAGTTTTATCTTTGGGAAGGGGCTCCCGGCCCTCCAGAAGTATTTCTTTCTCCTTCCATGACCAAACTGGAAAGAAACTTCTAGCTCTGTTTCCTCTTCTTAGCTCTCCAGCTCCTTGAAATCTGGCTCAATCGGCTGTCCCTTGGACACGTATTTATTGGGCACCGTTTACAGCCTGGGCACTGTTCCGCCTGCGTGCCACCCGGGGACTCGGTCACCCGGGCACCCGAGAACATGCGGTCAACGGCGACCGTGTAGCGTCAGCTCAGGACGGATGCTATGGGAGAGGAGGAGAGAAAGGCTTCAGTTCACGTCACCGAGATTGTCCTCAGCAAGTTTGCCCGACGCCCTCTGCTCTGGTCTCCCTCTCGGCTTCTGCTGCTGGGTCCCACTGTCCGCTCTGGGTTTTCTCCCTAGCTTGCGGCCCCCTCCCCGGTCTTCCCGGTGCGACTGCATACCCCACCCGCGTGCCCGTGACAGGGGCTCTGCTGGCCGCTCCTGTTCTCTCCGGAGGGAAGGTCCTGCCTTCCCATTACCTGGACGTGTTTCCAAATGGCTACCAGACTTGGATCTCCCAGTGGGCCGTCGCCATCGCCCGGCAAATGTGCTCCTCCTCCTCCAGCGTCCCCTGTGCTCCATCCGGGACCCCCGATCCCCCAGCTGGCTTGGCGACCCATCTGGAGAGCTCCCGCTCTTGTATCTTACCGGGGATCTGCCCCTTTCCCTCCTCCTCCTCTTCCTCCTCCTCTTCCTCCTCCTCCTTTTTTTTTCCCCCTAAGATTTTATTTATTTATTTGGAAGAGAGCAAGCACAAGCAGGGGGTGTGGGAGGGGGAGAAGCAGGCTCCCCGCTGAGCAAAGAGGCTGATGCAAGACTCCATCCCAGGACCCTGGGATCATGACCTGAGCCAAAGGCAGATGCTTAGCCGACTGAGCCACCCAGGCGCCCCCCTCTGCCTCCTCCTAACCCATCTTCTGACTGTGGAATGCATTTCTTCCAGAGGCAGGTCTCATTGTGTTCCTCCTTAAGAGTCTTCTGCTCTCCCTGTGGGCTCTAGGACATCCTGCAAGCTTCCAAGGCCCATGAAGTTTCTGGCCCAGCCCCGGGCCGTGCCCAGCACACACCCCACTCACACTTGTGCTGTGAGCACACCCTGTCCCCATGGCTCTCCTGCCAAACCACCGTGCTCCCGCCCTCCCCTTCGAGACCCAGCTCGGACGTCACTTCCTCCATGAAGCCTCTGATGCTGCCCCCGTGGGGCCGCTCCCACCTCCCTCTGTGTTCCCCCAGCATGCCTGCCGTCATGTCACGTTGGCTTACGTACCCACAGTGTTCTTCAGGGGACGCGGGCCTGCCTGACTCTTCTGTATATTGCTGGGGCTGTCCATACTGCTCGTTGTGGGAATGATCACTCGTTCCATTTTAAAAACAGTGAGTGGGAGCCTGAGGTCTGAGCCTGGCTCTGCCATTTGCTAATTGCACGATCAGGGCAAATCCTCTTAATTTCGACTTCTAGGCTGAAAAGGGGATCGTAGCCCTTGCCCACCTTCTGACGGGGGGCTGTCACCTCACTGACACGTGTTTACCCTGAGTGCAGTGAAGAGAGGCGCTTTCAGCCTGGGAGACTCGTGGGTGACCTGGGTCTCACTTTGTGGGGCTTA
The DNA here is from genome assembly GCA_028533885.1 of Nasua narica. Lineage (NCBI taxonomy): Eukaryota > Metazoa > Chordata > Mammalia > Carnivora > Procyonidae > Nasua > Nasua narica. The sequence goes on along the minus strand of CM052805.1, from coordinate 7,802,824 downwards.
GAGTAAAGCTGTGCAGTGCTGGCTAGCATCCAGAGCCACCTGTGGCCCCAGGATCTCGGACCCAACCTATCAGACCTTAAAGGACTAGGACACCAGGATGGAAAAGAAATTGAAATTTCGGGTGGGCAACATGGTAGTTTCCCTAGTGCCATATTGCCTGGGTTCAAGTCCCAGATCCAGCCTTCCCTAGCTGTGTGACCTTGGGGACACTGCTTAACCTCTCTGAGCCTTTTCTTCACCTATTCAGTGAGGCTCACTGCAGTGCTGACATCACAGCATTTTGGTGCAGAATGAGTAAGAGCCTCGGAGGCCCTGAATGTTGGCTGGTGCCGTGATTATCCCGGTAGACTGAAAGACTTGGATCTGCACAGGCAGGGTCATCCTCGGTGGCTTCTGCCCCGGAGCGTTGCTAAATCCCAGCGTCCCGCCTGTTGCCCTTTCTGCAGTGAGCCCAGCATTGGTGCTGTGCCCAGAAGCCCCAGCGAGCGCAAAGCTGGGCCGCCCAGGGCAAAGGGGCTTCCGCCAGCCCGAGGGCATCTGGCATGCCTGGATATCCCACTATGGCTGGTATCCAGATACCAAGTCAGGAGGCCGAGCTGACCTCTGCCTTCCTGAAAACCGAGGCCACAGCTGCTGCCCCTCGGAACGCTGTGGGTAGGGGGAGGAGCCCGACTCCCCGCCAGCCTGCCCCGGGGAGCACCTCCAGCTCCGGAGCGGGCCTCCTGGCCTCCCCCCAGGGTTCAACCTGGAGCCCCCTCGGCCTTTCAAGCTGGAGCTGTGGGTGGGGTGCTTCTGGGTCAAGGGAACGACCCCGGACCTCCAGACGCCAGACTTCTCGGGTCTGTTTTGAGAAGTTCCACCCCTCGGGATTGTCCTCCTGCTTACAATTCCGGGAACGGGCTCCAACTCAGCCTGGGAATGGGCCGTGGTTTAAATTGTAGGAAGAACTCCCGAGGGTGGGAATGGAAGCGGGTGGGCCGCGTGGCCCAGCATGTGCTGTCCCCGCGGGAGGCTGGCCGGTGGGCTTGCTGGTTCCCTAGCATGGAATCCAACGAGGGCAAGAGCCCCTTCCTTTGAGCCTCAGACACCGGGGCTACAGCAGGGAGCAGTGTTTTTACAGAGGGGAGGAGGGGAGGGACCCTTCCTCTGCCCCAGGCGGGCCCCATAACCTCCTTGTCACCTGCGAGACTTCATGCTGATGTCCCCCCCCAGCAAACCAGGTGTCGCTCCTGGGGGCCGGAGGGCTGGAGAGTTACCAGCAGGAGCTTGTCCCCACCCTGAACTAGACGTGCAGTGTGTGCACGCACGCGCATGCTCTCACACACACACACACACACACACACACACACACGTTAGGCAAACATCAGGCCAAGGCAAAGCAGGACAGCATGTCTATCTAGGAGCCAGTGAGGAGATGCCAATTTTTGGGGGGTCCTGTTTGTTCCCTGAGGTCTGGCTGGACATTGCGGGGAGTGCTGTCCCTCATCCCGTCCACCGTCCGAACTTAAAACTCACCGAGCTACAGATACTCTGTTCTGTGCACGGAATTCCCACAGTCCACCGTCACCTCCTGGTGCTTCCCCCGCCACCCCCCGACTCCGGGTTCCCCCCCAGAGGGGGCTGGCCCGCAGAAAGCCATTCGCTGCTCCTGTGCTCGTTACTGATTCTTTTTCCTTAAAAAAAGTTCTTTTGCATCTTAAGTTCTCATGCCCTGGGTTCCCTATTATTTTGTGTGATTATTTTGGGGGGTCTTTTCTAGAATTGGAGAGCATATAGGGCTTCAATCTCAAGTTACTTTCTCATAGTTCTTCCAGTGTATCCTTTAAATCGAGGATGGGCGGGGGTGGGGGGCGGCGGTCTGCGAGACCCACCCCAACCTCCAGGGGGAAACCGGCTGCGTTGTGATGAATGTAGCAAACAGAGCTGAGTCCCTGTACTTTCTGAACGAATCCTTTCAGTGATCAAGGAAAAGCTCTTTCCAAAATCCAAACCCATCTTCCAAGCAGATAAATAAAGACAGTGCTGGCTTCAGTGGGCGCAGTGAGCCAACAGCATCAAAAATGCAGGGAGCGCTATTTTTAGGACGAATGGAGACCTACTGTGCAGCTCTCCATCAGGCCCCCTCGAATACGCCCGGGTCATATCCCGGCCTAGGCTCATGGGCCAGTGCAGGGATGCTGCCTCCCCAGGTCCCTCCAGCCTGCTGCGGGGCTTGGGGGAAGCCCCACCGAAGGCCGAGGGTGCAGACTCTGCCTGCGCCCTCTCGCCTGATACAAGCTGGGCCACCGTGTGATTTTCGTTAGGCCCCAAACACGGGAGCAGGAGGGAGGGTAGCAGAAAATGTCCCGGAGCCCAAGTTGGAAAACCGGGGGTTGGAATCCACTTCTGCAAACCTTGACAAATCACCTGACGCCTTGGGGAGCCTCCGTCTTTCATCTGTAAAGTGGGGATAATGATACCTTGGCCCGCCAGCTTCACAGCGTTGATGTGAAGTTCTGACACAAGACGTGCTGTGATTAGCTGCAGCTCCGCCTTTAATCCTGGAGAGTCCTGTGGGGTGAGCCCTCGGAGCACCCCCTTCCCCGCCGCCCCCCCCCCCCCGCACCTGTTTTCCCTCCTCCGCCTCTCAGGGTCATGCCAGCATTCCCCGCGCCTTGCTCCCAGTCCAGGGCTACTTTGCTGGTCCTCAGTAGGCTGGGGGCAGAGGGGGCCAGGGCGGGGAGAGAGGGCCCACCTGGATCAGGTGCCCCTCGAGGGACGTCTGACCACAGGCTTGTAATGAGACAGTGCGTTTGCTTCGCATCTGCTCTTCGGCGACTGAGGGCTTGGAGTGATACAGTTTTGCAGAGAGCTAAAGATGTGTGGACAGCCCAAAGAGCCCCCCCAGAGGGGAGAGGCAGCTAGCAAGGCCAAGGACAAGAAGGGTTCTTCAAGGAAGAGAAGAAGCACTCATAGCCCCCCGATTGGCTCCGTAGTTTACAACAGTTGCGTGGTCACATGTTGTCACGGGTGGCGGTCCACGTGGGGATGGCGAGACTGTGCGGGGATGGAGGGAGTGGGCAGGTGTGGGGGTGGGGCGATGGTGGCAGAGAAACTCTCCCCCATGGACAGGAAGTCAGTGTTTACAGCAGACGAATTGGGAAACAGAAGTGCAGGAACATTGTCTGGAAATACAGAACTCCCGGGAAAAGCCCAGCTGAAGGGGTTAAAGTGTGTCCAGAAGCCCAGACGGGGTTAGGCAGAGGCTGTGGTTTTTCATCATGTGCCTATTGGTTCTTTTCTTTTTTGTGGTTTTTTTTTCCTTTGTCATCACGTGTATTATATAGATGGAAACATATATATTTTTAAAATTTTATTCATTCATTTGAGAGAGAGAGAGAGACAGAGAGAGCACAAGCAGGGGGAGAGGCAAAGGGAGCAGCAGGCTCCCTGCCAAGCTGGGAGCCTGACGTAGGGCTTGATCCCAGGACTTGGAGATCACGACCTGAGCTGAAGGCAGACGCTGAACCATCTGAGCCACCCAGGCGCCCCTCAAAATGTATTTTTTAAAAGAGAAGTCCTTTGAGTCTTAAGAGTTTGTTTCCTAGACAGGAGCTTGGAAAGCTCACCGAGTGCAGCCTCCCACCTTCTGAGAGGTCAGCGCCCAACTCCAGCTGGCCTTTCAGAAACTGGGCTGGCCTGGCCGCTAAAGAAATGGCCCGAGGAACCGCAGGGCAGCTGGCGCTGCCTGAGGGTTGGGCGGCTTGGGGCAGAGGCCACTGGGAAGTGCTTGCTGACGTTAGCAGACTGTCTCCTGTCCTCTGAGGGGTCCCCCAGTGAGGTCGAAAGGGCCGTTGGAGTTGGGGCGGGTATCAGGACATGCTCCTGTCCTGACCTTGCTCCTGCTTCACTGTGGGATCCCAGGAAGCCGTGGCCCTCCCCAGTCTCAGGCCCCGCCTCTGCACCATCAGGGCTTTGAGCTTCTCAAGAGCCGTCACAGTTTTTAAAACTACGAACGATAGCAAACATTTTTCTGTGCACCGAGCACAGCAGCACATGGGGGTGGGGGGAGGAACATGGGAACAAAGGAGGTATTTTGAGACATCAGAAGTCCTCGGAAGAAAATAAGCCAGGAGGAGAGAATAGACCATACTGGGTGTGGGGAGGGGGCATGTGGGTGCGTCTCAGCAGGTGATCTGGGCGCCTCTCTGAGGAGGGGGTGTTGGAACTGAGACCTAGACTGTGCGCGAGAGAGCCAGCTGAGGGTGGCGAGGAGGGAGTGCTCCAGGGCACTCTGCTCTGGGGAACTGAGACCGGACCCTGAAGCCCACAAGGACAAGGGGACCAAGAGGGATCAGCCTTTAGTATGACATTTTTTGGGGGGGAAATCTTTGTGAATGGCAAGGTTCAGTTCGTGCCACTTTGGGTTTGGTGCACCTGTGTTCGTGCCGCCCCCAGCCCAGCGGGCTGTGTGCTCTTCAGTATCTCCAGAGAGGGTGCACGGCGGGCTCGTAGGGGTGAAAGAGGGGTGCGTGTTATGGGAAGGGGTGCACCGCTGGGAAGGGCCCAGGAGATGGCAGAGGCTGGTGTGTAGAGACCAGGATCACACTTCCTGCGGAACTATGGGTGGAAATAAGTCAAAGAGGGGACGTGGAGGCTCCTCCATCGCCCCAACCCCCTGGCGTGAACAGCAGCTGGTCCAGTAGGTCACCTTTGATAATGGAGGATGGCACAGCACCAAGTTTCCGGTAGGCTACACTGAGTACCAAAAAAGTAAAAGCCAAATCAACTATGAGTGCATGCCCTTCAGCCCAGCACCCCCACTTCTAGGACTCCGCCTTCCAGATACACTGACGCAGGTGTGCAGAGAAGTAAGTGTAAGGGCGGGGAGCCCGGCTGGCTCAGTGGGTGGAGCGAGCGACTTCTGACCTCGGGGTCCTGAGTTCGAGCCCCACCTTAGGACTAGAGAATAGTTAAAAATAAAACGTTAAAGAAAGAAAGAAGGAAATGTAAGGATGTCCACTGGCAGTGTAGTTAGAAGTAGAAGAATGTTCGGAAAGGACCCCTGTAGCCATCAGTCTTTGGCTTCAGCCTCACAAGCCTCACAAGCCAACGCCAAGCAGGCCGCCATTCCAGCAAGGCGGTGGAATGGCTGAAAGACAACGATACTGGAGGGGTATTGGCCGGGAGAGAAGCTAGGCTGGAGAACGGGCTCTCCGCTCCACACGCTGCCCCCCACCAGCCCAGGAGAACACCCCGCGCCCAAAGAGGGAAACCTGGGGCTCCCAGGGAGCAAACCCTCTCGCTCCCCCGGCTAGGGAGGAGGTGTGGGGGAGAGCACAGCGGGGTAGCACCCTTCACCTCCGAGCTCCACCAATCCAGAAACTGGATGCTGAATGCCTCATCCAATCAGGAGTGAAGGAGTGAGTAAGGGGCGGGGCATGAGGCCAGAAGTGTTACTCTGGTGCAGGTCCCTCCACTGGGAAACCTGAAGAGTGGGGAATGAGTGTTCCCACCTAGCAGATATTTCTGGTAGGACGCACAGCAAACCTGAAGAGTGGTTCCCTGAAGGAAAGGAAGTAGGAGAGTGACCTCAGGGATAGTGGCTGAAGAGACGCGTGGTATAAAGACGCAGGAGCAAAGGGCCCCTCTTAAAGGTTTAAGGGGTCTCTTCTACTTATGAATGATCTCTTCCAAAGTTCCTGGTGAGGTCACAAGCAATGTTCTAGGTGCACAAGTTCTTTTTACCCCCATTTTGTTTTTACAGGAGGTCCAGACATCATCATGGGGAAGCACTAAGTAATTGGTATTTGCTTCTCTATGCCCTAATTTTCCTGGACATCTACCAGTTCAAACCAATCTGTAGCCACCCTTGTATGCCCCTCTATCTTTCTCTTAACTGGACTTAAGACCTATTGTAAAAGCTTACTCTTTTCTCTGCAGGAGCTCCTTCCTAATGTCTGAATTCCAGCTGAACTCACTTCCAGGTGTTAAAGCAGTGCCTCCCAGAATTAGGCATTTGAGAACCACCCTCAGGATTTGCAGTCCCTGCTAACACTGAAGGCCACCCGTCCTTTTATTTATGTAATATTTTTCTTAAATGACTCACTTTCAAAACTTCAGATTTGTCTATAAATAGCATTACTTCTCATGAAAAGAAATAATCTTAAAAATAAATGTAACAAAATCTAAACAACTTTCTTAAATTCTAGCTACACTGACCTACCTAAAGTTCTGCTTTTTCTTTTCCTTTCTTCCTTTCTCTCTCCTTCTCTTCTCTTCTTTTTTTTTCTTTTTTAAATTACAGGTGTTTGAGACAGGCTAGCACCAAACTGGGTCTTTTTCTTTGGTGGACTCAGAAGGATTAGAAGGGGAATTTCTCACTGTGATTCAGTGTTATTTAATGCCATATCAGTCAGTGTTCCAACCAAAATCATGCCTTATAACATTCGAATCCCGCACTTTGGAGAAAACTGAGTTACAGCCTTTTCGCCCCTCTTCTAGAAAGTTTTAGTTATGTGTCCATATGCTTTTGTGTCCTCTGAACTGGATAACATATGAGGTCTGTTATCACTCTGGTGTTTATAGCCCTCCCTGATGAGATTGGCTTTTTGAAAAAGGTCAGAAATCTGTTTGGGGGCAGCCTCTGATGACATTTAAGAATGATGCAGGTGTGGGGCACCTGGGTGGCTCAGTCAGTTAAACATCTGCCTTCTGCTCAGGTCGTGATCTCAGGATCCTGGGATTGAGTCCCTGCCTCATTGGCTCCTCTCCCTCTACCCCTCCACTCACTCTTTCTCTCTAATAAATACTTTAAAAAAAAATGATGCAGGCATAAGTAAAAGAGTATTTGTCCTTTTTAAAAAGAATTGGAAGGATCTCTGAGCTGGTTCATCTTCTGACTGATGATGTGCAGAATCACAGCTGGGACCGCCCAGGCTGAGTTCTGCAGCCAAGGCTCCTGGCTGGTTGTTACAGAGTCCTGGGTCTTATGGAGTCACCCAGCTCCACAGAGTGTGAGCCCAAGAGAGTCCATCCCCATGAGGGAATAATAATGAGTCCAATGAGTGAGAGTAAGCATGGTCATACATGGGCCAAGCCCTCGCGTCTGAATGCCTTTGGCTCCCTTTGAAGAGCTCTCCAGCATCACTTCTAAAAACCGGCTACAACCTCAGTTGTTTTGCAAGATTTCCAATTTCACTTTGCAGTCACTTCCTATTGCATATTATTCAGACTGTCCAGCCGTAGTAAAAAAAAATTTACCCCCAAATCTCAGTGGTTTAACATCCAGAGGAATTATGTGTCCATCACTGTATCAGTTCAAAGCTGGAGGCTTCGAGGAATTGTGGCTGCATCGTGCTAACGACTTCACAGGGGAGGGATGTGGGAGAACTCGCACCTGCTTTTCAGCCCGGAAATGACGGAAATGAAGCGCACCTGGATTGTTTGCAGCCCATTGGCCAGAATTAGTCACAACACTCCACCCTCCCCACAGGGGAGGGTGGGAAATGCAGTCCTTTTAAGAGGCATAGAGCCGCTCCTTCCTGCCCTACTGCCTTATGGAGCGGGGCGCTCTGAAGTGCGATGCTTTTCCAAATTTGAGATTTGAATTGGTCCTCACCTGTCCTCCTCCACAATGAATATTTGGCATCTAGATGCAACCAGGAGCAGCTCCTCCTGCTAGATTTTGTCCAGTAAAGTCTCTCCAGGAGAGGAATGATGAGAAAAGCGGTTTTCGATTTTTTTTTTTTAAGATTTGATTTATTTATTGAGAGTGAGAGAGAGTGCAAGTGTGGAGAGGGGCAGAGGGAGACAGTGAGAATCCCAAGCAGACTCCCTGCTGAGCGAGGAGCTCGACATGGGGCTCGGTCTCACGACCCTAAGATCACCGCCTGAGCCGAAATCAAGAGTCGGACGCTTAACCAACTGAGCCACCGAGGTGCCCCATTTTTTGATTTTCTAAAACCCCACTAAAAATTACCTGTTTTTCATTTAATTCGGTTCTGTTGCTGACGAATGTATTTCTCTCTCCCTCCCCCTTTAGCATCTCTCTCTCTCTCTTTGGACTTTAAGTGCGACCCCTCGCCCCGCCGTGCCCGGTGAAAATGTTGGTGCTCCTGGCTTTCATCATCATCTTCCACATCACCTCCGCCGCATTGCTGTTCGTCGCCACCATCGACAATGTGAGTTCCCTTTCCTTCTGACCATCCTGCAACCCCTGGATCCTGCAGTCCATAGAAGCAGGATGGAGAACCTCCCCCAAGGTGATTAGGATATGGGGTTGTCCCCCCTACGGAGACATCTCGGCTCAGGCCCAAGGACTCAGCCTCCGTGTGGAGGTTTGGAGTGTGTCATGGTTAAGTCTGGGTGTGCAGGGGACCTGGCTTCTCTCATCCCTGAAGCCCCTACAGAGCCTGGCGTGCTGGCTGGGGCATAGGAAGCTCTTTGAGGATGCCACTTGGATTCAACCCTCCTCTAGATAAATTTCTCAACCTCAGCCATTTGGGGCTGGATCCCTTTGGGGTGGATCATTCTTTGCTGTGGGGCCATCCTGTGGGCTGTAGGATGTGCAGCAGCATTTTTGGATCCTGCTCACTAGATAGCAAGCACTCCCACCCCTACTCGTGACAGCCGAAAATGCCTTTGGACGTGGCCAGATGTCCTGAGAGGGAGCAAAACCACCCTCCGTTGAGGACCTAGATCCCCAGGTGACCCATGCCAGGTGATTTCTGCCCCTTCTGCCTTTGACTTCTTGCAAATCAGGAACCCAACCGAGAGCCACCTAGCCATGCCCTTCCCTAGCAAAGCTCATGCTTGGAACTTTCCCGATGGCCCAGCCTCCCCTGAAAAATTGAACTTTTTACTTAAGTATCCAGCTTGCAGCCATATGGCAAGGATGCATTTGATAAATGGCCTGTTAGTATAGATTAATGTCTTTCCCGTCAGGAAATGAGGCTTTGTACCCGAGGTCCCCAGTGGCCCACGCCTTGAGCCAAAGGCCTGGCTTCATTCCTGGTCACTTCAACCTCAGAGGCATTTAGAAGCAGAAACACGGCTCCAGAAGCCCCCAGGTGTACCTCACGAGGGGCCACCAGCTCTGCCTACATCTGGGACTCCTGTTGATTAAAGATCATCATAACAACATAGACCATCACAACACCTGCCACTTAGGGAGTGCTCCCTCTGGCCGGGTCCGAGGCCCTTTTATGTGCGTCATCTCATTTGGTCCTCACTCAAGCCTACGAGATAGGCCCCTCCTCTTGCCGGATTAATGATGAGGGACCTGGGCCTCTGGGCAGTTATGACCCCTGTGGAGTGCAGGCAGCCATAAGCGGCAGAGCTGGGATTTGGACCACTCCCCACCCTAGATCTTGTCAGGCAGGTAAATGCAGTGATGGGTTTTGGTGAGCGGCCAGGGCAGACTGGCTCGTGCTGATGCTGTGGCTTAAAGCATTTGGGCCTGTCATTACCCAGAGGACCCCACAGTCTGTGATGTAAATTCACTACCGTGAACGTTCTGTCAGAGCCCCCTTTCTCTGTGCCTTGTATCTGCCTCCTGTGGGAGCCTGAAAGGGTCCCAGACATGGTTAAAGGGACGGATAGACCTCAGGGGCCAAAAAGCCATCAGCCCCAGCCCCTGTTAATCCTTTGGGGTCCCTTGGGTTTTTGTGTTGCCGTGCACTCCTGAGAAGACACAGGCTTTGTTTTTGCCCCTCAGGGAGTCAGAGGGTGTCGTTATGAGTTAGGAATTGCACTTGACACGTAGCCGGCACACGGAGGGTGTTTGGTGACCATCCGTTGACTAGAGGACAGGAGGGGGAGATTCCCGTCTTTGGGTGGATGTAAGGCAAAAGAAGGGCCTACTGGATGGGGGATGGGGGCGGGGAGCCTCAGAAGCACAAAGAGGAAGCAGGTGTTTGGACTGAAAGCAGGAGGATTTCTCTGATCGTTCCCTCCCTCCATACCAGGCCTTGCCCCTGGATTTCAGCCCCTCTGATCCCCCTGACTTCACCCCTGTAGTTCTTGTGGATTAACCACGACAAATGCCTGTGGCCCCCCACTGAGCCTCATCCACACCGTTATGCCCTGGGAGGGCCCGGTCCCCTGGCCCGTGTCGTATTTTCCAGCAACTCCACGCATAGGGGAGCCTGCTGGAGATGCAGAGTCCCAGGCCCCACCCCAGACCTCACACAGGGCAGACAGAGAAGCGCCAGTCCCGAATCTGACTGACCGCCGTGCCTCGCAGTTGAAGTTGGTGTTTTCCGGGTTAACGAACAGTCCCTGTTGTGTTTCTGTTTGCGTTTACAGGCCTGGTGGGTAGGAGAAGAGTTTTTTGCAGACCTCTGGAGAGTGTGTGTCAACAATACAAATTGTACAGAAATCGACGCCAGCTTTCAGGGTGAGTGCCGAGCTCGGGCTTGGCTCAGGCTAAGGGCTCCCCTGTTCACTGTTTTCACGCCCTCCCCCGCACTCTCGGGGTCCCCCGGAGGGGCCTGGCCGAGGGCTCCATGCAAGCTGGAGACAGGAGGGGTGTGCAGGACCCAGAGGCTGGGGGTGTGCGAAGCCCAGCTGAGTTGGGCACACCCTTCCCTTCTCTGTTCCTGGGCCCAGCGCAGCGTCTGTGTCTCACGAGATGCCAGCAGATCTGGCATCCGGTGAGGCCTCTCTTCCTGATTGGTGCACGGCTGCCTTCTCCTCGTGGGCCTCACAGTGCAGAGGGCAGAGATCCAAACCTGCTGCGACTCTTCATCCCAGGCTCTCATCCCACTCATGAGGCCTCCGCCCTCAAGACCTGATTTACCTCCTAAAGGCCCCACGTCCCAGTGTCATCCCGTTGGGGGTGAGGATTTCGAAATAGGCATTTTAAGGAGATGGAAACGGTCGGCAGAAATCTCTATTTGGACCGCCCCTGGGGGATTCAAAATACAGATACCTGGTGCCCGCCCCAGAACCACTGTGTCCTAATCTCAGGGAGGGGGGTCTAGGAGTCTGTTTTTTGTTTTTTAGGAATCCATATTTTTAAAAAGTCCCTAGGTGATTTCTGAGATCAGGCCAACTTGGGAAACACCACTGTTAGCCAGAGGGTCACAGCCTTGGCCCCACACCGGACTTGCCTGGGGGAGCCTTACCCACCTCCCCCCTGAGCCTAGTTCCAACACCAGAGATTCTGACTTATTTCCTCTCCGCCTGGTGTGCTGGATTTGTATTTTTTGTGCAGCTATAATTTACAAACAAGAAATGTACTTCTTAAGGGCTCAGCTTAAAGAGTTTGGATAATTATGTGTATGCCCACATAACCACCATCCAAAGCAAGATAGAGAATTCTCCTGTCACCTTAGAAAGTCCCCTTAGAAATGGGCCCATTTCCACTGGTTTCCCACAAGCTCTGTCCCGAGGGCTTCTGACTTCTGACTTCCATCACCCTAGTCTCCTTCCGTCTGTTCCTGGACTTCGTACAGACGGAGTCGTACAACCTGTGTTTGTGTGTGTGCGGGCCGGACTTCTTTCCTCGGGCCTGGGTGCCCCGTGGGTGATCCCCACGTGCGGCCAGGATGAACCATTGCTCCAAGCACTTCATGAAGGACTTAGGAATCACGCTTCCCTCCTGTCAGTTTCAGGCAAAAGTGGGGAAAAAGAAGAAGGATCGTTCTTAGATTTTCCTGTGCAACTTTGGCCCCTGTCCCCTCCCCTCTCTTAGCTGCGTCCTGGTGATAATTTTTAGCCATTAGCCAGGACTCCCCTCTTGCAGCACCCCCTAAAATCCTTGCATGGATGAATTCCTTCCACTTCCCCTGCCTGAGGCGGTGGGAGCTGTTACCATCCCTGTTTTGGGGAGGAGACAGAGCCATGCCGGTGGCTCCAGTCTGTGCCCTTGACCCCTTCTCTACCCCCGCAGGACGTGGTGTTTACTGTGTCCTTCCCACGTGCGTGCCCTCCATCTGAGACCAGCTCCTTTCTCTGCTGAGACTTCCCTCTGCCGAGCCCTGCTCTCCGAAAGGGAGCTCCTCCTTTGCTCTTTTCCTAAATAGCGGTCACAAGGCTAACTCTCTTCTTTTCAGGGCGTCTCAGGTGGTCCGCAGAGCACTTTCAGTGCTCTGAAAGGTCACTCAGCCCTGGGAGCCCCACATTCCCCAGAGTCCCTCTGGAGACCCCTAATCCTGACCCATCCATCCTGACTTCCCAAACCAGAATCTGCCAGGTTGGAACCTGAGGGTTTGTACTTAAAAAAAAAAAAAAGCCCCAACCATGTACTGACAAAAATGACAAAGCAGGTGGTTCTCACTCCGTTTTCCAGAAAAGGACGTTGGGGACCCTCTGGCCCAGTGCACAAATGGACGCCGGGGGAGGGGATGTTGGGACAATCCCTTGGCTGTTCTCGTGCTCATACCGGGCAAATGTACTTCTGCCTCCCGTCGCCCCCCACTCTTGGGGGGGGCCCCCACTCGGTCACTGTGTGCGTCGGAGGGGCCCGGGGGTCTGCGGTCCTCAGTCCCGCTCTCTCGCCCTCTACCCACAGATTACCCCACGATGCAGGCGGTCCAGGCCACCATGATCCTGTCCACCATTCTCTGCTGCATTGCCTTCCTCATCTTCCTGCTCCAGCTCTTCCGCCTCAAGCAGGGAGAGAGGTTCGTGCTGACCTCCATCATCCAGCTCATGTCGTGTAAGTCGAGCTACCGGCTTCCTGGAATAAGCATTCCCTTCCCGGGCACCGCGAGCAGGGGCCAGGAGCCGTGCAGCGGGTGAGGCTTTGGGAAGGAGAAGCCGGCCAGCGTGTCATGGCCTAACATTTTATACCTCAGAGTCAGGATTTAGGCAGCGGGTCATGGCAGGCGTGCTGGAGACAGGAAGCCTCAGCCAAGATCTGCAGGGTAAGTAGGAGTTGCCGTCAAGAATGTGCTATCTTGGTACGGAGGGAAGAGGCACAGGTTCCCCAGGGAAGATCAGGGTACTTGACCTCATCCTGCCACTAACGTCCGTTGGCGATTCACTCAGGATGCTTTTGACTTCAAGTAAGAGGAGAATCCAATTAACAGTGACTTCAGCCCCAAAGACGATTGCTTTTCCGAAACAACAAACTGTTTGAAGGTGGAAGGTGCCATTGTTGGCCTGGCAGCCCAGCATCGTCAAGAACCTCCGCTTGATCTTTTGATGTTTGCATCTTCATAGTGTCAGCGATGACCTCCTCATGGCCCTCAGAAGGCTGCTGCAGCTCCACACATTCCTCCTGACCTAACACTATCTAAAGCAGTTAACAAGGGAAGGCAGGGCAACAAAAAAATGCTTTCACCTCCCTGTCTGTCTCTTTCCAGGGAGTAATATTTTTCACTGAAGCGTTTCTCTATGACCAGAACTGGGACATATGGATCCATAAACTCTTAGAAGTAAACAGGAACAGGATTGCCTGGGGAAGGGGGGGCAGTTGGCAGAGTGTGGTCCCTGGGCCAAATGTGGTTCACTGCCTGGTTTTGTAAATAACATTTTACTGGATCGTAGCCCCGCCTGCTTATTTGCATATTGCCTGTGGCTACGTCCTCACCTCCACCACAGCTGAGCTGAGAGTTGAAACAGAGATTGTGTGTGGCGCACAGTCCCTAAGCTCTTCTCTGTCTGACTGACCCATGGCTTAGACCAGTTATGACTTAGCCTCTGGGCTGGGAGTCCAGTTGCCCAGGCAAAATTGGGCTCAGCTAGCAACAAGCGGGAAGTGAAGCCATACAGCGTGGGCAGCCACGACCTGCGATGAAATATTAGCCATGATCTTTCTCATGAACTAAAATAAACACCCACCAATAATGAGAGCTCAAGTGTGTCTTCCTCTCCGGCCATGGTCCCCTCAGGTCCGTGGCGCACGCTGTGACGTGGTCTGTGATTGATTTATTCGCTTGCTTTCTGCAGGCCTGTGTGTCATGATTGCGGCTTCCATATATACAGACCAGCGTGAAGACCTTCACAAGAACAACCCGGGATTTTATGCCCTGGACCAGGTCGGCAGCTACGGCTACTCCTTCATCCTGGCATGGGTGGCCTTCGCCTTCACCTTCATCAGCGGCCTCATGTACCTGATCCTGCGGAAGCGCAAATAGAACCCCGGGAGTGAGGTCGCTTTTGCCGCAGTACAAAAATCTACGTTCACATAACCATTTTGTATATAATCAGTTTTTTTGTGTGTGTGGTTTTTCTAGCAAACATATCGTTTCCTTTAAAAGCCAAAAAAAAAAAAAAAAAAAGAGAGAGAAGAGTTTCTGCATTCTTGAGATCAGAGAATAGACGATGAAGGCTGGGATTCGGAATTCCTGCCCGTCTGAAAGTCTCCACGAGACCAAGCCCCAAATCCAGCGATGCTCAAATCCAAAAACGTTCAGCGGGACGTTTCTTAACCGTGAGGATGTGATGTGAGAAGAGACCAAGAACTGCAGGTCTGGGGGGACATCCTTCCCTGGGGGTGAGCCGCGCCGAGCCCCTCAGCTCAGCCTCCCCTCCCCCTTCTCTCCGTGTTAGGGTTGGAGGTGGGGTGAGGGGTGAAGCCGCCTCAGATGTGTAGCCAAGTTCCACGTGGGAAACAGGTGTCGCCCCTGCGTTGTGTGTATATCCCGCCCAGAGCCCCGACCCTCCTGTGCTGGGCTGGGTCCAGAAAGAGCCACCCACCTTTGCTGATACTGTTTTCTGCTTCCCTTAGGGAAGGCGATCTTTAACCTGCCCTGCCCTCTGAGGCTGGCCGTCCTCCGCTGACCCCCATCTCTAGAGCCTCAGCGGACCCACCCGCTCTTCCTTCAACAGCCTAAATCGCAGAGGGCTTGGTGCCTGCCTGGCACTGGGGATGCCGCCAGCCTGCTTTGTCCCTGCCTGTGTTTAAATGCTGGGGGGGGCGGGGGGCGCACTTAGATGGGCCGAAACACCGCTCCAACCAGCCACGCGGAGTGCCTTCACTGGGCGGTGTGGTGTGCATTATCCCCAGAGGACACTTCTCTGGAGGGGCCCGGGGTCCCCACTGCAAAAAGCTTCCAGATGGCCATGGCTTTGCAACTTCAGCGCGCGCACCGCTTCCCAGGGAACGTGCTTTGCCAGAGTCTGGGTGAAGAGCGCTCCCGGCAATTCTGAGTCCGTCCTTTGGGATGCCGGAGGGCGGGGGGAGGGGTGCCCTTAGCTGTGGGAGCCGCAAGGCACGTGACCCTGGCAAGGACCTGTGGAGGAAGCTCTCCGCACCTTGCTGTCTGTAGCCTCCTGGTTGTTGAGCGTGCTGTCCGGACCATGTCGGGGACTTGCCCGCCCCCTCTCCGCACCGGTGCTATGTACGTGCTTCTGCACCTGACCTTCATCAGCCTGGTGCCGTGGAGCGGGGAAGATGTCTGGTTTGAGTGACTTAGGGCCGGCACAGACACCAGAGCAGGACTGGCTTTTCTCTCCATCCACTCATTCACTCGCTCGTTCGTTTTCCACAGAGCAGGCAATGCTTACTATGTGCCCGGCACTGTGCAAGGCTCCCAAAACCCAGGGCAAGCAAATTCAGACAGCCTCTCTGAGACAGGACCCCAGCACCATGCACGGCGACACAGGGACAGAGACAGGACCAACGGCCGCCTCCTGCTTCCACAGAAAACACCCGTTAGTCCTGCTGTGGGTAGGAGGGTGGGTCACACCCCTGGGGTTTGTAAGATGCTCCCTGAGCCTCAAGGAGGAAGGTGGAGCTGCAGGTGTCCCAGGGCTTTCCACGCAGGTGGCTTTTCTAGATTTTTCTTGTAGCCGCAATGGAAACAAATGAAAACGCTTAGAGCCAGAAGTCTGGAAAGCCTACTCCCCCAGGCAGTGTGTGAGTATCCTTCCCCCAAATTGGGGCATCTGAGACGACCCTGTGGATTTTTCTGGCTGGTCGCCACATCCATCTGTGATGCCAAGGTTTGGTGAAACATGAGAGTTGCTCCCCCCCGGCCCCCCACCCCCATGGAGTGACCCACATCGGGAAAGCAAGGAGGACAAAACTGCCCCAACTGCTGAACCGTAGGTAGAAGCAGCCCTCGCATCGGTTCCCCAAGGACAACCCCAGCACAGCAAATTAGCTGAGACGTCCAAGAGGCAAACGTTAGGACCAAACATTATACGGTTGTTACTCATAACAACCGTATTTGAAGGAACTGTAGTTTGCGCCTTTTAGAACATTTTTATAAAGTACTGTAATTCTCGCGTGGAGGGGCTGTGGATGGAGACAGACTAACTTGTTTTGTTATTTGAATTAAAATTACTTTGGGTCTCTGTTCAGATGAGTTTGGAGGATTGATTTGTTGCTCTGAGTCAATATGTATATTCAGACCTGAATACGGGGCTCAGGTCATGTTCCCAGGGTCCTGGGATCGAGCCCTGCATTGGGCTCCCTGCTCAGCAGGGAAGACTGCTTCTCCCTCTCCCCCTGCTTGTGTTCCCTCTCTCACTGCATCTCTCTCTGTCAAATGAATAAGTAAAATCTTTAAAAAAAAAACAAAAACAAAAACAACTGCTTAGATGGGGAAATAACTTGCTAATAGTTGAAAGGTTACTTAACAATATGGCAGGTGAGACAGTTTTGTGTACTGGGGGGCAGTGGTTTTGGGGGGAAATGCAAGGGAAAGGCCTCAGGGCTAAATCTGAATCTTGGCTTGGGGACAAAATGTGATTTTAGGGTAGTTAGATATGTTCTGTTTCACGTGCCTTTAAAGTAGTCTATTTCTTATGATTTATATAATGTGAAACTGTACGTGACAAATACAGTTTGGAACCAGATCGCCCAGGGATTCAGCCTCTAGTGTTCCATCTGTCCCAACACCAGGGGATAATGCCGATGACAGGGAGCCATGTGATTTCTCCCCAAGATAATCATGTGAGGTCTTCGCAGCAAGCAACTGATGTCTGGCGGTTCATCGCAGGCCAGCCTCCGACCCCCTCTGCCTCTCATGGGACCAGCTTCCTGGAAGAAGGGCCCGCAGGGGCTCGGGACCCCACGCTTGGTTAGTGATCCTCTAGTGCCATCTGAAAATTCTTCTATTTGCAGTGGTCCCCGAGGATTACAGAGACAGCCCTGTTCTCCAGTTTGCTCGATGAAGACTTTTGCTTTAAAGGGTTGGGTGACGATGAAAATCAGAGTATCTTGAAGGCACCCTTTGCTAAAAAAAAAAAAAAGATGAAAAATTCAGCCAGAAAGAAAGAAGGAGATGATAGATACATAGGTAGGTCGGTAAATCAGTAGGTAGGTACATAGATAGATGAAGAGAGAGAGAGGTATTTTGAATTTTTACCTAAAGAATGCCAAATGTAATAAAAGCAATGTATCTGGGGAACCTACATTCCCTTCTCTCTATGTGGGAGTTGCAAACTAAAACCTTCAGGGTTACTGTCTGTATTCTTGGTGTTTCTAGAGTTTTCTGTTGGTTTGGCTGGGGTTTTGGTCCATGTGGCACGTAGATGGTGGTCACCCCAGAGAACTCAATTTTATCTATTTCTTCCGTTTGGAAGAAAGCCTGTCATTCATTCCTTCACCAAATCTTGGTGGCCTAGCCTGATTCATCCTGGAGAATGTTCCACGCGTGCTTGAAACTGCTGCTCTTGGAGGGGGATGTCCTGTAGATGTCTATCTGGTCCACTTGGTCTGAAGTCTGGTTCCGATCCAATGTGTCCTCATGGATTTTCTGCCTGGCTGATCTCTCCATTGCTGGTGGTGGGGTTCGGAAGTCTCCTGCTCTTACTGTATCCCTCCCTGTGGATCTGTTAATATTGCTTCGTGTCTGCATGCTGTGATGTCGCAGTAAGGATGGTGCGTTCATTTTTACGGCACAGGGGTCACTTCATCACGAGGATGTCGTAAGTATTCACCGAGTGTTTGTGTATATATTACGGCATAAACGTTGTGCTTGGTGTTAGGAACTTAGTCTCGGCCCTGCTCCAGGTTTACCTGAGTCCCTTTGGGGGCAAAAAAACAGAAGTGAAAAGAGGCATATTTGGTGACACATGAAAGTTACATGAAATTCAAATTTCAGTGTCCATAAGTAAGGTTTTACTGGAATGCGGCCATGCCCTCTTGTCTAGCTGTCACACTGGCTGCCTTCTTGCTTCGCTAGCAGAGTCACCGTAGGTGAACGGCCTGCAAAGTCCCTAATACACTCTGGCCTGCTCCAGAAAACGTTTGCCATCCCCTGGTCCAATCAAACGAGAAGGGAACTGTCTTTCTGTGTGTCTCTTTTTAGGAACAAGAAGAGCTTTCCTAAAACGCTTTGGCAAACTCTTCCCGATGTCGCTGGCCTGAGGATTCTGGTTTTCATGCTTAACCCACACACTGGCAGAGGTCATTAAAATGATCACGCTTAGCATTGACCTCTTAGCTGGGGATCAGATTCCTTCAGCGAGGGATATACTTAGGAAGCACACTCTTAGAAGAGAGAAGAGGCGTCTAACACTGTCTGCCCCAGTCCATCCCTGGGCTGCACCAATATCCACACACAACTCCGTAAGAATTTTTAAGATTCTTATATATTCATGAAATAAACTAACCCCTTCCCAAGAGGTGCATATGTAGCCTGTAGCCAAAACCAGTTAGTACTTCCAGCTCAGGGGGCATTTGGTGACGTTGGCTATCCTCTTTATTAAGTCCAGATGTGGCCCCTCATGGCATGGTAGCCTGTGACAACAAGCTAAGTCCTAGACGCCCAACGTCTGCAACATGTCATGGGGGCAAAGGAGCAGGATGTCTACCATAAATGATCTTCTTTGGAAAACGCATGAGCAGAAGGAGAATCAGTGTCCAGTGGCCGAAGTTTCCAGTAGCAGCATCGCTGGGTGGTTCTGCCTTATGGTCTTTTATGAGGCAGGCCTAATCTTTGAGCTGGAGAACTCCTGTCTCCTTGTCCCCTGGCTGTGTCTTGAGGCCATAACGTGAAGCTGTCATAATCCCAGCTACATCTCTGGGCTTAGCCCTTTGGTGAAAACACCTAGGACCTGGCTTATCTTTTCTAGTTATCTGACCCATTCTGCTTGGCTTTCTGCCTCCACGCCCCTGACCTGTGGTTTAGAGCAGAGCTTAGCACACACGGCCAAAGGCCTGCTTTTTTATGGCCCCAGAGCTAAGAACGCGTTTGGTTTTTAAAGAGTGGTAAAGAAAAATGTGAAGAATGCAGCAAAGACCTCATGTGGCCTGTAACACCTAGACTCTACCATCTGGCCCTTTACGGGCCAAGTGGGCCGGTTCCTGGCTTAGAATTTGAGTCGTCTGTCCCTGCCAATCTCTGAATCCTTGGATTCGCCCTCAGTTTAGACTTTGGGCTTCAGGCAGAAAGAATCTCAGTAAAGCTGTATTTTCTTCCACTTCT
Organism: Nasua narica; assembly: GCA_028533885.1. NCBI lineage: Eukaryota > Metazoa > Chordata > Mammalia > Carnivora > Procyonidae > Nasua > Nasua narica. Next base: position 7,783,514 of record CM052805.1, on the reverse strand, counting down.
GTTAGATGAACCACCTTTGGTTCAAGATGGACCTTTTCTCGCAGGAGCTTAGTGAAAACTCTAGGAAGCTGAACAGGGCACACAGCCCAATATGTTTCTACTACTTTTCCTGATGTGATAGCATCCGTCAGGATCCCGGAGTTCTGGGATCGAATCCTGTGTGGGGCTCCCTGCTCAGCAGGGAGGCTGCTCAGCCGGGAGTGTCCTTCTGCCCTTCTCCGGGCTCATGCTGTCGCTCTCTCTCTCTCTCTCTCAAATAAATAAGAAAAATCTTAAAAACCAAACAAAAAAACAAAGGCAGAGATGAGTTGGTTGCCAAAGAGACCATACTAGTCACTAAGCTTGATATATTTGCCGTTGGGCCTTTTCCAGAGAAGCTGGCCAGACCCTGGTATTAAACCGATGCCTTGCAAAAAAAAAAAAAAAATGGAGGGGCCACTGCTTCCCAATCTGGAAGAGCGGGTCCTCACTGCCCTCGACTCTGCCACCTCCGCTGGCCAATGGCACAGTACAGTGTCTATTGCTTGGAGTGCCCACGTTTAGTATCATCAGGCTTCTCAGTTGCAAGTACAGTGATTCTGGCTGATGTACCCCAAACAGGAAAATCAGGATGTTCCTGATTTTCCTTTCCGTAAAAGGAAATCAGGTGCGCACAGGCTTCGGAAGAATGCAGCCAAGCCCCCGTGGAGTGTCTCAGATCCTTCCAGGGAACCGTTTACCAAGGAGACCACTGCGGGCACCGACAACTTGATGGTACACAGCCCATTGCTCCGCCGCAAGGCATCTACCCGCGTTACGCTCACTCCTTCGGACGCAGAGCCCGCCATGGTGCGTCGATCTGATTGGTGAAGACTGGGTCACGTGACCACGCCCCTGCTGCAAGGGAGGCTGGGAGATAGTCAGCAGGCAATGTCCGCGTCTGCAGTGTGACGTGAGGTCCGCAAGCCACCGAGGCTCAAAAGGAAGGGAGTTCCCCGACCGAGGAAGAAAGTTCAAATGCTGGGCCGTGGAGCCCGACGGCAAATGCCTGCTGCAGCCTGTCAGGATCCGGTTCCTTATTTACCCGCTCGTGCTTCTAAGGTTTATTGACGCGTCTCTCAGCCACGGCTCTTTGCGTGTAGCCGTGTACAGCCTGCACCATTATTGGCCGAACATTGTTCTTTAAAGTAACTGTTTTTTACATAAATACATTTATTCCGAAGGAAAGCAGCAGGTAAGTTGAAAACCAGCATCGGTTGTCCCAAGTGACCTAGATAATGATTTAAAACGAGAATGCTATTAAGTGTATCGTCTGGTGGAGGTTTTGAGCCTGAGGACTGCTCTTTTCCAAGGAGGAAAGGAGGCTAGGAACAGATGGATAGGTGGTAAAATAGGATGGGGACCATAGCTGCTTGGTCAGAAGACAGTGCCTTCCCCCTGCGTGGTGTGACTGTAGATACCACTTAAATTAGCTGGGTCCCATTGGGGGTATTTTCCCCCTAATGACAATATAAAAAAAAAACCCATAAACCGATGCCCTCGCTGGTGTAAGGGACTTTACACGTGCGCCTGTTTCCTCCCTGTCGGGATTCCCTGAGTCTCCTCTTTCAAGCTGGCCTCGTGATACATCCCAGTCCAACACATGTATTGGCGAAGCCACACCTGGGTGTGTACGATCAGAGGCTTCCAGCCTCTGAGGAGGCCCGCCACACCCCATACTCTCACCCCCCCTGCTTCAGACCACAGTCCCCACTCGGGCTTCTGGGACGGCAGTGACCCAGGAAGGCGATGTGTGACCCAGGAAGGCGATGTGTAACCCCGCGCAGATGACCCGCAGGAGAGGCGGCCCGGCCAGGTGTCTGGAGTGCGCTAATTACAGAGTGTGTCTGACTTTTTAAGGGGGTGAGGTTTCTGACTCATTGCCCCTGGGGCAGGACCTTTGATATGTCTTTTCTGATCCCTGCATTTCTCGCTCCCACCCAAGGCCATGGCCCCGGACTTCTGCGACCAACCAAACCCTCCCCGGGAGGCAAGGCCAAGCCACCTAAGACACATGGGCCTCAGAATCAGACAGACCCAGGTTCCAACCTGATTCAGCAACTAGTTGCAGAAAGGCTTTGCCAAGTGACTAAGACGCTGCCGACCTCGTGTCCTGATCTGCAACAAGGGGCTAATGCTCGGGCCATCTGGTCTCCCGTTCTGCCCGTATGTGTTGAGCGCCTACTACGCACCATATAGTGGGGCAGGCACAGAAACACAAGGATGGACCAGACGGAAAGGTCCCACACACTCCCAGAGTTCTCACTGTATTGAGGACAGACAACAAACAAGAAAAATAAAATCACAAAGTGGGATACAGCCCGTGAAAGAAGCAGGGTGATGGGAAGACAGCAATTCAGAGGAGGTGAGGACTCATTGCTGGCATGACGTCGACGCTAAGACCCCCCAAGACCCCCTAAGGGGGGCTGAGGGCAGAAAGGACAGGGCCGTGGGACCCGCTGTTACGCAGGGTCGAGGGGATTCAGGGAGGAAGCCCACGTGCGGGACATGGTGCAGAGAACACGAAGTGCTCGCAGAACCACCCAGAACGCCAGCCAACAGAGGATCTTCCCAGGAATTGTATCATTACATTCGATTCCCACGGGAACCCGTCAGCTAGAGCAGACACCGTGCACTCCTGTTCTTGGTGGGAAAGCGAGAAGAAGAGCAGGTAAGTACAGCAAGGAGGCAAATCCATTTCCTTTGGTCTCTCTTCTCCCCCCAACCACCTCCTTTGATCGATGGTGGCCCCTTGCAGGACGGGAGAGGATGAACTAGTGTTGGGTGTCCACGTGTCTGGGCTCAGCTGGAGGTGGGCTGGGCAGCTCTGTGGATCCCAGCTGGACTGGCTCAGGGACAGACTCACGGTGATGGCAGAGATGCGGGAGAGCGAGGGGAACGTCCGCATTCTCTACGGCTTGCAACTGGGATACCACTCCTGCCGCCTTGTATTGGCCAAGCGGGTTACAGATCTTACCCGCGTGCAAGGAGGGGAAACCAGCTCCCTCCTTCAGGGAGAGGACCATGCAGTCACCTTGCGGAGGATGGGGGTGAGAAGGTGAGGGCGGGAGGGAGCAAAAGATGGAGGCCATCAATATAATCCGTTAGTGTAGACTTCCGTTTGGGGCCATAAAATAGAGAACGGCTGTGGGGGAGATGGGGGGCAGTGGAACCACCCAGAGCACACACCATTGAGGGCATACTTGTGCACATGCAGATTCCAGACCTGTTAAATCTGGAAGGGACTGGCACAGTATCTGAATGTTAGGACTTCCAGGTTTTTCGGGTGATTCCAAAGTTTGCAGATCGTCATTTTCAGGGATCAGAC
>CM052805.1:7717748-7780068 GCA_028533885.1 Nasua narica | reverse complement strand
CCCCCCCCCCCCCCCCCCCCCCCCCCCCCCCCCGCGTCCCCGCCGGAGCAAACATAGATTCCTTCAACATCCAGTTTAGTCAAATCCTACACAGCTGATTTATTCCTCCTTACCATACAGCTAAATCGATCCTCCCAGAACATTGCTATGTACCTATTTTCACTAACTCAATTTATTAGCTGTATGATTTTAGCTGTCTGATTTTTTAAACTCAATTAACATATAATGTATTAGTTTCGGAGGTAGAGGTCAGTGATTCATCAGTTGCATATAACACCCAGTGCTCATTACATCACATGCCCTCCCCAATGTCCATCACCCAGTTACCCCATCCCCCCACCCACCTCCCCTCCAGCAACCCTCCGTTTGTTTCCTGTGATTAAGAGTCTCTTATGGTTTGTCTCCCTCTCTGATATCGTCTTGTTTTATTTTTCCTTCCCCTCCCCAAATGCTCCTCTGTTTTGCTTCTTAAATTCCATATATGAGTTAGACTGTATGGTAATTGTCTTTCTCTGATTGATTGATTTCAATGAGCGTAATACCCTCTGCTTCCATCCAATCGTTGCAAATGGCAAGATTTTTTTTTTTTGATAGCTGAGTGGTATTCCGTTGTATATATAGACCACATCTTCTTTATCCATTCGTCTATTGATGGACATCTGGGCTCTTTGCATATTCTTAGCCATGTGATTTTTGTATTCTCATTTTCAGTTGGTAGACTGTTACTGCATTGAGACAGATTTGCCGCTTACAACTGGATGTCAGTATAGAAGTTACCTCTTCTTGGGATACCTGGGTGGCTCAGTTGGTTAAGCGTCTGTCTTTGGCTCAGGTTATGATCCCAGGGTCTTGGGATCGAGTCCCACATCAGGCTCCTTGCTCAACAGGGAGCCTCCTTCCCCCTCTTCCCTACCCCTGGTTGTGCTCTCTCTGACAAATAAATAAAATCTTTTAAAAAATTTTTAAAATTGACTTAAAAAAAGCTAACTGTTCTTACATGAGACAAGAATATCTTTGCCGTGCAAAACCATTTTGAAGTCATGTTAAAAATGATGTTATGAAAAGTACCTGTGAATGTTTTCTTTCAAAACCTGTCCTTGTACGAGCTCCCTAGTATAGACCAAAGTTTCCCAAAGACCAGATCATTCTCCGTTGCAGGGGCTGTCTTACGTAGCTCAGACATTTAGCAGCACGCCTGGCTTCCATCCATTAGACACCGGGAGACACTCCCCCTCCCCCACCAAACTGCCAGCAAAAAAGGTCTCCAGACCTTGCCGAATGTCCCCTAGGGAGCGGAGGCAAAATTGCCCACAGATGGGAACTACTGCCGTGGCGTTTTATATACCAGGAAGTACGGTGACGGGCGATCCTCTGGGAGGTTGCAAGGGCCATGCTGGAAATTCTGAGGGTGGCCGGCCCCACGCGGCTCCTCGCAGGAAAACAGGGCGAAGCCAATGGCGGCCTGCCCCACTCTGGCCCTTGGCATGTCCGAACCCCCGGGAGAACAGCACAGGATGTTCCTGGTCCCCAAGCTGCGGCTGCACATTTGCTCAGTATTTGTGACCAGCTGGAGCAGAGACAGGAGGAACCAGGAAGACAGCGCTGCTCCGTGTTTGGAGAAGGACGATAGTGTCACTTCACCGGGGGCTCAGACACGCGAGAGGGAGGCGTGACCTGACCTTGGCACAGGGTTACCTTGAGAGACAGATTTTTCCATTTTTTCCAGAAGGAGAAGTTAAGTTGCCAGGACAGGCTGCTGCCTCGTCCAGGAGGGGGTGACGGCTGAGGGAGCTGCTGGGGACCAGAGCTCGGCCAGAAGAGCAGCCACCTCCCTTCTTCCTCTTGGTCACCCCCTGTCCTCCCGCGGCAGCCTGGGATGGGTGGACTTGGGCCCAGAAGAAAGGATCCTGAAAGCCCCCCAGCCGTTTTCCGAATACGGTGTGACAACCGGATCACGAGGAAGTAGCCCCCTGGGACCAAGGGTTAGGGGGACCCCATGGAGCTGGCAGTCTGCCTTCCGACCGGGTCCCAGCGGTTCGGTGCTGTGTGCCCCGCAGCCAACTGCTGGATTTCTCTGCCGGGCCCCTGCTTCCTATAGAATGGGGCTGGTGGTGGCAGCAACTGCAGGGGGCATACAGTCGGCGCTCAATGACGGCTGTTAATCTTTTCCTTTTCTCAAGGCCACCTCCCCAGTGCGTGGTCGATTCAAGGCTTGAAGTTCGATTGTCCGACCCTGGATCCCGGGTTCTCACCCTTGCCAGGTGCCGGAGCCCCCTGGGATGCTTCTGAACCCGGATCCCACACACAAGGGGTGGTTCACTAGTCCCGGGAGCAGCCTGGGAGTGGAAGTTGTTCAAGTCCCAGGTGATTCTAACGGGTAGCGCGGGGCGGAGAATGTGTCTCTGGTCCACGGTGGAACTCAGCTGTGATGCAGTAAGTCAGGATCCTAGGGTATTCGACCTTCTGCGACCGGCTCATTTGACTTAGCGTAAGGACCTCCAGGTTCATGCACAATGCAGCAGGTGACCGGATTCCCTCCTTCGTTGCGCCCAAATTATACTCCATTGTATGTAAACCTTGTCTTTGCTCGATCCCCTGGACTCTGTTGATGGGCTTTCACTTGGTTAAGTCCTCTTGATACCGCTTGACCTCAAGGAGTCAGACTGGGAGGACCAGAAAGTAGAATGGGGATTGCCAGCAGCTGGGGGAAGAGGATGAGGAGCTGGGGAAGGGGTACAGACTTGCGCTCACGCAGCTTGGAAAACGTTCTAGAGATCTCCGGTGCCCCGGCATGCTTGTGGCGAATGATAGCCGACACGGAAAACTTTAAGGAGGTAGATCTGCTGTGTTTTATTTTTCACCACAATGGAACAGTTGGGTGGTTCCACGAAGTGCGAAAGTCTCCAGAGTGGGCGGAGGCCCCAGAGAGCAGGACTGGATGAATGAGAAGGGGCTTCCTGGAGGAGGTGGGGGCTGAGCGGACCATGGAGATGGACCTTCCGGGAGGAGAGGCGCCCCCGGGAGAGCAGGAAAGTGTGGAGCCAGCCGACGGAAGGAGTGGAAGCTTTCCCAGGGGATTAATGGGAGCAGCGGGCTGCTGAGAGCTCCGAGCAGGGATCTGGAGCCTTCGACGCGAGCCACAGACATCGGAGCTCCGAAGAAGAGTTGCGGGTCCTGCCTCCCCACCCGTAGGTGAGTTGACACCGTAACCAGAGTATCTATTGAAGGATGATGACTCAACCTCTCCCTCCAGCCTCCCCTTCCAGCCTCCATCTTGTTCGGCTGGTTTTCAGGCAAGAGAGGCTCAGGGGGCAAGATGGGGCAAAATGTGTGCCTAGCCCGATGGTGCCCGCAGCTCCCCTGATTTCAAGTTTGGCCTCACGCCTGCCTCCTTGTATGGGAAAAAGTCTGTATAATGGCGGGACAGAGAAGAGCCTTTGTTAAAGGGTCTGCAGACTCGCTAACTTGGATTTCCCGGGGCGGGGGGGTGTGCGTGCTGAGCTGCACATTCTTCGGCTGCACCCCAGGCTTCCAGAGTGTGTCCCTGCAGGGGTGAGGCCCCGGAATCGGCCGTCCTGACAAGCTCTCAGGGATCCGGGTGGAAGGGTGGCGGTCGTTTCCCAGGCTGTTGAGCCCCATCAGCTAAGCCAGCCAGCACCCAGGAGGCGGTGGGATGGCCCAGCCCGCCCCAACTTCCTTCCTTCTCTGCGGGGTCTCGCTGGGCATGGGAAATGCAGAGTGGGCCTCAGAGGTGGGGTGAAAGTGCCATGACCTGCCTTCAGCGTGGCCCGACCAAAACTGAGAAATTGAAAAAAAAAAAGGGGGGGGAATATCTCTTCCTACACAGGGCCCACTGATTGTCGAAATACCTATTAACCGTGTGGATATTTATTGCTTTTTTTTTTTTTTTTTGGTGGCTAATTTGCAGTCCCCCTTGCTTTGCTAATAGCACCCCAGATGCCTTTTGGAGAAACATCTCTCCCTCCCTGTGGGCAAATCCGATGGGCAGGTCAGCCCAGGTGTCTTATGCTCTGTGACCCAAGCCAGAGCAATCAACCTTTCTTTCTTAGACCCTCCTGGGCTCCACGAGGGTGGAAAACCCTGTTGGGGTTTATTCCCTGAAGCAGGTGGGTCTTACCTTTGCCCCCGTCTGAGCCCCGCCTAATTCGGCGCCACGATGGAGCCACCGTAGGTCCCTCTCATAAGTCCCCCTGCTCCTTAAGTTCTAGTCTGCTTGGCGACTCTGAAGGTCTCTCTCTTTATATCTGCGTGCTGCTGCAAAGTTCTGGAAAGCTTCGTTTTGTTTTTATCTTGTCATGGGAAAGGGGAAGAGCTGGGGGGGGGGGGGTGGATAACGGGAATCGTTGCTGTGAAATTGAACTTAGTCCACAAGAAGGGTGTCACATTTTCATGGCGGACAACATAGAGAACGGTGCTTCTAGAATCTTTCTGCGATGCGTCGTCTTCCCCGCGTGTTGGGTTCAGCTTAAAGTAATTGGGTTTTAATCTACATCAATCAACACTAATGTGACAAAAGGGTGGAAGAAGGGAGAGGCGGGAAGGGTGATAAAATCCACCTGCAAGGGCTTTGTTTCTAAGTAGAACCGAAGCTCTGCAATTGAGAACAGTCAGGGAAGGGCTTTTGAGAAGCCAACTGACTTCTGTGACAATTCCAGTCATGATTTGTGAATCAAGTTCAAACTTGAAATCAGTTGAAAATTGCCAGAAAGAAAGCATTTTTCTCTACTCTTTTTCTCTTCTTCCTCCTCCTCTTCTCCTCCTTCTCCTCCTTCTCCTCCTTCTCCTCACTGGTCCAATAATCAGACGAGCACAGGGCAGATGATGAGGAGCAAAACAAATGTCATGAGTACATACTGGAGCCTGACAAAGACAATGAGACCCAGGGACAGCCCAGGCAGTTGAGGCTCACGTGTCACCTGGGGTCCGGGGCTTCAAAGCGGAGGAGGGTGACTCACAGGACAAGAAGAGCAAATGTTTGGTAATTAGATGGCTGACTTGCTGGACAGATAGGTCATTCAGATTAAAAAGCTCTCTTTTTTTAAGATTTTATTTATTTATTTGAGAGAGAGATCACAAGAAGGCAGAGAGGCAGGCAGAGAGAGGGGGGAAGCAGGCTCCCCACCGAGCAGAGAGCCCGACGTGGGGCTCGATCCCAGGACCCTGAGATCATGACCTGAGCCGAAGGCAGAGGCTTTAACCCACTGAGCCGCCCAGTGCTCCTAAAAAGCTATCTCTTGGTAATAGCTCTGTTTCTGGGCCAGGCTCCCTATCTAAATTCTTTTCGGTGGTTTAAGGAAGAGGTAAAAGTTTTTCTTGAGTCTGCTAGGTATTGATTGCCTTTAGCTCAAAACAGTCCGTATGCCAAAATGGCACATTTTGGGGAGATTTGTTCTGAACCCCCTCAGAATCAATGTGGAGGTCTGGGAGGCAAGGACCATGTCATATCTAGATATTAGGTAAGAGATTTGCCACACTGGCACCATATTTCAAATATATTATTTTGTAGTGTGTTGTGACAATTGGCTTCAACAGGAAAAGGATAAAAAAAATTAATGTCAATTTCAGAAAGGTGGGAAGAGGCATGCTGCCACCTGGTGGCCAATTTTCCAAATTGTTCACTCGGGTCTTTTAGGGAAGAAATTTGTGACATTGAATGTAGGAGGTGAAATGCAAACATAGCAATGCCCTCAACATTTGGCTCTTGTCTCGGGATAGATACATTTCTATATTCAACTAAAAATCTTAATTATGAACCAAAACAATTTGGTTTGGTCCGGTAAAAGTTTTTTTTTTTTTTTTTTAAATCAGATAGTCCCCAAGGAAGAGAAATGATTCCAATGATTTCTTTCATGGTCATCCGACATTTTCCTCTGCCAAGTTATTTTTCCTGGAGGAAGGACTATGTGCATGTTTATTCCGCCCTCCTTACTGGCCTCAGCGCAGAGTAACTGGGTCCTGAGGTCCGCCTGGTCGTGTGCTTTGAAGATTCCCAGGAAAGTGTTCTTGATTCTCCTGCTCCTGGACATCACTTCCAGGACCCCAGCCCAGCCGCTGTCCTCTTGTTCTGAGCACCGTAATAGACTTGTAATTGACTAATCACAAGACCCTGGTTCCCTGGTCTACCCGCTACCCTCGCCCATTCTCCAGTTTAGAGAATGGCACGGCAACCGGAATGATCTCCTCAACCTCGTCTGACCCTGTTACCATCTAGATTGAAATCTTCATTAGCTCTCCATGACTCCCAAGATAATGACGCTACTGTTTTTTTCAAGTTTTTATTTTAATTCCAGTGTAGTTAACATACAGTGTTATAGTAGTTTCAGGTGTACAATATAGTGATTCAGCACTTGCATACATCACCCAGGGCTCATCATGACAAGTGCGCTCCGTAACCCCCATCACGCATCCCACCTCCCGCTCCCCTCCGGCAGCCGTCAGTTTGTTCTCTGTAGTGAAGAAGAGTCTGTTTCTTGATTGGAGTCTCTCTCTCTCTCTCTCTCTCTTTCTTTGCTCCTTTGTTTCTTCAGTTGTACATGAGTGAAATCCTATGTATTTGTCTTTCTCAGGATGATTTATTTCACTTGACATTGCACTCTCTAGCTCCATCCACGTCATTGCAAATGGCAAGATTTCATCCCTTTTTATGGCTGAATAATATTCCATTATGTGTCTATAACACATCGTCTTTATCCATTCATCAGTCGTTGGACACTTGGGCTGTTTGCACGGTTCGGCTGTTGTAAATAATGCTGCGGTAGTATGGAGGTTCCTCAAAAAGCCAAAAATAGAACTACCTGTGATCCGGTAATAGCGCTACTGGGTATTTACCCAGAAAATACGAACCCCAATTCAAAGGGATACATGCCCCCCTATGTTTATAGCAGCATTACTTACAGTAACGGCCCAGCTTTCTAATGTGGACTACCAGTCTCTAACACTGTCCCAGGGGCTGTTGTTGCCTGAACCACAAGCTCCAAATTTAGAGGCTTAGAATAACTTTTGTTTCGGTTAGTTTTGTGGGTCGGGAATTCGGGTGAGTCGGGCTCAGTCCAATCCCCGTGGCTTTATTACCTGGGGTGTTTGAAACCCAGGATCTGCTTCAAAGATGGCTTCCTCACCCACGGGGGGTCCTCCCCCCCCCTTGCCACCATGTGACATCTTGTCCTCCAGGGTCTGCTGAAGGGGCTTCTTGCCGCAAGGTGATCTTAAGGTCATTGCACTTTTTAGACGGTGATTGGCTCCTAAGAAACAGGAAGTAGAAGGTGCCAGGCCAGCTCCGGGAGCTGCCACAGCATCGTTTCTCTGAGCTTCGTTGGTCAGAGCAGTCCTAGACCTGCTCGGAGTCAAGGAGGTGGGGAGACAGACTGTCCCTCTCAATGTGGGGGCGTGGGGGGGGGCAAGGCCGAGCTGCAGGAGACCAGGTAGCACGGGAGGTCCTCTACCTCTGCCGTCCGTCCGTGGTCTAGCCCCTGCCAGCCTCTGCACGCCTCCCTCTTCTGTCCTGAGTCACCTGCCTCTTGCATGTGTTCTTCTCTGTGCTCTTAAAAAGCTGCTGAGCTCTACCTGTTTTGCAGATCTGAGCTAAATCAGGATTTCCGGACCCTCCATGGACTGGAAGAGTCCAATGATCCATTGTCTTGTCCCTCAACTTTTTATTTTGAAAAGTTTCAACCTACAGAAATGTTGCAAAATGACACCCATACACTTTCCACTTAGATTCACCAACTAATAACATTGTGGTCATATTTGTTTTGAGCTCTCTGTGTGCACACGCGGGCACATGTAAATCTTTTTGAACCATTTGTTAGTTGCAGACGTCAAGGCATGGAGTTAAATGTCCCTCATTCAACATGCACACAGCACTGTTATCTATATAGCTTATAGTTGGGACTTCGCCAGTTGGCCAAATCTCCTCCTCCAGAGCTGTTTTTCTGAATCCAGGATCCACTAAGAATTATGCACTGGGTTTCATTGGCCCATGGGATCCCCTTTTACACCCAAATCCTCTTCCTTTAGAGGACTTTCTTGAGGGAGGGTTAAACCCCTTGACCTGGCACAGACCCTTCCAGCAGACATCCTCATGCCTTGTTCCTTCTAATCCTTCAGGCCCAAGTGCCCCCCCCTCCGAGAAACTCCCCAGGACTAGCCTGCCCCCTGTAGCCATCGTGCTTTATCGTATTTCCTGCTCAGTTTCCTTATGGATCGCATTGTGCTGCTCTCTGAACATCTTGTGTGTTTACTTGTTAATGTCCTTAGGTCAGTTCCAGAAGGGCAGGGACAGGATCTACTTTTTTTTTTTTTTAAGATTTTATGATTTATTTGAGAGAGAGTGAGGGAAAGAGAGGGAGAGAGAGAGGGAGCACGAGTGGGGAGGAGGGGCAGAGAGAGAGAGGGAGAAGCAGACCCTTGCTGAGCAGGAAGGCTGCTGTGGGGCTCGATCCCAGGACCCTGAGCTCATGACCTGAGCTGAAGGTAGATGCACAACTGATGGAGCCAGCCGGGCGCCCGGGAAAGTGTCTACACTTGTTCTCCATGTTAGTCCCTGGCCTGGTGTCTGGCAAATGGCAGATGTTCGTTAATTCCTTGATGAGTGAATACATGAGTATTTCACTGGGAAAATTTAATGATTGGTGAAAACAACTTTGGGTTGGCTGAGCTTTAGGTCCCAAACCTTTTTACCATGTCATAATCCTCTTGGCGCAACTGCTAAGAATTTCTCCTCTGTCTTGGCCTATCACCCAGCCTACCCACGCCTGGCCTCTGTTTTGCTCAGAGGAATAACCCTTGCCCATAAATTTACTAAATTGGTTTAATACAGAGCCCATTTGGGCTGAAACAAAGTCAAATCCTACTACCGAACTACCCAAGTATCTCTGTTTGCCACTCGTGGGTCCCTGTCTGTGAGCAGGAGGGGGGGGTGTCCCTAGCTACGGACAATTTCTTTTTCGTGGAGAAAGAAGCATAGTTCACCCAATGGGAGCTGAGCTTGAGCTGTGGTGATCAGGCTCATCTGCAGACAGGCCCGAAAACACCCCCGGGCCCCGAGCAATTGCCCCGATTTGTGGCTTCCACCCCCCGTGCTGTATCTGTACCTTCTTCAGGGCACTCTGGACGTCGGTCTCACAGACCGTGCCTACCATTAGGTGCTCCCTCCCCTAACCGAGTACTCCCTGCATCCAGGGAGTGAAAACTCTGTACCACACACTTTAGCTTCCTCTGCCTCTTGTGTTACCCTGGCTACCTCTATTCAGCCCGCCCAACTGCACACACTAGATTCCCCCCAGATCCAGGGAAGAGAACTGGGTTGGAAATAGTTCTAAGTCTTGAGTATAGAAATACTATCTTCGCAGATCAGATGTTATTTCCCTCCCTTGAAGAAAGGAAAAGAACTTCCAGGCGGGTCCTTGGCCCAGTGACTGCTAACAGCGGACTACCGTGTGTCTCTTGAGATCGGCCTTATTGATTCAGCTCCCTGCAATCTTTACAGAAGCTGAGGCGACAGAAATTCAGAGATCGGCACTTTTGCACTTTACCCACTGCCACACATCCAGAGGGTGGAGGAAAATGGAACTTTAAAAACAAACAAAAAGGGACACCTGGGTGGCTCAGTTGGTTGAGCAGCTGCCTTTGGCTCAGGTCGTGATCCCAGCGTCTTGGGATCGAGTCCCACATCGGGCTCCCTGCTCCTCTGCCTCTGCCTGCCTCTCTGCCTGCTTGTGTTCTCTCTCTGTTAAATAAATAAATAAAATAAAATAAAAAAGATATTTAAAAAAAAAGATTTAAAAAAAAAACAAAAAACAAACAAACAAAAAAACCCTTACCGTGCATCCCTAAAATCCAGTTCCATCAGTTCCAATCTTTTGGCCTCATATGAGAGTTCTGTCAGGGGAGATATGTGACTACTTGATATTTCTGTCTGTGTTGGAGGAAATCCCAATCTGCTCGGGCATGAGGGTCACGTTGAGTCAAAGGCCGCTGAGAAACAGCAGGCACAGGAAGACCTCTCTGCTTTCACCCTTTCTGGCTAAAATCAGGGCGTCCGTTTCCCTCTGTGTGCGATGTCATCGTACTAGGTACCAGATCTTTCTTGTCCTTAGGCTGGCTCTCTTCTGGTGCCACTGAGTGGATAACACCGGAGAATCTCACCCCCACACTTTCCAAAGGCAAGAAACAATGCTTCTGGAGACAGCAGCCCTCAGATGCCTACTGTCAGCCCTCCTCACTCACCCTGCTATCGGGAAAGCTTGAAGACCCGTGTGCCCACCAGAAATGTGCCGGTTGGCGATGGAGTTTCACTTCGGTGATGCACACCCAAATCTTGTTTAAGGTGTCAAGTCTCCGGGCTTCGCTTGGCACGTACCTGACCATCTAGCCTGGGTCCCCCTGCGGGTGCAGTGGCCTACAAATGAAGCCCTTGTCCTGAGCCGCAGGGGGCACACCGTTGCTCTGAGCCGGAGACCGGGCCTCACGGAGGGCGGCTGGTCTGGCCCATTCAGTCAGACTCTCCCACTGGTAAAGTACAGAAGAGGAAGACACAGGAGACTGAGAAATAACCGCTTTATTTATGACTCAAGTTGTGAAGACATTCATAAAATGCCAAAGAAAACCGCTCCTCATTCAATTTTGCAATCTGAGAGCCTCCAGGATCCTGCACTTCCAGTGCGGATCCTGAAGGACCGCGTGTGGCCGCAGTGTCCCTCGCGCTGGCCGCGCCGTCCGCTGCTCAGCGTCCCCTGGGCCCTGACTCACACTTACCAAGTCTGCTCACTCACCGAGCTCCTTGGGCCACCTGTGCTGGCCACAGCTTCCCTCCCGTGCCCCTCAGTGCGCCGGGACTCCGCTCTCCGGTCCTGCAGTGTCCCTTCTTCCTCTGAGTGACGGGCGCCACCAGGAGATGAGCAGGGTGGCGCGAAAGAATCAACAAATGAAAGCCTCAAACCAAAGGCAAGTGGCTCTGTTTCCTGGAGCTGAAACAGTGGGTCGGATGACGCTTTTATAAGACATACTCTAGGCTTTGTGCACACAGCACACAGTGTTGAACTGATTTTATTATATATCTAAATATACAAACAGACTTAGGGGAACCTCCAGACTCGTTCCCCAAGTGACTAAAGAGCCAAAAAGGAAAAGTAAGGGAGAGGGCAAGTTAATGGCCCTTAGACTTTGAACAGAATGAGCAGACACTTATGTACATCAGATCTGGGTGAGATGCGCCCCAGGGACGAGCCTGCCTCCCAAGAGCGGGTTTTCCGCCGACCTGCACTGACCACAGAAGCAGGTCCCCGCCGGCAGAGGCGCCGGCGCTGCTGTCACACCGGGGCGCCGGAGAGAAGCCAGCGGCAGCGCCCCCGTCAGCAGGGGTACTGGGCACAGCACTGCCCAGTGACGCGGGTCCATGAGAACGTCTGTTGTAGAACATACCCAGTCGAAGTACTTATGCGATGCAAATCAGAAATTCATGAAACGAGAGGCCACTTACAACACGGAACCTAGGGAGGGCTGTGCCTATACGAAGGGTTCACAATACGAACTGGCCCTTTAAGATGGCAAATAGTGTTAAAGGAACATTGTAAACCAACAACTCAAATATGAAAAAACAAAACAATGTGGTACAATATATAATTACTGAGGACATTTTTTTTTTTTTAGGTAAGAGTTTCAGAAAACCCAGGGATGGACTTTATATCACAAAATGGTCCATATCGCCCAAAAATGTCTTTGGATTGGACAGTAAAATAGTATTTGTTGGAAGCTAAAAACTGAGATAAAGTACAGGCCATTGGGAGTGGCAAAGCTTTAATTTCTCCAATTTTCTTCCAAATCAACTTATTGTTAGGGTTCTCATGGCAGAGGAAGAGGTGATAGCTTTCCACAGGAGCACATTTGGGATTGATTTTGGCGATGTTCCAAGTCAGGGCAATGCCCCTGGGTCTCAGCACCCGTTTCACTTTGAGCTCGGGCTTCTGGGGAGGAAGTGTGTCCCGGATTTTGTCCACCAGTTCAGGGAGCAGTGGCGGTGGCTCTGGGAGAGGTGGCAGGTGCTCAAAGGACTCAAGAACCTAGGAAGACATTTATTAAGTTTAGCAGGCTGGACTGGCTGTTCTTGATTAAAGTGCTCAACCGCAGTTCTAAATATACTTCCCGTTCTTTGATCCATTTATCAAAATCATAAGAACAAAAGGATTCAAGAACATGTGGGGCTGGATCCCGTCTTTTTAAGCATAAGCTTCTTTTGGCACTAAGATTTCTATGCTCTGGAATACCACTAATCCAGAGGCCCCAGAAACCCTGGATAAATATTCTACATTTCCAAACTGTGGCCCCAAACACTGTGCTAATTTGGGTGAAAAGTGTGAATGTCCAAGAACACCCATTTCCCTCCACCCTCATCAACAATGGCTACTACTCTTAAGAATCTTTTGTTGGGTAAAAAAAATACCTATTTAACCTCCAGAGTTTCTGAAAAATCCAATTAAATTATTTCAATTCCACAAATAAGTAGAGGCACACCACCACATTTGTAAAGAGTACAAGCTGAAATGTGTCCCAAATGTTTCTGTGCAAGCACAATGGGTACCTTCCACTCGATATGGAATGCATATTCCTTGATAGAGTATTTCCGATCCGTACCTGGGCTGCACTTTGTGCCACTGGGGTTGTCTCTTTCGAGATCAAACCAGCTTTTGTAGGTGACTCCACGGCAGATGTTGAAGTTCCTGTGAACAGAAGATTTGAGAAGTAAAATTTATCTGCAAAAATCAGTTCCATAGCCTTTAAGCAAAATTAGTTTACATCTTAGGTGGTAATTAAATATGAACTAAAATTATAGAACTGTGAAATAAGATGATAAACTCTGATAAAAGTTCAAGATGCAGGACACCTGGGTGGCTCACTCAGTTAAGCATCTGCCTTCACCTCAGGTCATGATCCCAGGGTCCTGGGATGGAGCCCCGCATCGGGCTCCTTACTCAGGGGGAGCCTGCTTCTCCCTCCCCCACTGCTCCTCCCCCTGCTTGTGCGTGCACGCGCGCACACACGCTCTCTCTCTGTCAAAATAAATAAATAAAAGCTTAAAATAAAAGCTCAAGACCCAGGGCACCTGGGGGGCTCAGTGGATTAAAGCCTCTACCTTTGACTCAGGTCATGATCTCAGGGTCCTGGGATGGAGCCCCGCATCGGGCTCTCTGCTCAGCAGGGAGCCTGCTTCCCCTTCTCTCCCTGCCTGCCTCTCTGCCTACTTTTGATCTCTCTCTCTCTGTCAAATAAATAAAATCTTTAAAAAAAAAAAAGTTCAAGACCCAAAGGTGTCAAATACAGAGAATTTCCCTTTAATGTGACAAAAATTCCCCTCTTTAAGATAAACGCTTAAGTCACTGCCTAACTAGGAAAAATTACACGTGGGAGAGAGATCCTTGCTCTGCGTTGTTTGAGGTGCCTCACTCTCAGGCCAATGGGATATTTGCAAACACAGAGCCATTTACAAGCCCGTATAAATATGTGACACATGCAAGTCCTGGGAATTCAAACCAAGTATCAGGCAGCCTGGGGGTTAGAGGAATCTCTGCTTCTGAGGCTGTGTTAGCCTCCAGGGAATCAGATATCAGCTGACCTTGAACAACACAGGCTTAAACTGCACGGCTCCACTTACACATGGATGTTTTTCACTGTAAATCTGTTTTTTCTTCCTCATGGCTTTAAGAACATTTTTTCTCTATCTATCTTACTTTATTGTAAGAAAACAGTAGATAATATGTGTAACATACAAAAATAGGTGTTAACTGACTGTAATTGGTAAGGTTTCTGGTCAACAGTTGGCCGTTAGTAGTTAAGTTTTGGGAGAGTTAAGAGTCATATGCAGACTTTCAACTGTAAGGGGGGGTTGGTGTCCCGTTATAAGCCCCACATTGTTCGGCGTCAACTGTCAATTGTGGACTGTGGTAAAGGAGGGGAAAGAGGAGGGTCAAACAGGAGAATGGAACAAAGAGAGACAGGGAGGGGAGGAAAGGAAAGGGAAAAAGAGAAAATGTGGGCTAAGGGAAAGGAAGAGGGTTTAAGTAGGTGTAAGAATGGTCTGAAGACAACTGGGGAGAGGCTATCTGGGGG
Source organism: Nasua narica (assembly GCA_028533885.1). NCBI lineage: Eukaryota > Metazoa > Chordata > Mammalia > Carnivora > Procyonidae > Nasua > Nasua narica. The sequence goes on along the minus strand of CM052805.1, from coordinate 7,765,944 downwards.
TGCTAAGAAACGGGGCCTCCTGTTGGAAAGCAGTAGGGCTAGGGAGCTAAAAACTTCACAAGTTTGAGCGCATCTATTAAGCATCAAAACTATTTTGATCTACTGTGTGTGCAATGATATAACCGTTTAATATACATTCTCAATCTCCCCAAACAAAATTTCTTTTATTTGTATTTTTCTTCTGACAAGGAGAATCAAGATTCTGCATTGTGTTTCAAAGTCAATTCATTAGTCAGTTTATTTACTGGTGGTAAAAAAAAAAAACCTGTTTGAGTTGTAGTGACCTTCCGGGACAGATGTGCCACAAGCCATTTATCCATTTATCAGCTGATGGACGTTTGCACGGTTGCCAGTTCGGGACCGTTGAGTAAAGTTGCCATAAGCAGTGGTGTCGAAGTCTGTGTAGATGCAGGTTTTCATTCCTCTTGGGGACCCACCCAGACCAGAATGACCGTATCTCACGGTAATAGTTCATGCGTTGAGGAACTGCTGTGTCACTTCAAACGTGGTTTCACTGTGGTGCGATCCTACCACCGAAGCACAGGAACCCCGACTTGCCCCACACCCTGCCAACGCTCTGTGCTTCCAGTTCTCATTCGCAGGCATTCTAATACCTGTGCCGTGCTGTCTCATTATAGTCCTCATCTCCCGAGTGAGTAGCAGTGATGAGGATGACGGTTTCTCGGGCCTATTTGCCATCCCCACGTCTTCGATAGCAAAGTCTTGTCTACTTGCTTTGGGTTTAATTTGTTCTTTTTTCCTAGCATCTTAAAATAGGAGCTTAGATTGTTCATCTTAGACTTTCTATTTTTTCTACTATAAACATTTAATGCTAGTCATTTCCCTCTAAGCACTGCTTTATCTCCATCCCTCAGATGTGGTGGTGATTCCATTTTCATTCAGTTAAAAATATTTTTAAGTTTCCCTTTTGACTGTTTTGACTCATGGGTGATTGAGAAATGTGTTTAGCCTCCAAGTATCTGGGGATGTTCCAGCTATTCCAGTTACTGATTACTAATTTAATTCTGCCGTATCAAGAGAACATACTCTGTAGTGTATTTTAAATATACTGAGACTAGGGGTGCCTGGGTAGCTCAGTAGGTTAAGTGTCTGACTCTTGATTTCGGCTTGGGTCACGATCTCAGAGTCCTGAGATTGAGCCCTGCCATTGACATCTATTAGCATGATCTATCTGTCCAACTGCTAGATTTCAAACTGAAGCCCCCAACTTAGAGGTCTGATTTATTTTCTTAAGCACTGAAGGAATCCGTGTTCTTTTTATTTTACTGTATCTCAAATCCTGTACCCTGTAGTTTAGAAATGATTTAATAATCTTAAAAAGTAACTGATTATTATAGGTTCCCAATTCATCTTGCAAATTTTATTTCTAATTTTCATCTTGGAACTGGAAATGGAAGTGTTTTTAATTCTATCATGAAGTATCTGGAGATTCCAATGGTTCACTGGGATCGAGAGTTGAAAGGGGAAAAAAAAAGTTGAAAGGGGAGAAGGAACTAGCTATAAACTTAACTATGCTACTCTCCATTTTTAAATACTACATAATTTTCTAATGCTTAAATAAGTGATATTCCCAGATTTTATCAAGAGTAACAAGAACATTCAAGGGCAGTGATTAAGAGATGAAACTTGTTTATAACTGACGATTAGCCCCAGATGACTATATTTTGCTTCTTCCTGTTTAAATCTGAGAAAGAGGGCACTGCTGTCATTCTTCCTCTACATTTCATGTTCTGCCCTAGTACCCTCTCTAGTACTAGTACTAGTACTAGTGCCCTAGTACTATTGATATAAAGAAAAAAGGTGTGTACCAGAAAAAGAGATTGATAATAGCCCCAAACAACTGAGCTATCTTTCAGTGAGTGAAAACATAAACTATTATACATCTACATCATGGAATACTACTCAACAATAAAAAGTAATACTACTGATATGCAACTGTGATGACCCACAGGGGAATTACACTAAATAAAAGAAGTCAATCTCAAAAAGATACATACAGTATCATCATATAACACCCATGGATACTTGTAATTTGATTGTAGTGACCATTACGTGAATACATGATAAAATTGCATAGGCTATATACACACACACTAACATAAACTTTATACTAAAACACACGAAAACAAACTTTATAAATGGGTCAAATGCTTTCTGAACTGTTACTTTCTCTCTTTCTTAAAAAGGAAAGATGGTGGGGTAGGGATAGGGTGGCTGGGTTATGGACATTGGGGATGAAATCTGTAAGCCTGATGATTCACAGACCTGTACCCCTGGAGCAAATAATATATGTTAATTAAAAAAAAAAAAGGAAAGGAAAGACAAATCCTTTACCTGTGTTGCAGTTTGATAGGGCTTCCTTTGTCAGATCAATCACAGAATCAAATTTCTTCTTCTCTACAGCCTGAAAAATTGTTAAAAAACTAAGATTTTGCCTCAAAAGCAGAAAATATTTTTAAAAAAGAAAACACACATTCTAAATTGCCATTTAGAATCTGGAGACTGAACATTCTGTAAGTCCTTACAGCTTAATTGAACTCTATTATTAGGAGAGAGAGGCTCAGGAAATACTACATGGTTTCTGAGAATATGACTAGGCAAAGTCTGAGTTAGTTTGATAAATAAGTGGGATTGTGAAATACGTTTGTCACTAACTTTTTTAATGTTTACGCAAGACTGGAACCTGGGTATGCTAAGTAGTCAGGCATTAATTTCACAGAGAAGGACTCTCCCAAAGAATGAGTGACAAAACTGTCTTCCCTACCTCCACCCCCACCAGGTAGCAACACTCAAGTTCACAGAACTAACATATTCAGATGAACACCATTCAGAGACAACATTTATTACCTACCGTAACTTCTGTTTCAGCACCAGGTGAATTATTAGAATTGTTAGAATTTCCTGATGTGGTTTTTCCAGCATCTGAAAGAAAATTATTAAAATATCAAAATCTGTCAAATTTATTAAGCTATTAAATATTTATGAATTTTGTATATATGAATGCTGAAACACAATGAGGGTGCTCATTAACCCTTTATTACATAATCACAAAAAAGTAACTCAATTGACATTACCCATTCCAAACACAGAGGAACGAATTCAAACAACAAAAAAAATCTAATTTGGGTTCAAAAGATTTTGTCCTTCTGTAACTTTACAACTATATTAGTAACTCTTTTTTGAAAATCCATTTGTAAATTGATATGGCATTTGAGGAAACAGACTTGGAAATGTACATATTCTTTATTCACAGTATCTCTAACCCATACTCTGGAGATGACTGAGGAGCTTTCTATCTAGAACAGGAGAAAACCTCAGGTAAATGCTTAATATCCCCTGTAAATATCTGATTCACAATCTTAACAGTATGAGCCCTGGGGGCAATTGAATGGCTATGTAAATGGAGGCAAAGCTTTCTGAAATCAAGATGCAAATAGACTAAAATAGTAAAACATGAAAAGGAAATGGGGAATTTTGAATGAGAACTTACTGGCCAAGAAGATAGGCATTTTAAGAGAAAGGAACTTTATTAGAAATCTGAGGGTAGAGATTTTTACATAGGTTGAATAAGACAGAAACTCTAAAGAGGAACAACTCAGAAAAACAAAAGTCAAAAAAATCAAAGATGCTAAAAAACAGCCAAACTTTAAATCTTAAGATAAAACAGAAAGACAGACAAAAACCAAATCACTACCACCAACACAGGCCAGGGCAAACACAGAAATATTTCATATAATGAAATATATGAAAGGTTAAGTAGTTTTGTAACTTACAAGTCCATTAAACACAGAAAACAAAGGCCATAAATTGATAATCACAAGGTTAAAAAGAAACCTCAATTATATTAAGGCATCATTTATTTATTCAGATAATATTAATCATGGATATAAATTAAAACATTTTTGAAAGTAGAATTAAAATTTTTATTTTATTGAAAGATAATACTCAATTCTTCATTTTAAACAAATAGTGATTCGAGGTTTTCTAATTTCAAAAATCATACTTTAATCAACTTAAGATACCTGTTGGATTTGATGTACTTGGAGTTGTCAAATTAGGACTTTCCACAGAAATCAACATAACATCATCATTGTTACTAAAATGATAAAGAAAATTAAAAACAAAAATAAACTAAACATGCATTATGAAGCTAAAACATGCAATCAATGGTTAGAATTCTTCTGACTTAACATTTCATAACTGACACGTTTTAATCTAACACTTGGGGCAGGGAACTGGAGATAAAACCAAATACTCAAGAAACCCTGTGTGTTGCCAGTTACATGACCATAAGTGTCCAATAATGGATCCTTAAAACTTTAAAGACCCTTTTACAATGAATCCAAATATATAACCTGTAAGTATACAGTATACATAAATGTACAAAATATATAAAAGTCACTCTAGAACATATACTTGCCTTGATGAAAATGAAAAGTGTAACTGAAAAAACACCAGTAAGACACTCTGACTCTTACAGATATAGGACTGTGACAAATAAGGCTATTAAGAAATTAGTCCTGCCACGATTCTACATTACATCACCATAGTAGAAATATTGACCATACATTTACTAAACTAAGAAAGATGGTAAATAACGCTCATTATGGTTATTGCTACCATTTGACCTTGACTCCACTTTCATGAGTTTGACATTTAAATCAGAATGTTAAGATCTTTTTTCTTTTTTATTAGAGAGAGAAAGAGACTGAGAATGAGAGGGGAGAAGGTCAGAGGGAGAAGCAGACTTCCCGCAGAGCCGGGAGTCCAATATGGGACTCGATCCCGGGACTCTGGGATCTTGACCCGAGCCGAAGGCAGTCGCCCAACCAACTGAGCCACCCAGGTGCCCAGAATGTTAAGATCTTGACACAAATTTCATTGAGCCCATAAAATGTCTAGATGAATTTTCTATGCACAGTTATACCACTTTCTTATAGATTATTTTAATGTTTAGCTTTTGTATTTAGGTCTATGGTCCATTTCAAATTATTTTTGTATATGGTGTGAGGTAAGAGGGGAAGTTCACTTTTCCCCTCTGGGTATTCCTGCAACAGTTGTTGACTATCTTTCTCCAATAAATTACCTTGGCCTCTTTGTTGAAAACCGATGGACAATATATAATAGTCTCTAATCTGGCCACCAATTTATAGGTCTATCCTAAGACAACACCATTGTCTTGATTACTATAACTTTATAGAAGTCAAACTTAGGTAGTGCGTGTCGTCCAACTTTGTTCTTCTAACACTGCTTTCATCTTCTAGGTCTTTTGCATTTCATTCAAGTTTTCAATCAGCTTATTATTTTCTATAAAAAAGGCTGCCAGGATTTTGATTGAAATAGCATTAAATGTACAGAATGATTTGGGTAAAGTGATACCCAATAACAAATAATGAATTTTCCTATATACTTACTTACTTACTGTCCCTAGCCAACCTTCCCGCTCACGCTTCCCGATCAAAATCCTATAGCACAGTGGTATGCTTGTTACAAAGGATAAACCTACACTGAAACATCATTATCATGATCAAAGCTCATAGTCTATGACAGAGTTCACTCTTAGTGGTGTACCTTCCACGCATTTTGACAATATATAATGATACTTACCCATCATTACAGTGTGATCCAGAATAGTTTCACTGCCCTAAAAATTCCTGTGCTCTGCCTATTCATCCCTCCTCTTTAGCCCTGGCAGTATTTGATCTTTTTACTATCTCCATTGTTTCTCCTTTTCTAGGATGTCATGTAGTGGCCTTCCCAGACTAACTTCTTTCATTTAGTAATATACATTTAAGTTTTCTCTGTGTCTTTTCCTTGCTTCAAAGCTCATTTCTTTTTTAGTACTGAATAATATTCCTATTGTCTGAATGTAATGATTTATTTATCCATTCACCCATGAAAGACATCTTGGTTGCATCCACATTTTGGCAATTACGAATAAAATTGCATTGTATATGATTCTATTTTCTCTTCTTTCTTAGCCTATCAATTATACTTCTTTTTTAGGTGGTTCCCTTAAAGACTGCAATATACATTTACAACTAATCCAAGTCCACTTTCAGATAATACTCTACTGCTTGACAAGTAGTGGAAGTACCTTACAGTAACAAAATTTCCTAATTTCTAATTCCTAATTTCTCCTGCCTGTTCCTTGTACCATTGCTGTTATTCATTTCATTTAAACACACACACACACACACACACACACACACACACACACACACAGTTGCTGTTATTTTGAACAAACTCTTGTCAAATCAAGAAGAGAAATACATTTCTATTTTACTTTTCACTCATTCCTCCTCTGAAGATCTTCTTGTCTTTATGTACATCTGATTTTCTGACTTATTTTCCTACTCTGTGTAGAATTTTTAACACTTCTTGGAAGGCAGGTCTATAGGCACCAAATACTCCAAATTTTTGTTTGTCTGAGGAAGTCTGTATTTCTCCTTCACTTTTGAAGGACAATGTCATAGAGTACAGAATTTTAAGCTGGTGGTTTTGTTGTCTCAATACTTTAAAATATTTCACTCCACCCTCTTCTTGTTTGCATAGTTTCTAAGGAGAAGTTGAATGTAATTCTCATCTTTGCTCCACTATGGGTAACGTGTTTTTCCCTCTGGCTTCTTTCAAGCTTTTATCTTTGATTTTCTGAATTTTAAATATCTTATGCCTAAATGTAGGTTTTGGATATTTATCCTGCTTAGTGTTCTCTGAGCTTGGTATTTAACATTAATTTGGGGGAAAGTCTTAGTAATTATGGCTTCAAACAGTTTTTGTTCGTTTCTCTCTGCACACCCCCACCCCTTACCCTTCTAGTGTTCCCATTATGCTTATGTTATTCCCTTTGTAGTTTGTCCCATGTTCTTGTATATTTTTGTTGTTGTCTTTTTTCTATTTACTTTTCTGTTTTGAAGTTTCTGTTGCCAGACTTTCAAGCTCAGTGATGCTTTCCTCAGAGGTATCTATCCTACTAAGTCCATCAAAGGCATTCTTCATTGTTACTGTTTTGGTCTCAGGCATTTCCATTTCTTTGCTTATTTATCCACCTGTTTTTGTATTTTTTCTACTTTTTTTCATTGAAGGCTTTAGCAAATAGTTTTTCAAAATTTTTGGTCTGATAAGTTGAACACTTCTGTCATTTCTGACTCTGTTTCTGATGCTTATTTAGTCTCTTCAAATCATGTTTCTTGGCTTTTAGTACATCTTGTGATTTTTTTTGTTGAATGGTGAACATGATGTGCTGCGTAAAAGGACCTATGATAAACAAGCCTTTAGTAATGCAGTAGTTCTACTAATATTATGACTAGCTCTCAGTCTTTTACGTAAGCCTAAGCCCCTGGAGTGTGAATTTCACTAGGACTTCTTAGTCAACCACCCCCTTTAGGTGGGACAGATGGCTGGAGCAGCTAAAGTTGGATATTCACTTCCTCCCTATAGAAAGCTAGAGGGAGCAGGAGTTGGGGTTTCATTCAGCCGGGTAGGTTAAGTAGAAGTTCCTCCCTAGGACAAGGCCTTGTTAAGAACAGAGTGGTCTGGAATATTTCAAAAGGTTCCTTTTGCCAACTGGCTGCTGCAAGCATGAAGGGTCTTTTCTCCAATATTCACCAGCAGGACCTAGTAGAGCTCCTGGAGGTAAAACACAAAATTATGGGTCTCCTCTATAGTTTTTAACTCTTGATTTGTCTATTCTGAGCCTCCAGCAATTACAGTTTACATTTTCCTAAACTGGCACTGGTTCCCACAGAAGCTTCTGCTTCTGGGTTTCCACTCCAGATCCCCAGTGCTGTGTTTACTGTTTCTGCCTGTTTGTCTCCAGTTTGGGGGGCAGTATTTTGCTCTGTGACCTTACTTCTCTAATGGATCTAAGAAGAGGTGTTGATTTTTTCAGTTTGTTGAGCTTTTTACTTGTTAGAATGGAGTGATGACTCCTTACCTGCTAGATCACAAATCTGAAATCTACTTTGTAGTTCTGAAGTTAGGTCTTACAGATGTTTTGGTAATCATATCCCTTTGTATATCATGTTCTTTGACATTATTGTAAATAGTATTGATTTTAAATTTGAAATTCTTTTTGTTGCCTGTATGCAGAAACACTATAAATAGTATGAATTTAATACACACACACACACACACACACACCACATAATATCGAGGAACAGTATGATATATACACACACATATACCCTAATAGAAGGACAGAAAAATATAAAACATTACCTACATATTTATAATATCCAGTACTTTCATCTCTTTACCTCTGCATAGATCCAACATTCCTCTGGTTTTATTTTCCTTCTGCCTGTAAAACTTCTTTAACATCTCTTACAGTACAGGTCTGCTGCTGATGTATTCTCCATAACCCCCCCCCAACTTTTTTTTAGTTTGAAAAATGTCTGTTTTCCTCTAAAATCTGAAAGATATTTTCACAGAGTGTAGAAATTTTAATAGGTAGTTTTTCTTTCAACATTTTAGAGATGTCTCTGCATTTCAAAGCTTTAGAGATACCTTTTAGTTTGCATAGTGCATAGCAAGAAGTCTCCTGATCTTATTTTTTTGTGTCTTTCTGTGTAATGAGTTTTTTTTCCTCTGGCTGTTTTTAAGATTTTCAGGTCACTACTGACTTTCACCTTTTTTTTTTTTAAACATTTACAGGTTTTTAATTTTCACCAGATTTGGAAAAATTTTAGATGTTACATCTTTCCTCCCTCCCCACCCCCACAGTCTGGTGAAACTGCAATGATCTACATATTAGACTACATGATACTGTTCCAAGGGTCTCTGATGCTCTGTTCATCTTCTTTGTGTTTTTTCTCCCCAGGCCTTTGTTTGAACAGTTACTATTGCTATTCAACTGTCTTTTTTTAAAATCGATAATTATCCTAATTTTAATGTCAATCCTAATCAATGTACTCTTCACATTCAGTTATTTGAAATTTCAGTTTATATGTCTTTCAGTTACATGTCTTTCAAATTTCTATAAGTTCAACTTGGGTTTTTTTTTTAACATCTGCTATTTTCACATTTTCCTTTATATTGTTGGGACATGAACACTAAATTGATAACAGCTGTTTTATGTTGTTGTCCATCAAACATATTGTTTCTAGGTCTGTTTCTAGCATTTTAGTTTTCTCCTTGTTATGAATCATTTTTTGCTACTTTGCATGTCTGGTAATTTTTGATTAGATGTCAGACATTATAAAATTTACACTGTTGAATGATGGATGGTGTTTCATTCTTTCAAAGAGTGCTGGACCATGGGTGACTGGGTGGTTCATTTGGTTAGGCGTCTGCCTTTGGCTCAGGTCATGATTTCAGGGTCCTGGGATCAAGCCCCTAGTTGGGCTCCTTGCTTAGTGGGGAGCCTGCTTTTCCCTCTCCCTCGGCCTACCACTCCCCCTGCATGTGCTCTGTCAAACAAATAAATAAAATCTTAAAAAGAAAAACAGTGCTGTACCGCCGTGGAATGCAGTTTAATTACTCAGGATTACTTGCATCCTTTGTGTCCTTTTGGCTTTTTGGGAGCAGGCCCACTGAAGTTTTCAGTCAAGGACAAAGCCAGCCTCACTATAGCTACACCCACCTAAGGACTCTTACATGTTATTCCATGTTATAAGTTTATTCATTATAGACAGTGGGAAAGCAAAATGTTCCCAGCCCTGTACAATATCCAAAAAATGTTTGGTGTTCTTTTCAATGGTTCTTTCCCCGGGCTCTGCAGGCATAGATCTGCATTCAGCCAATGATTCAAGAAGTTCCCTCTGCAAATCATCAGAGCTCTATCTTCACACAATTTGCTTTCTTCATTGTTCTGCCTCACAAATTCTAGCCAACTCAGACCTCCCAATCTCTGATCTAAATGTAGCAAGACCTCTAGAGGCTGTTTGGGCTCCTCCTGTCCCTGCCCTTTACCTGCAAAATGCCTCCAGGCAGTAAGCCTGAACAATGGGAGGGTGCATTTCACCTGTTTCCCTTCTCTCAGGGAGAGAGTCTTGCGCTCCCTGTTGAACAATGTCTGCCCACAATTCCTTTTTCTTTTAGTTTTAATTTTCCCCAAATTTATCAATAAGAGGTTCTAACAGTCATTATTTCTAAGTTCAGTAAACAAAAACAAATGTTCAGATCTAAATTTTATCAAGAATATTTCATTCTTCTATCCATTTTTGGTCTCTTAACAAATCCTAAAGAGTTTATTTTATATATTTTCTCCTACTAGTAATAGTCATCATGGATTAAAAAACAAAACAAAACAAAACAAAATAGTCATCATGGATTGGTAAATATATTTTGTTACTTAAACCATAAGTTTTTTTAAAGATTTTTTAAAAGATTTTATTTATTTATTTGACAGAGAGAGAGACAGTGAGAGAGGGAACACACTATATATATAAACACATTATTACAAAAGTGGAAAGACTTGGAGTGGAAAAAGATATTTATAGTAAACATATCTGACAAAATTACATATGACAGGCAACTCAAAGGGAAAACACACAAAAGTCTTAGAGAAACTTCATAAATGGTATGAAAATGGCTAACATAAAATGTGCTTAACTTCATTATTAGGAGATATATAAAATTAAAACCAATATATGATGCTATAAACATACCAGTGTGGTTAAAGCAAAAAAGGCAGATATTATTAAGTGATGGAAAGGATATGGAAGAACAAAGACCTCATTATACTTCCTAATGGGAATGTAGGTTTGGTATAACCTCCTTGGTAAAGTGTTTGATAATATCTTATTAAACCTGAAAATACATACACTCTATGACCTACCAATTCCATTTCCAGGCAAATGTCCAACAGAAATATATGCACATTCACCAAAAATCATGTAAAGGAATGTTCATAACAGCACTATTCATAATTTCCCCAATCTGCGAACCACCCAGATGCCCGTTAACAGTTGTGAATAAGTAAAGTGAGGTATAGTCACATGACGAGCACTATATAGAAAGAATGAATAAAACTGCTGCTAAGCAATAGCACAGATGAACCTCATAACATGTAATGGTGGGCAAAAGAGGCAAGACACCAAAGAGTTCATTGAGTATGACTCCATTTATATAAATGTGAAAGCCAAACAAAAACAACTTATGGTGTTAAAAGTTTAGATAGTGGTTACTTAGGTCCGTGTGTTAGGGGTGGGATTAGTGACCAAGGGTGAGGCATGAGGCAGACGGGAAGCCACTGATTTGATCAAGAAGATACTTACAAAATGTGTTTACTTTGTCAAAATTTGCCAAGCAGTATACTTGTTGGGGCAGATCTCAGTGGGCATTATGTCAATTAACTTTACTTAAAAATTGTACATACATATATAGGGCGTGGTTGTGTAGGTAAAGTTGTTAATACTTATCCTGAGAAATTCAGCTATCTGCAAACTAAAGACTGAAATTCTGTGAGCATTTATTGATACATTACTTTTATAAAACTGTTCCACTGATTGCTACCAATGATGGCTGGTTTTTTTTTTTTTTTTTTTAAGATTTATTGATTTATTTTAGAGAGCGAGAGCAAGAGGGGGAAGGGGGACAGAGGGAGCAGGAGAGAATTTCAAGCAGACTCCCTGCTGAGCTTGGAGCCTCCCTTCCTGATGATCCCACAACCCTGAGATCATAACCTGAGTCACAATCAAGTCAGACGCTTAACCAAGTGAGGAACCCAGGTGCCCCAAAGATGGCTATTTTTTAAATGAACCATATTTGGGAGGGAAACTGAAGACATCGATGATTTTCATGTTTGTCTGGATGTACCTAACCTATGTTTTCTACTTGCCTTTTACCTTGGAAAAAAAATTTGTGTCTAAAATTAGTAATTACAATTTTCCAGGTAATGTTATAATATAGTAATTTAAGTTTATGGGTTCTGGAGACAAACTTGTCTGGGTCTGAACCCACTGGTAGCTTTAGGGGCTTGGTCACTTACTAGCTGAGGGTTTTGGGGGCAAGAAACCCTGCCTTGGTTTCTTCATCTATAAAAGAGGGAGAAGTTTCGTAAGATTAAATTAATGTTAATGAAGAATGAGTAGGAAGGAGCACATGCAACACTGTAAGAAATTTCTTAAAATACTGTGGCTGGTAACTGCTTTCCCCCCTTTGATCTCTACAAATAGTTCTTCACATGAAGTTCAATGCCAGGCTTATGTTTTAGACATAATTAATGTTTCATTCAATCAACATTGGTGAAATAGTCTGTTCCTGGGTGCCTTACAACTTGAAGCTTCCTTTTCATCTTTGGAAATGATTGCACATAAAGGCATTTTCTTCCTATTTAAGCAAGTTCCTTTTCTTCAAACATGTGTTCTGGTCCATAAACCTTCTCTTCTATGAGCTTGTTCAGCTCAGCTGTTACTGCCTTTCCCATTTCCTACACATTCTCAAAAGAAAAATGTTTAAACTTCTAAATCCAACCATTACTATAGACATAGAAAGTTAATTGTGGCACTAATTCCTTTAATACTTGGGATTAACAGAAAAAAACAATTATAAAACCTCCTGGCTTTCTCTAGAGTTTTAATAATGGTGGGAACAACATGTTTTTGCTTTCATTTTTAAGGTTCCTTTATTTCTTAAATATTTTTTGAAAAATTTTAAATAAATTGTATGTATAAAGTACATAAACTGATACTTAGAACAGCTATGAGAGAACACCCACACTTGAACGATTTGAGAAGCTATTAGTTTTAAAAAATCTTAAGAAATTTAACTTTATATATATATTTGATGTGTGTGTATCTGTTTGAAGACATCAGAAAGCTGTGGTAGAAGCCAGGACTTAAGGAACTGAGATCCCAGACAGAAAGAGGGTATACAGAAGTGGGCTAGACACTTGCCAATGGTGTTTCTCTTACAGCATCTGTCAATAAAACCATTCAGGAATACTGAGAAGCCAAGCAGAAGGTGGCTGATATCATAGAGGACTGTATCAGGGAGACAAAAACTGGAATATACAACCAGCAACAGAGGGGGAACCATAGGAAACACCCTAATCTTTCTGGTAGAAGTGTTAGAGAGCTATGCCATAGGATGGGAGTAAAAATCAAAACAGACCAAGTCTTATAAAGACTGCAAATAAGCCTCAGTTGTGCTCAATTCCTGATTAGATTCAAGTATATTATCTAACATAATGGCTTAAAAAATAGACACGTATTATCTCAGTTTCTGTGGGTAATGCAGTGTAGAGCAGTACAGTTGGGGGTTTTGCCTCAGGATCTGTCACTGCAGTCAGGATGATGGGAGGAGCTGCAGTCATCTGAAGGCTCAACCAGGGCTAAAGGTCCTACTTTGAAAATGGTTTAGTCACATGGCTGTTGGCAGGGTGCCTCACCACGTGGGATTCTGCACAGGCTGCTTGATGTCCTCTAGTAGACTATGCTTGTTGCCATGTTAACATGGCACTTAACTTGCCCCAGAGCAAGCAATCCAGGAGAAAGAAAGGAAGCTATGATGCTTTTTATAATCTAGTTACATACTGCCACTTTTGCCATATTCTATTTGCTGTCACTAAGTATAGCCCAAGACAAAAATTAGACTCCACCTTTTTAAAGGAAGAGTGTATCAAGAATGTGTGCCTATATTTTAAAACCATCCAACAGAGCCTATGTCCCTCTCTATGCTGCCAGACAGAGTGTAGGGTGAATCTGCTCTGATAGAAGATAACATCATGTAGAATCTCGAAAATTAAAAAAAAAAAAATAGAATCAAAACAAAAATAGAATCTCAAAAATTTTTAACACACAATGTCCAAGATTCACACAAAAAATTAGCAATTAAAATAACAAACAGGACAAAGATGAAAAAACAGCAAATAGAAACAGAGCTCAAAGTGACCCAAATACAAGGGTCATGAGAAACGGATCAGAAAATACAGTGATTAAAATGTTCAACACTTGGACAAGATAAAGAATTTCACCAGAGAACCTCTATCTACAGAAAAGAATACACTGGCGGGGTGCTTGGGTGGCTTAGTCAGCTAAGAGTCCGATTTTTTATTTCAGCTCAGGTCATGATCTCAGGGTTGTGAGATCGAGCCCAATGTCAGGCTCAGTGCTGGGTGTGGAGCCTGCTTAAGATTGCCTCTTCCCTTCTCTGTCCCTCCCTCACTGCTCATGCATGTACTTGCCCTTTCTCTCAAAAAAAATAAGGAAAGGGGAGAACTGAAAATTAAGCAAACTGAAATTTAACAGTTTGATACAATGGGTTTAACAGGTACTTGGATCCAGCTAAAGAGAGGATTCATAAACTGGAAAATAGGTTGGTAGAAAATATCCAGACTGGAAGATGATGTGTATAAGGAAGCATGTAATTGGAAAACTGCATGGGAGAAGAGACGGAATGGTGCTGAAGGAATTCTTAAGAGATAATGGCCAAGAATTTTCCAAAGATAAATGGAAAAGATAAATGGTTTTATGTCTTATGGGAGACATAAAATCAGACTCATGAAAAACTCTAAGCCCCTGTTCAAGATAACTTAAAAAATAAACACTAAACCCAAGCCCCCATAACTTGCATCATAAAGTACACTAATGAAAACCAAAGAGAAGTAGAAGATCTTAAACACAGAAATACAGACATTATCTTCAAAGAAGCCACAATAAGACTGAAGCTAACTTTTCAACAGAAATTATAGAAATCAAAGACATGTAATGACATCTTGAAAGTTCTGAAAGGAAATTACCTACAATTCAATACTCATGTTAAAATAACCTTTAAAAATAAAGACAAAAAGGAATTATTTCCAGACCAAAAAAACCTGAAAGAATTTATCTTGAGCACAACTAAAAAAAGAAATAACAAAGTTCCTCAGGCAGAAGGAAAATTTTCCCAGATGCAAAGATGGAAATACAGGAATAGATGAAGAGCAACAGGAGGGGTAAATATGTGGATGACTCTAAATGAATAAATGACTATACAAGATAGTGGTTTCATCTTGTGAGATTTAAAATACAGCTGACCTTGAACAACAAGGGTTTGAACTGTACAGGTCCATTACACATGGATTTTCTTCAATAAATATAGTACTCTTAAGTGTATTTTCTCATGATTTTTAATAATTCTTTTCTCTAGGTTACATTATTATTTTTTTTTTAATTTTTTTTTTAAGATTTTATTCACTTATTTGACAGAGAGGAGAGAAATCACAAGTAGGCAAAAAGGCGGGTAGAGAGAGAGGGGGAAGCAGGCTCCCTGATGAGCAGAGAGCCTGATGCGGGGCTCGATCCCAGGACCCTGAGATCATGACCCAAGCTGAAGGCAGAGGCTTTAACCCACTGAGCCACCCAGGCCCCCTCTAGGTTACATTATTATAAAAATATGTAACATATATACTGTGTATATACACACACACACACACACACACACACGCACGCACAAAATGTTTAATTGACTGTTTATGTTATCGGTAAGGCTTCCAGTCAATAGTAGACTATTAATAGTTAAATTTGGGGGGAGTCAAAAGTCATGTGTAAATTTCTGACCACGCATGGGGTTAATGCTACATTGTTTGATGGTCAACTGTAATGTAAAATTAAAATCTGTGAAAACACAAAAGATGGAGGGGGAGCGGTAGTGGAGTTACAGAGTTCTAAGGTCAAGCATTACCTACAAAATGGTAAAAGTACTAATTCATACTGGATTCTAATTATTAGAGTCAAGAATCGAAATCATGATTTTTAGGACACTTTCTAAAGAAACAATGAAAGTTGTATAATAAGGTAATGGGGAAAGAAAAAAAAGATTAATCGAGAAGAAGGCTAAAATAGACACGGACACAAATAGGGGAAAAGGCCCATTAAATAGATAGGATAAAAGAAAACAAGTAGTAAGATTGTAGTTATGAACCCACATATTTCAGTAGGATTATATCAAACATAAACTAAATTTTCTAATAAATAGATAGCTATTTTCAAATTAGATTAAAAACACATGTGTAGTTAATAAGTGAGTATTCAACATGTAGCCGCCACTCAGGTAAATACATTTTATATGACCAGCACTTCAGAAACCCACATGCCTCTGTCATAAAGCTCCTCCATAAATAGCATTTGTAGTGCTAATTTCTTTGTTTTAGTCTTGAGATTTACCATCTATCCTTGACTTCCTATATAATTTATGTTTTCCTGGCTATTTCTGACCTTTATTTGAATGGAATCCTACTATTTGAGCCTGCTCTTCCAGATTTTTGTGGGAGTGACTTTTACTGCTGCATGTGACCGCAGTTCTTCCATTTCCACTAAGATACAGAATTCCACTGTATGGATTTCCTGCAGTTTATTCTTTTCAACTGTAGATGGGTTTTTTGTCCTTCTCGTTTTCAACTATTATGGAAAATGCTAATATATATATATGTGTATGTATAGATATATGTATATATATATATCCTCTACATATATCCTATTGCACATTCAAAGGGTACGTATCAAAGGATGGGACTGGGGTGGGTAGGGTTATGGACATTGGGGAGGGTATGTGCTATGGCAAATGCTGTGAAATGTGTAAGCCTAATGATTCACAGACATGTACCCTGGGGCAAATAATACATTATATGTTAATAAAAAATTAAAAAAAAAAACTAAGGATGGGACCGTGAGGTCAAAGGATATTCAGATCTTCAGTATTTTTAGATAATGCCAGATTTTTCTAAAGTATTATACCAATTTACTCTTCTAACAACAAAATGTTAAATAAAAGCAATTCCCTTTATTTCAAAACCTCACCAATACACCTAGTACTGTTAGATTTTAAAATGTTTTACTTTTCCTTACCTGATATGAAAAGGTATCTCACTGTGGCTTTAATTTGCATTTCTCTGATTACTAATATAATTTCTATGTTTATTATTGGTCATTTGGAATTCCCTTTTGTGAAGTAGATGTACAAGTCATGTGCCCACTTTTCTTTTGTATTATCTGGCTTTTACTCATTGATTTGAAGTTCTTTCTATATACTCTAGGGTACTACGTCCCTAGAAGTTCTATGTGCTGCAAGCATTTTCTCCCACTTGATGGCCTGTCTTCTCACTAAAATTATAGCGGCTTGAGAGAAGTTTCTAATTTTTTTTGAGAGAAGTTTCTAATTTTAATATGGTAAAACGAATCTTCTTTATTTTATTGCAAAGGTATTTGTGTGGTAGGAAATCCTTCCTTGTCCTAAGTTCATGAGAACTTATTAACATATTACCTTTGAAAAGCGTTATAATTTTCCTCGAGATACTGAGTTCCATAATCCACAGAAGATTGATTTTTATGTGCGGTCTGACATAGAGATCCAGTGTCTTTCAAATTTTTCTCAACATGAATAGCACAGTAACTGCACCATCTACTAAAAGTCAATCATTTCCCAAATGGTGTGACATACAATCTCCATCACATATCACATATACATATATGCATGGGTTTCTGGATTCTCTGTGACACTGCTCTATCACTTGAATTGAATAATATCACATTATT
Organism: Nasua narica; assembly: GCA_028533885.1. Taxonomy (NCBI): domain Eukaryota; kingdom Metazoa; phylum Chordata; class Mammalia; order Carnivora; family Procyonidae; genus Nasua; species Nasua narica. The sequence goes on along the minus strand of CM052805.1, from coordinate 7,748,467 downwards.
GTAACTGCTGCGGTTTTGTAGTGTCCTGACATCTGATGGCAAATTCCTTCCTTTTTGTTTCTCTAGTTGATGGATATCTTGGTCTCTTATCCACTGTATTTACATATGCATTTTAGAATCAAATCAGCTCGTCAAGTTCCACAACATTATACACTGGAAAACTGATCGGAATTGCATTCTATAAATTAATTTGAACAAAAGTGAAAACATTCTATAAATACTGCATTGTTCAACCCATTAACATAGTTCATTTTTCCACTGAATTCTTCTTTACTCTCTCAAAGTTTTTTAAGTTACTTCAGTTATTACATGTCTTATTAAATGTATGCCTAGGTTTGGTGCTACTGTATGGCTATCTTTTAAAAATATCTTTTAATTCCCTAATTGTTTGTATCTGGTATACAAGAACCTAATTTCTTGTATGTCTGAGATTGGCAATCTTGTTAACTTATTGTTAATCCTAATAATTTATCTGTAAGTTATTTTGGATTTCCTACATTAGATACCTACCCCAATCATCGAAGACTAGTAATGATAGTTCTTCCTTCTTTTTCAGTCCTCTCTATACTGACCTCTTTTTCTTTCATTGGCCAAGAGATCCAATATAATGTTAAAGTGGTGAGAGCAGGCATCCTTCTATTTTGTATCTCAAAGGAAATACTTCCAATATTTGGCCATCAGATCTGTTTTAGGGTTTTTGTAGATACTCCTTATCATATTAAGGAAGTTACCAATCTATTCCAAGTTTGCAAAGAATTTTTTAATCATAAACAGGTTATTTTATCAAATCCTACCTCTATTGTGAGTTAATAATGATTCTTGTTCTGGTAAACTATAGTTACTAATTTTTTAATTCTTGAACCAACCTTGTAGCATTCCTGAGACAAACTGCTTTTATGGATTGTTGTATTTGGCTTTACTAGTATCTTGTTTAGGTTATCTGCATCTATTTCATGGGTAAAAATGGACTATAATTTTCCATTTCTGTAAAATGTTAAAATTGATTTTAATATCTAGTCTCATAAAACAAACTGAAAAGTATTCCCTCTTTTATTTTTTGGAAGTTTGTTTAAAACTTGTGTTTCTTTATTCTGTGTTTTATAAAACACCATTAAATCCACCCATGAGGGTCGAGTTATATACACTTTTAGCATGGCTGCCTGGGACAAGTTTCATAAATTGCATGTTCTTCCTTCATTATAGAACATAAGGTGGATTGTTCGTATCATAGATAGAAGCCATTGATAAATTTGACTTATTAATAGTCTAAATAATTCTATCTTAATAGGGTCTTTTTCACTTTTATCACTACTATTTTCTTTTTCTTTTTTGACACTTTATGAGTTTCAGCACACACATTAAGAGTGGTAACAACAAAGACTCACTGAAATGTGACTCTTGTATTCACAAACAAAATAAATGCCTTCTTCATAACAGCTTCCTGGTTCAAAACTAAAATGCAGGATTCAATATCATGCAATATTAGGGCTTCTTCTGAAGAGTCAAAACTGCATACAAATTCCCACAAACCAAGAATCTACTGCAAATGGTATGGATTTGTAATGCCTCTCCTTCATTTTGTGGCCTCCTTGAATATGCATAGCTATTTGGGGAAAGGGTGGTGGTCTTCAAATAATTTCTTATTTTGAGTTATGTATTTTTTCTCTTTTTAAAAGCTGGAGTATAATTTAACACATAAAAGGAAAACCTTAGAACATTTTAAGGAGTTAATGATAAGAATAAAAAAATAATACTCTAAAGCTCCAAAACTTGCAAATCACCAGACCAAAGAAAAGAATTCATTAAAATGCCCCTCCCCCAACTTTAATCTAGGCAGGAATCACCAATCATGTTTCTTTGTTAAACTAAATGACTTCTTCCCTAACCAGCCCTGGATCTTTTAGACTAGATGAGAGGTTAGATGTCTTGGCTACTTTTTGACTCAATTAAACAAATAAATTAACCTGCTCACTGTAATTTGAAGTTTATCATGATTCATGATAATGCTTTCAACCTATAAGAATCAAATACTTAGGCTTTTTTCCTACCCTTACTTTCCTAACCTTACTCTTCTCTGTAACTTTTGTAAGCCACTATATTTTAGGACCTTGACTTTTCCACGTGTAGAACACAAACCGCGGGAATGACCAAGTGATCACTCTGATCACCATACCAAAGATGGAACACACCACAGTGCAAAACGCAATCCCCTAGTCAATTCAAAATTTTACTTAGTACTGGTTTTTGGGGGGTTTTTGGTTTTTGTTTTTTTAAGTAAACTCGACCCCCAATGTGAGGCTCAAACCCACTACCCAGAGGATCAAGAATCTCATGCTCTATGGGGCGTCAGGTGCCCCTATTTAGTACTGTTAAAACAACAACGATAAAAGCTCTGGACAGCCAATTCCATTCCTTCATAACCGACAAGAATGAATCTGAACCTTTAAACTGTTTCATTCTTAACTGAGAAACAGTATGTTTACAAGCATATAGTTAGGTAACTTGATGCATTTTTATAGAAGTGCCTACCTTTCCGGAGCAGCCTCATCATGATCCCGTGATAAATTAACCTTTTCACTTGCTTTTTCTGAAGGGTTAGAAGGTTCAGAGCTCACGGAAGTCTTTCCTTCATCTGGACTACTGACTGACTCTGGATTCTTATCCAAATTCATGGTCTCTGAATTTGTAACCTGTTAATTGGGTGAAGAAAAAGCAGTTAAAGGGACTGTTACCACTTGTGTTCTTCCACACAAAATTGATAGGTAAAATTTCACTTGGAAAATGTTCTCAAAATTATCTTGAACACATGGCAAAACATATGTTGAATTATACGTATGTCAATGGCTCTTGATAATGCTTGCAGTGTCTTTGCCAAAATGAATTTAAAAAATACTTCTAAGAAATAAAAATAATGATAGTACAAATCAACTTCCTAGCTTGGGTGGAAAGTAAAAACAAATACCTAAGTAGTTAGACAACATTTTATTCCTATTAGACTATGTTTTAGGAACTCAGAAACATTAGACTGTAATAAGCACACTTTTACTTTCATTATACTAATAATGCGTAAAGACCAGAAATAAATCAAATTTCCAACTTGTTCTTCCAGTTCAGTTTTGTTTAAAACTTGGAAGTTGAAACACTTAGTCCATGCTTTGGTTGAGAATGTGCAGTATTTAAAAAATAGGTGTATCTTAAACAATACAAAAGGGCCAAACTGCCCAACTCATGAGCTTTTCTGGTGGATAACGTGAACCAAGATGCCTGTACACAAAGGCAGACTTCTGAAATGTTATTAAGGTTGCAGAATCTATATGTAGAAATAAGTTCAAAAAACACTGGAAAACAATAGCAAAAAATATTTGGTACCCTTTCAATGCCAGGACAGAGTGGCTCACTTTTCCCTGCTACTCTCATCTAAGCATAATGAAAAACCCTGGAAATAATTCAACAGATAATCATAAAATGCCTCTGAAAGGTGGAAAGAAAAGGGCAGACTGCCCGAGGATCTTGAGATTGCAGAGAGAAAGCAGAGTGAGCTCCGTCAGTTTTCTTTTTATTAGCCATGTATCCTAGACAACAGGTGCCACAAATGCCAGGGACCCATTCATCTCCCCGAACCTAGAGCAGGGGTGGCTGAACCTCCACTCCACACTGCAAAATCAGCAGCCATATTCACTGCAGCGTTAGTGTCGTCTTGGTCCCCACCTGACAACGGGGGCAGCAGTGCACCTAACCGGCTGCAATAGCAGTACTGGCAAAGCCCAGCCAGGGACCAAGCCCCAGGACTCCACACCTGAAACAGCAGTAGGACCATCCTGCCTGATTTGGGACAGCCGTGGGCAAGGAATATGAAAGCATCAGCATTGTTGGCAGGGCTGCTTCCTTTCTGGAGGTTTCAGGGGAGTGCTTCCTTTTTTCCAGCTTGGAGCTGCCATATTTCCTTGGTTCAGAGCCCCTTCCTCCATCTTCAGTGCAGTCATTCCAACCTCTGCTTCCATTGTCCCATCTCTTTCTTCTGCCTCTAACCTTCCTGACTCCTTTTTGTAAGGACCCTTGTGATTTTCACTGAGCCGGCCATGATTATCTCCCCATCTGTGAGCTTCTTTTAACATATAAAGCAACATACTCACAGGATCGGGGATTAATTCATAGATTTCTTTTAGGGGTCATTATTCACCACTATCAACCTCTGTGGCAAAATTAACACAAAAGTGACATTTATACATTATATCCAGCATTCAAGTGTATAAAGAACATTCATCAAGGAAAGCACATCTTGGGCTACAAAGTGTCAGTAACTCTCAAGATAGAAATTTTTACATAGTATGTTCTTAGATCAAAATAAAATTAAATTAGGTATCAATAGAGATATTTAGAAAGGTCCCAAATGTTTGGAAATTAAACATACACTTCTAAGTAATTCATGGGTCAAAGAACAATGCCATAAGGGAAGTTATACATTATTTTCAACTGAAGAAAACCAAATGGATGCCTAGGTGGCTCAGTTAGTTAAGCATCTGCCTTCAGCTCAGGTCATAATCCAGGGTCCTGGGCTTGAGCCCCATGTAGGGCTCCCTGCTCAATGGGAGTCTGCTTCTCCCTCTCCCTCTGCCCCTCCCCCTGCTTGTGCTCTCTCTTAAATAAATAAAATCTTTCAAAAAAAATACAGTATATCTAAGATTATAATCTCTGTAGTCAGAAGTGCAATGTCTAGCGGTGCCTGAGTGGCTCAGTGGGTTAACTGTCCGGCTCTTGGTTTCAGCTCAGATCATGATCTCATGGGTCATGAGACTGAGCCCCAAATTGGGCTCCATATTCACCCGGCAGTCTGCTTGACATGCTCTCCCTCTGCCCCTCCCCATACCTGCACATGCTCATGAACTCTCTAAATAAATGAATCTTTTTTTATAACGATTTTATTTATTTGTCAGAGAGAGAGAGAGACAAAGCACAAGCAAGGGGAGCGGTAGGCAGAGCAGGCAGATGGAGAAGCATGCTCCCTGCTGAGCAGGGAGCCTGATGCAGAATTCAATTCTAGGACCCTGGGACCATGACCTGAGCCGAAGGCAGCCACTTAACTGACAGGGCCACCCAGGTATCCCTTTAAATAAATAAATAAATATTTTTTAAAAAATAAATCTTAAAAAAAAAAAAAGAAAAAAGTTCAATGTCTGATTACTGAGAAGATGTTTAGAAAATGCTTAGAAAAAAGCAGTGCTTAGAAGGAAATTCATAGCTTTAAATGTTTTCTAGTAGAAAATAAGATTAAAAATTAATGCTCTTTCTCTTAAAAAGCTGGACAAAGAAGAACAAATCACATCCAATGTAAGTAAAAGGAAGGAAATTATAAAAAACAGAAAAGAGACACAGAAGACAGAGTAAGATTTTTAAAACCCTAGTCAAGACTGATCAGAAAACACAGATTATTGGTATCAGAAATGAAACAGTATATCACTATAGATGTACAAATGTTAAAAGGACAGGAAAATTTTGTTAATAATTTATGTCAACAAATTGAAACAACATAGATAAAAGGGACACATTCCTTGTGAAGATAACTTACAAAACTGAAATGAGAGGAAATAGAAAAATCTGAATTGCCCCTTACCTATTAAAGAACTGAATTTCAAGAAAAAGTCTTCCTACAAAGAAAGCTCCTTGCCCAGATAGTCTTCTGAGATGGATTCTATCAAACATTTAAGGAAGTAAAAAAATCTTACACAGACTTTCAAAAAACAGGCGAGGGAATGCTTCCCAATTCATTTACTGAGGCTAGCATAAATATGATACCAAAGTAAATACAGACACTACAAGAAAAAAATTCAGCGAATGTATACTAAAGACTATATTTAAATTTTATATAAAAAATATTAACAGATACCAAACTCTAATACCCCTGCTGAAATATTTTAGAAGTGTATACTGCAAAGTGTATTTTGATACAAAAAATACATTAGTACCTGTGAATGCACCAAATATAAAGATGGCTTAGGAGATGAACAGATTGACAGATAAATGACAAAAATATTAAACATATTAAAGAAGTAAAGGTAGAATTTAGGTGCTGTGTATACAAATGTTCACTATAAAAGTTTGTCAACTTTGCTGTAGTTATCTGTTTGAAACGTTTTATCACGATAAAATTGTGGGAATCACATATCACCTCTCTACTCACTTGATAAAAGAAATACAAGTGGCATTTACTTTTGGCTACCTAAGGTTGTCTTCTCTAGAGAGAGCGTCACAGGAACATTCTAAATATAAATTTTTCTTTAAAGTCTTCTTCGTTTGGAACTATATTTCATATCTTAAAATCCAACTACCTATAATGTTGGGTCAATGAGGCAATTAAAACTCATATGTGTTTACACCAACCTTACAGGCCGTATTACTGGTTAATACATTTGGCTCCACGCAATTCTTTTGAGATTGCAATACTGCTTTAATACGTCTTTGAAGTTTTGATATTTTTGCCTAGAAGAAAAAGAGAAAAACAAATACAAAACCAGAGTACTAAATAATATATAGAGATGGAGGAAAAACTATGTATCTGCCAAAGTAGTCTTGTAAGACTTAGGCATCCACCCAAATAAATGAGAAATTCTTATATGAGCAAAGATTTAAATCATGTTTGATGCCAGTATGACACGCAAGAATGGGAGATAAAAATATCAAACTTTTAATTGAGCCATAATAAAATTAATGTTGGCAGAAACATCATTCAGCGAGTAGCCCTAGAAGAGGAGAACAAAACAAAAACCCCCAAACAGTTTGAAATACATTGTACAAGCTCTAATATAGAACATATTATGAATTAAAAGAAACTGCCTATATATTAAGCCTGTTAATTGACACAGAATAATTGACAACAGAAGAACACAGTCTACAAGTAATTCACAAGGGTGAAAATTGCTAATAAACTCTATTACCTATGGTACAGTACATCAAGTTGGTAGTCAAGGATGATTTGGGTCTGCTTTATTGTTTTCCTTTCCTAACATGTAAAATATCACCAAATTCTACTTCAAATGAAATCAAATGAAATTAGAAACTTACAAAGAGTTCATCAGCTATCGCTTCATGTTTATTCCTGCACTGTGTCTTCCCAATGCGTTCGGTCAATTCTTTCAGCTTATTATCAAATAGTTTGTAATTTATACTACAGATCTCCTGTCGAATCAAATGTTTGACCTAGAATTTTAAAATAAAAACCAGAACACCCCATGTTTCAATTTAAAAGCACTTTTATTTTCTACTCCTTAAAAATAGCTTTGTTCTTTTCTGGCTTTACTGTAACCGATAAAATGTACATTTTTCACATTTTTATGTTTATATTACCAAAAGTTTGAATATCAAATTTAGTGAAACACACCCAGTATCTAAATATATGGATACATTAGAACATAAATTTATTTTCCCAGTGCTAATTTTCGTTTACTAGTTTCAGCTGAATTCCATAATATATATTAAAGGAAAGGTTAAAGCCTATATTGCATTTATATTTTTTTAATGAGCATAATTGAAACCAAGTATTCCATAAAAAGGAACTCCACTTATCTGAAAGCCAGAGCCCAGTGAAAATGGTTGTTGGTCTATAGTAGATATGAAGCAAATTATGAAAGTCTTGAGCCCTGACCAAGCCATTAACAAAGCTCTATGGACTTTGGGAAGTCACACCTCTCAGCTTCATTTTCCTTGCCCACATATGGGTAGGTAATACAACGTTGGATGTGTGATGTTCATAGGATTTTGATAAGAGTATAAAAGGTTAATATGTGAAAGAGCTCCAAAAAATAGAAAACAATGAATTAATATAAAAGAAAGAAATATGCAAGATAACCTACTTTATTTGTGTAGGGTTTTTTGGGGGGTAACTTTCTTATTGCTAAAATGGAGAGAAGTCAGGACTAATTAGGTAGTGACTGATGCTATTGGTATAATGCATGCTATTCTAACAGTGTGTAGTAGCTATCACATGAAACATTAATGCATTTCATTATCTGGCTGTGTTTTAGAGAACATACGGGCCTATTTTCAGGGGAGCATAATTAATCTTAATGCCCACTGATATGAATAGCTCTGCTGAGCCATATATTCAGAAATATCCACTATAATTTTTTGCTGAATTGGTATCCTCCTGTAAGCTGCTTTTGTAACAGAGTTGGTAGTGTCTCTTAATAACAAAACCTGTCATGATACAGCCAAGGTATTTATTAGTAATATTTGTATCCTTCCCCTAAATTCCTGCCTCTTGGTGTTTGAAATTGGAACACAAAGTTTCTAAGTTAGACTCTTTTATACTGGTATCTCTGGGATGATTAGGGTTATTCAGCAATTTTGATTATTCTCAGGGTTTTTCCTTCTCATTTCCAATTGTTTCTGCTCTTCAACATTATCATCTACTTGATTTTTTTCTGTAATGCTTAACATTTTTTCAATGATTTCTCAACATTAGACATGATCATCATTTTTACTGTCAAATATTTAAGTTTTTAATTCAACCAATGAGTGTTCAAAATAAAATACTATTTTTACTGGCAGGTGACCCATGTATGTTTTTTTTTTTTTTTTAAAGATTTTATTTATTTATTTGACAGAGAGAGATCACAAGTAGACAGAGAGGCAGGCAGAGAAAGAGGGGGAAGCAGGCCTCCCGCCAAGCAGAGAGCCCGATGCGGGGCTCAATCCCAGGACCCTGAGATCATGACCTAAGCTTCAGGCAGAGGCTTAACCCACTGAGCCACCCAGGCGCCCCCCATGTATGTTTTTTATGGATTACTACAGGCTTGCCAGTTCAGTGGCTGGGGTCAATATGTAAAGCTCATACTCAGATGAATCTTGGAGAAACTTTCTAAATGTTTTGAATGTGGAAATACTGTTTGCTAACAAGCAGAGATCACACAGTGTTTGTGAAACTTCCCTGGTAACACATGGGATATTTGTTAAAATCATAGATTCCTAGGCCCTAGCCTGGATTCACCAAACAGAATTTCCTAGACAAAGGTCTAGAAAGCTGTCTAATTAACAGGTACCACCAGTAATTTTTATTAGGTAAGTTTGAGAAAAGAGTAGCCTAAAACAACAGTCTCCCAACTATTAGGGAGTTCAATAAACCACAATTTAAACAAGTATTCCTGGTGATTCAGATGGAGGCAGACTCTTAAAACCTGGTTATTTAAAAGACCTAAATGCCCATCCATAGGTTATTACTTTTGGTTGGATGGACATTTGTTCTCATTTAGTGGTACTGTTACTCATAAAGAAGGAAGACACAATAACCTCCACCAAATACTTCATACATGTCTTCTGCTGATGGTACTGTGTCCAAAATTACGGTATCTCATGGAAATCCTGGTACAATTTTTGCAGATGGCAGTGAAAGTACCCTAAAGATTGGAGAAAGACTAGCAAGTATGTATCTTCAATCTGCCTCAACTTTCTAAGATGTAGAGTCAGTAAAACTCTCTAGAGTGAGTGAGTAAAGTGAGTTTTACTCACTTTTAGTGAGTAAAACTCCTCTACTTCAGTAATTTAGTTGGAATTAGTGAGGCCAAGATCCTTATAGAAACCTTAAAAAAGAAGAGTCAACAGCTCTGGGACTCTCTCAGGGAAGAATAATGTCAGAATGGTAGGCCTTATTCCACTGGGATTTAAACCAAAAACAAATAAATAGATGTAGTTTAGAGAGTTTACCGTTTGGACAGAAATTAAAATTCAAATGACGGAAAGCTAGTTATTTGGAGTTAGGTAAAACCATAGGAATTAGCTAAAATCCAAGATGTCCCTGAAGAATGTGTGAGAAACTTTGGGGAGGGGGAAGGTGGTGGTTGAGAAAACAAAATAAGCTGCATTCCTCAAACCTCTTTGGGAAGGGCCATTTTCTCTGTCAACTCAGACCAAGTATTTTGTGAGAAAGATTATAGTAATGAATGAAAACTGTGATTTTTTTCCATGCCAGTGACACCAAAATATTCAAAGATTAAAGGTTGTCTTTATATGTCCCTATCGGAACTTATTTCTAAATTCAGCTACTAATCAATGGAAATAAGATACAGCTGGAATCCCCAACTTTTTTCTTAAGCTAGATCTATGCTCACCATCGTTCTGCTACCCCTTTCCTGCAAATAACAGAATATTTACATCTTTCTTTATTAGTGTTTCCTTTGGTCTTCTGGAAGAAAAAACAAAGTAGAAAGGGAAAAACTGCTGACTCACCTTTCATGCTGGTTCTGCATGAATCTTTCAAAAAGGTTTCCATTTATTTATTAGGTGAGTACATATTCATATAATATGTAACTATATAATTGTAATGGTCTGCTTTAGAAAACAGTAGTGTTTCTGTTTCTGAAACAGCAGGATAGTTTGGCTTCAGACATTTTGGTCCATTATAGTTGACAGACATTAATCTACCACATAATAACGTTCAGTTGAATAATTCTAGTGGTAGTAAAACAGCAGAACATGATCATTAAAACAGGTCCTCACTATAGGACCTATTAAAATTGAAATTCATTACACTTAAACTCAAGAGTTGATTAAACATGGGAAATTGTAGTACAATGAAATAAAACAGGGCAAAATGAAAGCAATATGTGCATTTGATGATGCTATAAAATGAAGTATCAGAAAATCCAACATATCTGTGTAAACCTGGAAATTAGGGCAAATGAACCCGAATGCAGCAGAACTTCATGGTGGACTTCTGGGTTGTCCGAGTTTCTGAAGTAGTGCTCAATTGTGATGAGATACACAAACAGCTCTAACTGTAGATCAGAGAACTCCAAGACCAGAACAGAAGAGATTGAATTATTCAGCAAAGCTTCAGGTCATGCAGTGTCTGACATTCTGAGAGGTTTAAATGTAATACTGACTAAAAAGTCCATTCTCTTTCTACAATAGCACTCTACATACACATGATTCTCTAGGTTACTCTCCATATGTTTTGGTAATGTAAACAGTTATCTTTCCCTAATACCTCTATCGGTTGATTCAGTTTTCATATATCACCTTTGTACCAAGTGAAGATCTTCTGTACTAAATCATCATGGAGATCAATTAACTTTAACCATTTTGTACTAACCAGAAGTTTCTGAAGCAAATATATAAGCTCCAACATTTTACCTGTTCCAGCAATGCTGTTTGCTTTTCCAGAGCTACACAAATATTTTCATTAATTTGCTCCGAAGTTTTCATGCGCTTAACACTTTCTTTGTTTTCTGAAAACATCCTCTTCTTTTGATTATGGCCTTGGGGAAATGAAAAGATCAGAAAGTAAAAATATTCCTTCTATGGAAGGAAACAGGAGAATTCTCTAATCCAGGGACTCTCTAACGAAATAGAAAAACTAAAATGTGACCAAGGCAGCATTTTTTAGAAATCCAATTGTCTAAAAAATTGTGCTCAACCTAACCTTAATAAAAAATGATCATTGGGGCACCTGGGTGGCTCAGTGGGTTAAAGCCTCCACCTTCAGCTCAGGTCATGATCTCAGGGTCCTGGGATCGAGCCCCGCATTGGGCTCTCTGCTTAGCGGGGAGCCTGCTTCCTCCTCTCTCTGCCTGCCTCTCTGCCTACTTGTGATCTCTCTGTCAAATAAATAAATATATAAATCTTTAAAAAGAAAAGATTATCTTAGGTTCGTAGGTAGGGTTCTGGTCTCAGGTAAACTTCCCTGTCAACTTTATTTAACACCGACAAAAACTGAATAAATTATAGAACTTAGTCCTCTAGTTACTTAAGTCGTCTCACATTAGTTTTATAGTTACTTAGGCAGTCTGACATATTTTTAATAGGTGATCGTGTTATTTTTAAGCAATTTTAAATCTATCTTATTAAATGATCACTATGTAGCCTAGACAAGAACACAAATAAAATTTATTCTACAAAATTTTCTTATATTTCACTAACTTACAAAAAAATCCTATTTCAAATGAAATTTATTTTTCCTATTTGAATGATTTTATAACTCCAGAATTTCATTGCTTAACTATTTGATGTTTCTCTGTCACCCCACGCATACACGTATGTATGTTTACGTATATATACTCGTATTATCTATCAGCTTACACTTGGCATATGATTTACAGGTCAATTCTGTGGAAAGAAATGAGTTCACTAATGATTAAAAAAACTCAGCTAGCCTCCTTATTAATCTAATAAATAAAACTTCGAAATAAGAAGACATGTAGATGAAATAAACCAAACAATTGCTGTAAGTCCCGTTTTGATTTTTTGTACTCTGAAGACAAAGTGACTGGTTCCTTCTTTGCCAGAATTTACTTCCCTTCAGATATGGAGGATAGCATTTCCCCCTCCTCACCCTAAATGGTTTGGAAACAAGAGACTCTGAAATGATTACTGTCATCATTTACTTTTTTCCTGGCTATATATACTCTATGGTTTCTCTATCTGAGGCTAAAAAAAAAATCCTAAAAGGAAAGTTGACTATGATTATTTTAATTTCCCCAAAAGATGCTTAGGTATACACTTACTGTTATTACTCTCCGTGTCAAGTGCTGACAGCCGTGTTGAGTCTATACTTTCACAATCTGAAATGCTGGGATGACAGGTTCTACAGGATTCTTCACTTTTCAAAATATTGGTAGCATAGTTACTGGAAATGACTGAATTCACCAACTTAGGTATTTTATCAACAGGCACAAAACGGGTATCTGAACTTAAACTTAAAATGTCACCTTGTCTTTTATCACACGACTCAGAATTGGAGTTTGTTTCTAAATAGGAAACTATCTTGTCAATTCTCTTATCATCCAAGGTATTGTCTACCGTAGTTTTTGGCATTTGAACCATACCACTCAATATGTTGGATGGACAATAAATGGATTTCAGATTACAATCTTCTTCATGTTGTTCAGAAGAGGATTTTGTTATATCTGTCTGACATTCAATATGGTTTTCAGAAGTGTTTTGTGAATCTTCTGCCTCTTGTGTAAAGAGTTTCCTGGAAGATTCTACTGTTTCACTTGGCTTTTGGTAAGGGCACACAACTTGTTCTTCAGTGTATTCCAATCTTCTTTCTGAATCAACAATTTCTAGTGGTTTCATTACATTCTGAGAAAATGCTTTACTTTTCTCTGAGCATATTGAATTTTTGTTAGAGTCCAATAAGGAAGTATCATTTTCAGAATGTCCATATTTGCTATTTATGACACCAGTACTTGAATTCTGATTACCACTTGACACATTTTTCCCATTTGCTGTTTTCAGTGCTTCAGCATTCTTTGACTTATTCAGGATCTCTGCTTGCTTCCGGCAACTTGCAGGCATTGTTTTTTTGGCTTTTAGTATCTTCCGCTTACTTCTATCTGGACTTGCCATCTTTTATGCCCTAGAATTTAAAATATCACATATAAGTGCATGTCTCTAACAGAAAAAGCTTATTTATTTGTAATATTAATGTTCAGACTATTTCTAGAGATTTAGATAACTATTTTTCTTGAAAATTACATCCATTTTCATCTGTCACTGAAAATGTACAAGTAATTTTAATTTTTTCTATAAATCTATTCTATATAAATTCAAACTTTATATGGCCAGTAAGCCTCTACTGGATACTAAGCCTGTTAATTTTATCTGGCCACTTTTTGTATCACCTCACAGCCATAACCATTAAAATCTGGTTTCAATTATCCAAGTAGGCCATTCCTTACATAATCTAAAGATTAAACTGCATTTCTTCATAAAAACAAAACTCAAGGTTTTGTGAAGAATTTTGCATTTTCTACAGCTAGTGGCACCTTCATAAAGCTTTCCTAATGTTCAAACTTCCAAAATAAATGGTACTGTAGGTGTAATTCCCAAAAGGAGTATAAAATGAGTACTTAAAGATACACAACATGATGCCAGTTCAAACAAGAAAGCCAATTTAGCTTTTAATTATTGTTCATAATTTAATAAAAGTCTACATGGCAGAGAAAAATATTTTACACTGTTTATCTATATTCAGTCTGAACTAACCTGTAGGTAGGTAGGAAAATGGCTTAAAGGAAATAACTCTTCGAAGTTACAAGCCAATCAAAGGCATAATAAAACAACAAAAAAAGAAAAAATACATAGGTACAGACATGATAGGCCAGGTATCTAACAAACTATAGAGAATTTACTAAACTGAAAAGACCGAATCTAGGACTTTTGAAGGCACAAATAACCCAGTCAAAGCTACCTGAATAATTTTTTCATTTATCATTATATCTTACTTGAAGTTTTCCTTTACTATATCCTTTTAATTTACCATATCATTTGATCAGGAACAGTTCCAGGATTTGTGAGACCTGAAATTTGAGGTGAATATTTATTTAGAACAAGAAAAAAAAAAAAACACGACAAACTCAAATTTTAAAAGCCTATCATGTCTAGGAGTGCCTGGATGACTCAGCCAGTAAGCACTGATACTTGCTCTCAAGGGCATGAGTTCAAGCCCCATGTTGGGCTCCACACTGGGTATGTAGCCTACTTAAAAAAACAAAAAACACAAAAACTCCAGAAAACAAAAACAGACCTGTCATGTATTAAAAAAAAAAAATCACAAATTCTAAAAAAATAGCCTACTTTTTTAAATTAAGGGCCTGGTTCAATATAAGGTTTTTCCTCTAGGATGACGTATTTGATTGCCTCTTCATGAACACAATTTTGCAGTATTTTCCATAGAATGAACAAACTAAATCTTTCTTATAGCATGGTTGATTAATTTTTTTCTTTTTAAGTATGCTCCATGACCAGCAGTGTGGAGCCCAATCAGGGCTTGAACTCATGACCTTGAAATCAAGACCTGAGCCCAGATCAAGAGTTGAAAGTTTAACCAACTAAACCATCCAGGTGCCCCATTAGCATGGTCGATTAAATTTTAACTGATAATCAGGATGCATAAAACAATCAGCTTCATATAAAAACATACTTCTTATTGGTACTGCTGTAGCTATGTGCCCTATAAACACAATAATTCTTATTTTAAAGATAGAATTCCTATAGAAAATGTATGGTGAATTTTTAAGTGAATATGCTATTATTTTTCTAACAAAAAGAGTTCTTTTGACTAGAAATCCATGAGAATTAAATCTTCTACTTATGTTTCTAAACATCAGGTAGTTGGTATATTTTTTTCCTGACTACCTTCTGGTTTCATAAATTTCAATTCATGGCTTCTTCAATCCTCATATATCGTAGGTGCCAGGCACTGCAGACCATATTCCCATCACAATCAGGCCAACAGGCAATAATTACCTACATTCAAAAGTGACTATGAACCACACATGTATCCTATTAAACCCACACTAAGTATATTCCCACTCACAAACTGCCTAAAGCTATTCTACTGCCAGGTGACACAAAGGTAAGGCGAAATCAAGATGAAGAGAGACAATAGATGTAAATAATTATAGTTGAAATATCTTTTATAAATCTTACAAAAACTACCAATCCTATGAATACATGGCTATGGTCCTTTCTCAGGGCCTTCAGGAAAGGCCCAAATTAGTGTAAAGCCCTGAAAACTCTGGGGTAAATATGCCTCTACATTTGATGCACACACAAGACATACAATGTCCACTAATTATGAAGTATGACAACATATGAAAATACTGAATATCTTTGAACCACCCACCATTCAGCCAAATACCACCAGTAACTTGCATTTATCCAAGATTTCCCACACCATACCTCCTCCCCCTCTTACCCAGCCTAAGGTAATTCTATATCCTAAATTTTGAGTTTCTACTTCTATTACTTTTTACATTAGTTTCATTATAAATGTGATGTGAAAAAAATCTAATTCTGCTTACTTTTGAGAAAACTATACAGTTTTCTAACATGTTTCTTCATGCATATTCCCAGACTCATCCATAAAATTGTGGATAGCAGTAATTCATACAATTTTAATGGCATCATAATAATCCATTGGGTCAATATAACAAAACTTGGTTTGTCCAGTTCTCTATAAAGCATATTTGAGTCACTTCCAGTTTTCTTTTTCTTATTAACATTGCTATGACTACTGTTCCAAGGTGCATGTCTATAAACATTTTTTGAGTGGATTTGTTGGGTACCAATAAGATATACAAATGTTCAAATTTTCAAGATAGTCAAATTACTTTCCAAAGCAGGTATACCAATTTACATCCCTACAGGCAATGTATGAGTTACCACTATCCACATCCTCTCAAGCCTTTGTTGTTGCCAGACTTAATTTTTACAAATCTACTTGGATATAGATACATATCTCACTGTCTTAATTTGCATTTCCCTAATTAGGAGCATCTTCCTATGTTTATTGTCTATACATATTTCCTTATCTGCTAAATGTCTGGTTATATCTTGCTTATTTTGTTTTTAATTGGGTTGTCTTTTCTCATTTACTTTTTAAGAGAACTTATTATGAGTATTAATCCTCCATCTATCATTTGTTATATGAGTTACAAGTATCTTCTCTCATTTGTAGCTTGTCTTTGGATCTTCCTAATTTTAATACAGACAGATTTCTTTTTTTTCTTTAATGGCTAAAGTTTAATCTCTCTTGAGAAATCCTTCCCACCCCTAGGTAATATGTGAAATTGTGAGGCCTACTGGTGGTATAGAAGCCTTCTTCTGATCTAAGTTATCTCAGGACACAAATCTGCACCATGGTTGTGCAATTATAAAAATATATGAAAGCAGACATGAGTGAATATATATCAGGAATACTTGCTCAGAGAGAATTATTTTTAAAGTTTATAAACATGAGAGAATTGGTCATAAGCAGCATGCAACTTGTTACTTGATAAAACTCAGGGCACTATGGAGAGGTACCTCACTTGGAAAACCTCTACATAGGTATGCTTAGGGAAAAATACACTTGATCTTAGCCAAAAGGCCGAGAAGCGATGCTTAGGGAAAAATAAGTAAAACTGCCAGTAAAAGGCTCAAGGAAGTTAAGTAGTGGCAACCATCTAAAAGGTAAATGACAGTTTACATATTGTAGAGAGCTTTAGTGAACTTTATTATTGGGAGAATAAAAATAAAAGACTAATTGGGGATCTCTGCCATCATCAGAACTTCTGACTCTCTCCAACCAGCTTGAATCCTTTGTTGTCAAATAAGCAACATTTCACACAGATCTTTAGAATCAATGTACTGTCCTCCGGCAGCACAAGGTAGGAAAGAGAAGTCATCTATATTTTCTCAAGCTTTAAAGATCCGTCTTTCATAATTTGAGTCCTTAATCCATTTAGAATTGATTTCAGATATATTGAGAGGAAGGGATCTAATTTCATTTTGCCCTCAGGTGTATAGTTGTTGGACAGTATCCTGTTAATTTTGAACTTTAAAAATGTTATCTTTTATTTATCTGATGATGGAACTCCTGCTGAACCTACTGTTGTCCATCCCATCAATTTGTTTTAGAGGTCTCTTGTAAAACTTATTGAAGATATTTTAGCCTAATGTATCTTTTAATAGAATTTGATCCATTTACATTTAATATTGCCACTAAAGCTTTAACTTATACTTGGTGTTATGCCTTCTAATTTTCACAGCTTTTTGCTGTTATATTTTACTTCCTATTGGTTATTACCTCCATGTTTTACCCAAACATGAAAATGTCCTTTTTATAAGGTCTACATATGCTTTACGATTCCATAGTATATTTAATACTATGGAATATATGGAATATATTCTAGTAAATATATTTAAAAGTTTTCTAAAAGCATTTCAGCCAATGTTTTAGTAACTACTGAAGAGTTAAACAATATTATTTAAATATATATTATCTTAAAGTATTCAAGGGGCACCTGGCTAGTTTAGTCAGAAAAGCACATGACTCTTGATTGCTAGGTTGTGAACTGGAGCCCCACATTGGGTATAGAAATCACTTAAATAAACAAAACATAAAAAGGATTCAAATTTCACATACCAGATTGTACCTTACTTTTATGTTAAATATACTTTCAAGAATAATTTTATATATTTACATTTGCTCCAGAGCCAAAATTGGCTATTATTAATAAATCTGCTACAAACATTTATGTATAAGTTTCTGTGTGGACATGTTTTCATTTCTCTTGGTTATATGCCTATATGGAACTGCTGAATCATACTCTAATTCCATATTTAACCTTCTGAGGAACAACTGTTTTCAAAAACATCTGGACCAATTTACATTCACAACAGGAGTGTATGAGGGATTTTGTTTTAATATCTCTTCATCAATACTCATAATTATCTCTTTTCCAGTAGAGTCATCTTGGTGAGAGTGATGTGGTACCTCATTGTCATTTTGATATGCATTTCCTTGATCATTAATGATGCTGCTAATTGGCCACTTGTTTGTCTTATTTAGATCATTTGCCCACTTTAAAATTGGATTATTTGCCTTTTTGTTATTGACTGGTAAGAATTATTTATATATTCTATATTTTAGTCCCTTTTCACATATGGTTTGCAAACTTTTTTTCACATTCTGTGGGTCTTCTCAATTTCTTGATCATATGCTTTGAAAAATTAAAGTTTTTAATTTTTTAAAAAGATTTACATATTTATCTTAGAGGGGGGTGCAGAGGAAGAGAGTCTTAAGCAGCTCTGAGATGAGCTCGGAGCCCGACAAGGGGCTCTCTCTCATGACCCTGTGACCACGACTTAAGGCAAAACCAAGAATCAGGGGCTTAACTGATTGTGCCACCCAGGTGCCCCAAGTTTTTAATTTTTATAAAGTCCAGTTTAGTTTTGTATTTGTAGCTTGAGCTTTTGGAGTCACATCCAATAAATCACTGCTTAATCCAGGGTCACGAAGATTTATGACCTGTGTCATGACCTGTGTGAAAGTCCTGTTTCAAAGTTTTATAGCTTTACTTCTTTGATCAACTTTAATTATATATATTTATTCTTTTATATATGGACAGTTATTCCAGCACCATTTGAAAAGACTACCCTTTCCTCCAATGAATGGTTAAGGCACTCTTGTCAAGACCAATTAATTTAAATCTTAAGGTTTACTTCAGGAGTCTCAGTTTTATCCTAGTGATATGTAGGTCTCAATTACTGTAGCTTTCTCTTAAGTTTTGAATTTAGGGTATTAGTCCTCAACTTTGTTTTTGTTTTTGAGGGCTGTTTGGGCTATTCTGAGTTCCTTGAATATGTATATGAATTTCAGGATCAGATTAACAACTTCTGCAAAGAAGCCTACTGGACTTTGATAGGGATTGTGTTGAACCTATATGGATCAATTTAGGGAGTATGGCTACCTCAATTTTATCAAGTATTCTGATCCAAGAACGTGGAAGTCTTTTCATTAACTTAGATATTTAATTTCTTTCAAAGGTGTATTGTAGTTTTTCAGAGTTTTGCACTTCTTTTTGATACTGTTGTAAATGAAACCATTTTCCTGGATTTCATTTTTGGATTATTCATTGCAATTACATGGAAATACAACAGAATACTGTATATTGCTCTTGCCTGCAACATTGTTGACCTTGTTTTTATCTCTAGTCTTTTGGGGGGTGTTCCTTTGGATTTTCTACAAACAAAGATCCTGTCATATGTCAGTAGTTTTATTTCTTCTTTCCAGTCTTGATGCCTTATATTTCCTTTTCTTGCCTATTCCGACCAGAAACTCCAGTACAATAACAGAAGTGGCAAAAGTTGACATCCTCGTCTTGTTCTAACTTAGGGGGAAAAGCTTCAGTCTTTAACCATTCTGTATGGTGTTAGTGGTGGATTTTTCACAGATGACCTTTATCAGGATAAGGAATGTCCTTACTATCTCTACTTTGTTGAATGTTTTTATCGTAAAGGAGCATTGTATTTTGTTAGAAAATATTTTAGCATCTATTAACAAAATCATATGGCTCTGTTTTCTATTCTATTGATATGGTAGATTACATTAATATATTTTTGAATATGAAATCAGTCTTGCATTCCTAGGATAAATACCATGTGGTCATGGTGTATAACCCTTTCTCTGGGTTGCCGAATTGAATTTTTTTAGTATTTTGCTGAGGATTCTTGCATCTATCTTCATAAGAGATACTGTTCTGTAGTTTTCTTGTGAGGTCTTTGTGTGATTTTGTTATCAGAAGAATACTGGCCTCTTGACCTCACAGAATTAGGGAAGTGTTCCTTTCTCTTCTGTTTCTTAATAAAATTTGTAAATAATTGGTATTTTTATATGTTTTGTAGAATTCAACAATAAAGGGGCACCTGGGTGGCTCAGTGGGTTAGAGCCTCTGCCTTCGACTCAGGTCATGATCTCAGGGTCCTGGGATCAGGGTCCAGCATCGGGCTCTCTGCTCAGTGGGGAGTCTGCTTCCTCCTCTCTCTTTGCCTGCCTCTCTGCCTACTTGTGATCTCTGTCAAATTAAAAAAAAAAGAAAAGAATTCAACAATAAAGTCATCTGATACTGGCCTTTTCTATGATCTAATTCACTCCCTGTACTTGTTATAGGCCTGTTTAGATTTTCTATTTCTTATTGAGTCTTGAGTTTTGTTCATTGGGTCTCTTCAGAAATTTGTCTATTTCAACCATTTATATGACTGGTATGAAGTGAATTGTTCTATAATATTCTCATCACTTTTTTTTTAACTTCTGGAAAGATGGTACTAATGTTCCTCTTTCATTCTTAATTTCAGTTATTTGAGTCTCTTTCGTATTCAGTGTAGGTAAAGATTTGTTGGTCTTTTGGTCTTCTTGAAAAACAACTTTTGGCTTCCTTGATTTTTTTCTTTTTTTTCTTAATTTTGTTACTTTCTGCTGTAATCTTTATTATTTCCTTCATTCTTCTTAGGTTTAGTATGGTCTTCTTTTTGTATTAAGACTAAAAGGTTATTGACTTGAGATCTTTTTAATTTTTTAATTTTTATTTTTTTGCCCCCTTATTTTAAGTAGGCTCCACACCCAGCATGGAGCCCAATGCGGGGCTTGAATTCACAACCCTGAGGATCAATAATACCAGAGCTGAGACTGAGTTGGGACACTCAACCACCTAAACAGCCCGGTACCCCAAGACCTTCTTTTTTAACATAGGTATCCATCACTACAAATTTCCTGTTTAAAAATATATATATATTTGAGAGAGAGCACATGCGTGAGCACAAGTGGAGGGAAGGGAGAAAGAACATCTCAAGCAGACTCCCTGCTGAATGTGGAGCCTGCTGCAGGGCCCCAATCTCACGATCCTGATATCAAGACCTGAGCTGAAACCAAGAGTTGGATGTTCAACTGACTGAGCCACCCTGGCTCCCTGACTATAAATTCATTCTAAGAATTGCTTTAATTTCAAAGTCTTGGAATATTATGTCATTTTCATTCATTTCTAAGTATTTTCTAATTTCCCTTGAGGAGTTCTGTGACCCATAGGTTATTTAGGAGTTCTTTAATTTAGGTACAGTTGTAAATTTCTCAGATTTCTTCTTGGCACTGAATCTTAATTTCATTCCATTGTAATCAGAGAATGTACTTCATTGATTTCAATCCTTTTAAGTTTGCTGAGGTTTGTTTTACGGCTGAGGTTTGTTTTATGGCTCAGTATGTCTATACTGGAGAATGTTCTACATACATGAGAAGAATGTGTTTTCTGCTGTTATTTGGACTGCAAGATGTCTCCTAGGTTTATTTGGTTCATAGTGTTACTCAAGTCTTACTGATCTCCTGCCTAGTTTTCTATACATGATGAAAGTGCTGTAGTGAAGTCGCCAACCATAATTACTGAATTGTCTATTTCTCTCTTCAATTCTTGTCAATATTTGCTTTTTTAAAGATTTTATTTATTTATTTGACAGAGAGAGACATAGCAAGAGAGGGAACATGAGCAGGGGGAGTCGCAGAGGGAGAAAGCAGGCTTCCTGACGAGCAGGGAGCCCGATGTGAGGCTTGATCCCAGGACTGAGCACCCAGGCACCCCTCAATATTTGCTTTTATGCATTTTGGTGCTGTATATTAGGTGTATATAATATGTACATACACACACATGTACATATATATATGTTATAACTTCCTGAGGGACTAGTCCTTTCATTATAAAATATCCCTCTTTACCTTTAGTAAAATTTGTATTCTAGGCTATTTTGTCTGACATCAGTGTAACCACTTTCTTATGGTTGCTCTTTGTACAACAGATCTTTTTCTATCATCTCACTTTCAACATATTTGTATCTTTCAAACTAACCTGTATCTCCTGTAGACAGCATATACTTGGATGCTGTTTTTCCTCCAATCTGAAAATCTATGACTAGAATGTTTAATCCATTCAAATTTGACATTATTGACAGTTCAATTTACGTTTCCATTTTACTTTATATATCTCACATCTTTTGCTCCTCTAATCCTTCCTTTAATGCCCTAGGTATCAGCTTAATATGTTTATAAGTAGCATTTTAAAATTTCACATTTATGGGGTACCTGGGTGGCTCAGGTGGTTAAGCATCTGCCTTGGGCTTAGGTCATGTTTCTGGGGTCCTGGGATCAAGCACTGGACTGAGATTCCTGCTCAGTTTAGAGTCTGCCTCTTCCTCTCCCTTTGACCCTCCCTACTTGTACTTTTGCTTGCTCTCTCTCAAATGAATAAAACATTTAAAAATTTTCACATTTCTGCCTATTACAGAGAAATATAAGCAGTTTTAACTGATCACATCTCCACATAAGTCATCAGAGTCACTTGTTTGAATTTTCTATGTAGGTAATGTCATGAATTTTCTTGCTAATCCTTATTTTTTTCTTTTCTTGTCTTACTACATTTAGAACCTCTGGTATGATATGAATAGGTATGCTGTTGGTGCACATGCTTCTCTCATTACCAAACTTGGATAAGGTATGGTCTTTCATTATACCACCACTAAATATGATTTTTGTCATAATTTTTGGAGATACACTTTATTGGATTAATAATTACCCTTCCATTCCCAGTTAAGATTTGACCATGAATGTGTTTTCACGTTAATCAAATGCCTTTTTGTATCTATTTAGGGGATCATATAATCTCATTTTCTCTATTAATTTGCATCATGTTGATATTTTAAAATATTAATATATCTTATTCCTAGATAGTCTCCCATATTCTGGATTCAATTTGCTAACATTTTGTTTGGAATCTTGTATAAATGTTGTGAGAGAAGAGTCTGTAATTTTCCTTTATCATGTTTTGACACCAAGGTTATGTATGGTGGCCCCATAGAACTGGAAAGTGTTTCGATTTTCTTTAGAGTTTGTGTTTGCAAATGGTATTAATTCTTCCTTAAATGTTAGAAATAATTCACCATAATGCCATCTGGGTTTGGAATTAACTTAGTGATAAAGCTTTTCAATTATAATTGAATTTTTAAAAATAGACACAGGACCATTCATATTTTCTACATCTGTTTGTTACCTTCTTTTTCTCTTTCAACAGAATTCCAAGTATATAAAGTTTTTCATTGTATTCTCCAATTACGTTTGTAACATTTGCGAGGTCTGTAGTACTTTTTTTTTTTAAAAATGGATGGGGGTGGTGGCAGCTCAGGCCAGGGCTCAACCTCCAGCTGTCTTACCACCTGCACCAGCATCTTAGTGCATCTGGGCAGATGTCAGAACAGCAAGTGAAGTATACTGGCACCCGCTGGCCCTGGAAGTTGGTTTTGCAGCAAGCCTGGCACCCGTGGTCCAGGAGGGTAGTCACTTTGGCCCGTGGCTGCCTGGCACAGGGACTCTGTCAGCTGTTGTTGCCACCACTGCTCCTTTGCCCTTGTAGCAAAGACCATACCTTATCCAAGCCTGGTGTAGTGCTCTTTTTATTCCTGATACTAGTGATGGTTCTTATTTCTTCATCATTCTTACTAGAAATTTATCTATTTAATCAGTATTTTCAAAGCACTGACTTTTGGCTTTTCTGACTTTCTATTGTACTTAGTGTTCATCATTTCCTGTTGGCATTTTAATTCCATTTTCATTTGTTGTTCTTTCTCCAGCGTGAGATGAAAACTCAGATCTTAACTTTCAGTTCCTTTCCCCTTTTCACTTTGCATTTAAAGCTATAGTTTTCTTCTAGTTCTGCTCTAACTGAATTCTATACATTTTGATAAACCCTATCTCAATTTTAATATTTGGTTCAAAATATTTTCCAGTCTCCATTACAACTCCTTCTATGGCTTGTGGATTATTTAAAATACTGATTCATTTCCAGGCAAATGCAGATTCCCTATTTATATTTTTGTTGAAAGTTAGCTTAATTGCATTATAATCAGAGAATATCCTCCAAAATGATTTCAATCTTCTATTTGTTGAGTCTAGCTTCATGGCCAATTTTTCCAAAAGCTCCACGTATACTTGAGCAGAACATGTCTTTCAACACTGTTGGGTGTGGTATTATATGAAAATGCCAAATAGTTCAGATTTTTTTTTAGTTTGTGCCGTTCACAGTCTTCCAGCCATTAAAAACAATTGTTAGTCTATTTCTTTTGATTTAATCATTATGCTTTTTTCTTTATATAGTTTGAAGTTTTGAGTAGATACTGATTTGAATTTCTCTATTCCTGGTGCTGGACTGGTTTTCTTCATTATGAAATCTCTCATAATGCTTCTTGTTGAGACAGTATCTTAATACATGTAAGCACTAAATAAATGGCAATTCTTGTTATATTTTTTAAAAACCCAATGAACCAAATCTTTATCTTCCCTTTATTAAAAAGTGAAACTTAAAAACAAACCAACCTGAGCTAACTTATAAAACTTGTTCCAGGAAACACAGTTCGGAGCCAGCATTTAAACCCAGGATCTTAAGACACAAAGAAATCTTGTATCACAAGTACAAATCAGGTAAGGCATTATGAAGAGACAGGGTTATCTTCAGGGTACATAAATGGTCAACAAAATGACAAAACTTCATCAGCTTGTGCCAGGTGACAATCTCATAATGAGCATGAACTAACCCTTACTTCTCTAAGTGCTCCATGGACCAGCTGCATCATCCACCTTCTAAATGCTAGTATAATTTTGCTTTTACTTTAAAATTTTTTTATCAATGTAACATCATAAAGTGAAACAGTATAAAATGCTCATAATGAAGTAGTTGCTGCTCAGCACTCCTTAATGTCCAGTGGCAGTCAATTTTAACTAATTTAGCAACTTTTTTTTATATTTCAGCATTTTTAAGTAACATGTTCACACTAGTTATTTCTTACAAATTCTAACCATTATCAAATTCCTGTACTTACAGATGAGATTTAGCTTTTTTCTACATACTACATACCTTTTTATCACATTTGTAGCTTAGTTAGTATTTAAGTTGTCATAGGAAGTATTTTCTACATAATCAGACTATCATGATTGCATTATCTTTCCTATATTTTGTTTTCCCTGAAGCTATTGAATTTTATCTCCTGATTTCCTATAAACCTCATTTTCACTGTTTTCAAATTCATCGGAGCTGTCATATATCAATGTTTTCCCTTTTTCCCCATTCGTTCAAGGTCATGTTTAAAGATTACCTCTTTAAAAAAGCTTTCCCTCAAGAGAACTTCATCTGAATACCCCATTACAAACATATTTTTAGTCATGAGCTTTGAGAGCAGAGATATGTCTTTACTAATCCTAAGGAAGAGGACTTTTACATAGCTATATAAGATGCTGCTTAAATGTATGCTCAACATATAAAAATTAACTTCTGGAAAGCCAGCCAGGGTCATTCTTTCCTTAAAGTATCAAAATAGACCTCAGCAACTTCTGCCATAGTTTTCACATAAGCTATTTCATATCAGCAGCACTCTACACAGTAGTGTCACAAAGGTACTTTAATGGTACTGCATTTAATGCATCTACATAATTGTTCCATTTAGTAATATGTGTTCATAGGAACATCCCTTATATCCCAAGAAATTTAATCAGGAAAAAAATGGAAACTACATCTGATTATCTCCCCTACCCAGAGAGTCACTAAATTCTCCTCAAATATTGCCTGACTACAATCTTTCTGTCTTATTGAGATTGGTAGAGCTGAAGAGTGATAAGAAGTTAGGTACCTGAGTCTATAATAATGCATTTTAAAGGTATCTGTCAAGGTTTAAGACTCAAGAGAACAGGGGTGCCTGGGTGGCTCGGTTAAAGGGTCTTGACTTTGACTCAGGTCCTGATCTCAGCGTCATGGGATCAAGGGTTAGGTGGGGAGTCTGCTTGTCCCTCTCCCCTCCTCTACCCCCTGCTCGTGCTCTCTCTCAAAGTCTTTAAAAAAAAGACCCAGAGAACAGAGTATTTAAATGATGCAAGAATATGAGACAAAATAAGATAGTGTTTTATATGTAATATAATTTCATTCAATGAGAACACTCTTGCACATTTAAAGTTATAAAGTTCGTTTTTATTTATAACAACTAACCAATATCTTAAAATTTGATTACATGAAATGAAATACATCTGGAAACACCCACTAAAAGAGAATTACAGGATGTGCACAAAGATGTGAGGGTCACACAGTATCTTCAAACCAGAATTCAAGATGGAAATACAGTGAACTGAAGGCTAAGGTGATGTACAAGAGTAAGGTAAACAGGGCAGAAAATTCAAGATGTACCTGGACACACCAGTTGTTAAAAGACGTAAATCATTTCCAATACGACACCGTTACTGCATTTCTGTTGACGCAGAAGTCAGTCTTAGGATGTGGTCTGTACAAATCTGCAGGTAAGACTGAGAGTTTAAATAAATTAATTTGATGAGGGTCAGACTCAACATCTCTAAAAACCGAATCGAAGGATAAACTACGATGGCGTATTTCACAAAAGCGGAGCTCGGTGTAATGAATCCTTGGTTCAGAGGCTTCATTTTTGCATTTTCAATAGCTCTCCTGCGACATAAGTTATCTTTGTCTTGACTGTTCTTCACCGTGTTTTGCAGATACCCATGTCGCGGATCGGTGCCTGGCTACAAGTAAACACAGGACGAAATCCTCATGGTGAGCGTATGAAATCGGAGGCTGGCGTAGTAACCAAAGTCCGTTTAAAGTGGACAGGACGCAAATTCGTCCGATGTTTTCCTTCTACGGGGCCACCGAGCACCCTTGTTCTCGATCTTGACCACACACAGGCCCCTAGGCAGTCAAAGCTCGCTGGTCCTGGAGTCCGCAACAGTTGCCGGCTCACCACGGCCGCAGCTCAGTCTTCAGGCCCCGTATCAGGCAAAGCGGGACGTTTTCCAAGTACCATCAGACTGGAGTCAGAGAGACAAAAGCAACCTAAATGCTTCCTCTCTCTACCGCACACATCCTCCAACTTTGCCAAAACGGGAGGGAAAGCCGGTCAGGTGGGCGCCGGAAGGAGAAGACGATCTCTAATAAGTAGATATGCACATATATTCAAGCTGGGGCGCTAGAGGAAATGCCACCTCCGGGACAACTTGGCTACAGCATTGCCAGCGCCGCTAAGCGCAACAGGTGTCCGGCCCACGTTTGCGCGCTGGTCCCCCAGACCCGGGGCCTCTGGATCTCGGGGGTCCCTCTGTCCCCGGCCCCCCCGTGCCACGACACATCTCGACGACAGCCTTCCCACCCCAGCCCCCGCGCCAGCCCCCGCTTCTTCGGCCAGCCCAGCCCAGCCCAGCCCGTCTTCGCCGCGCGGGGTCCCACCTGCCCCAGCGCCGCTAAAAGTAGTCCGGCCGGGCCGATCCGGTACTTACTCGGAAGGACAAAAACCTAAGGCGGCCGCCGCCGTGTCCCTCCGCAGCCGCGACCCCCACGCGGGGCGCACGCCGCCGCCGCCGCTCCCCGCACCGCCCCCCCTTGGGAAGCGCCGCGGACGCGTCCTCTCGCCCGTCGCGGATGTCTTCCCGGCCGCAGCCCGGCGGTCACTCTGCGGGCGCCTCTCGGTCGGCCCCGCCGTCGCGACCGCCTTGCTCGAGCAGCGTCCCCGGACTTCGGCGCCGGCACTCTGAGAGGCGCGCGGTGCCGCGCAACCGCCGACTCGACCAACCGCCGCTCGCGCGGGGCTCGCGCCCGGCCCCAACGTACCTCCGGCGGCGCCGCGCCGGCCGCTTCTCCCAACAGAAGCTCAACGAACAGCAACCGCCGCGCACAATAACGCTCCCGCGAGGACCTGTGAAGGTAAGTCTCCCCGCGCCCGCCCCCGCCGGACTCGCGGCCAATGGCAGCGAGAACGTGCCGCGGCCCAGCCAATCATGGGCGCCCTGGTGGAGTGGGGCGGGCGGGGGAAGGGGAAAACGGCCGGGAAGTGGAAGTCGGCTGCGGGGTTCGGAGAGCTCGCTGGCGGCTGCGGCTGCGCGCCGTCTTTGTCCGACTGTCGCCTGCGCTCTCTGGGACCGTTGCTCTGAGGGACTCGCGCGACGCTGTGGAAAGTTTTCCGAAGGTCGTGACCAGGGAAACTTTGTTTACAAAAACCGATTTGAATTTTCATAATATTGCCTTTAAAAATCTCATTTACCTGGATTACGGAGTTTTGGGACGACCCCTTAAATTTTGCGACCCTGGCGAGTGTGTTTTCTTGAATTTTTGAAATTGCCCTGGGATCCTGTCACTCTAGCCTGCGCCGGATTTCGTGAGGCAAAGAATGGCCTTGTGATTGCTGTGTGTTGAGTCAGTTCTGAGTGCCCTCTCTGTGCTCGAAGCAGGGAACGAACTTAACCGTCAATTGTAAGATAAAAACGGCGTCGCTGAGGGGAGAGCTGCCAGCCTTGTAACAGCTACTGGCCACATGTTCCAGAAGACTGGATTATGAACGCAATAACGTACCCACTGGGTTCCCAGACTCTGGTCCAGGGATTTTGAGGGGTCCGCAAAGTCAATATTATTTTCATAATAGACATTATTTGTCTTTTTCATTCTGTTGGTCTCAGGTGCATTCAGTGGAATTTTCCAGAAACTTCTGAAAAAGTGACATTGTGGTATTGCAACATGTCAGACACACAGACACGCTAATCCAACAATCTGAAGTCAAACACTAAGACAATTGGCAAAAATGTAAAACAATGCCAATGTTTACACAAGTTTTTTTGTTTCGGAAAATAATTTTTAATGTGGTTGAAGGGTGTACATAGGGTTGCTTAGAGAAAGAGAGGGTGTAGGAGGCAGGTGAATTGGAGTCAAATAATTTGGTCTTAGTATCAGGGAGAAGTAGACTAGAAATGTCGTGTCCATTTAGGGTAATAGTATATCTTGCCAGCCTTCTTTTTTTTTTTTCTTTCTTCCCTTTAAAGTAAGCTGTATGCCCAACGTGGAACTTGAACTCACAACCCCAAGGTCAGGAGTTGTATGCTCTGTGGGCTGCGTTCATTAAGCTTCAGACTTACAAAACTATAATGAGTGTTGTTTTAAGCCGCTAATTTTGTAGTAATTTGTTGTGGGAAAAGTGGAAAATGAATACTAGCCTTCTTTCTCATACCCCTCTCAGCAATTGCAGAGACCGGGCTAGAATCCTGGGAGATATATTTCCCAGATACCCTATGGCCAGTGTTCTGGATTCATTTACATTTTGCCAAGTAGGATGAACTTCCTGAGGTTTGGAAAGTAGAAGAAAGACATGAATTATTGTTCTGTGTATTTTGCCTGGGCTTTGGCACTCTTCCCTGCCAGTCCCTGCTTCAGGGATATAAGGCAGCTGTGACAATCAACAGTGTTTTTTCTGAACTTTTCTGACAGCAGCAGCAACTTCCCTACTTTTTGGACCGGAGAAGCCATGGCACAAATGAAAACCATTGTGATAGTAGCTCTTCCAGCTCTTTGAAAGGGTTTTTTGCCCCCCCCCCAAAGGCTTTTAAGCTTCTAATTCTCTGTACTAAATAACATTATGCTTGAAATACCTACATTGGTTTCTATTTTCATGATTGTACCCTAACCAATACCTCAGTTTCCTTATCTGTTAAGTGGAAATTACTAGTAACACAAGAAACATATTAAAAAGTAACCCCTTAGAAAAAGAAAAAAAAAGCGATCTCTTAGAATTATTGCATGGATTAAATTACATGAATTGAGTCCATGTAAAGTGTTTAATAAAGCATTTAACACACAGTAGGTGCTCAATAAGTGTTTATTTCTGTTTTTTTTGTGAAGAGCTATTCATGTGATTACCAAATGGGCACTACCAAAAACCAGTTTATTCTCCCTTTTTCCTAACCTACCATCAACATTCCTACGTTAAAAACGTATACATACTGGGGCTTCTAGCTATTCAGTTGGTAGAGCGTGCAACTCTTGGTTTCTGAGTTGTGGGTTTGAGCCCCACGTTGAGTGTAGAGCTTACTTAATTAAACAAAAAAAGATTAAAAAAGACATAAACACATTGTCACTACTTTGTCTCTTGAGGAGTTTTGGCAGGCACAAAGTACAACATAAGAAGCCAAGATTATAGGGGTGCCTGGGTAGCTCAGTTGGCTAAATGTCAGACTGGTGATTTCAGCTCAGATCATGATCTCAGTGTCCTGAGATCAAGCCCTAAATCAGGGTCCCCTCTCCGCAGAGTGTCTGCTTGAGATTCTTTTCTCCCTCTGCCCCTCCCCCCACTCATGAGTGCTCCGGATCTATTGCTCTCATTCTCTCTCTAAAATAAATAGGTAAATCTTTTTTTTTTTTTTTGGTAGGCAGAGAGGCAGACAGAGAGGCAGGCAGAGAGGCAGGCAGAGAGGTGGGGGAAGCAGGCTCCCTGCCAAGCAGAGAGGCCGATGCGGGGCTCGATCCCAGGACTCCGAGATCATGACCTGGGCCAAAGGCAGAGGCCTTAACCCACTGAGCCACCCAGGCGCCCCTAAATAGGTAAATCTTAAA
>CM052805.1:7619588-7717648 GCA_028533885.1 Nasua narica | reverse complement strand
AATAAATAAATAAATAAATAAATAAATAAAATCTTAAAACAAAACAAAACAAAAAAAGCCCCCCCAAAAAAACAAAAAAAAAAGTCAGGATTATATATAGTTCTCAGCACCGTCAATTGTGAAAAACCTCTCTGAGGTTAGATAATCTACTGTGATGGTTAAATTTTATGTGTCAACTTGGCAAGGCTCTGTGCCCAGGTGTTTGGTAAAATACTATTCTAGATGTTGCTGTGAATATGTTTTTAGATTTAATGACAGCTACAAATCAGTTGACTTAAGGTAAAGTCAATGTGTAAGGATGAAATTTGTGTTAACATACAGAGGGAGGGAAGGAGCTGTGTAAGAGCAAGGTTTCTGTATACTATTGAAGTTAAGGTGATAGTAACACAAAATAGATTGTAATAGGTTTAGGAGTCTAGTTGTAATCCCCCCAGGGTAACCATTAAGCAAATAACTTTTAACATTTCCAGAGAAAAGGAAATGAGAAAGGAATAAAAATGGTACACCATAAAAAAAATCATGTAAACACAGACGAAGGGAATAGATATGTTGGAGAACAACAAGGAAAAAAAAAAAGAGAAAAATAGCAAATTGAAAAGAATAGCAAATTGAGAGCAATAAGATTTTCCTTGTCAGTAACTACTTTAAATGTAAATGGATTAAACTCTAAAAGTCGAGGTCGATTGGATCCGAGTGTCTGGGTGGCTCAGTCAGTTGAGTGTCCAGCTCTTGGTTTCAGCTCAGGTCATGATCACACGGTCATGGGATCGAGCCCCAAGTTGGACTCTGCTTAGCAGAGAGTCTGCTTGGGACTGTCTCCCTCTTCTTCTCCCTTGGCCCCTCCCCACTGTCTCTCTAAATAAATAAGTAAAATCTTAAAAAAAAAAAAAAAAAGCAGAGCTAGTTTGACAGACTAGATTAGAAAACAACAACCATGGTCCCACTCTGTGCTGTCTAAGAGACTCAGCTGAGCTCTAAAGACACTAGTAGATTGAAAATAGATAAAAATAGATATTCCAGGCAAACAGCACAAAAGATAAGTGGGGTGGCTATAATAATATCTAACAAAATAGATTTATAGTCAAAACTGTTGCAAGAGACAGAGGAGGACATTATATATTGATAAAAGGGTTGATCCATCCAGAAGATAGAACAGTCACACACATATTCACAAGTCACAACAGAGCTAAAAAATATCTGAAGCAAAAGTGGGCAGTACGGAAGGGGGAAATAGACAATTCTGCAACAATCATTGGAGACTTTAATATGCCACTTTGAACAATGAATAGAACAACCAAAAGAAGGTCAATAAGTAAATAGAGGGCTTGAGCATCAGTACAAACCAACCAGGGTATCCCATACGGTATCCCATACGGAAGGGTATCCCATACGGAAAGAGCAAAATGAACATTCTCAGGTGCCCGTGGAATAGTTTTCCAGAACAGACCAGGTGTTAGGCCACAATACAAGCCTCAAAAACATTAGAATCACAGAAGTATCTCCTGTAGCCACAGTGAAATAAAACTAGAAATCAGTAACAATGGGAAATCCAGAAAAATGCACAGGTATGTGGAACTTAACCAACATGTTCTTAAACAACCAATGGACCAAAGAGAAAATTAGAGAAGAAATCAAAAAATACTTTGGGATGAGTAACCATGAAAACACAATATACCAAAACTTATGGGATGCAGCAAAAACAGGGTTCTGAGAAAAATCTAGAGCTCTAAATGCCTACATGAAAAGAGAAGAAAGATCTCAAAGAAATAACCAAATTTTACACCTTAAGGAACTAGAGGAAATTCCTAAACTAAAACCAAAAACCAGCAGAAGGAAGGAAATAATAATTGGAGCAGAGATAAATAAAATAGAGAACAGAAAGGAGAATTAATACAAGGGTATTAGGACTATAGAATTGTCCTACTCTTATGCTTTCCTACTGACTTCACAGACTACAAAGCTTACATATTTCAAGTTTAATCTTGATAGAAGATCCTTCTAGCAACTAAAATAGAACTAGCTTAGATATGTTTAGGATGCATTCAGCCTGCCAATTCCGAAAATACTCCATTCCTGTCAAAGTTCTCGTTTTTGGGGGATTCACCACACATGGGTATCAGAGTTGGGGAAGGTGATGGGATTAAAAGATGCCCACAGATATTGTTACAGAATGTAAGGTGTCTTTGATGACAAAGTTTATGGAAACAACCACAGGGTGGTAACTATGCAAACAGGCAAAGATATCAAGTGTTGGTCCCCTGGACTTCCTCAGTGGTTGTATGGATATTAATGATGAGGCCTCACGAGAATGAGGATTCTGCCAGGCTTTTCTTTTCCCCTCTCCTGATCTGAGAGACTTTTTATACCCTTATTGCCCTCCCTAGAAGGAAGACTTTCATTATATGTCTGCCTGTTTATCATTTACTTGTCCTGTTTCTGATCTCCAGTGTGTTTGATGAGAAATCTATACAGCAAAACCCAAAACACTTATGTTATTTTATGCTTGTCAGTTGGTGACTGGCACAAACCAAGTCAGCATTCCTGACCATTTACTTAATGGTATCATAGGTTAATCTCCAAGGTGCTGATATCACAAATAGGCTGCAGAACTGAAATCCATTTCTGCATAGATGATTCCAAGTGTTGTACAAAATGAGACTTTGCTTTAATATTTGTTTCTATTGTATGAGTTCACATTTGATTCATTCACAATTTTTTTCATTTTAAAATTAAATTTTTATGGATATAAAAATAACATAAAATAAAATACATACATTTTAAGTTATAGTGAGTTCTGAGAAATGTAACAGGCACCACGGTCAAAAATACTCTCCTCCCCAAAATTCCCTTGTGCCCTTTGCAGTCACACCCAAACTCTGATCTTCCATCCCAAGAAACCTCTGATTTGCTTTCAATAAAAATATATCAGTTGTCCTATTCTAGAACTTCATATAAATGGAATTACATAGTATATACTCTTTTATATCTTTTATTCATCATAACGTTTTTGAGATTCACCCATGTTGCTTGTGTTTAATGGTTTTTTTTTTCTCTTTTAATGGGGTATAGCATTTATTGTATGGATGAACTGCACTTTATCCATTTACCTGCTGATGGGCATCTGGGTTGTTTCCAGTTTTATCTATGATGAATTAAGTTGCCCTAAACATTTGTGTACAAGTCTTTCATGGAGTATGTTTTTTTTTCCCTACCTGGGATTGGACCTGCCAGGTCATATAATAAATACACACTTAACTTCAAAGATCAGCAAAAGTTTTTTTTCTAAGGGCCAGAAAGCAAATATTTTAGGCTTTCTGGGTCATATGGTCTCTGTTACAACTGCTCAAGTCAGCTATTATAATGTGAAAGCAGCTATAGATAGTACTTAATTGAATGAGCATAACTGTGTCCCAATAAAACTTTATTTACAGGGCGCCTGGGTGGCTCAGTTGGTGGAGCAACTGCCTTCGGCTCAGGTCATGATCCTTGAGTTCCGGGATCGCGTCCCACATCGGGGTCCCAGCTCCATGGGGAGTCTGCTTCTTCCTCTAACCTTCTCTCCTCTCATGCTCTCTCTCACTTTCTCTGTCTCTCAAATAAATAAATAAAATCTTAAAAACAAAAACAAAAAAAACTTTATTTACAAAAATGGGTAGTAGGTCAGACTTGGTCTGTAGTCCATAGTTTGCTGAAACCTAGCAATCAAGGTTGCAAAGATACATCCCTGTCTTTTCTTTTAGACATTTTATAGCTATAGTTTTTGTATTTGGACCTAGATCAATTTTCTGTTAATTTTTGTAGATGGTGTGAGGTTAGGATCAAGGGTCATTTTTTTTTTGTTCATACTGTTTTTTCTTGTTGCAGTAACATTTGTTGAAAACACTATTCTTTTCCTCTTTGAATTACTCAGCATCTTTATCAAATGCAATTGACTATATGTATGTGGATCTATTTGTGGACTCTTTGTTTCTTTTGATTTATATATTTATACTCCTGCTGATATCCCATGATTTGATTACTATGACTTTATAATAGGCCTCAAATTTAGAGGGTATAAATCCTATAAATCTGTTCTTTTTCAAAATCATTTGCCTATTCTGGATCCTTCTCATTTCCATGAACATTATAGAATCCACTTGTTACTTTATGTAAAAAATAAAACTACAGTGATTTTGATTTTTATTGTATTGTATACATAGGCAAATATGGGAAAATTGACATCTTAACAGTATGGAGTCTTTCAAACCATAAGTAGTTAATGCTCTGACAATTACTGTTTATCATGTATATGTATAATTTTTATGAAAAATAGTAATAGTGGTCCTCTGAGTGCCAGGATTATAGAATACTTTTGTTCTTTTTACTTTTCTGTCTCAAAAATATTATTTTAAAAATATTTAGCTAGACCAAAAAAAGATACTAATTTTGGTTATGCAACAGCTCAATTTAATTTGAATGATTCAGAGACAAGTAACTATATTAGAAAAAGAGAGGATAATTGTTTCTGTCTTTCCAACTAAAATAGAAGATTCATTACCACAAGAAAAAATTATTTGATGGTGTGTCCTTAGCAACTAAACTTTAAAAATACCATTGAAAAAAAGAATCGGGAACTGCCTATTCATCTACCTCATGAAAGCACCTTCATCCAAATAGCTTTTCTGTACACTGTGAATTCATAATGTTTTCTTTTGAAAACAAAAGAAATAATGTATTTCTAAATTTCCCCATAGAAAAGCCAATAAACAATGACCAATCTAGTGACATTCTAGAATGAACATCATCCAGTGTTCATTCTATAATTTCCCACTGCAAGAAACTAGAGCTTCTTGGAGAAATAGTTGATTCCAGGTCTATGCAGGAGAATACGATTTAACCCGGATCATCCGATATTCATGACAGGAATTAAATTTTACCTCTTAAATAGAATATTCTAGAATTTGTAGGCATCTTTTTTTTCTTTTCTTTTTTTTTTTAGAGAGAGAGTGAGAGAGTGAGTGAGTGTGAAGAGGGGCAGAGAGGGACAGGGAGAAAAAGAATCCCAAGCCAACTCCACACCCAGTACAGAGACGACACAGGGCTTGATCTCTGCAGCCGTCACCCATGACCTGATCTGAAATCAAGAGTTGAACGCTTTATCAACTGTGCCTCCCAGGCACATTTTAAAACCACCACAAGTCTGTTTTATGCTTTTGATTTTTTAAAAGTACCCAGTGATTATTCATATGCATCCTTATCAAATGCAAACCATATAGCATTCTGTACAATAAAACATTGAAATCCCTTCTTCACAACTGAATTTACCCGCACCCCTACTCTAACTTTCCCAACATGACTTTCCAGACTTTTTCCTACTTATATACATACATGCTCTTCTATACAGAGACACTTAAACTTAGAGTTTTTAATATTGCACGATTGGGCTTATCTTACCATTTATTTATCAGTTCAAGACAAAATATGCATCGAATCAATTTCCACGTCAGTGTAGAGCTAGCTCATCTTAAAAACTGCATTGTGTTCTATTGTGTTGACATAATTTACTTAACCAATTGCTAACTGGAGGACATGAAATGATACCCTCTCTTTTTTTCCTATTATAATATCTTTTCAGTCTTGTCTTCCTAGTTCTAGAAATTAAGGACCTATGAGTAAAAAAAATGTTCTATTAAATGTCATCGGTACATCGATTTTTGATAGTAATTGCCAAATGATGGGTTCATGGGAAGTTGCTCTAAAAGGGAAGTTGTTCCAGGAAGAAAGACAGATTTTTATCATTTGGGATGTTTTGCAAGTAACAGAAAAAAAACCCCAAGGTACTCCAAATTTAGAAAAGGTTAGCAATTGCAAAATAGTGTAGACTTTCCAGACTTTTTCCTATTTACATACATGCACACACTTCTGTACATATACACATACAAATTTAGAGTTTTTATTATTGCATGAAAGGACTCATCTTACCTTTTATTTATCAGTCAAGACATAATATTAAAAAAAAAAAAAAAAAGAGACAGGGACACCTGGGTGGCTCAGTCTGGTAAGCATCTGCTTTTGCTCAGTTCTTGACCCCAGGGCCCTGGGATCGAGTCCCATGTTAGACTCCCTGCTCAGCAAGGAGTCTGCTTGTCTCTTTGCCTGCCAGTGCCCCTGTGTGTACTCTCTCTCTCCCTCTCTCTCTCATTCTCTTGCTGAGAAAAAAAAAAAAAAGACAATGTTTTGAAGCTCCTTCCAAGCCAGTGTAGAGGTAGCTCATTCTTCTTAAAAACTGCATTGTGTTCTATTGTGTTGCCATAATTTACTTAACCAATTACAGATTGGAGGACATGAAATGATACCCTCTCTCTTCTTTTTTTCTATTATAATAAATATCTTTTCAGTCTTGTCCTAGTTCTAGAAATTAAGGACCTATGAGTGAAAAAAGTGTTCAGTTAAATGCTATCTGTGCATCACATTTTGACAGTAATTGCCAAATGATGGGTTCATGGGAAGTTGCTTTAAAAGGGAAGTTGTTCCAGAAAGAAAGACAGATTTTTATCGGTTGGGATGTTTTGCAAGTAACAGAAAACAACCCAAAGTACTCCAAATCTAGAAAAACTTAGTAATTACAAAATAGTGTTCCTGTAACTGAACCAAATAAGACCTTGTCCCCCCACCCCATGTTGCTCAGTACACCGATAAAAGTTGACAACTGAGCTTTTGTGGTGAAGAAAGGTTATTTATTGATGTGGTACCGTGCTAACGGGAGCTGATGCTCAGAAGTCACAAACTCCCCACTGCTTTGCAAGTGAGCGTTTTTAAGGGCATAATTTGGGGCAGGAGTCTCCTGAGAAGGTAGACGCTGTTAATTGGAGGCTCCCGAAGTCGTGTTAGTAGATATTACTTAATGACTTCTGGTGCCACTTCATCTGGTCATAGAGAGGTCTGTTTCATCACCAGAGACTTGGAATCTGAAAAATATCTTTGTTCTTTAGGTTAGAAGTTTCATTAGGTAAATGTGGTAATTCTATCTTTAGGGTAGTGCTGATGACTTAAGTGGGTAAGCTAACTAACTACTTGTACATGCCTAAGCTAGTGGGGTTGCGTTTCTACATGTTCCAGTTGAATAAGCAGGCATTCCTATCTGGTGAACCTAGGCCTACATGCTCCTTGTCAGGTCCTGTCGAGCCTGAGAACAATGTGACCTTCAGTGTTCCTTCCTTTATCCAGTCTGACCACGGGGATGCCGGTTTCACTTCCTTTCACTTCCCCAGTGATGTAACTCAGATCCTGCGGATTCTGAGTAACTATAAAACGTAGGAGTGGACACACAAGGTCATTTAATGCTAACAACTTCAGCCAAGTGTTGTTTGTTCTGCCACAGATAAAGGAAACAATAAGTAAAAGGAAACAATAAGGATGCCAATTTGGGGCGCACAGCACGGTAGGACGCGAGGCCTGCGCCAGCGGTGGCCAACCCTCCACCCCATGGCGCTCCCACAGGCCGCTGGTGCGGGTTGGGCCGTCTGGGACGTGGCGTCTTTGGATGGCTCACGTGGCGGGGAGTGTAATGGAGACAAAGGAATGCTGGACGGTTGGAGAGGGCGGGTTTGGGCCGCGAGCTGGGCCACCTCGGTCAGGGCTCAGGCCAATGGGCTGAGGCTGATGCCTTGGTCCCACTCGGACAAAACGAACCCCTTTCTAGATAGTGTGGACAGACACCTTGGAGCCAGAAGTGAAGGGGTGCATGGCGACAGCAGTTGGAACCGTTGGTAGCATCAGGTGGCAGAAAGCAGCACCCTGGGCCTATAAGGGAGGGCCACTGCCCTTGGGAGGGTCTACTGGCCAATTACAGAAGGCTGGTGCCTGAAACGGGAAAAACTGGCTCTCCATGTTTCCCCTCCCCCCACCTAATAAAAGAAAACTTCTGCTACCTCTAGGCCTTGTTAGACCATCTCTAGAAGCGACATCAGATGGGACACACCTCCCTCGTTGGAGGACATGGAGCTCAAGGCCGCGGGGAGAAAGAGAAGGAACTTCTATGTCAAGGGGGCTGTATTCAGGGAACATTGTCACGTTAAAGCCTTTGTTCTGCCCTGTAGTGCATTTTATTCCTCACTGTATACAGTTGATAGCGCTAAGTACTTTATTATTTTTTTGAAATATCTTTTCTTTCTAGATGTCCAGAAGTGCCTAATATAGGTTAAGACTAAAGTTTGTGCAATAATTTGTTATGTTAAACTTTTTTGGTTCAAATTTATAATGTGAAAATAAAATGAAACCTCACTAAAAGGGAGACAAGAAGCTAGACAGGGGAGGTCATACCATAACTGAACAGAAGAAGCATTCGTCCACCTGATGCACGGCAAGCCAGTAAAAGAGCAAACCGACACTGAGCTTTGGCAGTGAAGAAAAGCTATGTATTGGTGCGGAGCCACTCAGAAGAATGGGGTTTTAGTGCTCAAAGTCCTGAGCTCCCTAACGGCCTATGAGGATTTTAAAGGCACAGTTTGGGGCAGCGGTCTCCTGCGGCCCATGTTGATTGGAGGCTCAGGAAGTCATGTTAACAGATGTGGCTTCGTAACTCCTGGTGCCACTTCATCTGGTCATGGAGAGGTCCATGACATCTCAAGAGGCTTGGGATCTGGGGCCGCTGGGGTGGCTCAGTCGGTTAAGTGTCTGACGTTTGATTTCGGCTCAGGTCATGATCTCAGGATCTGAGATCAAGCCCCACGTTGTGCTCTGCACTCAGTGTGGAGTCTGCTTAAGATTCTCTCCCTCACCCTCTGGCCCTCCCCACCCCTCCTGCACTTTCTCGCTCTCAAAATAAAAACTAAAAAAAGTAAATAAGGGCGCCTGGGTGGCTCAGTTGGTTGAGCAACTGCCTTCGGCTCAGGTCATGATCCCGGAGTCCCGGGATCGAGTCCCATATCGGACTCCCAGCTCTGCGGGAAGTCTGCTTCTCCCTCTGACTTTCTCCCCTCTCACTCTCAGTCTCTCGCTCTCTAATAAATAAATAAAAATCTTAAAAAAAAAAAAAAAGTAAATAAAAAGAGGCTTGATGGGAGCGCCTGGGTGGCTCAGTGGGTTAAAGCCTCTGCCTTCAGCTCAGGTCATGATCTCAGGGTCCTGGGATCGAGCCCCACATCGGGCTCTCTGCTCAGCAGGGAGCCTGCTTCCCCCTCTCTCTCTGCCTGCCTCTCTGCCTACTTGTGATCTCTCTCTCTGTCAAATAAATAAATAAAATCTTGAAAAAAAATAAAAAGAGACTTGGAATCTGAAAAATATCTTCGTTCTTTAGAGATTTCGTTAGGTACATTGGTGATTATATCTAACGTAGTGCCAATTAACTACTGATACATGCGTAAGCTAGCGGAGATGCATTCCTTCATGTTCCTTTGAATTCTAAGCAAGCATTCCTCCCTCATGAACCTAGGCCTACATGTTCCTTGGCTAGTCTAGCTATGCCTGGGGACAATAAACCTCTAGTGTTCATTCTTCCATCTGAACTAACAAGATGGATGTTGGGTTCAGTATCACTTCAGGTTGATTACAGGAAGATTGTCCATTACAGACCCCTGCAGAAAAATTGTCAACAGAAAAGAATCATCAATTAGAGCCCCCAACAGGAAAAGAAGTAATTGCCTCTCCTATAAGAAATAGACTCCCACAACCACTCAACCAATGAGAAACTGCCCTCACCCAGAACTCTTGCTTTTCTCCAATGGACTTTTTTCAAAACAACCCCTCCCAATTGCCCTTTCTTCTCCAGAGAATAAAGTTCTTCTCCTTTTTTTTTTTTTTTTTTTGTCAGACTTGCCTACCGTTTTGCTGTAGCTTGTGTCCTGGATTGTAAATCTTTGCTATTCCTGAATAAACCCGTTTTGCTGGTAAAAGAAACAAAACAAAACAAAACAAAACACTGGCTGGCTTTTTTTGGTTAGGGTTAACAATAAGAAATATTACTTGTTTGTTTTGAAATGGCCGAACCACTTCCTTGAGTACAGACCGTGTTTGTGTACTGGTTTGGTGGAGGAGAGAGGAGACGCAAATGTAAAGGCCTCTGTGCAAGTGTGTTTATACTTAGGCAAAGCTGACCATCATCCCTGTGCTTCATACATTATGTTCTGCATTGCTGTACTTACAGCATCTAGTCTTTCTCGATGTTAAAGAGGTTGGCCGTTTATGACAAGAATATAGATGTCAGACTAATATAGTTTGTATGCGTTCTGTTAAAATTCCTCGGAAAGATTATCTCCTGAGAATTTGAGCATTATAGCCCACTTAGAGGCACATTCCAGTGGACTCTTAAGTCAGGAGTGGGTGATGGCCCAGCAAGACCTAAGAAGTGACCTGGAGACAGCAATGAAGACATAGGTTTATTGGGGGAACTTGCTTACAGGGAGTCCAGGGATGGCTGATTGAAAAAATCTGCTCCTGGGATCTATATGCAGCAAGTTTTATACTGTGGCAACTAGCCTTGTAAGTTATCTGTAGCCTTTTCCCTCCTTGGCACGGCCAGCATTCCAGTCAGATCAAGGTCTGCCATCTGGGCATTCTTTGTTACAAAGGGGATGCTCTGGGTTGGCTACCTCCATGGCCCCGACCTTGAACCATGAAAGACACGTTCTACATAATCTGCCGGATGGGAATAGAGATGGAGCACAGGATCCTCACATTGTCAAGACAGTAATTAACAGGGGTGTCCAGGGTGGGCGTGTACAAACCAGCCATCTAGCTCTTACCATACACTGGGTGGGTGGGGAGAGGAGATAGAGAAAGGGCTTGAGGTCAGAACCTAGAAGATACTTTCAGATTATAAAGGTGGTTGTACGCGTGCACTTTACTCAGAGCTGCTCTACATAGTGGCCAAATATCCTTATTTGAAACCATCTATGTAGATGTTTCGCAGTGTCCAATGCCATATGCTTAAAGTAGAAGTAGTGAAATATCACTCTGTAAATATCTCGGTGCTGAAATTCATAGGAAATACTGTCTTTTAGAAATTTAACCGCCAAACTACCTCTGTGAGTAGTATAGTACTTCGATACCTGTTTAATACTTTTGAGGAAGGAAAGACATATGAGAAGTAATATGCTAATGGGTCCATGTTTGGATAGTTTCAGACAAAACTGTTTTTTATATGTCGTATGCATCTTGTTTCGCTGTGTACAAAGTGTGTATAATATGAGCCCTAATATACAAATGAGCCCTAATTTTGTGCCATGTAGTCTTTAGATGTAAAGAGGTTGCCAATGTATGACAAAGTACACTTAGTAAAATCAGCACATTTTGTACAGTTTGTGTTGGAATTTATAGGAAAGCTTACCTTCTGTAAATAACTTTTGGATATGAGTTTGTTCAACCGCCTCTAAGCTTGTACTTGTCCCCTGGATTGAGGTGGAGAGAAGGAAGTCAAGAGGGAATGGTTCAAGGCCCAAATGATCGTATTTAGAAGATACCTCAGTTGTAACCATTGCTACAAAAAAGTCCATAAAGTGTGTGCACTTTTATTTAATAGTACTATGTATATATAGTGTATAGTAAGTCCTTTTTTTGAAATATGTAGTGTTTCTGGAGGTTTAGAAGTGCTTGATCTAAAATTAGAAGTAGTAGAATATTTTGTAAATAGCTTTTTAAAAAATTCATTTTTTGGGAAGATTTTATTTATTTATTTGACAGAGAAATAGAGGGAGAGCACAAGTAGGCAGAGCAGCAGGCAGAGGGAGAGGGAGAAGCAGACTCCCCGCTGAGCAGGGAGCCCGACGTCCGGCTTGATCCCAGGCCCTTGAGATCATGACCTGAGCCAAAGGGAGCCAGTTAACCAACTGAGCTACCCAAGCGCCCCTAAACATTTATTTATTTTTAAGATTTCTTTATTTATTGAAGAGAGAGTGAGCGTGTGAGAGAGCACAAGTAGGGGGAGCTGCATAGGAAGAGGGAGAAGCAGGCTCCCCACTGAGCAGGGACCTGGTTGCAGGGCTTGATCCCAGGACCTTGAGTTCATGACCTGAGCCAAAGGCAAATGCTTGAGCTACCCAGGCACTCAAAAATTTATTTTATTTTATTTTACCATTTCATTGCATTTCATTGCATTGTATTGCATTGTATTGCATCGCATTGCATTGCATTGCATTGCATTTCATAAGTAGGCTCCATGCGCAGTGTGGGACTCAACTGAGGGCTTGAACTCACAGCCCTGAGATCAAGACCTGAGCCAAAATCAAGAGTCAGATGCTTAACCAACTGAGCCGCCAGGAGCCCCAGTAAATAGCCCCCCTCCTCATAAATAGATTTTAAATAATGATGGGGATGTTAGATGATCCTACTTGTATGAGGCACTTAGAATAATCAGATTCATAGAGACAGAAGGCAGAATGGTGGTTTTCAGGGGCTGGGAGTGTGTGCTATGGGGAATTCTTGCTTAACGGGTGCAGCATTTCAGTTTGGGATGGTAAAAAGTTCTGGAAATGGATGATAGTGATGGTCACACGAGAATGTGAATTCACCGTAGGCTACTGGACTGGAGAATTAAAAATGTTTACACGGTAAATTTTTTTAAA
Source organism: Nasua narica (assembly GCA_028533885.1). Lineage (NCBI taxonomy): Eukaryota > Metazoa > Chordata > Mammalia > Carnivora > Procyonidae > Nasua > Nasua narica. The sequence continues at coordinate 7,705,109 of CM052805.1, read as the reverse complement.
AGATTTTATTTTTAAGTAATCTGCATACCCAGTGTGGGGCTCAAACTTACAACCCCAAGTGCAAGAGTTGCATGCTCCACTCACTGAGTTGGCCGGGGGGGCCCCCAGCCTTTTTTTTTAAGATGTAGCAAATTTTATGTCATGTGTATTTTACCACCAAGAAGCAGTTTTTAAAAATTGTTGGGAAATATCATCTTTGCAAATGGGATTGTTAAACTGCCTCTGTGAACAATAGACCCTTTGTACTTATTTACTGGGTTGAGGGTCGTGGGAGAGAAGAAATTGCAAGAGGTGTTTTGCTGGTGTAGATTGGAAGATTTCATGTGCCACATTGCCCAGTGTGTTGTGTACATTCCATTTAACTTTGCTGTATTGTGTGTACATCCAGGAATATCTTCCTCAAGGGCCTGGGAACCATCTCTGAAACGTAACCTTCGAGAGCGGTAGCCCCAACGTATGAGAAAACCTTCCAGCTCTCCCACTACGTCCATTTCCTTTACTTACACGCAGAACTCTTCTGTTAGGACACTTCTGGTCACCCAGTTGTGGGTCCCCCACCACAACAAGCAGTTCTGCAACACCAGCTGGGTGTCCTACAATTCAATTCTGTTCTGACACTTTCTACCTGGAGTTAGCGTCAGATCCCTCAGGTTAGGGTTCAGTCCTCTGACACTGCCCCAGAATTAAGATGCCAATTGCAAGTGATAGGTCCCCAGGTTACCCACAAATTCTGTGTAAGTTGGCCACAAATTGGAGGTTCCCGTGACCTCTTCCCCCTTGGGTTCCGATAGTTGCCAGAATAGTTCACAGAATTCATGGAATCATTTTCAGTCATCCTCCCCCCTATTTTCAGCAGCTTCAGTGACCCCTGGTCAACCACTGTAGGCAAGCAGAGGGTCCTTCTGAGGGATCACCAAAGCTCAGTGGCAGCCTAAGGCTACACCACAATGCCCGCAGCCATTCCCCTCATTTTATCTCCTCACGTAGGCATTTTATCCTCATGCCATCAACAAGAAAAAGGTTGAATACAGTGCATTAAGATACTTGGAGAGAGAGACCACATTCACATAACTTTTAGTGCTGTTATGGGTATAATTTCACTATTATATTATTATTGTTATTAATTTCTTACTGTGCCCAATATATAAATTAAACTTTATTGTAAGTACATATGTATAGGAAAAAGCCTAGTATATTTAGGGTCCGGTTCTATCTTCGTTTCAGGCACCCAATGGGGATCTTGGAACATATATCCTACAGATAAGGGTGGGATTACTGTACTTATGTTTACCAGTTTATTGAAGGATATGATAAAGGATGCAGAAGAACAGGTAGGCGAAGAGGTATATAGGGCCAGATCGGGAGGGTCCTAAGAGCAGGAGTTTCTGCCTCCACAGAGCTGGGTTTGCATTACCCTCCCAGTATTTAGATATATTCAGCAAACTGGAAGTTCCCCAAACCCTACACTAGTGGGATCTCATGGAGGCTGCCTCACATAGGCACGATCAGTGATTAACTCCATTTCCACCCCTCTTCCCTCCCTGGAGGATAGCGGATAGGGCTGAGACTTCCAAGCTTCTGATCTTGGCTTTGTCTTTCTGGTGACCAGCCCCACGCAGGAGCATTCCAGGAGGCCACCCAGAGTCACTTAGGAATTTACAAGGGTTCTAGGAGCTGTGTGTCAAGGACAGGGTTAAAGACAAATCTTAAAACAAGAGATGTTCCTATGTTCTTATCACTTAAGAAACGAAAAGGTTTTCGGAGCTCTGTACCAGCAACTGGGGGCAGAGACCAATATATATATTTTTTCTATGATCTCACACCACATCTCCCAGTGTCTGTGGGAGGGTAGGAGCCTAGCTTCAGTGGGCGCCTACCAAGTTGCAAAACTACCTTCTGTCATAAATGCTCAAAATAAGTTTATTTTTCCTCTGGATAAAGCCAATTAGCACGCCCAGATGGCCACCTCAATTACCAGGTGAATCTGGGATGGACCGTCTGGGATGAACGGTGCTGTCAGGTCCTCTTCCTTGAGCGTAATTATCGTTTATCTTTAGAACATGTAAGTCATGGGTTGTATCTGCTCGGTGTGAGAAGGAATGCCAGGAAGACAGGGTAGGATTTCTTCCTGTCTTTTCAGGCTCTCTGTGGATCGTCTGTGACGAGCATCATATACTGGGTTCATCCTTAGGGAGTCATAAAGCTCTTTTTTTCCTCTGAAACTTTTGTGGAGAGGATTTCTGGGTTGGGAGGAAATGTTGTTTGTAATTCTCTTTCCCCAACAGTGACAACAGTAGAGTTAGTAACCAAACACATTTGATTCGCTGTGTTGTTAGGAGTCCATAGAAACATTGTCTTCTGAAAGGGTTTTGGGAGTGAAATTGTAAAACCACATCTCATTTGTTGGGTTGTTTTTGGAGAACAGGAATCAAAGGATTTCAGACCATAACACCCCTAATTAGAAGTCACCTCCGGATATAACCATTGTCACCAGAATGTAGTTTATCCAACACTATTGTGTACACAGTGGACAAATTTAAGTCCTTATTTTGAGACATGTAGCTTTTCTAGATGCTTAGAAGTACATAAAGTATGTTAAAAGCAGAAGTAGTGAAATAACACATTTTATAAATATCCTTTTGTTAAAATGCACATGAAATGGTATATTTTGGAAATGGAATGGTCAGACTACCTCTCTGAGCAGAACACATTGTGTTCGTGCTGGTTCAGGGAAGAGGGAAGAGAAGAAAGTGCCAAGAGCTTGATGTCAGTCTGCTTATAGTTAGACAAGAGTAACCATCATCCTCTTGTGTTCTGTGCATTCTGTTTTAATTTGCCGTGCACATGGTGTATGTAAAGGATCAACACGTTCGGGCGCCTGGGTGGCTCAGTCGTTAACCATCTGCCTTCAGCTCAGGGCATGATCCCAGGGTCCTGGAATCGAGCCCCACATCGGGCTCCCTGCTCAGCGGGAAGCCTGCTTCTCCCTCTGCTTGTGTTCCCTCTCTCGCTGTCTCTCTCTCTGTCAGATAAATAAATAAAAATCTTAAAAAAAAAAAAAGAAAAAGAACTTTAAAAAATTGGTTTTAAAAAAAAGGATCAACACATTCAAATTTTACAGTCTTTCTAGGTGTTAAAGAAAGTGTGTGACAAAAGTGGAGTTAGTAAGTTGAATTTTGACTTGGCGCTAGATAAGTTTCTGTCCTTGAGTCATTGCAGTGGTGGAAGAGGGCGAAGGGGAGGGATGCCGAGAGGGGCGCTTTGCTACTGTCTCTGCATCTGGAGGACAATTTTGGATGATGTCTGTCGTTCTGTGTGTGTATCTTTTATAAAGTACCAGTGTTTACTGGGGACAAAGCTCAGTCTTTATTTTGCAACTTTGAAGCTTTTTGAATGTCTCAAGGTGACAATGTATGATAAGAAGTAGAGCTAGTGAATTAACCAATTCGTAAATATCTCTTAAAAATAATTACTAGGGCAGAAGCATCTTGGACATGGAATTGTGGAGCCCCCTCTAGGCAGGGAATGCTGGGACTTGTACATTAGGTCGGTGGCAGGGAGGGATGTGGGCATATACGCTCATCGTGTTTACGCTTTGATGATAACCATCACTGCATGCGTATAACTCCTTCGGCTGTACTGCAGGAATATATCGTTAAATAATTCAATGGAAACATACCTTCCTGATAGTATTTTAATAAAATAGCTGATAATTAATACTCTTAAAAAGTCACTTTATTGCTTTACATCTCACTTAATACTGAGCATAGGGAATGTGGTATTTTCATTGTAATTCTGTTAATATCCTTACCTACGGGCCTGTTCCCATTTTTTTTCAGTTTTTATTTTAATTTCAGTTAGTTAAGATGCAGTGTTTTATTAGTTTCAGGGACACAATATAGTGATTCAACAGTTCCATACATTATTCAGCGCTCTTCATGATAAGTCCACTCCTTAATCCCCATCACCTCTTTCACTCATCCCTCCGCCCACCTCCCCTCTGATGACTATCCGTTTGTTCTCTCTAGTTAAGAGCCTGTTTCTTGTTTTGCCTCTCTCTCTCTTTTTCCTCTTCATTTGTTTCTTCAATTCCACATATGAGTAAGATCTTTTGGCATTTGTCTTTTTTTGACTGACTTCTTTCACTTAGCGTTGTACGTTCTGGTTCCGTCCATGTTGTTGCAAATGGAAGATCTCCTTCGCTTTTATGGCTGAATAATATTCCATTGTATATTTATACCACATTTTTTTATCCATTCCTCAGTCAGTGGACACTGGGCTTCTTCCATATCTTGGCTACTGTAAATAATGCTGCCATAAACATCAGGGTGCGTGTATCCCTTTGAATGAGTGTTTTTGTATTCTTTGGCTAAATACCCAGAAGTGGGATTGATGGATCATAGGGTATTTCTATTTTTAACTTCTTGAGGAACCTCCATACCGTTTTCCACAGTGGCTGCACCAGTTTGCATTCCTACCAATCTGGGAATTCCCTTTCTCCACATCCTCACTGACACCTCCTGTTCCCTGTGTTGTTGGTTTTAGCCATTCTGACAGATGTGAGGTGATTCGAATTGTAGTTTTTATTTGCATTTCCCTGATGATAAGTGATGATGAGCATCTTTTCATGTGTCTGTTAGCCATCTATATGTTTTCTTTGGAAAATAGAGGCCTGTTGAGTATATATTTATAAAATGACGTTTTTGTTGCCAAGTGCATTAAGGAATTACTAATGACTACTGTTAGTAGTAGTGTTACTCCAGAGGAAGAGAACCAGGACTGAGTGATTGTTTAGATGATTGGAATTGGTTCTGTAAATACCCAGAAATAATGTTTATTCTGAGCACCCTATTACCAGTTAAGTTAACACATAAAATTAGCCATTGCACCAAGAAAATCAGGATTTCTTTTGTTCTTCTTTTTTTTTAAGTAGGCTCCATGATGGAGGACTTGAGCTCATGACCCTGAGATCAAGACCTCACTTGAGATCAAGAGTCAGAGGCTTAAACAAGTGAGCCACCCGGGCGCCCTCTTGGTATAATATGGTATAATATACCCTTGGCTGTCAAAATACTTATGGCTTTTTGACTTGGTATTGGTAAATATTCATGATCATATGTGTGAAAATGCGAATACATACTGTATAATCATAACCACATAAAAACATTTGCTTAGTTCTGTGTAAATACCCGTAGACCCTCGCAGAACACATCAGAGTCTCAAGTGCTTAAGATTGTGGATGGGGTTTGTGTTCTTTCTACCTGTGTTTTTCAGTTTCATATAATGTACACGTTAACTTTTGACAACTTAAAACATGACACCAACAACTCAGTGATGTCAACAACAAAAGCAAATCACTGACTTGCTCATGCTTGGCATTGGCTGGTCGATTAGTTTTCCAGAGCTGCCATAACCAAGTACCACAAACTGGGTGGCTAACCAACAAGTTTGTGTTCTCTCACAGTTCTGGAGGCCAGAGTTCCAAAACCAAAGTGTTGGTGTCTTCTGGAGGGACTGAGGTCTGCTCCTTTGCCTAGCTTCTGATGGTTGCCTAACTTCTGATGGAGTTCTTAGCTGTAGCTGTAGCACTTGGATCTCTGCCTGCATTGTCACATGGCCTCTGCTGTGTGTGTCTCTCTGTGTTCTCTCTCTCTTTTTTATTTACTTATTTTAGAAATAGCAAGAGAATGCGAGCCAGTGGGGGGAGGGGCAGAGGGAGAGGGAGAGAGAGAGACTCTCAAGCAGATTCTTCGCTGAGGGCTGTGGAGCCTGATGTGGGGCTTGATCTCATGACTCTAAGATCATGACCTGAGCCAAAACCAAGAATCGGATGCTTTTTTTTTTTTTTAAATATTATGTTATGTTAGTCACCATACAGTACATCATTAGTTTTTGATGTAGTGTTCCATGATTCACTGTTTGCGGATAAATGCCCAGTGCTCCATGCAATAAGTGCCCTCCTTAATACCCATCACCACACTGACCCATCCCCCTACCCCTGTACAATCTTCTCTTTATTTCTTGGGAGTCCATGGTCTCTCATGATTCATCTCCCCCTCTGATTCTGCCCCCCTTCATTTTTCCCTTCCTTCTCCTAATGTCAGCCGTCCATGCTATTCCTTATGTTCCACAAATAAGTGAAACCATATGATAATTGACTTTCTCTACTTGATTTACTTCACTTAGCATGATCTCCTCCAGTCCCATCCATGCTGATGCAAATGTTGGATATTCATCCTTTCTGATGGCTGAGTAATATCTCATTGTATATATGTACTATATCTTTTCCATTCATCTGTTGAAGGGCATCTCACTCTTTCCACAGTTGGGCTATTGTGAGCATTGCAGCTATGAACATTGGGGTGCATGTGGCCTTTCTTTTCTCTACAACTGTATCTTTGGGGTAAATACCCAGTAGTGCAATCCTGGGTCATAGAATAGCTCTATTTTTAATTTTTTGAGGAATTTCCACACTGTTTTCCAAAGTGGTTGTACCAACTTGCATTCCCAACAGTGTAAGAGGGTTCCCCTTTCTCCACAGCCTCTCCATCATTTGTTGTTTCTTACCTTGTCAATTTTTGCCATTCTAACTGATGTAAGGTGGTATCTCAATGTGGTTTTGATTTGAATTTCCCTGATGGTTGATGATGATGCACATTTTTTCATGTGTCTGTTAGCCTTCTTTGGAAAAGTACCTATTCATTTCTTCTGCCCATTTTTTGACTGAATTATTTGTTTTCTGAGTGTGGAGTTTGAGAAGTTTCTTGGATATCAGCCCTTTGTCTGTAGTGTCACTTGCAAATATCTTCTCCCGTTCCGTGGATTGTGTCTTTGTTTCATTGAGTGTTTACTGTGCTGTTTGCTGTGCAGAAGCTTTTTATTTTGATGAAGTCCCAAAAGTTAATTTTCGCTTTTGTTTCCATTGCCTTTGGAGACGTGTCTTGAATAAAGACATGTCTTTATCGGCTGTGGCTGATGTCAAAGAGGTTACCACCTATGTTCTCCTTTAAGATTTTGATGAATTCCTGTCTCACATTGAGGTCTTTCATCCATTTAGAATACATCTTTGTGGGGAACCTGGGTGGCTCAGTGGGTTGGAGCCTCTGCACTCGGCTCAGGTCATGATCCCAGGGTTATTGGATCGAGCCCCACATGGTGCCTCTGCTCGGCGGGGAGCCTGCTTCCTCCTCTCTCTCTGCCGGCCTCTCTGCCTTCTTGTGATCTCTCCTTGTCAAATAAATAAATAAAATCTTAAAAAAAAATTCATCTTTGTGTATGGTGTAAGGGAATGGTCCAGTTTCATTTTTCTGTATATAGCTGTCCAATTTTCCCAGCCATGTTTATTGAAGAGATTGGCTTTTTTCCATTAGATATTTTATCCTGATTTGTCGAAGATTAGTTGACCATAGAGTTGAGGGTCCATATCTAGGCTCTCTATTTTGTTCCATTAGTCTATGTGTCTGTTTTTGTGCCAGTACCATGCTGTCTTGGTGATCACAGCTTTGTAATATAGCTTGAAATCAGGCAATGTGATGCCCTCAGCTTTGTTTTTCTTTTTCAACACTTCCTTGGCCATTTGCGGTCTTTTCTGGTTCCATACAAATTTTAGGATTGTTTGTTCCAGCCCTTTGAAAAATGTCGTTGGTATTTTGATCAGGATGACATTGAAAGTATAGATTGCTTTGGGCAGTATAGACATTTTAACAATGTTTATTCTTCCAATCCATGAGCATGGAATGTTTTTCCATCTTTTTGTATCTTCTTCAATTACCTTCATGAGTGTTCTGTAGTTTCTAGAGTATAGATCCTTTACCTCTTTGATTAAGTTTATTCCAAGGTATCTTATGGTTTTTGGGGCTATTGTAAATGGAATTGATTCCTTAATTTCTCTTTCTACAGTTACATTGTTAGTGTATAAGAAAGCAACTGATTTCCGTGCATTTATTTTGTATACTGCCACATTACTGAATTGCTGTATGAGTCCTCGTAATTTGGGGGTGGAGTCTTTTGGGTTTTCCACATAAAGTATTGTGTCATCTGTGAAGAGAGTTTGATTTCTTCTTTTCCAATTTGAATGCTTTTATTTATTTTTGTTGTCTGATTGCTGTCATTAGGATTTCTAGTACTATGTTGAACAATAGTGGTGAGAGTGAGCATCCTTGTCATGTTCCTGATCTTAAGGGAAAGGCTGTCAGCTTTTCCCCATTAAGAATGATATTTGCTGGGGCACCTGGGTGGTTCAGTGGGTTAAAGCCTCTGCCTTTGGCCCAGGTCATGATCTCAGGGTCCTGGGATCGAGCCCCGCATTGGGCTCTCTGCTCAGCGGAGAGCCTGCTTCCCCCTCTCTCTCTGCCTGCCTCTCTGACTACTCGTGATCTCTCTCTCTCTCTGTCAAATAAATCAATAAAATATTAAAAAAAGAATGATATTTGCTGTGGGTTTTTCATAGATGAATTTTATGAAATTGAGGAATGTTCCCTGTATCCCTATACTCTGAAGAGTTTTAATCAGGAAAGGATGCTGTATTTTATCAGATGTTTTTTCCATGTCACTTGAGAGGACCATGTGGTTCTTCTCTCTCCTCTTATTAATGTGTTCTGTCACATTGATTGATTTGCAAATGTTGAACCACCCTTGCATCCCAGGGATAAATCCCACCTGGTCGTGATGGATAATTCTCTTAATGTACTGTTGGATCCTATTGGCTAGGATCTTGCTGAGTATTTTGGCATCCATATTCATCAGGGATATTGGTCTGAAATTCTCCTTTTTGATGGGTCTTTGCCTGGTTTTGGGATCAAGGTGTAATGCTGGCCTCATAGAAATAGTCTGAAAGTTTTCTTTCTGTTTTTTTATTGAAACAGCTTCAGGAGAATAGGTGTTCTTTCTTCTTTGAATGTTTGGTAGCATTCCTCAGGGAATCCATCAGGTCCTGGACTCTGTTTTTTGGGAGGTTTTTGATCACTGCTTCAATCTCATTCCTGGTTATTGGTCTATTCAGGTTGTCAATTTCTTCCTCTTTCAGTCTTGGTAGTTTATTGGTTTCTAGAAATGGATCCATTTCTTCTAGGTTGCTTAACTCATTGGCATATAGCTGTTGATAATAATTTCTGGTGATTGTTTCTATTTCCTTGGTGTTTGTTGTGATCTCTCCCCTTTCATTCATAATTTTATTAATTTAGGTCCTTCCTCTTTTATTTTGGATAAATCTGGCCAGTGGTTTATCAATCTTATTAATTCTTTCAAAGAACCAGCTCTTTCGTTGATGTGTTCTGTATTTCTCGTTTCTAATTTGTTGATCTCTGTTCTAATCTTAATTATTTCCCTCCTTGTGCATGGGTTAGGCTTAATTTGTTGTTGATTCTCCAGTTCTTTAAGGTATAAAGATAGTTTGTGTATTTGGGAATTTTCTATTTTTTTGATTGAGGCTTAGATGGCTATGTATTTCCCTCTTAGGACCACCTTTGTCATATTCCATAGGTTTTGGAACAAAGCGTTTTCGTTCTCACTGGTTTCCATGAATTGTTTAAGTTTTTCTTTGATTTCCTGGTTGACCCAAACATTTTTTTTTTTTTAAAGATTTTATTTATTCATTTAACAGAGAGAGAACACAAGCAGGCAGAGAGGCAGGCATAGGCAGAGAGAGGAGCAGGCTCCCCGCGGAGCAAGGAGCCTGATGTGGGACTCGATCCCAAGATGCTGGGATCATGACCTGAGCCAAAGGCAGTTGCTCAACCAACTGAGCCACCGAGGCATCCCGACCCAAACATTTTTGAGTACAATGGTCTTTAGCTTCCAAGGGTTTGAATTTCTTCCAAACTTTTTCTTATAATTGAGCTCCAGTTTTAACGCATTGTGGTCTAAGAATATGTAGGCAATAATCTCAATCTTTTGGTATAGATTGAGACCTGATTTGTGACCCACTATGTAGTCTATTCTGGGGAAGGTCCCATGTGCACTCAAGAAGAATGAGTGTTCTGTTGTTCTAGGGTGAAATGTTCTGTATATATCTGAGTTTCATCTGGTCCAGTATGGTCATTCAAAGCTCATGTTTCTTTGTTGATTTTCTGGTTAGATGATCTGTCTATTGCTGAGAGTGGAGTGTTGAGGTCTCCTAGTATTAATGTATTATTATCAATATGTGTCTTTATTTTGGTTAACAGTTGGCTTATGTAGTTGGTTCCTCCTGTGTTGCGGGCATCAATATTTACAATTGTTAGATCTTCTTGTTGCATACACCCTTTAAGAATGATATAGTGTCCTTCTGTATCTCTAACTACAGTCTTTAGCTTAAAATCTAATTTGTCTGATATGAGACTTTCTATCCTAGCTTTCTTTTGAGGTCAGTTGGCATGAAAAATGGTTCTCCATCCCTTCACTTTCAGTCTGGATGTATCTTTAGCTTTAAAATGAATCTCTTGTAGACAGCATGTGGATGGGTCCTGTCTTTTTATCCAGTATACAACCCTGTGCCATTTTATGGGAGCATTTAGGCTGTTCATGCTGAGAGTGCTTGTAGAAAGATATGATTTTATTGTCATCATGTTCCCTGTGAACCCCTTGTTTCTATAGATTGTCTCTGTAAATTTCTGTTCTATATTACTCTTGGGGTCTTTCTCCTTTTGTAGAACCCCCCCCCCCTTAATATTTCTTTCAGGTCCAGCTTAGTGATCACATATTCTTTCAGTTTTTGCAGATCTTGGAAGTTCTTATCTCTCCATTCATTCTAAATGACAGCCTTGCCAGGTAAAGTATTCTTGGCTGCATGTTCTTCTCATTTAGTACCCTGAATATGTCTTTCCCTGCCCTTTCTAGCTTGCCAGGTCTCTGTGGACAAGTCTGATGTTATTCTGATCTTCCTCCCTCTATACGTAAGGAATCTCTTCCCCCTAACTACCCTTAAGATGGCTTCCTTGGATTTAAGATTTGCAAGTTTTTTCTATTACATGCCTGGGTATCAGTCTGTCCTCCTTGATCTTGGGAGTGGTCCTCTCTGCCTCTAGGACACAAATGCTTGTTTCTTTCCCCAGATTAGGGAAATTCTCAGCTACGGTTTGTTCAAATATATCTTCTAGTTCTCTCTCTCTCTCCACTCCTTCAGGGATCCCAATAATTCTGACATTAGAGCATTTCATGGTGTCATTTATTTCTCTAATTCTGTTTTCATTGATTTTCAGCTGTTTGTTCCAGGCCTCCTCCTCATCATTTACCCTAGCTGTTAAGAGTATCTCCATTATATTGGATTTCATTGATAGCATTTTTAAGTTTTGTCAGATCAGCTCTCATTCCTGCCCTTAGAGAATCTATGTTACCGTTAATGGTGTTCTCCATCCTGGCTGTTGTCTGTATACCAGTGACCCTGAAGTCTATTTCCAACATCTTACTTGTATCCATATCCATTAGTTCTGGGGCAGAGGTCACAGTCTCTGAATTTTTCTTGAGTTGGGGCTCTTCCCCTTAGTCATTCTGTTGAGGGGTGTTTGAGGGAATGTACAGAGTCCAGTGTATTGACCACAACCAAAGCAAGATGCACCTGTTTTATAGAGACCTTAGGATTGTTGGCCTCTTGTTTTTCCAGCCTGTCTTGTGGGGAGTGGCCTGTTGCACTGTTACTCAGGCCATCCTGTTTGGGCAGAGTTACCCTGCCCCCTGTTGGGGGGATGGGCTCAGTGAAAACCGGTTTTGGGGGGCTTTTGTTGTCTTGGGGCTTTCCCTGGTAGCCTTCCATGTCTCTTTGAAGAGTCAGAGCATAAGAGACCTTATCCAAACTTCTGTCTCACAACAGAGAGATTGCAGCCCAGTCTCCATAGAGTCCTCCAAGCCACACTAACTCTGTTTTTGTCTTTGCTGCTAAGAACTACAGCTTCCTGGGTTGTGTGCCCCACAGTAGCACTCCCAGCCCTTGCTTCCAGGTCGAGGCACGTTTCTGCCCTTTATGCTTCTAAAACCACAGGCTGCCCCCAGTTCGCACTCATGCCTCCGCAACTCCAGGTTTCAGTCTGGGGGGCTGCCCTATAGTCCTTTCCCCGCACCTACTGGTCTGCAGGTCAATGCCTGGTGTCCAGTACAGGAGACTTTTGTGCTCCTGTGTTATTTTACGTTCCCAGCGCCAGCGCCTATGTCAGGTTCCTCCCCCTTCCGTTTATCTTCCCATATCTGCCCGCAGAATCATGGCTCCCCACTTCAGACCAACCGCAGGAGATCTTCTATTTGTAGAGATCCGGATATATCTTCTTACATCTTAGGCTGATTTCATGGGTGTTGAGTGGTCTGGGAGATAGCAAGCTCAATTCAGGGGACTGGTTGAAATAGGATCCCCTACCAAGAGCCTATTTGCCTCTCCCAAGAGTCAGATGCTTAACCAACTGAGCCACCCAGGCACCCCCTGTGTATTTTCTCTTCTTATAATGACACCACTCATACCGGATTGAGTGCTGATCCTGATCTGGTTTACCCTCATTTTAACTAGTTACATCTATAGAGACTTTTTTCCAAATAAAATCCCATTCACATGTACTGGGGACTGGGCCTTATATTTTTGGGGGACACAGTTCAGCTCACAACAGTTGCAAATCAGTGATAGCTCTGCTCCTGTCAGATGAGTCTTTCTGTTCTTGGACCCAAACTGAACAAGACGCCCCCTACTTAGCATGTTCAGTCCTTGTGGCAGGAAGAAACAGGAGCTCTCAAAACATCCATTCAGATGGGGCATGTGTCAAATGTGATCACAGAACAAGTTTGTCACCTGCCACAGCTTGTTGTCTGTCATGAGTTCCTGCCTCAGAGTTGTGTTTGTCCAAAACTCACATCATTTCACAGCTGTGGAGTTCCTCTCAAGAGCCAATCTGTTTTAATTCCTATTTTGTTTTTGTTTTTAGTTGATTTACAGTTATTCCTCTTTTTCATAACTTAACTAATAAAAATACCCTCTCTTCTGTCAATCTGGTCAAAGCCCACTTCTTTGAAGTTTGAAATCTTTCTTAAGAATTCATAGGTTGGGGGGCGCCTGGGTGGCTCAGCGGGTTAAAGCCGCTGCCTTCGGCTCAGATCATGATCTCAGGGTCCTGGGATCGAGTCCTGCATCAGGCTCTCTGCTCAGCGGGAGCCTGCTTCCCCCCGCCCCCCCGCCTGTCTCTCTGCCTACTTATGAGCTCTCTCTGTCAAATAAATTAAAAAAAAAAAAAGAATTCATAGGTTGGGTGTCTGGGTGACTCAGTTGAGTGTCTGACTCTTGATACCAGCTCGGGTCATAATCTCAGGGTCATGAGATCAAGTCCCACATCAGGCTCCACGCTCGGCATGGAGTCTGCTTGAGATTCTCTCCCTGTCTCCCTCTGCCCCTCCCCCTGCTTGTGTGTGAGATCGCTCTCTAAATAAATAAATAAATTTAAAAAAAAAGAATTCACAGTAATCCTCAACTGATTAGATAGAAAAAACACATGAAAAAATCTTAGCACTTAAGATTTTTTTAGAGAAAATATAACAGTTTCTGAAATATATTTGGAATATAACAATATGTAGATAACACAATGATTTCACTTATACTCTATAAATATTTTTAAGTGAAATACTGTCACAATATCTGCATCAGTGGCACAAACTCTAGATGTCCTCGAGTCCTTGTCTATATGGTAGTGAGGGCAGCTGGACAAGAATGATAGGTTATTTGCTCTACCTCTGTTTCCATTGTGTTAGGCATCTTGGATGTAGGACTATAGCTGTAGCATATTTGTTATTTGAGTAGTAGAAATTGTGTATTTATCTCTAAGAGCTGGGGAACAGGGAGGGGTTCACCACACCTTTGAACTTCAGGAGTGAGCAAAGCTACCTAGCAGAGGCATGTGACCCTTAAACTCGTTGGTTAGAGATTTCAGTGAACAAGGTGTTTTCGTGTGTGCGTGTTTGTTTTCCAAGTGATCACCAGATAAATCTAGCTACTATCTGTCATACAAAGTTGTCATATGTTATTAACTATATTTCCCATGGCATACGTTGTTTTTCTGTGTCTTATTTATTTTATAAATGGGTGTTTGTACATTTTAACCCTCTTCCCCTATTTTGCCCATCCCCTATCCCTTTCCCCTCTGGTAATCATCCGATTGTTCTTTACGCTTCTAGATTGTTCCTTATAAGTCTGTTTCTTTTTTGTTTGTTGTTTTGTTTTTTAAATGATGACATACATAAGTGAAGTCATATATTGTCTTTGTCTGACCTATTTCACTTAGCATAATACCCTCCAGATCCATCCGTGTTGTCACACATGGCAAAATTTTGTTCTCTTTTTTATGCTTGAGTAGTACCACATTTTATATATACACATGTCACATCTTTTTTATCCATTCATCTATCAATGGATACTTCAGTTACTTCCATATCTTAGCTGTTGTAAATAATGTTGCAGTGAACAATATCTTTTCAAATTAGTGTTTTTTTCTTCTTTTTTTTTTTTTTTTTGAAAATTTTTATTTATTTGCTCCTGAGAGACAGAGAGAGAGGAAGAGGCAGAAGGAGAAGCAGGCTCCCTGCTCGAGTAGGGAGCCCGATATGGGACTCGATCCCAAGACCCTGGGACCATGACCTGGTCTAAAGGCAGACGCTTAACTGACTGAGCCACACAGGCACCCTAGTGTTTTTATTTTCTTCTGATAAACACTCAGAAATGGAATTGCTGGATCCTCTGGTAGTTCTGGTTTTTAATTTTTTTGAAGAACCTCCATACTGTTTTCCATAGTGGTTGCACCATTTTGCATTCCTACTAACAGTGAGTGAGGATTCCTTTTTCTTTCCAAAGCTTGTGTTCTTTGTGGGTTTGTTTTTTTTTTTTTTTGTCTTTGGATTGAAATTAACTTGTTACACTTCATCTAGGGATGACCTATGAAAACATGTAAAAAGCACTCAACATAATTGGAAATGCCACATAAAACCGTGATAAGATGTACATTGTATTTTGCCTATAGAATGACAAAAATTTGAAAAACTCACCATACCAAGTGTTGGTGAGGATATACAGCAACTGGATTCTTATGCACTGCTAGTGGGGATGTAAAAATGGTACAACCACTTTGCAGAGGAGCTTGGTGGGATTGTGTATGTGTGTAGGCATCTGAACAAGGGGCCACAAGTTGGATATTAGGAGACAAAAAATATATATATAGCTTACCAGCTATCTGGGCATCCTCAGCCCAGTAAAATAACCATATAGCAACTAGAGTAGAAGGCCAGGAGAACTGCAAATATTCTTGTTAGTTCATAACTCAAAGCTCAACCAGTTTCAGTGGCTTCTCGCACTGTATTGGTCAGATCTGGAATTATAGGTCTTTTATTCATTTATTCCTTTAGACACTCAACACATATTTCATAAGCCATCTGTGGTATGCTGGTCACAGTTAGCAGGACCCAGTCCGTGTCCTCCAGGTTGTTTGCCATCTGAAGTTAAGGTGCACAAGTAAATCAATAATTTTAACGTAGTCTGATCAATGCTATGATCTCATGATGTGTCACCAGTTCAATTTCACTAACAGAGTGCCACCAGGGATCCTTGTTCCTAACATACAGAGCTCAAAGCCAAAACACACAGTAGAGGAACACTCTAGATAGAAGATATGAAATCTAGATTTTTCTGTATTCCCTGTTCAAATATGGAGTGTTTGGTTTAATATTATATCTTGATATGCAAGGGAATGTATTTGGATCAGGAATTCAGGGACAGCTTCTCTGAGGAGGTAACATTCAAAGAGATATCTGATTGGCAATAAGGGGAAAAAACTAATGCAAAGGCCCAGGGGTAGGAACTTGGTGCATTTAGAGGACCGGGAAGAAGGCCATGTGACCAAAGCATCATGAGTCCTACAGGCCAGATCACAGTGGTATGATTTGGGGCAAGGTGATTAGATTTCATTTTGAAGGCAATGTGAAACCATCCAAGTACTTTAAACAGTGCTGAGCTCTGACTTGCACTGTGCCCACAGAGGGCTCATTTGTCTTTGCTCACTTTACCCAACTTCCTTACTGAGGCAAAGTATAGCAACATTCAGAACTACCAAACTTTTGTGGTTAGCCGTAGCTAACAAATACATGGTTACATCTAATTCCGTGATTCAGAAGAGCAATTTCTAATCCGCTTTTCTTTAACACTCACTTCTCCCTTTTCTAATCAGAAACAAACAAACAAGGAAACAGACAGCAAGGAGAGCCTCAAAAGAGCTCTTCAAGAAATCTGTAGGGCTCGAGGGGACTTTTTAGGATAATGGAAATATTCTGTATCTTGACTGTGGTAGTGATTATGCAGGTGTATACAATTTGTCAAAACCCATCGAACTGTAGACTTATAACAGGGGAATTTTATTATATGTCAATTATACCTCATTAAAGTTGATGTAAAAAAGGAAATTCTCCGAACACTGGATGCCAATACAAAGGGGGGGGCGTGCTGCTCTGTTGTTTCCAGAGTGCCAACAATGTCTCAGACGTGATGATGTGGGAGCCGCTCATGGAAGAATGAGGAGGGGTAGTGTGGCCATTTCAAGCAGGGCTTCAAAATTCTGGGACACTTCTCCCCTGAAGAGCTGTGACCAGTGTACAGCCACATCCCCCGCAGACAGCAAACCAGGGGTGGTCGAGGACTCGGCAAGACCAAAGAAATGGCCTGGAGATGGTGGTCGTGACAGAGGTTTATTGGGGGAACTTACGGACATGGGGGTCCGGAAGCAGCAGACTGGACCCAGCATCCACTACTGGGATTTACGCGCAGCAAGCTGTTATAGTGCAGCAGCTACCTGTGGCCTCTCCCTCCTTGCATGGCCAGCGCTCCGAGGAAATCAAGGCCTGTCATGCGGACATCCTTCGGTGCAAAGATGCTCCAGGTTGGCCACCCTGACCTTGAACGTGGAACAACATGTTTTTCTACATATCCTGCTTGATGGGAATATAGAGGAAGGACGGGATCCATACGTTCTCAAGACAGTGATTAACAGGGGCACTCAGGGTATGGTTGCATAATCCAGCCAGCCAGCATGTACCGTGTACTCCTTGATCACCGGAATAAGGTAGAAGTGACGCTGTACCAGTTTCTGGACAGAGCTCTATGCAGATCGTAGCTTCTACTTCCTGTCTCTCAGACACTCTCTCTTAAAACCCACCCGCCATGCTGTGAGGAAGCCTGTGCAGCGCAGTCCGTGGAGAGGGCTGGGTGGAGAGGCTCCTGTGGAAAGGTGCCGAGGGTTCCTGCACCCCTCAGCCTGAGCTGAGTTCCCAGCCGGCAGCCAGCCCCACTTGCCATCCTGGAAATGGGTCTTCCAGTCCCCGTGCCCGCTGCCCGAGCTGATGCTGTCTGGGGCAGAGGCAAGCTCTCTGCTGAAACCTGAGCAAATTGCACATGTGTGAGCTAAAGAAACGATGGATGTTTTGAGGTGGATAGAGACCCCCCGGGAGCCCCAGCCCCTTCCTCTCCGCTGTGCTCCTTTTGTCGGGGTGGAAGAAAAGATCAAACGGCAGTCCAGTCTTCCAGTTTGATAAATAAAAGAAACAAGCCCCCAGGATGATTTAGCACTCTCCCGAGAGTTCCCGTATAGTTTATACTCCCACGTAAAGGAGAGCCAATCGGCCCTGGAAGACGGCGAAAAATGTCCCGATACCATTCCTCATCACCCGTGACCATAAAAACTCACCCCTAACCCTGTCGGTTGCTCAGTCCTTTGGGAGTGATCCCGCTGAGCCCACGGGCATGAATAAAGCTGTGTTCTCCCTTATGCTCCATGTGCCGCTTGAGTTCCGGTTGCTTCAGTTTTCCGCAACAGTTTCAACCCACTAAGCTTTGGGGTGGTTTGTTCTGCAGCCATGACTGCTGATCAGTTAACCAGCTAAAAAGGGGATTCTGGGCCCGAGCCAGTTGATATAGGCCTCCACACACTTACTCAAAATCACTAAGGTGAGCCGTGTTTCAAATTCTGGATTTTTGGTTTTAGGATTCAGAATTTTTGATATGGTACTTGTACCATATTTTCATAACATCCCCAGTATGTATTAAAAAAAATTCAACTGAAATTTTAAGGATCTAATTGGCTTTATTAAACAATTCCCGAATTAAGCAGCATCCCATCTTGCTAGTAGAGGGGAGCTCTAAAGCGTTACAGAAAGGGAAGGGTTTTAATAGGCAGGATAGGGGCGCCTGGGTGGCTCAGTTGTTAAGCGTCTGCCTTTGGCTCAGGTCATCCCCAGAACCCTGGGATGGAGCCCCGCATCAGGCTCCCTGCTGAGCAGGAAGCCTGCTTCTCCCTCTCCCACTCCCCCTGCTTGTGTTCCTTCTCTCGATGTGTCTCTGTCTAATAATTAAATAAATTAAAAAAATAAAAAATAAAAGGCAGGATAGGGAAATCATAAACAGAAAAAAAAAAAGATGATTTCAGGAGAGGTCACCTTTTTTAGGGACAAAAGGGTCTTAGTAGGTTGGTTACCTCAGCTTTCTTTGGGGGATAGAAAGTGCCCGTGTGACAGATTACTTTATTGTTTGTTTGTTTCTTTCTTTCCTTTCCTTTCCCTTCTTTCCTTCCTTCTTTCTGTCTTCTAATTTTTTTTTTAAAGATTTTATTTATTTATTTGACAGGGTGAGATCACAATTAGGCAGAGAGGCAGGCAGAGAGAGGGGGCGAAGCAGGCTCCCTGCTGAGCAGAGAGCCCGATGTGGGGCTCGATCCCAGGACCCTGGGATCATGACCCGAGCCAAAGGCAGAGGCTTAACCACTGAGCCACCCAGGTGCCCCTTTCTCCTAATTTTTTAAATTTACCTTATTGTTTCTGACCGGGAAATTCCTTACCAACTGGTCATGACTGCATTTCTAGGGGAGATTGAAAGTGTCATTAGTTTAGTTATTAAGCCCCACTTTGGTAATGTGGATAGGCTAGGATAAATGGCTCCATTTTGAGCCCATGATGTTCATTTTAACAGGAGTAATGCAAAATACTAACTTACCCATAGAAAAATGTATAAATATTCACACTGTACATGACAATTAAGACCATAAATAGCCCAAAGTCAGGCTTTGCCACCACATGAATTTGCTGTGAAAGAAAAAGAAAATTTTTAGTCCTTACGACTATTTTGGATTTTGATTTTGAAATTGCACTCATGGAATGATCGGTGGACCTGTATTTGGCCTGCCTATAAGGCGGGGAAATAGAGTGCGTAGGGAGAGAAAGGGGGTGAGCAGGAGGGGTTAGCAGGTAACCTGATTTACTGGTCTGTGACTTTGAAGTTTAATCCTGGGGCCATCAGGGTCAGGGGAAGGACGCTGGTTCTGGTGGAGGGCATGGGGTGCCAGCCAGCCTGAAGCAGATGTGTCACATGGTGGGGCAGTCACAGTAGCCATGGAGAGAAAGGAGAGGACACATCCTTTTAAGTGGCAGAGCACATAGAAAAATGACAATATTTATCCTATATGTTTGGGGTACTTGGGGCGGGCACAGCTCAGAGACTGAGGTCACTGTAACAAAAGTGAAGGAGGGTTCCTCCCCCCAATGCACAGGAATTTGATAAAGTACAGACACTGAGCTTTTGCAGCCAAGAAGGGTAGGCTATTTGCTGGTGTGGTGTCACCCAGAAGAAGTGGGAGCTAATGCTCAGAAGTCTCAGACTTCCTGATGACTTGCAAGTGAGAGTTTTTAATTCATTCATTCATTCATTCATTCATGTAATTTATCTTTTTAAAGATTTTCTTTTTAAATAATCTCTCCACCCAGCGTGGGGCTCCAACTTACAACCCCCGAGATCAAGAGTCGCATGCTCTACTGACTGAGCCAGCCAGGTCCCCCTAAGTGAGGGTTAAAGGCAAAATTTGGGGCAGAGGTCTCCTGAGAAGGTGGATGCTGTTGTTTGGAGGCCTAGAAGGTCATGCTCTCAGCTGTTACTCAGTAACTTCTAGCATGGCTTCACCTCTGACCAGGAGCTCTGTTCCATCTCAAGAGACTTGGAATCTGAAAAATATCTACGTTCCGTATGTTAGAGATTTCGTTAGGTACATCTGGTGATCATATCTTCAGGGTGATGCTGATTAACCACTTGTAAGCTAGTGAGGTTTCATGCCTCCTATGTGTTCCTTTGAACAATAAGCAAACAACCCCCTAACTTGAGCCTAGGCCTCTATGTTCCTTGGCAGGACCAGCCCGGCCTGGGTATTATATGACCTTCATGTAGGGAAGACCATAGGATTCCAAGCCGATGGCCAAGAAAGAATTCCTGAGACATCTTTCGTGCAAAAAGGTGGTTTTATTAAAGCACAGGGACCAGACTATGGGCTGAAAGAGCCGTCCTGGGGTCACGAGGAGTGGCCCAATATATATCTTCAAATTGGGAGGGGGGTAGAGATAGCCTAAATCTCCAAGGAATTTTGGAAGCAAGATTTCCAGGAAATTGAGGGGGCTATTGTTAGGAAAAGGTCGTTTATCACCGTCTAATAAAACATGAGTGATGAGACCCTTCAGATGTATATTGGTGGGTCATATGCTTGGGAGATGATTGCCAACATGTATCTTGGGGGGTTAGTGATAAAGGAAGTTTCCAAAGGAATTTTTATATGTTCAAGTCGACTTACAGGATCCTGGGGGTTGGGCCAAGGTTGCCTTTTGCCCTTAGCAAAGTATTAACATCGAGGCAGTTGAGTCTCTAGAGGAATGTCACGCTGCCAGTTTCAAAGACTTGTCAGTGGGTGGTAAGGGAATTTAATCATTTTTCTTCTGCCTTTGTTTCCCGCATCAACCTCTAGTGTTCATTCTTCCATCTGAGCTAACAAGAGAGATGCCACCTTCCCCACTGGCCCTGGGAATCTGCCCCTCACCTCCAGCTGCCCCCTCAGTAACCCTCAGGCCAGGGGATACCAGTGTGCATGCCCGCTGGATGGGGGGCTCTGGATGTAAGCGCTGTCAGGGAGGAAGAAGCATCTAGGTTTGGCAGCTAATTTGATTGGGAGACAAGAAAGAGAGTGACGGGAGTGACGCCCGGGCTTCTGGTTGTGGACGGTGGGGTAGATGGTGGTGCCACTCCTACCGAAACACACCAGGGTCACTCTTAGCGCTAAGGTTGGATCGCAGGGCACAGCTTTGGGGTCATTTTCATGAAGGTGGTAATTGAACTCTCTGGAATGTGTGAGATTGGCCAGGAGAAGGTTTTCAGAAAGAAGGGAGGGAAAGGGGGGTAGAGAATAGAGAAGGGAAAGAGAAGAGGCATCCTTAGTGTCTTTAAATTCATCACAATTCATCTGAACAAGCCCAGAATCCTAACCGGCGCTCCCTCCCCATCCTACCACCCCAGATAGCGAGTGATTGGTCAAGGTGTGGAGGTTTGCGTCTGGCAAGATCTGCCTTTCCCGTCGAGTTCCTTATAAATAAAAATCCTCGCACCAGACAGACTTCAGTGCCCTGAGGGCTTTGATTTGAGGGCAAAGACCAGAGTTGAGGTGCAAAAGACCCAGGAAGCCAGAGGATTCTACCCAGCCTATCAGACCACTTTGGCCTTTGTTTCTTGCTATGCATAAAAAAGACCCCGAGTCTCTTCTGAAGGGAGAAGTAGATGTGGGGGTGGGGAATAGCAGGGAGCTACAAAGATACTCTATCTTATAGTTCTGTGTATTTATGTATTTTTGGAAAAACTTCACAGGAATGTATTCTGTATGCATATTATTATATAAATATATATAAAAACATATACCATATAAAATAGGTTCTGGCAATTCTATTATGATTTGTGTTACAACATGATTGATAGCAGTCGCTATGACAATAACTGTTGCTATATTTTGACTCCTGGCCCACCAAGGAAATGTAGGATTTCCTCCTCGGTTCCCTCTTCAGAAGATTTTCTGCACAAAGAGTTGCCTCAGGTGAATTTCTTGATCAGGGTTTGGGAAAGTAGAGGCCAAGGCAAGAACAAAGCAGGGACTGCGGGGTAAGGCGATCAGACTTTCTGTGCTTAATAAAGACCACAAAGGCGATTGCCTCTGATGGAGTTCAGTGTGTGCTACCCCCAAAATACGGCTCTTTCATGTAATGAATATTTTAAGCTGGCGGAGTTTGAGAAAACAGTGAAACAGGAAGGTCACTCTGATCTTCTCCCTCCTGCCCTTCTTCCCTAAAGCAGGCCATAACATTTTCCTGTGAGAGACACCCTCCTTCTACCTGGAGGGAAGCAGCATCCTTACCTGAAGTCAAGGGACAGAGAGAAGAATCCTACCAAACAGGTCTTGTTAAGTTTCCCTCAGTTTATTATACTCTCCTCCTGATCCCTAACTTGCCCTGTTCCTCCATGAGGCCCACTCTTCATCAAGCTTAGCATAAAGGTGTTCAGCTCTGTTTCTTTAGGTCCTCATTTCCCTACGAAGGCTCCCACGTCACGTAAAACAGACTACATCAATTTGTATGCTGTCACTGTGTTGAGTAAATTTTTAGATCCAGCCAGACTGGCTCTAAAGATGAAGGGACAGAAGGCTAGCTGAGGACAAAGCAGAGGGGAGCGGAGTCAGCGGAGGGGAGGCTGACACCCAGCAACCTCCCCTCCGCTCCACTCCTGGGTGGGATACCTGTGACTTTCTTCTAAGAATCTCCCAATGATCTTAATGCTAATACCTTGCCAGAGGGGAAAAACAACCTTAACTTGACAATTGCTAGGCCTCTGGTATCTTTAGGTCCTCTTTAGCATATGAAAGTTCTTTCAGATCCTCCCTTTTCCTTACCTCCCCCAACCCCTAGCACATAATCAGCCACCCCTCACAACCCTGGGGCAGCAACTCTTTCTGCCCAGGAATCCTGTCCCCATGCTTTAATAAGCCACCATTTTGCACCAAGGACATCTCAAGAATTCTTTCTTGGTCAGCGGCTCTAGACTCTACCCCACTGAACCTCACTTATATTCTAAAACGTCATCACTAAGAAGGTCTAGGAGAACTCTTTCCTCTCTTAAACCTCACCACTTCCACATTAGGATGTATTGATGCAAATCGACTGGAAAGAACTGCAGTATAAGAAGAAAATACACTGGGGCAAATAATACATTATATGTTAATAAAATAAATAAACAAATAAGAACATACGGAATTTTATTTGAGCCCGGATAGGACAGCTGCCCGTAAAATATGATCTTCAGAGGGAAGAAAGCGTTCCAGAGAATGAACACTTTTTATGGGGTATATTTGTTTGTTTGTTTACATAAGAGCCATAAGTCAATGTCAGAGGGGCATTCTTGTAAAAGTTCAAAAAGATTATAGATTAACATATAGGCAGGAATCCTGAGTTTTTGTAGCGAAAAACTGAAGCGATCAAGGAAACTCAAGCAGCCCAGGAGAACAGGGAGAATATAGTTTATTCACGCCCGCGTAGATCCAGTGGGATAAAGACTGAGCAGCTGACAGGGTTAGGGGTGAATTTTTATGGACACACATAATGGGAGATGGTATTGGAAAATTTTCACAGTCTTTTCAGGACCATTTGGTTCCCCTTAACCTGGGAGTATAATCTATAGGGAACTCTCAGGAGAGTGCTAAATGATCCCAGAGGGCTTTTTCCTCTGGGAAACCAAATGGGACGGGCCCTAAAGGAGTACAGCAGACCAGAAGGGGTTGGGGCCTAGGGAGGGGGTCTCTATCCGCCTCATTTTAACATCATGGAATGCAAGAAGTAGGGGCAATGGTCAATATCTGAAGGACAGGATGTTCCCCTTAGGCTACTCATTTGCAAAGCAGATGTACAATGCATGCTTGGCCAGCCAAAAATCAGGTTATTAGGTCAAACAAAGTTTATATACAATCATGTCGACTTAAGAAGAAATCTAAAATGGTTTCCCTTATATATCAGGTCTTTAGAAAGTTTTTTTCCTCATCATTTTCCCCTTTCTGGTCAATAATCTTTTGCTAGAGGGGCACCTGGCCGGCTCAAGTCAGCAGAGCATGCAGTTCTTGATCTCAGGGTTGTAAGTTCAAGCCCCGCATTGGGTGCAGAGATTACTTAAAAATAACATCTAAAAAAAAATCTTTCGATAGAAAGCATTGATGATCATTATTTTGTCCCTAGATGCCAGGATGATGGCTTTTCTGCCCTGGTTGCATCATGTCCCTTGATGCTAGGTGTCGTGAGCATGCTAGCTATGAAGGCACACACACATATTGTAGCTTGCCCAACATCAGCTTTATGCAGTCATGTAGCAAGGTTCACATGATTATAAAGCATGTTCAGGATTCCAAACTCAGTGACTTAAGCTGCGCGTTTTCACTTGGCTTCTTACACGTCCTACAAAGCAAAGCAAAAGATAAGTTGCATAACAAAGAAGATAGGATAGAATGGGGTGGGTGGATAGGAAGTTAAAGAACCAAACTCCAAGTGGGTCGGTGAGCACGCAGTTGAGATGAAGCCTCAGATGGTCTGGGTGGTCCGGCCATAGAGGATCTCTATTATGTTTAGAGACCACCTGGGCACAACCTTCAGTTGCCTTTTTAATGTGGTCAGACATGAAAGGGTCAGTGTCTAGAATGTTTGACAGTTTACTGCATAAATCCTCCCTTTTTTAAAGGGATTTAATCAGTCCTGGGCTTTGCAGACCTCCTCTGATTCTGCTTATCAGTTCTGAGTGTATCTTATCAGTATCTCTTTGGCTGGTGCTAGTTTCAACAATATCTGGTCTTGGGCACCTGGGGGGCTCAGTTGGTTAAGCGACTGCCTTCCGCTCAGGTCATGATCCTGACCCAGGATCGAGTCCTGCATCGGGCTCCCAGCTCCATGGGGAGTCTGCTTCTCCCTCTGACTTTCTCCCCTGTCATACTCTCTCTCACTCTCAAATAAATAAAGAAAATCTTTAAAACAAAACAATATCTGGTCTTAGCTGCAATGCCCTTAGTTACTTGCGTCATTGCTTGACTGAAGTCACTGCTTGACGTGAGTGACTCATCTTGCTGTCTCCACTAGGCCTGATGTAGGATGCCCAGGAGTACATCGGTAGAGTCAACAGAGTGGTCTGTCATAGAATATTACAATTGACGTATATATTTTTTTCAGTGAGATTGAATTGTCATACATACATAATGTGTGCTCTGTGGTAAGTTTTTGTGTTTGCATATTTTTTTAACAGACGTTAAGGAAGTTAATTTGGTTCTCACGGGATGCCTGGAGGCCAAAAAAGAAGTCAGGGCCACCTATGGGGAAAGTCAGAGGCTTGTCCTGGTGGTAGCACTCTAAAATAAAACCGTAAGTAACCAGATCAAACCAGACAGGCCCAATATGGCTGACGAAGTAGGCAGGAAGCCCCTGACCAAATATGGAAGAAAAAGCACTAAATTCTACTTCCAAGAAATCCTCACCCTAAGTCATGAATATTCCACCCCGTACTTAACAACTGCCCATAAAAGATAGAAACCCGACCCCCAGGGGACACAGCTTTCTCTCCCTTTCTCATGAGCTCCCTGGTCTCACATGTCTAGAGTGTGCTTTTCTGCTGTGTCCTTCCTTTGCCTTGTCCTGACTATCCTTGAATTCCTTCTTGTTACAAGACCAAGAACCTCCAGTCACGTCTTTGCGACAGGCTGGGTGGAGGCCTCATGGCCCCTGGGGTCTCCCCAGTTTACCTGGCTACGCATTTCCAGCATAAATACAGAAATAGTAGTAAAAATCTAATTAATAGTATTTGAAACAAACAATGGGGAGTAGATACAGAATTAGAAAGAGAACAGAATCCAAAAAATCCAGTACCGGTATTTTGATGATTTTAATTAGTTCGAGTATCTGTTTGCCTCCTTTATCTAGTTATTTGTGTTTTGTGATCTGTTTGAGCGGATTGGCTAGAATGGTAAATACATTTTCTGTTTCTCAGGCCAGTTAGTTTCTATAGATAGTACATCTTGTAGTGGTTGTAATTCTATCTCCTCAAATATTTGGTCATCAAAATCAATATTAGTATAGTTTTTGTTAGCAATTCAAATTGCAAAGCCAATATTACACCATAAAGCAGTAGCATTATGATAAAAAGTACTCTGATTACAAAAAAAAAAAAACCAGAAAAAACGAGGAGTATTACAGAGGTATTTTGTTCTGATTCAAGTGGATACTCTCAAATATTATGTGTTTAGTGTTATCAACAGTCACCTTAATTGGAGTTGCTGATTTAATTTTTCCAATATCAGAAGGAGAAGAAGACCATCATTTTGGGGGGATTTTTAATAATCAACGGTTATCTTCCTGTTGGGTTGTTTGGTCTACTTGTTTTGCAGTAATTACGTTTTCAGAAACCAGATTGTGGTCTTCATCAGTGTCTTCCAAATCTAAAATAATTTCACCTTTTTACAAAATGTTTGAGCATTATGTTTCTAAAAGATCTCACCCTATAATATGATTTGGCACACTATCAGCCCACAAAAAGACATGATTTCATCATATTTCATAACTGGAAAATTACTGGTTCTGATTCAAATGCTCAAATTGTCAGATATGAAATCCCTATCGTTTGAACTGAAGTTTTACTCCAGGAAGAGGGCAAGGAGGGGGCTGAGAACAGATAAGGTAGCCCCGGGGTCTGTTCGGGTCCTTGAAGTTTCCCCTGCAGTAGTGTTATTGACTTCTCCTAAGGTATTAGTGAGGGGGAAGGGAAACGCCCTCTGGTTTCCCTAGGAGCATCCCTATTCTTTTTTATTTTATTATTCTCGATGTTCCATTTAAATATGTAAATATGTAATATTCTCCCTTGAAATGCCCAGGTTTTTTTTTTTTTTTACAGTAGTAGCGGAGATGGTCTTCTTGAGCCTGTGATTGGATTTTGGAAAGGCATCTCAGTGGGACCATTAAGCTTTTTTAAGTGTACATTCATAACTTTAGCTGCTTTTTTCTTTCTTTTGTAAAGTCTTGTAAAGGTGCGGTTGGTTGAGTATCCAACTCTTAGTTTCCCCTTAGGCTGTGATCTCCAGGTCATGGGATTGTGGGATTGAGCCCTGTGTAGAGCTCCACATTCAGAGGGAAGTCTGCTTGGGGTTCTTTCTCTCCCTCTCCTTCTGCCCCTTGCCCTTGTGTGCTCTTTCTCTCCATATTAATCCCTTGAGTTTGGGGGGCTTCTTCCTTTGGGAAGGGAGGTGGAAATAAAGCAGGTACATCAGGATAGAGGAGTTCAGAATGAAGGGGATATAAAAGGGGCACCTGGGCGTCTCAGTTAAGCATCTACCTTCGGCTCAGGTTATGATTCCCAGGGTCCTGGGATCGAGTCTCATGTCAGGCTCCCTGCTCAACTGGGAACCTGCTTCTCTCCCTGCCTGCCACTCCCTCTGCTTATGCTCTCTCTCTCTCTCTGTCAAATAAATAAATAAAATTTTTTTAAAAAAGAAAGGAATATAAAGGAGCAGAGTGGAGTAAAGGAGGGAAAGAGCTACTGACAGGTGTTTCCAAAGTTTTCTTCAATTTAGCAATGGATTCTAAAAGTTTTTAAATTAGTTTTCTGTAAGGAAGACATCATTGCCATGTTTTAAATACCAATTAAAATAAGCTTCCATTTGTTTAATTTTATAGCTGGCTTTGTTTCCAGTTGTGCTTTCGAGAAAACTATTTTTGGTAAATCAAATTTTGGCCATTTTGGCCATCTAACACTTAGATTATCTTCTGTTGAATTTTCCCGTTCCATCAAACTCTTGCAAGTCGAAGTTCCATATGTGTTATACGTAAATCTGCCCGGGCTTCTGTGGGTGGCTGTTGTGCATTTGGGAGCTGTTCGGCTTAGAAGCATGATTCCCTGTCTTCTTTTGGTTTTAGTTTTAGTATAAAATCTGGACAGTTCTCTTGGGAGAGAAGAATGCAGTGGATCCAAGTGTGCTGTCTATGAGCATGAAACACTCTCTTAGGTATCTCAGTGTCTCCCACCGGTCATCTAAAGTCACCATGGGGGCTCTGAGCACCCGATGATGAATCCCTATGTGTACATCTCTAGATGATCCAAACTTTATTTACTATGTGAAGGAGATGGAATTCCCTATGGGACTGCTTGTCTTGAGGAATAACCTCAGACCCTTCCACTAGGTTCTCAGTCACCTGAGGACACTTTTTGACTGGAAGGAGCAAGTAAGTATCCCTTATCTTTGGAGCTGAATCATTCAGTCTCTCATTTTCCAGCCAATTGGCACTGTCCACTGTCACTGTCCACTGAAGTTTTATCACCAAGTCAAAGCCAAATGTGAATTAGCCAACCCCTGTTTTACTCCCCCCTAAATTTCCTAGCTAGAAAATCAGACCAAAAAAATCAGTCTAAAGAAGTACAAACAAAATCAGTTGAAAAACAGCTCAAATAAAAGTCAAGACTGTCAAGTTAAAATAAGGATGTCTGGATATCAGGAGAACTCGCCGATCTACCCAAAGGTTGCCGAGAAGCTGGAGAGGCACACGGGAACCTTGCTTGCTGGTACCACATGCCAGATTCCAGAGGACCTCAGGTGGCCTCAGGTGGGTTTCTGTGATAGCCTGCTGAGTACGCCAAGAAATGTTGACATAAACTGACCCCAAAGAACTCTAATATAAGTAGAAAATACAGAGTTTTATTTGAGCCCAGATAGGACAGCTGCCCATGAAACACGATCTTCTCCTGACCTTAACCAAAAGGCCGAGAAGCGATGAAACACGATCTTCAGAGAGAAGGCAGTGCTCCAGAGAATGAACACTTTTTATGGGGCTACATATACTTTTTATAGAAAGAGCCGTAAGTCAATATGTCAGGAGTACATTCTTGTAAAATTTCAAAAAGATTATAGATTAACATGTAGGGAAGAATCACAGGTTTTAATGTGATGGAATGCAAGGAGTAGGGGCGTTGATCAATATCTGAAGGACATGATGTTTCCCTTAGGCTACTCATTTGCAAAGCAGATGTACAATGCATGCTTGGCCAGCCATAAGTCGGGCTCTTGGTTTAAATAAAGTTTATGTACATTCATGGGGACTTAGAAGTCTAAATCTAAAATGGCTTCCCTTATATACCACGGCTTTAGTATGTGTTTTTCCTCATCAGATTCTGCCCCGGTTTCCGCTCGGTGATCTATGTCCCGTCCATTCTAAGCTTGAATGGGAGGTAGGAATCTGCTATTTTCCCAGGCTTCACTTGTCACAGAATGTATGTCTCATTGCCCAGAATGGGGATCTTGCATGTGAAAAGCAGCCATTTCTGTTTGGCATGCCTCCAAACACAAGCTGAATGCTTTATCTTGTGTACGTTGAGTGTATAGCCTAATCTAAACTTAGAGAGAAGACATGGTGTATTGATTATTTGAGAGAGTGGGTGTTGGTCTCCAAAGTGGGACACCAGTCTGGACCCACACGTGGAGGGAGAAAGTTGGCCACTGTGCTGGGGTCTGCTTCCAGCTGTCCTGGCCCCTTGCCATACTTCACTGTGCCCCCTGCCCAGTTCCTATCAGGGAAAACACCAAGAATGGACCCCAGTCCCAGGGCTTTATGGGTACTTCAGAGCATGTTGTCTTCTTTCCAGGCCTGCACACACAGGTACATATTCAGCCTTATTTGGCTATACTCAGAGCTTATGCCAACCAGCAGAAACAGTGGTCATGAATAGTTATGACTTCCTAGAATGAAATACGTATCCTTCGGCAGTTCTAACTATCTGGACAAATAGTCAACTCCAGGCTGCCTTTAGTGCGTCTTATAATCACTGTGGGGTGACTACTCTGGGTAGCCATTCCATCACTCTGAAATGAGCCGTCCAAGTTTTCTAGGACTCCCTTTGGGGATCTACAAGCATCCTCAGGCCTGGGAGTGGTTTTTGTACATGATACTGCAACTTCATGTGGGGTTTCATTTCTGGGTTGGCAGTGGGGCTGAGTGTTAATTAACTGGTGAGATCGTTTTGGGAACTCTCTCTCACCCTACTAGACCAAATAGCCAGTGAAGTGGCTCAAGTCTTAGGGTCCAAGCAAGCCAGTCTGGATGTCTTGGTCGGAGTGGTCTTAGACAACAAAATTGTTTTTACTATCTTTTGTTGACCAGCCAAGGTGTGGACTGTATCCTGACCAAACTATTATGTTTACTTCAACACTGATAGCAAGGTAAAGCAGTTGGATTTCTCTATCTAGAAACAGGTAGAATGGCTGATCAGCAGCCTAGAACCTCTTCTCTTGTCTACTCTGGGATCCTTTGATCCCTGGTTTTGTGGGGGGCTTCAAGTGTTAGGATCTTCCTTTCCTACTTGCCTTTCTAATCATTTTTCAGTGTCTCCTACAGCAAAGTCAGACAATAGCTTCACAATCCTTATGGGTTCAACAGGTATGGATACATGTCCACTGGTGGAGTGGAATATGACACATATCCTCTGAAATCAGATGGACTGAGAGGCAAGGATAAACTTGTCTAGAGACTGCTTCCCTCATAGACTAGCCTCCTAGGGAGGAAGTTGGCTTCCTGTGGAGTCTGTTTGGGTTACAGAATCTGGTTATAGCTGAGAGTGAAAAGAATAAACATTCTGCCAGAAGGCTGACATGGTGGAACTGGGCTGAAGTGGTATGTCCTATCAAAGGGCTATATCCACAAGGTTTAAACCACAGCCCAATGTCACATATCAAGGGGAGCCTGAGCGTAATGCGTCCTCAGCCTTAGAATTGGTAAGTCCAGGGACTAGGGTTCATTTCCTGCACTCCTGTCTGGCTCTGAGAACTCAGTGAAGACTGGAGGGGAGAAGAGTCACACATCCCATCATTGCCCCAAATCTGTGATCTCTCCTAGTAAACACTGTTCCAGGCTTGGTGCCTGTGAGTTCAGCCACCTACCCTTATTTTCTCAATAATGCACCCATAAACTCATTTTTCACCTTCATCCTGAATTCTTGGCATCTCAGGACTAGTCAAGATACCATCTTAACCTTTCTTATGAATGACAGATGATCTGAGATGTTTCCACCGAATAAATTAAGAAGACCAGTGAAAAGAGTGTGTTCACATGGCATCAAAACAAATTTAACAGAAGAAAAGGGCACAGGACCAGGTGGGTCATTTGATGACTTAAAAGAAAAAAAAAAAAAGACTTGTTTTATTACTTACATATTCTAGAAAGAAATGAGAAGCAATATACGGTAAAACAAGGACAGCATTTCTCCCTTGTTCACATGTGATATGAACGGGAGTAGTTCTACAAAACTTTCTACCAATATTTAAGGTTTTTTTGTCCTAATATGTTTCAGAAGACAGAGATACAGTCTAAAGAATTTCACAATTATAAAAGTTAAGCTATTATAACTGAACTTGTTGCTTGCTGCCCAGCACCCATTCCTTCCCATTGGCATCAGTCTGCTGGATTTCCTTGGTCAAAAGTAGCCAAACAGTTTAAGTGAGATGGATCCCACCTACAGATTTGGGGGTTGTACCCAGCCAGTTTAACACAGTCATCAAAAACCATTTCATTTCTTTTGAACTTTTGATTATCTTAAGAATATATGTACATGTGACCAGAATTGACCTACAAAAGGCAATTAGCTGCTGGTGAATTCTGGGAAAGAGAGTTCTTCACTTTTCCTAAAAAATGCAGGGAAAGAGGCTTCTTTGAATTGGGACAAAGTCTGTAGCCCTGGATATCCGGGCCATCTTGTGACCACACTGGGAGGCAGATGTAGGGGAGAGAAACTTTCCTCTACCCTCTTAGGTTCTGTAGCTGGCCCTAAGAATTAAATTCGTATAAGAGTAATAAGAGAAAATCATACACGTTTTATGTAGTATTTTCATATGTACATGGGAGTCTTTTTTTTTTTTAATTTATCTTTTAAAAGATTTTATTTATTTATTTGACAGAGAGAGTAAGAGAGCAGGAACACAAGCGGGGGGGAGGGGGGTGGGTGAGAGAGGGAAAAGCAGGCTTCCCGCTGAGCAGGGAGCTTTATTCGGAACTTGATCTCAGGACCCTGGGATCAGGACCTGAGCCAAAGGCAGACACTTAATGACTGAGCCACCTGGGAACCCCCGTGGGAGTCTTCAGGAGGAAGATGAATACCCCAAGAAGCCATTAGACCCAAAAGTTCACAAGAAGCAGTAAGTTATGGGGATGTAGCAAGAGACAAGGGGGCTCAAGCTAGGGGCAGTAAAGTGCAGGACAATGACTATGTAGGGGAAACTAACGGAAGACAAGGGCGATGTGAGCAGGATGGTTTGTACAGATCCACGTTGGTGTTGACCCCGAGTCTTTGAGGTAAGAATGTTCTCCTCTTCCTGCTGCAGAGAAGGTACCTTTCCATGCAAAATTTTATGACTTGCTTTTAGGTAGCAAGAGAGGTCAAAGAGCCCTTCCTTCATCTGCTGCTTCTCAAGCGCCTTCAGCTCAAGGTAATCAATATGCCAACATGGTGAATTGGAGTGAAATATGCCACCTCCAAAGGTGCCACTTTGGCAGGTGGATTATTTTGAGCTGAAGGCAATCAAGACCTAACAGTCTCAAGAAGAACTTTTACCTCTTCCTTAACTGCCTATAAGAATTTAGATGGGGGGGCCTGGCCCAGAAAGAGAGCTATTACCAGAGATAAATTTTTCTCCAGCTTATCTGATTACCAAACATCTGCTCTTCTTATCTTCCTGTGAATTGTTCTCCTCCCTTTTAAAGCCTCAGGCCCCTATTGCATTCCTTAGCTCGGGATGGCATATAAGTCTCAGCTGCCTGGCTGCTTTGGGTATCTCACTTTTTAAAAAAGATTTATTTATTTATTTAGAGTGCAGGCAGGAGAGGCAGATGGAGAGAGAGGTAGGGAGAGAGGAGAGAGAGAGAGAGAAAGAGAGAGAGAGAGAGAGAATGAATCTCAAGCAGACTCCCAATGTGGGACTCCATCTCAGGACCCTGAGGCCACAACCTGAGCTGAAACCAAGAGCCAGACTCTCAACTGACTGTGCCACCCAGGCACCCCAGGCTCTCATATTTTTAATGGGACTCCTGAACATACAAAATTTGTTTTTCTCCTGTTAATCTTCCTTATGTCATTTTATTATTAGACTATCCAAAGAACCTAAAAGGGTAAAATAAAAAGTCTTCGTCCCCTACAGCAGCGTATTTTGGGGTGTCATGTTCTGAACACCTCTACAGCCTTAGTTTGAAGCCAGTTTTAGAGAAGACAAAGGTACTTCAAAAGAGGGGTACCTGGCTGGCTCAGTCAGAAAAGTGTGTGACTCTTGATTTCAGGGTTGTTAGTTCAAGCCCCGTGTTGGGTGTGGAGATTACTAAATAAGATAAATAAACTTTAAAGAAGATTATGCAACACAGGTATCAAAAGAAAATACATATAGATTTTGCAGCATAATGCTGTTTGTGCAAAGCGCAATTTAATAAATAATATATTTTTTTAAAAGATAGTTTAAAAGGAACGAGATCATTGGAAACCTTGCTAAGCTACTCTATCGGGTCTCAGCTGAAGTTTGCTCTGTCACTGGGTTTGCTAATTTTGTGGGGCAATACATTCTTCTTATTTTTTATTATTAGTTTTTAAAGTAAACTGTTCCCCTAACATGGGGCTCAAACTCATGACCCAGAGGTCAAGAAGCATGTGCTCTACCAACTTAGCCAGGCAGGTGTCCCCATTCTGCTTATTTTTTTAGAGAGTAGGTCTGGATCTCTGTTGCTTGCTATTCAGAGGATCCTAACACATGCAGCCATTACATTTGATGTAATGACAAGAAAACCGCTAAAAACAAACCAAGAAGAAAGCCAGAGAGGTAAGGGAATTATGATTCAAATTCAGATGTGTGTGGTTACATCTGTGTACTGTTAAGAGTTGAAAATGCTGTAAATAGAGTTTCTCAGGGGGAAAGACTTCATATGTTCTTTGTTCAACAGGTTTTAATTTTCACAAGGTATATTTGTCCAGGAAGCCAATATGTGGGAAGTGGTTGGGATGGAAAGAGGGCACTGTGCTAAGCAGAGTAACATTGTCCAAAAAGTTAAAGCACCATTTTGCTTTTTTCAAAAATTGTATATATTTGAACACATAACATTATCTTAATTTCAGGTGTGGAACCTAACATTTTGATACTTGCATACGTTGTGAAATGACCACCACAATAAGTCTAGATAATATCCAATTTCCTGACATCATTTTTTCTTACCATGAGAACTTTTAAGTCTTCCTTTTTTAGCGATTTTCAAATATGCAATGCAGTGGTATTGATGTAGGGAAAGATGGTAAAGGGTCTTAAGCCGGTGGCCAAGAAAGAATTCTTGAGACGTCTTCAGTGCAAAAAAGTGGCTTATATTAAAGCACAAGGACAGGACTATGGGCCGAAAGAGCTGCCCTGGGGTCATGAGGAGTGGCCCGGTTTATATCTTCAAATTGGGAGGGGGGTAGGGATAGCCTAAATCTCTAAGGAATTTTGGAATCAAGGTTTCCAGGACCTTGAGGGGGCTAGCTATTATTGGGAAAAGGCCATTTATGACTGTCTGATAAAACTTCAGTCATGAGACCCTTCAGATGTATATTGGTGGGTCATATGCTTGGGCGATGATTGCCAACAGTATCTTGGAGGGTAGAGATAAGGGAAGTTTCCAAAAAGGTTTTTATATGTTAAAGTAGACTTACGGGATCCTGAAGGTTGGGCTAAAATTGCTTCTTGCCCTTAGCAAAGTATTAACGTCAAAGCAGCTGAGTTCCTAGAGGAACGTCTCTTCTCTGCCAATTTCAAGGCCTTGTCAATGGGCTGTAGGTAGTAAGGAAATTTAATAATTTTTCTTCTCCCTTTATTTCCCACATCACTATTAACTGCAGTCCCCATGCTGCACATCACATCCCCAGGAGTTATTACTTATTTTATATGTGGAAGTTTGCATCTTTTGACCCGCTTCCCCCACTTCACTTCTCAGCTTGCCCCCCCAGTCTCCCTCTGGCAACCACCAATCTGTTGTTCCCTTTCTCTGTGTCCTTGGCTGTGGGGGGGGTCTGTTTTCTGTGTAATTCCACGTGTAAGTGAGATCTTACGGTATTAGTCTTCTCCTTCTGACTTACTTTGCTTAGCGTAATGCCCTCAGGGTTCATCTGTGTTATCACAAATGGCAGGATTTTATCCTTTTTTTATGCCCGAAAAACCCTTTTGCTTTTGTTGGTTCCTTTTGTTAATACGTCCTTACAATGTGTGTGTACATGTGGTTCGCAGGGGTTTTCGAGAATGGCTGCCGCAGTTCCTCCCCTTGCTGTGTATATGCACATTTGCAACAGACTCTCTCTGCATCTAGAGGTGGGGTCTGTTTCTCTTGCCCCTAAATGAGGGTGGGCCTGTGACTGCCCTTGATCAGTACAATGTAATGGAAGGGATGTTGTGTCCCCTCGGTCTGCCTTTGCTCTCTCGGGGTGGTGCCCTGAGACTACCGTGTAAGGAAGCCAGCGGATCCTCCGGTAGGGTTATGTTACCAAAGTGGCGTGTTCCTTTCCTACTTCATACTGTCCCGCCAAAAATCCAAACAGTATTTGATGGCAAGGAGGTAACTTATTCAGTGGGCAGAGAAAGGAGAAGGGGAGCTTATGCTTTAAAGACCCCTTCTCTGCAGTTTGGTCTCATGGTCAGGGTTTCATGGGGTTAGGGTAATAAAGGATTTGGTAAGAAAGCTGATTTGGGGGGTTTCTAGGGAAAGGGGAGGAATCAGAGTGCGACCTCTCTTCTTCCCACAAACGGGTGCAGTCGGATCTGTCAGGGCACTGGTGGGGGTGTGGTTTTGTTTTGTTTTGTTATTACAGTTAGATAGTAAGGTTCTCAAGGTCATCTGGAGGGTTAGCGGCATCAGAACGGGATCACACGGGTCGAAAGCAGGATCATGGGGGCTTCAGTGGAGCTTGTGGCTTTTGGCATCCAGCCTCAGTGTCGGTGACAAGCGGCACCTGTGAGCAGGGCTAGAAACTGGGTTATTGTGGCTTGCTTGGAGCTCGTCAGGGACTTGCTGGTGACAGAGGCTGGCAGGAGGAGGACGAAGGTGCCTCGGCTAACAGCAGCAGCACCGGCTGCAGACCCGTGAGTGGGGCCATTGTGCCCATCTCGCCCCTTGACCCTCCGGGTGAAGGCAGCCGCTCGAGTGACCCCGGGTGAGGCCCGCCGAAAGAAAAGCGCAGTCATCTCACAGAATTATGAAAAATCATAACTTACCACTTCTTGGCCTTTCGGCTAGGACCAAGTGAAAAATCATAACTCGTTGCTGTTTTAAGCCACTAAATGTAGGGGTGTCTTTGTAGACATCGGTAAGGAACTGAGTCGGTTCTCCAGGTCGGTTCTGCTAGGACAGTTTAAAATGCAAGGGCATCGTAAAATTACCTCGGGTTAAAATAAACTGTGTTGCCCAGTATAATCAATTCTCGCAAACCTCTAGGCTCCAAGCCCTAGAGCTGAGACATCAGGGAGTGTGGCTGCGATGTGACAGTGTTCATCTGTGTGGATAAAACCAGACTCCAAAAATACTTGTTGCTTCATTGTGCAAAAAAGCCTGGATGGTCTCCACCAAGCGCGGAGGGTGTGTTTAAGATGGTCTGACTTGTATCATGGAGGGAAAAGAATCTTCTCTCTCTATCTCAGATTGTCCAGCTGGGGCCCTGTGAATTACTGACAAAACACAGGTTAACAAGAGAAAAATCTAAAAAAAACAAAAGCCAGGAGAAAAATCTATCAGAAGTTTGTTAGCCCGTGCATGGCACAGACTCGTGGGAGTGCCCACTGATGACTAGTTCAGAGAGGTAGTTAGAATTTGGGGTCTGTATGCCCAACTTAGTAGGGCAAAGGGAAGGGGGAGAAAGGGTGTTTATGGAAAAGCAAATGACTTTTTTGGAAGATAAAGGGGCCCTTAGGAGATAAGATGGCAGACGGGATAGTCAGTCTGGGTGTAGTTGAGAGGGTTCTTAGGACACGTAAGTTGTTCCGGAAGCATCTGCTTTTGGGTAGATAAGAGGTTTCTGGGAGACAAATGCCTTCAGCTCCATCCTTTTGCCAAAGTGCCGTATCTTGGGGTGACCTATCCAGATCCCCTTCACTTGAAAAATAGGTGTTGAGCAATATGTGGAATTTACTTCGGATGGGCGTGGGGGGTTACTTCAAGGAGCCAGTCATCTTCCAGACCACTGACACTGAGGTGCAAGGGCAGGATCAGGGACTGCCGATTGGTCCGGACTAGCCCCGTGCACCGCAGATCCATCGCCCTGTCCGTGCCCGCTGTAAAGTCCGCTGCCGAGCATGGAGGGCTGAATCCAGGGCCAGCCAGCCTATCTACGCCCCAGCGTTCCCACATGTAGAAGGAACAATCCTGTCTGGCTCCGAGAGTTGTTGGAAGGGTTCACAGAGACTCTCTCCCTGACCGAACCTCAGTCAAGCTCCTCCGGACTCTGCAACTGGGATGCGACTTTGGACTTAATGCTCTTCTTTGTGTTCTCCACTTTTGCCAGGATCCCGTCAAGTCAATCAGTTGACCCAGAATCCTTGCCATCCATATCTGATCATCCTGCGTCCCCAGCCACATCCCTCAGCCCTGCCCACCTCCGGCTGGTCTCCGACGCCCTGGGCTGCCTTCAGCAAGAATCCCGTTAGGTCAGTTGAGCCAGAAAGCCCCCTGACCCCTGAGGTTCCCTCTTAGAACATTTCCACCCACCAGCCTCCACCCTGCTCCTGAGCTACGAGTTCCCCCTTCCTTGTTCTTGCAATCCAGCCCGGTTTTCCACTGACTCCTCCACGTCGTTGCGATAGTTCCTGAGTAATATCGGGTTTTGCCCCTTGACAAAAGCCCAGCTTGCCACAGTCCAGCTCTGGACTTTCTTCGATGGGGTTGAATGGGGGAATGCATGAAAAGCACTGAAAACTGGCACACAGTAAGCCTGACATGGCTTAGTTTTGTTATTAATTTGGAAGCCTTTTACGGTAGTTTCCCAGTGGATGGAGTAAAGGTACATCCCTGCCCTGAGGTCCCAGAAGGGAGCTGCAGACATGGCTTACAGAGCCCTGACCCCCCCTTCCCTTCTCTCTAGGTTGCTCTTCCCCAGGCAGGCACACCCACCGCACCACCTCCTCCTTCCCCTGACCAACAGGGGGGGCCCTGTTTTCTGTCCCCACCCGGGCTCCAAGTGTTTGCTTATCTTGTTCTATAATGATCTCTCGCTTTCCCAAAGACACATGATACCTTTTAGCTCTTTCTTCCTCTTTCAAGGACTTTTACCTGCTCCACTCCCTTCTACCCAAGGCCGACCACATTTCCTATCCCCAAAGACAGTGCTCATTATTCATGTTCCCTGTGCAGAGCCACTGCTCCTAAACAGAGTAACTGAATTTTCACGCAGCTTTAAGGAAAGGGGCTTGAGAGAAGTGGGCACTGAGAAGGCATATAACTGGGGATCCCTTCTAATGAGTGTTTCATGTCTGGGGTCGTGTGGAAAGCCAAGGACTTTATAACAGTTCTATATTCCTTTTTGAGTTTTCCTGGCTGACAGGGTCACAGATTTCTCTCCCCTCCCCAGAGTGCCCTCCTCCCCGCACCCACCCTGTGTCTGACTATAGCCGTTCTTCTTTGGAGAGAATCAGAATTAATAAAAAATCTATAGCTATGACCATCCTCCATAACCAGTGCTGGAGAATGTGGAAAGACCTTACAACCAGTCAAAAAACTTGCTTGCACATAGGAATTCAATAGCTGCCATTTCAAAAGCAAAATCTATAGAAAGGCATTAAAACTGAAGGGCACATCACCACTACCAACAACAAAAATATGTGTGTAGAGTGATTTTTCAATGGTAAAGGACAAGAGTACTAGCCAGACTGGCAGAAGCAATAAATATGGAATTTTTGACTCACTGTAATTGAAAAGCCTATAGGCACTATATTCAGGCACAGCTCAAATCATGCAATCGGATAACCCTTTCTCTCTCCTTCCTCTCTCCCTTTTCCATTCATTTCTCTGCTGGCTTGACCTTTATCATTCATTTTATTCATTTTATCTGTTGAGTTTAGATGTGGCAGGCACTGGGAATATTTCAGTGAACAAGACTGACAGCATCCCCATTTTCAAGGGAGCCATGTTTTATTAGGAGAGAAAGACAGTAAATTAGTGAACGGACACATACATAATATACTTTCAACTTTGGGTAATTACGATGAAAACAAACATAGAGCTGAGTGTTGAAAGTGGCATGGGCTGGCGAAGTATCTAGGGTAGCAGGGAAGTCCTTTCTGTAAAGGCAAAATTTCCTGCCAGCCGAGGGAATAGTCAAAGTCAGCCATGCAGGGATCTGGGGGGAGAGCATTCCAAGCAGAAGGAAGAGCTGTGCTGGGGTAGACAAAAACCTTCCAATGATGAGAAACTGGTTCAAGGGAGACTGGCAGAAAGTAAAAAATTGGTGAGAGAGCCGGGGCCAGATTTCGGCGTTATGCTAATCCAGGGAGACAGCATTGATGAGTTTTGTAAACAGGGGTGTGACTTATATGTAGATAATGATTTATCATGTTGAGGGTAGTGTTTATTGCTGCATGAAGAACAGAATGGAGCTGGGTGGGAATAGAAGGCCTTCCTGATCGTATCGGCCAAAGGTGGCTGATTGCCACACCGCTTAGCTTGTTTGAGCATTGGCTGACCTCACCAAATTGTGGTACAGTTGTCCATCTGACAAAGGGAAATGATCGCCATAGCAACGAAGAAAATACAGTCCATCATCTTACTCCGTCAATAGACAACAAAAAGTATGTCACATTACACAGTTTTCTGCTCACGGAGTGTGTCTTTTCATGTTTATTGACTTGGTAAAATATGGCCATTCTTCAAAATGTCAGAGGCCATTATCTCCTATGTTCAGGGTCCCAGGAAAGCTCCTTATTTTTGTGAGCAGTGCGTGAAGTCATCTTCTAATTATAGCCCTTCTGAATGCCTTGTCTTTTCCTTTAAATAAAGTGTCTAGCCGTATGTTCAAGGAGTAGTATTCTAAGTCTTGTATCTTGCCTCAAATTTTCTTTGGAATCTGCCAATGTTAGAGCTTTTTACAGTGTTACTGTAAAAATGTACTGAACCTTGGTTGAGAAAATTGGCTTTTCTGAAGATGAAGTGATTTTTTAAAGAGGTTGTGTGGGAGTCTGTGTCCTGTTTGCAAAAATAGTGAAATCAGGCCTTTCAACTAATTCCCTACTTGGAACTGAGCTAGCTTTTTCAGTATTTTGTTGACTGTTTTGCCTGAATTTAAACTTTGTTTGCAGTTCAGAATCATCTCATGCTTTTAAGAAGTAAGGTCGTGGGACATTTTATGCAGAGACGGCCAGAGTTAAAGAAAAGTAGGAGCTCAGTGAAACACGTTGAATGTATATGCAATCAGAAACTGACATAATTTCCTGTCCTCGAATTAAACCATACCACGACCAGGAATACTCTGCCATGCTTATATTAAATAATACACAGACCAGGCATAAAACATCCAGTTGTTGATTCCAGGAAATACTTGCTTTCAGAAGATAAGACTGTGCACCAGAGAAAATAGGTTGCTCATCAGGATTCACTTAAAACTTTTGAATCACTGGGTCTACCCACCCAGAGCGATTCCCTCATAAACTATGCCCGACCCTTGATGGTTCCCTGCCTTGCGAAACCCATATGAAAATTGCCAAAACCCCAGGCCCTAAAATCCTATGAATGCCCTTTGCTAATGAAGGGTATCAGAATATGCCACCCCAAAATACACCACTTTGGTGTTAGGATTATTTTGCATTCAAGTCAATTAAGAATCAACAGTGGGGGTTCCTGGCTGGCTCAGTCAATAGAGTGTGAGACTCTTGATCTGGGGGTTGTGAGTTTGAGCCCCACAAGAAATCACTTTAAAAAAAAATGCAGGACAAGTTCCCACCCTCCCCTAGGCTGACAGAGAGCAGGGCATGAGTATTTGAGGAAGGTAGTCTCACCCTCCCCCCAGTACCAGGGAGAGTAAAGCAACCCTTATCATTGTAGATGGGAAGTCTACAGCAAGATGAATTTGTAGAAACAGATCCTACTAAAATAACTCTTTTCTCCATTAGTTCTCTCCGTATATTTCCTAGTCCTTTCCCCATATTTTTCTTGTCCCTTGGAGCCCAAACCCTCTTTCCTTTGTTAAAAGGGTATACAAGCCCCCGAGTCCAAGAGCTTTTTTAAAGTTTTCACTTCTTTCTGTGAACTCCCGTGCCTACAAATATTGATAAAATGTCTGACTTTTCCCCTAGTTAAATTCCCAGGCCCCAGATAAGAAAGAGAGGAGGGGTGCCTGGGTGCCTCAGTTCGTTGAGTGTCTGCCTTTGACTCAGATCATGGTCCCAAGGTCCTGGGATCAAGCCTGGCATTGGACTCCCTGCTCAGTGGGGAGTCTGCCTCTCTCTCTCCCACTCCCCCACTGATTGTGCTCTCTTAAGAGCTCTGTGTCAAATAAATAAATGAAATCTTAAAACAACAACAAACAAAACAGAAAAACAACTTAAGAGGGTAGAGAAAACGTTTTTCCTCCCTGATACTAATTTCTCCATTTTGAGATACTCCCAAGCCCCTGTCAGGCTGCTGTCCTTCCTTACTGCAGTGGACATAATAAACTTCGCTTTGCTCGACCAACAGGTTTTATCTGAGATCCTCGGAGAGCTTTTATATACTTTATAGTCTTTATATACTGTGTGTATATGGCGTGAAAATGCGGCAAAACCCCCACCAAAATTTAAGTGCTCTAAGTGCTAGGGTTCCATAAAATGTGTGTGTTTGGGTTGGGGGGTGTGATTGTGAAGATAATGAACTGCCCTTTTGCATCATCAGTCTTGCAACTCAACTGTGATCCATTTATACTTATAAATATGATCAAACAGGCTCAAAATTTCCATAAAAAAATCATGTGGAAGAACATATGATATAGATTGACTGCATAAACAACCATGATTCTTTATCTTATTCTCTAACTCCATTTTACAACAAAACTTTGCTGCTCCTCCCGTCAAGAGACAGGGTACTGGTCCTGGCCCTTCAAAGATTTAATTATTTATTTTAGAGAGAGAGAGAGAGAGCGCGCACGAGTATTGGGGGGGGCAGAAGGAGAGAGAGCGAGAGAGAAGCAGACTCCCCACTGAGCAGGGAGCCTGATGTGGGGGTCAGTCTTGAGATCTGGGTCATGAGATCATGACCTGAGCCCAAATCAAGAGTCAGGTGCTTAACTGACTGAGCCACGCAGGCTCCCCAGGTCCCTGGCCCTTCAGCATGGGCTGGCCTGATGACTTGCTTTGGCCACTGGAATGCGACTGAATTGAGAGTGTGGGCCAGTTTTGGACCAAGGTCTCAACTGAGCCTTTTAGCTATTACACTTTCTTTTGGAACCCTGACTGTCATGTGACCAAGCCCAAGTGAGCTTGCTAGAGAAGGAGGCCATGTTGGGAAATGAGTCAAGGCATCATTCTGTTGCCAGCCCACCTCCCATCACGTGAGAGCCTAGCCTCGATCGGCAGAGCCACCTGCCTAAACCTTCCGTGGGTGTGTGAGGGAGCCCAGCTGAGATGAGCAGAACCACCCCGCTGACCTATATAGACTCTAACGCCTGTTATTTTGAGTCATTGAGCTTTGGGGACAGTTTGTTGGGCAGAAGTAGCTAACTAATACATAGAACATGGTGGAGAGTCTTTATTGCCTAAAAGCATCTATTTCCCTCTCTTCTTCCCAACCAACAGAATATAAATTTTGTTCAGATTCCTTGGCCGCAAAGAAAGTAGGCAGTAGCCAGTCACGTCATCCCGCATTGCTGGCTACACGTATAGGAATGGGCACCTGAGCCACCCTCACTCCTCCTGGGACCATCCCCTTGGCCACTGTGATGAGTCGAAATGAGCAAGTGAATTAAGACATGTGTCTTAGTTCATTCAGGTTGCTATAATGAAATACAAAGTATTTCTCATCCTTCTGGAGGCTGGGAAGTCCAGTAGGTCTGGTGAGAGCCTGCTTCCTTGTTCATAAATGGTTGCATCCTCACTTGGCAGAAGAGAGAAGGGAGCCCCTTGGGGCTCTGTGATAAGGGCACTAATCTCATTTATGAGGGCTCACCATTACCCAAATGCCCCACCTCCTAATACCATGCAGTTGGGGTTGGATCTCAACATAGGAATTTTATGGGGACATAAACATTCAGTCCATAACATATACTGATCAGAATTCTTCCCTAGGGTGTTGTATGTGGAGGCTACAAATGAGAAAAATACGACTGCGATGTGGACCAGGTGAGATTGATCTGTTTTAGAATAAAGCATGAGAGATGAATTTTACATCTGAATATTTTGGAGAAAATTCATAACTGTCGTAAATTTACCTGAACAGGGAACTTAAATGTCACCTCCTTCAACATACAAAGTGCACAACAAGTTAATATTGAGCCTTTAGACTTCAGGGAAGAGAAATGCCGTAGGAAAAGATGATACGTAATTATTTTTATGACTCCCACTGCAATTTTCATTTTTGCTTGGATAAAACAGTTGAAGCAATGGATGTTTATAATGGGTAGTAAAATCAGGTCAGATGAACTCATCTCCAAGCAGATTTAAAATCCTTTTGAAACCCTCCTTGATATAGACTGCATTTTTATGCATTTTCTTTGAACTTTACCGGTCTGGGCTGTTTGCCACCTCGTCTTCATCCGTAGTTTAGGCTAAAGCTCCATCTCCTGGAGAAAGACTGACACACAGAGACTAACAGCCAGACTCCATTTACAAGTTCCCAGGACACTGTCTTTCTTAGTCATCGGAACGATTTCTCATTGGCAACTCATTTTTCCCCGTTTAGAAACAGTGTCATCTCAGCAGGGCAACGAAACTAGATGTAAGCTATTGATCACCTCCCCTTTTGCAAAGAGAGATTCATAGCACGATTTCATCTTTATATTTATGGTTTCTGTAGGAGGAAACCAATCGGAATAATTTCCCTTCCTTTGGCATGTTCTTTCTTTGATCCCTCGTATCGTTGAATAGGGCCTGGCTATTAT
This sequence comes from Nasua narica, assembly GCA_028533885.1. Lineage (NCBI taxonomy): Eukaryota > Metazoa > Chordata > Mammalia > Carnivora > Procyonidae > Nasua > Nasua narica. The sequence continues at coordinate 7,661,176 of CM052805.1, read as the reverse complement.
TTTCTTACTCTCCAGAGAAATCAGTTTCTCTGCAGCTTTTACTATCTTTTATTCATGTGGTCTATTCTGAAACTCCTTCTCGAATGTAAATATTATAAGAAATATTTTACATCGGTGTCATATTTTGGAGAGATTTAAGAAAACGGTCATTAAAAATAATATTTTAAGGGACGCCTGGGTGGTTCAGTTGGTTAAGCGACTGCCTTCGGCTCAGGTCATGATTCCAGCATCCTGGGATCGAGTCCCGCATCGGGCTCCTTGCTCGGCGGGGAGCCTGCTCCTCTCTCTGCCTCTGCCTGCCTCTCTGCCTGCTTGTGTTCTCTCTCTGTTAAAATAAATAAATAAAATCTTTAAAAAAATATTTTAAGAACAATTTTAGATTTAAAAAAAGATTGTGAAGATAGGACAGTAAGTTCCCATATTCCCTGTGTGGTTTCTGTTTCTTGATCAGATAGGGACCCCCAAATGTGGGGTGGAAGCCATGGCTTGACAGTGAAAGGACTCACCTGAGGCAGAACAGAGGAGATAGAAGTTTATTGAATGACTACACTGCAGGGGAGCAGCGGGCAGGACCGCAGAAGGGAGGCTGTCTGCTAGGAGGCACTGTTTTTAAAGGGGGAAGATGAGGAGGTATGGCGATGAATGGAATTTTCCCTGTTTTGGTAACTGTGCTTGGTTGTAAGTAGCCCACTGGTCAGTTAGGGCTTCTGGATATGTTGAGTGGGTCTCCTGAGGGGCCTGTCTGTATTTAGCCAGGTGGTCTCTGTGGACCATTGCTCAAGCCTGTTGTCTAACAGCCTCCCCCTACCCTCCTCATCATTGACTTTTATTAGTGCAACACGTCAGTTTCGATGAACGAACCAGTATTGATGCGTCCATACTTTATGCAGATTTCCTTCGTTTTTGCCTAGTGTCCCTTTTCTGTTCCAGGACCCATCCAAGGTACCACATTTAGTTGTCACATCTCTTTAGACTCCTCTGGGCGTTGAAGGTTTTTCAGACTCTTTGCTTTTGGTGACAGTTTTGAGAAGTACTGGTCAGATATTTTGTGGACTGTCTCTCCATTGGGACTTGTCTCATGCTTTTCTCATGATTATGGGTTATGGGTTCTTGGGGGAAAGACTATAGAGATAAAGTCTCATTTTTTTTTAATGATTTTATTTTTAAGTAATCTCCACCTCCAACATGGGGCTTGAACTTACAGCCCTCAGATCAAGAGTCCCATGCTCTACTGACTGAGCCAGCCAGGTGCCCCAGTGCAATTTTTTATTCCACTGTGACTCATCACTGTTGATTCTGACCCTGTTTGTCAGGTTTCTCACTGTAAAGTTACTCATGTAACTTTATAGTCACCGTAAAGTCCCTCTTCAACCTTGGGTGGCTTTTTTTTTTTTTTTTTTTTTTTTTTTTTAAGGAAGAAGAAGCATAGCCTTCTGACCACTCTCTGTCTTCAGTGGGTGTTGTATGGCTGGGCTGCTCCTGGCCTTGGTGGAGCAAAGGGTATGGTGGGGGTACTTTTGATTCTATTTTATCCAGACATGGGGAGAGGATGACCTGGGAGGATAATAGGGAAAAGGGAGGGTGCCTGCGTGGCTTAGTCCGTGAAGCTTATGCCTTTGGCTCAGGTCATGATCCCAGGGTCCTGGAATCAAGTCCTGCATTGGGCTCCCGGCTCAGTGGGGAGTCTGCTTCTCCCTCTGCCCCTTCCCCCGCCTGTGCGCACATGCTCTCCCTCTCCCTCCTTCCCTCTTTCCCTCCCTCTCTCTCTCTCGTGCACGCACGCACATGGGCACATGTCATGCACACGCAAAAAGAAAATAAATAAAAAAAAAAGAAAAGGGAATCAGGAAGCTAGATTTGGGATCTGTCTCTAGGGTTGGAATTCAGAGTCATGGTGGGAATTCAGAGTCACTAGACTCATCCTGTGAGCATTCAGAATCTAGGGGGAAGAGAAACAAATAGCCATGTTGTGGAAGAATAAGAAATGTATTTGGTTTTTGTCCCTGGTTGCTGACACAGGGCTCCTAAAATTCTCGGAATTTCTTGAGTGACAGGGATGTCTTGTTATTGATAAGGCGCTCTTTACTGTCATACCTGAATTTATGCTAATGAGGTAACTTAGGATGGGGTCCCTAGAAAGCCTCAAGATGGGGCTGGCCACCAGAAGGAACACGTGGTTAGAAAATGGGAACTTTCAGATTCTGGGGAGGGGAGGCAGAGCTAAGAGTGAGCTCTATAAAAGCTCTTGAAGAATGATGTTGAGGAAGCTTCCAGGTTTGTAAACACTCCGGATACTAGGAAGGTGACATACCCAGAGAAGGCATGGAAGCTGTATGCACCCTTATCCCATACCGGCCCTATGCATCTCTTCCATTTGGCTGTCCTGAGTTATATCCTTTATAAAAACGCGTAAACGGGGGCGCCTGGGTGGCGCAGCTGGTTGAGCGGCTGCCTTTGGCTCAGGTCATGATCCCGGAGTCCTGGGATCGAGTCCCACATCGGGCTCCCAGCTCCATGGGGAGTCTGCTTCTCGCTCTGACCTTCTCCCTTCTCATGCTCTCTCTCACTCTCTCTCTTTCCTAATAAAAAACAAAAACAAAAAAAACAAAAAAAAAAAAACAAAAAAACCCCCACGTAAACGTAAGTAAGGTATTTTCCTGAGTTCTGAGAGCCATTCTATCAAATTTTCAAACCTGAGGAGGAAGTCATGGGAACTTCTGATTGATAGCCGGTCTACAGGACAGGTGGCCCAGGGCTCGTGACTAACATCTGGAATGGGAGCAGTCTTGTGGGGTGGAGCCCTTTGAACTTGTGGGATCTGGAGTTAGTGTCAGAATTGGGTTGATTTGCTGGACACCTAGTCGGTGTCAGAGTTGGTTATTGTCAGGAAGAATCTTGAACAAGTGCCAAGGAGATACAGAGTTGTGAAGTTGTCAGTCTGGGAAGCCCTCTTACATAATGGCATAACTGTGCCAGTGCCTTTCTGAACTTTTCTGAGGTGTTTTCTCAGTACCACCAAGCTGTTCTTCAGTTCTCAGCAAAACTTAACAGATGTCCAACTATCTAACTCAATTCTGACACTATTGGCCTGTAGATAGCATTAGATCCCGCATGTTCAGGGTTTGTGGGGAGCAAGAATTTCCTGTCCCTTTCTAGGTCCTTCTAGCTGTTCTAAGAATCACATTGACATGAGACAGAGTAACAGGAGAAAATAAAATTTAATAGCCTACATATGGGGAATCCACAGATGTGGAAATTCCAAAGATAGTCAGGCAAAATGAGGTATATACGTCATCCTGAACTAAAGGGGATAGAGGTCTGGGATTTCAGCGGGAAGGAATGCAGTTCCCAGGGCAATAAGAAGAAATCTTTGCTCTGCCGTACAGATGGGTCACTCAGATAAAATTTTTCTCTGTTATTAACCTTTATTCTGGAAAAGACCCCCAATTTAGATTCTTCTAAGTAGTTAAGTGAGGGGCAAAAAGTTTCTCTTGAGCCCTTAGGTTCTTCATTGCCTTCCGCTCAAAACAGTCTGCATGCCAAAGTTGTCCATATTGGGGTGGCTTGCTGTTGGCTCCTACAGTTTCAGTCCTACAGGGAACACCCACCATCCCATGCCCCCACAAACACCAGTCGCAAGTCCGTGTTATAATAGCTGACTGGCTATTCTGACTAGCTGACTCTGACTGTAAATCAGAGGTTTCCATTAACTCCTCCTTGGGTTCACTTAGTTTGCCAAAGTGGCTCATAGAACTCAGGAAAAGAATTTACTTGCTAGAGTACTGGGTTATCATAAAAAGACACAACTGAGGAATAACCAGATGGAAGAGGTGCACGGGTCAAGGTACATGGGAGGGGTGCAGGGCTTCCATGCTTTCTTTGGGTGTGTCACATCTCTACTCATTCACCAGTTCAGAGGCTCTGCAAACCCCATACTTCAGGGATCTTTATGGAACTTCATTTTGTAGGGATGAGTGATTATATCATTGGCCACTTGGTGATTGGGTCCACCTCCACCTCCTTGGAGGTTGTGGGAGTTGGGGTGCAAGTTCCACCTTTATAATCTGGTTGATCCCCCTGGCAACAGTCCCCATTCTTTTGGCTTTCTAAAAGTCAGCTCATTAACATAAACTCAGATGTGATTGAAAGGGGCTTGCTATGAATAAGAAAAGAAAGCTTTATTTCTTTTATCACTTAGGAAATACTAAGGGCTTTAGGGGCTCTGTGCCAGAAATGGGGATAAAGACCAAAATACATATTTCTTATTGTAAATCACAGTTTTGTATCTTTGTTTACATCCATCATATTTGCTGCCATCTCGTTGTCCAAAGCAAGTCATATGGCCAAGTCTAGCATCAGTGGAGCTGGGAAGTATACTCCATCAATGGAAACGGTGGAGGAGGAGAGAATATATTTATTTTTAATTACAAAGCTTCTTTTTAAATTTGAAACCAGCTGTACACTTTGCTCTCATAATCCATCCACCCATTTCTCTATTTTTCTTTCTTTTTTTAAAGTTTTTATTTTAATTCCAGTTAGTTAACATATAGTGTTTTGTTAGTTTCAGGTGTACAATACAGTTATTCAACACTTTTTTTTTTAAAAAAGATTTTATTTATTTATTTGACAGAGGGAGACACAGCCAGAGAGGGAACACAATCACGGGGAGTGGGAGAGGGAGAAGCAGGCTCTCTGCTAAGCAAGGAGCCTGATGCGGGCTTCAATCCCAAAACCCTGGGATTGCAACCCAACCCGAAGGCAGGTGCCTAATGACTGAGCCACCCAGGCGCCCCTCAGCACTTTCATATAGCACTCTGTGCTCATCACAAGGAATGTACTTCTTAATCCTCATCACGTATTTCACCCATCCTGCCAACCCCTCCCTTCTGGTAACCGTCAATTCTGTGTAGTTAAGAGTCTATTTCTTGATTTGTCTCTCTTATTCCCTCTCTCTCTTTTTTCCTCCCTTTGCTCATTGATTTTGTTTCTTAAATTCCACATATGAGGAAAATCATGTGGTATTTGTTTTTTTCTGAGTTATTTCTTTTAGCATTATACTCTCTAGATCCATCCATATTGTTGCAAATGGCAAGATTTCATTCTTCTCTGTGGTTGAATAATATGCTCCTGTGTGTGTGTGTGTGTGTGTGTGTGTGTGTGTGATATACATATATCACACCTTCTTTATCCATTTATTTATTGATGGAAAATTGGGCTGCTTCCGTATCTTGGCTATTGAAAATAATGCTGCTATAAACATAGGGGTACATGTATCCCTTTAAATGAGTGTTTTTCTATTCTTTGGGTCAATACTCAGTAGTGCAATTGTTGGATTTTATAGTAGTTCTATTTTTAACTTTTTGAGGAACCTCTGTATCATTTCCACAGTGACTGCTCCTGCTTGCATTCCCACCAACAGTGGAAGAAGGTTCCTTTTTCTCCACAGCCTCACCAACACCTGTTGTTTCTTATGTTGTTGATTTCAACAATGCTCTCTGTTTTTGTATGGCGTGTGAGCTATGAATGGTTTTTATACTTTTTTAGAGTTGAAAAAAGAGTTGAAAAAAGAAGAATATATCATGACATGTGAAAATTATATGACATTGAAATTTTGGTGTCCCTGAATCAAGTTTTGTTGGGAAGGAAACATTTTTTTCCTCTACCATTCTTGGTTCTTTGGCTGGTCTAATAATCAAATTAACAGGACAAATTAACAGGAGAAAAATTTAGTTCTAGGGTTTCTTAAGACTAGACAGATGGTCAGGGAATTGAGGCTTATATGCCATCCGGAGTTGAGGAGAAGGGAATAGGGGTCTGAGACTTCAAAGCAGAGAGAGATAATTCACAGAAAGATGAAAAAACGAGTAAATGTTTGATAAACAAATGTTTGCTAGGCTATATAGAAGCAATAGGGTATGGAGAGGACTTTGATTTCCAGACCCTGCTTAGCTCCCCTCAACTTTCCTATACCTGGTCCATATTTTTTGTAGTTCTCTCTGGTGGCAGTTTTCTTTTTGGTCCAGCCATCTATCTAAATTCTTTTAGGCAAGGAGAGGTAAAAGTTTTTCTTGAAACTGCTGGGTCTTAGTTATCTTTAGCTCAAAATAGTCTACATTGCCACAGTGGCACATTTTGGGGAGACTTGTTCTGAACCCCTTCAGTTTTACAGGAATGTAACAAAACTCAAGAGTTTCGCTGCTTCACATATATCAAATTGAACACAATCCAAGGAAATGATGAAAGCCAAGAACTTTCATTACTTGTTATAAGTCAGGAGACAGGGAGGGTAGCTCTCAAAGCACTGTCTCCCCCTGGGGTTAGTACAGGAAGTTTTCATTCAGTGCTTCAGGGGGCAGGGGCAGGGAGCTTGGGGAGGCATTTTCTGTTCAATGACACATGCCTAGCATGTCAGCATGCTAGGGCCTACGTAGTATGTTCAAAAAATGGTGAACAACTCTGCCCATTGGAGGAGATCTTAGTATTATAATGAACTGAAGGTAACCTCAGGTCAGCTTCGGGGGCTTTTTTGCAGGCCGTCAGCTCCAGGCTGGCTCAAACTGGCTCACAGAAGGTGCTATCAGGTGACACCTACTTGTGCGTCTCCTTGGCTGGAACTGTTGGTCTGCAAACCCAAACACATTCCTACCCTGCTTTTGTCCCTTCCTCTCTTTCCTTCTGCCACAGCCTTCAGCCCTCTCTTTGAGAACTTCCTGTTGCCTCCTAGCTCCAGGAGCACAGCCACACCCATTTGCTGGGTATTTTCATGGTGGCTTTTGTACTACAAGGGCAGAGCCTGACTAGTTGTGACAGGGATTGAACAGCTCACAAAGCCTAACAAATTTATCATCTGACCCTTTCCAGAAAAATTTGGTGACTCTTAGTGTGTTGCCTTGCTGGTAACGATGAAGTCACACACAAATATGAAATAAAAAAAATTTCATAAAGAGATCAAAGCTACCTACATTCTCTCATTTTATCTTCACGATAGCTGGTGTGATAGGGTAGGGCATATGTTATTGTAATAATGAAAGAGGACTTAAGCTGCCTCCACTTTGACCTCAGTCTGCACTTTCTGATTAAGTTATTCTTTATAGATTCTCTCTTAACTCAGGCAAGAGGCAAGACACTGATGGGCAAAATATTCGTGATGCGTACTAAAACTACCCCTCTACCAATAATAGCTGCCCTGACACCGGCAAGACCCTGCTTGATTGACCCGAAGACAGTGATCTACCTGACCCTTTTTGCCCACCTGCACATACCCTTGGTCCCCCATTTTCCTTATGTAAACCTAGAAATATTTTCAGCACTTTGGAGACAGTCTTTGAGACTCTAGTCCACGGTCTTCCTGGTGTTGGCCTCCTTGAAACAAATCCCTTGTTTCACCACCACTTGTTTCTCAGCCTTTGGATTTTATCCATGGTGGGTGGCCAAACTTGGTCTGTTTGGGATTCCAGGTGCTCTTGCGCCCTTGGACCCTGGTTATAATATAGAGTCCAGTTCTTTATGTTCTTTTTTTTAAATAGCATATGCATTTTCAAAAAATATTTTATTTATTTTTTGAGAGAGAGAGTAAGAGTATGAGTGGGGGGAAGGGCACAGGGAGAAGGAGAGGGAATCTCAAACAGACTCTCAGCTGAGCATGGAACTTGACATGGGGCTTAATCTTACAACCCTGAGATTGTGACCTGAGCCAAAACCAAGAGTTGGACACTCAACTGACTGAGCCACCCAGGCACCCTTGATATTCTTCTTTTGACCTCACCCTCCGTTTCTCCTTTGGCCCACATCAGGACAGGCCAATAAAGCCCATTTGTCTTTCCTGTTTTGATGCTGGTAGGAAATTCAGAGTTCACAAATCTCTAGTCTTTGCATAGGAAGTCTCCTCCAGCCCCACCTCTTAGCCACTACTGAGGTCCCACTTGCTCTCTCTGCCTCCCTCTAGCCAGTCTGGAGCTGCCCATGCCTACCCTGGTCTCCCCAGAAGTTCCTTATGTGAGTAATTCTCAAATTCTCTTGCTGTGTGAAGTGTCAGCCGCCTAGACATTTTAGCTAACCTAATCATCGATATTTCTAGGAGATCTACTTTATTGGATAGATTAGATGATCTAGGTACTGCCATACTTAACTATAAAACTTAAAACTATATGATAAGCCAAGTAGAGAAGACAAAAAATGGATCTTTAAGGACCTGCTTGCTGTTCCCCCAGTAAATATGTACATGTGGCCATCCAACCATCCATCCTTCTAATATTTTTGAACAGCTACTGTATGCCAGCTACTGTAAATAAGGACAGTCTTTATTCATCTTTACCTTTCAGAAGTGCAGTGGGCCAGAGTTGATTCCCAAGATCCTAGGATGGTTTACCATTCCTACTTAGCGTTGACTGTGGAAACATACCTCTATAGGAAGCCCAAAGATCTTCATTGTCTTCTGGGTTAGTTAGGACACTATGGGATGAAAGAGGACTTTAGAAACAAGCAAGGATGGTCAGCGTAGAACTGGCCTCAGGGGCCGGAAAGTGTTTTTCGCCTCTCAAACACCAATGTGATGCAAAGGTATTTTGAATACAAATGTTTGTCTTAGAATGATATCAACAGGGATGAATTGTCAATGAGAAAGCATTATCTAAAGTGAATTATATTAAGCCAATTTAATTCTGTGATCAGTGATCTACCTGGGTCAATTAAGCTATTCTTAATTTTCCCTACATCTTCTTATTTTTTTACTTTGCTGAAATTAGTGGCATGGGAATTGATTGTTTTCCACTTAAGTTTTGCAACAAGTTTGACTTTAATCTACTATTTCCCCCACATTGCATATACTGATTACAACTTACTATTGATTTCATTTTGAGACCATTATTTCTGCCAAGTTCTATTTTCCTGGGATAAATTTAGCAAAGATGCACATTTTGTGGAGAAAAATGTGACTCATTTGTCAATTTTTAAGCAGAAGGAAGTTTGACCCTCTGTGATGTGTAGTTGTTTTCAGGGTTATTTGCATTGATAATTTATAGCTATAATACTTGTTATTAATTGAATAAAAGAATGATAGCCTGCATTTATTTCTTAGTTACTCCATGAGGAAATTGCGAGCTGATTTGTAAGGCATAGAGGCACAGTGACAGAAGTGGGGGGAGTTGGGGAAGGAATGGAGAGAGGAAGGGAGAGAGAAAGACATGGAACAAAGAGAGAGATGAGGAGGGGAGAAGATTCTAGAACACATCTTGCCTCAGAATTAAGGAGCCCTAGATCTGTTTTCAAGATGTCTCAGAATTGAGTTGGGTTCTAATCCCCTTCAGAGAAAGAACAGGACTCCAGGCAGACAGACTAGGACTGCGGTCCTGGCTCTGCTGCCTACTCACCATGTTGCCCCTGGCAAGTCACCTCACTGGTCTGAACCTGGGTGTTCTCACCTGTGGAGAACACCCAGCATGCCCATCTCCTAGGATTGCCATGAGGACTCAAAGAGAGACTCCATGTTGAATAGTGAACACAATGCTGACACCTGATAAGAGCCTGGCAATGTTTGGTGGTAGAATAATCACAATTCATAGTAATAACTTGTTTCTGGTACAGAGAGTTTATCGTGATCTTCTGTCTTGAGGATTTGCAGAAACCCTCACTGCTGTTGGATTCCCTCACCCGTGGTTTGCTAGTAAATGTTCAACAACTTGCTCTTTAGGGAAAATAAAGCCTTGGTTTGTGTCCTTTGCCAACTTTTGTGGCATAAATATCTCCACCGTAGCTAGTTTCAAGCTGCTGTCGTCATGTCATGCAAGTTGGAATTGGGGAGAAACGTGCAGTAGCTACCCATGATGCAGTGTTTCTACCATATAGATGCTGTAGATACTGTGGACATAATTAATTTCAAGAGTGTAGATAATAGTAAAATATAGTGAAATAACTAGAAAGTGATAAAATTTGAGTATTACTTTTGTTTTTTTTAACATGAGATATAATTTTTGTAATTTAATAACTTCTAATAGTGGCTGTTTAGCAATCAGCTTGCAAAATTTCTGGAAGCTGTAACCATCAGCTCTTGTGAGACCATCTGAATCAGCTCTTGCTCATCATGGCTGATGCCTCCTGCCTCTCCCCCACCTCCTTATCCAGTCCGTCACCCAGGCCTATTGATTTCATCTCCTATATATCACCTTTAATCAGTCCTCTTCCCTCCATCTTCATTCCCACCTTCCTGGTATAACCCATGACCATCTCTTGCCTGGATTGTTGTAGACGTCGTTGTAACTTTCATTTTGCTTATGTTTCCCACCTGTCCCATTCTTGATTATGAAGCTAGAGGTATCTTTCTCTTTTTTAATGGACCTTATTTTTTTAGAGCTGTTTTAGCTTTACAGCAAAATGGAGCAGAAGATACAGAGATTTCTTATATGCTCCCTGTCCCCCATGCATGCACAGTCTCCCGCATTATCAACACCCTCATCAGAATGGCACACTTGTTATAATTGGTGAATCTATGAAGGAGCTCAGGACAGTCTCCTTTTCCACCAGTGGGCTCCTTTGGCATATGTATTATTTTGAGCTGAAGGCGATTGGGATCTTAGGGGCTTAAGAGAAACTTTTCTTTTTTTTTTTAAGATTTATCTATTCATCTTTAGAGACAGAGTGTGTGTGGGTGCAGTGGGGAGGGGCAAAGGGAGAAGGAATCTAAAGCCAGCTCCCCGCTGAGCACAGAGCCTCTCCCGGGACTTGATCCCACCATCCGGAGATTCTGACCAGAGCTGAAACCAAGAGTCAGATGTCCAACTGACTGTACCACCCATACGCCCCTCTCAAGAGAAACTTTTGCCTCTCCCTTAACTACCTAGAAGAATCTAAATTGGGAGTCTTTCCCAGAATAAGGGTTATTACCAGAAATAAACTTTATCTGGCTCATCTATATGGGAGGGCAAACATCTTACTACTAAACATCTACCCTCATTGCCCTGTGAGATGCATTCCTTTCCTCTGAAATCCCAGACCCCTTCCCCTTTGTCCTTAGTTCAGGGTGACACAATATACCTCATGTTGCTTGACTGTCTTTGGAATTTCTATGCTTGTGTGGATTCCCTGTACCTATGCTATTAAATTTTATTTTCTCCTGTTAATCTGTCTCATGTCAGTTTGATTCTTAGTCCAGCCAGAGGGACCCTTAAGAGGGCAGGAATTCATGTCCTTGGCACCAACATGGACACGTCATTATCACCTAGAGTCCGTACTTTGGGTTTGGGTTTATTCTTGTCGTTGTATGTTCTCTGGGTTTGGACAAATGCTTAAAGACATGTGTCCACCATCACAGAATCATACAGAACAGTTTCACTGCCCGGAAAATCCTCTGTGCTCCATCTGCTCATCCCTTCCTTCCCCTCAGCCTTTTCAGACTGACTTCTTTCCCTTGGTAATATGCATTTAAGGTTCCTCTGTGTCTTTTCAGGGCTTAGCAGCTCATTTGAGAGTTCTTTAAAATGCAAATCAGCCGTCTTTGTCCTCCTTCCTGCTCTTTCTGTTCTGCCCACACACGAACTCCTTCTGTCCTGTGTACTTGCCCCTCTGCCTCTGGCCACGACTTTGGCTCTGCCAGTCCCCTCTACTTACTCACTTTTGCTTCCTCTCTGCGTTCGGCTAACTCTCATCCTTGGTAAGCATCTTTTCATCAGGAGAGCCTCCCCTGCTCTCTCTCTGGATTAAAACCACCTGTCTGAGACCCTTTCATTCAGTACATGGGAGATGAAACCTTTGGGTGTGTGATGAATGTCTGTCTCCCTTATGTGACATTAAGCTCCTGGAGGACAGGAGGCATGTCTGGTTTTGCTCCAGCACCAAGCATTGCATTTGGGGCGTGATACATGCTCATGAACTATTTGTTGACTGCGTAAATGTTGACCAAATCTAGTTAGCTCTGAATCTTACAGACCTGCTGTTTCTTTTATATTATTCCAAATATCACCGTGCGGTGACATCCGAGACCTGATCTGGTCCCTGTTCCAGAACACCTGTTTGGTTAAGATACGTCTTACTTCTTTCTTTGTATTAGATTTATTCATTTCACCAAATTATGCTCTTTATTTACAAAGACCATTGAATTGAGATAAGAGATAAATGAAAAGAGTGTGGGCTTTTTTTTTTTTTTTTTGTAGTTGTATTTCTCCCAGATTGAATTTCCCAGGAACATGATGAATATTTATTACAGCAGTCACCAGCCCACTCAACACCAGTTGCTGGCTTTGTAGGCATCACCTTGATGATGCTAACCAGTCACTCTTTCTTTTTAAGTCATTTGGCCAATAATTTCCATCTAGGGTTTTGGATAAGAAAGGAAAACCATCATCTTATTTGCAAATAAATCCCTTATTTGCCCAGAGTGCTCAAGAAGACATTGCCCAGAGGAGGAGGATTCATTCGAACTGGCCAGGCATTCCAGCATGTACTTGTACCTGTTGTCTGTAGCACTTTGGGGCAGACATTAATCAAATCCTTGACAGAGGTTTGTGGGATATTAATGTTGGTTGAGGATCCAACCCACAGTCTCTTTTGAGTGGGAGGAAAAGCCCAGCTAAGGCTGAATGAATCTCATGGTAATTTAAGTGGAAAGGACTTAGCACTTCTACTGTATCAGGGATGAAATTAAAGAAAAAGGATACCTTTGAGAGGTGATCCCTCTTTTCGTCAGTGGTGGAGCTGAGACTACAATTTAGGACTCCTGGTTCCCAGTTCAGATGTAGAAAATCTTGCCTAGTTTGCCAGAAAGATCCAACTCCTAGATGCTGAATAGAAAATCCCATCCATATCCAGTGGCACTGAGTACGTGCAAATTTGACAGTGTGTTCAGGGATTGAAGAGTGTTTCTTTTATTCAGATAGATGGTGAAGACATGGGCTTCCTTGCCAGAGTGGGCTGAAAATTTGCAGTAAAACCTGTCTTCCTTCCTGTGCTAGCTCAAAGCAAGGTACCCAAAGTGGCAGGGAGACTGGGCTCTTACCTTCTCAGAAGTTCACACTTCGGGCACCTGGGTGGCTTAGTTGGTTAGGCAACTGCCTTTGGCTCAGGTCATGATCCTGGAGTCCCGGGATCGAGTCCCAAGTCAGGCTCCCACCTCCTCAGGGAGTCTGCTTCTCCTTCTGACCTTCTCTCCTCTCATGCTCTCTCACTCTCTCTCTCTCTCAAATAAATGAATAAAATCTTTAAAAAAAACAAAAAAACCCAAAAAAACCAGAAGTTCACACTTCAAAAGGGATGAATTCCAGGGGCGCTTGGGTGGCTCAGTGGGTTAGGGCCTCTGCCTTTGGCTCGGGTCATGACCTCAGGGTCCTGGGATTGAGCCCCGCATCGGGCTCTCTGCTTTCCCCTTTCTCTCTGCCTGCCTCTCTGCCTACTTGTGATCTGTCTCTCTCTGTCAAATAAATAAATAAAATCTTAAAAAAAAAGAAGAATGAATTCCAAAACTTTGCAAGAACGTTTCTGTGCTGTAAAACGGGCAAGAGGCTTATTGACCTTAAAGAGATTTACAGACATACCGACCGAAAGGTTAGAGAAAGGATTTATAACTGCTAGGTTGCTCATGGAAATGTTCTGGCAAGAGGAAGGGGGAAGTGGTCACTTTCCATTTTAACAGCCTGGAAAATTCTTTTTTTCCCCTTTGCAGGTGATACCCAATAAAATCTATGGTGGCTTTATTTTTATCAGTCAGTTTTTCCCACAAAATGTTATTATAAAGGTAACACAGTTTCACTGTAAAGAGATTGCTAAAGTTAAAAAAAAAAATTATAAGGAAACTCAGAATCCTCCTTTGAGGTTCACTCTAAAAGGATGAACTAAATCTGGGACTGCTTGGAAATTATGTAAATATCCTGTTATAATTAACAGTGAACTCTTTTGTATTTTTCCATCATTAAAGCCAGCTGAGTATAATTGAATAAAATGTATATACCAAAAGAAATATCTAGTCTAGTTGCAAGAGAACTAAAGGAAGCAATTGTAATTATCATTAACTTTCTATTCACCATATCGACCTAACACCTTTATTTATGTAGCAAAATACCAGTAAGTGGAAGGCATAAGAAGGATGATGTCACAAAGGAAAGGACAGCCTGAGAACTTGAGGTTACCCCTTCTATTTTTTTCCATTTGTTTTCTCAGAGATCCAGATCTGCATTCCCTGCCCGACACCACCCAGTGACCATCACTGCTGCCTTCATTTATCCTGTCCCTGGTTCTGCCTTACACTGAGGACAGAATGACCCTTCCATCTGACAAATCAGATTATTTGCTATCTCTTCCTCCTCAGTTCAAAAAATATTTACTGTTCAAAAATTTAAAAAAATATTTACTTGTTCAAAAAATATTTACTGAGCATCTATCATGGGCCAGCCCCTAGTCTAGGAAGTGGGATCCGACTATGAAGACAGGCGTGATCCCCCCAATGGTGTTCTTCTCTTGACTCGCTTCCTCTTTGCCCACTTCCTCTTCCATCGTTACCCTTGTCTGACTACTTGAGGCTCCAAAACAAAGACCCCTCTGTATTTATTTCATCTTTGTGTTCTGAGGATCTGGCATGGTGGCCCATATTTCATACACTTCTCTGTAATAAATGAATGAATTCTCCTTTATTGAAATTATTTAATGAGAGCCTGAATGCTAGAGCTGTTGTAGAAGAAATTAAAAAAAAAAAACAAAAAAACCTCATTGGAATCTTTCCAGTTTTATCTATGGTGTTTTATTTCTGCTTATTAAGATATGAGCCAATATAATAATAAAGTTATTACAAAAATAAATAAAAGAGGAAGTAAACTCTTCCACATAGTTAACTTCCAGAGATAAGTACAGTTCATGATTTGATGTGTACTCCTCCAATTCATTATTCTTTTTTTATGTAGCTATGTCTATCTATATTCACACCTACATATGTATATTTATATCCTACATATAATTTAAAAATCCAAACAGGATCATAGTAGTCAAATGAATCTTCAACTGCTTTATCCCCTCCCCCATTCGATAGTATATCTTGACTTGAGTTTCCTCTAAATCCTTTTCCAATTTTAAATTGTATGCTTCTGAATCAAAGCCAGAAGCTCACTTATTTTTATTAACTAGTTCTCATTATTATAAAGGAAATCCATATACATGGCAAGTGTCTTTAACAGCATGGAAGGGAATAAAATGAAATGTAAAGCCTCCCTCCTCTTCACAGCCTGTTCCACTCTCCAGAGTTAACCGTTTTTAACAGTCTCCGGAGTATCCTTTCAGAAATTTCCAGGGCAGATAAATATATATGTACACACACACACATGCATGCACACACACACATCCATAAAAAGAACTCACTTTTTTCACTTGTTATATAATTCACTGGAAAGAATTCCAAGTATTTAACAACTTTATCTTGGGTAGATTTCTCTTAAAGAAGCCCCTGGCAAAGCAATAAAATCATCATTCAGATCTGGAAATGGTCAAATACTCAATTACCAAGCCATGGCACAAACTGCCTGCCTTTCTCTAAAAGGCATTCCTCTCTTCTCTATTAAGAGGTCTGTTAGGTTATTGCCGGACAGGCTTCCCAGAATAAAAACTACATTTCCCAGGCTCCTTTGTGATAAGGTATGTCCATGTGACTACATTTTGTCCAATAGGACGTGAGAGGAAATGCTGGTGGAGAGCTTCTTGGTTTTGCCTTATAAAGTAAGCTGTGTTTCTTCCTTTTGTCATTTTTTCTCCTTTCTCCTGATTGGAATGTGGACTTTGGTCCAGGAGAACAAGGAGAGCACCTTAGAAATGAAAACACCGTAAAAATGAAAGGCTCCAGGGGTCCTAATAGCTTTGCAAAGCAGAACTGC
The DNA here is from genome assembly GCA_028533885.1 of Nasua narica. Classification (NCBI taxonomy): domain Eukaryota; kingdom Metazoa; phylum Chordata; class Mammalia; order Carnivora; family Procyonidae; genus Nasua; species Nasua narica. The sequence continues at coordinate 7,645,337 of CM052805.1, read as the reverse complement.
TAAAGCTGCTTGCATTTTGGGGGGAAAAAAATACTTTTGTGTTTGTTCTTACAAGCCATTGTAATTTAGAGTTTCTTTTATTCATAGGCGAGTATCTGTCCTTACTGTGAGCATTATTATGAGATATGATTTCCCTGTCCCTAGGCCCATTTTTCTGAATGAAAGGAAACACCAGTGATGAGGATAGAAGTAGAAAGTGTTCACTTTTAGCCCAGCAGGCTGACCAGAGGCCTGCATAGTTTCGATGAGGATCAAGTACATGCTGGGTGTTACACTCTTAAAGATTTTTATTTATTTATTAGAGAGCGAGAGACTGAGAATGAGAGGGGAGAAAGTCAGAGGGAGAAGCAGACTTCCCACAGAGCCGGGAGTCCGACATGGGACTCGATCCCGGGACTCCGGGATCATGACCTGAGCCAAAGGCAGTTGCTCAACCAACTGAGCCACCCAGCTGCTCTGGGTGTTACACTCTTAAAAGGGTCTCACAACTGCTTATACATCTCACTAATAGTTAATATCAAACTGAATGATAAGTACCAGAGAAATCATGTGAAAGTAGTTTTATGAGTGGAAATTCAAAAAGACATTTATGATCTAATATTCCCTGCATGTCCCCTTCCTCTTGAGTACTAAGTGAAGGTGCTTCATACAGCAAAGGTGCAGCCCTTTCTGCCCATGGGTCCTGTCCCTGTGCTACTTAAATAAACTTACTAAGTTACACCATATGACATCGCAAGAATTCGTTCTTGGCTGTTGTGCTTGATAACCCAACAACGTCAGGATTAAATTATGAATGTTTTCCATTCATATCACGTGAATGATGGTTAAAATTATTCTGGGGAGGTTAATTCCAAGGGAGAAGAATGTGAACTTTAGGGGCGCCTGGGTGGCTCAGTGGGTTAAAGCCTCTGCCTTCAGCTTGGGCCCTGATCTCGGGGTCCTGGGATCGAGCCCCACATCAGGCTCTCTGCTCAACGGGGAGCCTGCTTCCTCCTCTCCTTCTGCCTGCCTCTCTGCCTACTTGTGATCTCTCTCTCTGTCAAATAAATAAATAAAATCTTTTATAAAAAAAATGTGAACTTTAACAAGGGGAGAAAAAAAGCAATTTCTCCCCCAACTTCATCCTTACTTTCCTCCTCAGAAAACAAGGACAGGACCAGAGGGGGCCCTTTGAACAGAAGACTTTTTGCTTACGGTACATTTCCCAATTAGCCAGTAGCAGATTTTCTGCTCATTTGCCTCTGAACACGGTGACTTTCCTTGGAGGCAGTTGACTTTCCAACAGAAACTGAGATTAATAGAGACAGGCAGCAAGAAGAAGACATTTTAAATAGAAGAGTAGCCAAAGCAGAAAGGGTGAAGATCCTGGTACATACGTTTCCCTGTTGTCTGTTTGCATTATGAGTCACATCCTTGAAAGCTGGAAGGAAGTTCATGTCCCCAGCTCCTGACCGAGTGTCAGACTTGATTATTGCCTGGTGAGAAGTTCCACATCTTTGTCTTGACCAGACTTGGGAGCAGTAGAGAAATGGGACCACGGGATAGCCCCGGCATAGGGATAGTTGGAGATTCATTGAGAGGACCAAGGGGCAGAGACCCATTATCATGTACAACAAAAATAGTATTAATATGGGGTTAAGGTTTGCTAAGGAGAACCATCTAAAACTTGGAAATAAGGCAAAAAGATGAACACAACCTGCTAGAACATCTAAAGAACCTACCTAAGCTTAGTTGACACCCTGGGGTAATGCAACTCTATTTGCACAACTAATGAGTACCAAGATATCTTATCATTGTATAGAATTAATAAGGTGAAGGTTTTTCTTTTCTGTCTCAAAGAGATGATTAATCCAAAGGTTATGGTTCTATTGCCCTGTAGGATATTAACCAGTTTTATGTCTAATTTGGTAATAGCAATTCTATCTCAGCATCTTTTTTTTTTTTTTAAGGATTTACAACATTTCAATTTCTCGCAGTAAAAATTGATGAAGTTTTAGAAAATAAGTGAGGTTCGGTGGGGTGAGTTCCAGAGCCAAGAAAGCCAAGAAAGAATTCCTGAGACATCTTTGGTGCAAAATGGTGGTTTATTGAAGCATGGGGACAGGATTCGTGGGCAGAAAGAGCTGCTGCACTGGGGTTACGAGGTGTGGCTGATTATATACTATGGGGTTGAGGGAGGTAAGGAAAAAGGGAGGGTTTGAAAGAACTTTCATATGCTAAGGAGGACCTAAAAGATACCAGAGGCCTTGTTGCCATTGTCAAGTTAAGGTTCTTTTTCCTTTTAGTAAAGCATTAACAGTGAAATAGTTGGAAGCTTCATGGAGAAATGTCACACTCCTGCTATCATGGGTCCTTATCAATGAGCTTTAGGTTTAGAAGAAATTTAACTTTATTTACATTTCCCTCTGCCTCAGCCTCCCTGAATTTTATGGAGAGGAGGATGACGTTAGGGTTTCAGGGTTATATGGGTCTCTCGAAGTTAGGCTAATGATAAGAAAGCTTCTTCCTTGTAAATCACTAGGACATTTGTAAACTGAGGGAGACTCAGGTCTTGCAGGATTGTGATCTCTATAAGTTAACTATTCGTTTTTCCTTGAGGGCAGCCGGGAATGCCTGAGGAATGTCACATATATCCCATGGCGTGGGGGGGGGGGAGGGTAGGGGGGGTGGGGGAGGTGTTGCGGGTGTCAGCTTCTGCTTTGTCCTCAGCTTGCCTTCTGTTCCCTCATCAATATAGTCTTGTCATTATTTTGCTTCTCTCATAAATAAGTTAAGTAAGACTTAGACACATGTATAGTATAATATCTATTTGAATGAGAATTATATTAAAAAAAGCTTTTTGGAGACTTAGGCTTTGATGGAGTATAAGGTTTGGCCTCAGCCATCCTGGTTTTGAGGACTGGGTCTGACACTTTAGCTCCATGATCAGAAGCATGTTGTTTAACCACTTTGGCCTCATTCATAAGAAAAAGGGTAAGAATAGAGCCAATTTCATAGTGGAGCTAGGATGACAACTACATGAAGGCTCTTAGCGCCATGACTAGCTCAAAGTACAAATCTGTTAAGGCAGCCATTATTGTAGGTGCCAGGAGTTGTGTGACACAGAATGAGGCAGAAAGCTCCGCCCCTCACTTCTGCCTCCAGCCCTCTCTCTGCTCTTTGAGTCAGCCTCTACCCAGCCATGATAGCAGGAGGTCTTTTATAAGGCAACTCAAGGTGGAGAAGGGAAAGATGCATTTATAGCATGATGAAGCCCAGGTGTTGGGAGGAGACCGTGCCTGGCCTCCTGGGAGGTCTGACTGTTGTGTAGATTCTCTGCCTTAAACTAGGTAAGAGGCCTTTTTCCTTCGTCCCCCAGCCTCTTCCCCCAGGGTTCCCAGGTCCCCTTCAAGTCTATTCTAGGGAACCAGATGCAATGTAAACACTGAAAACTGGCCCAAGGCACGGAAGGCCATCACAGGGATTTGGGGAGTTGAATGCTCATTGGAAAGACTCTGCCAGGTGGGTTGGGGGTTTAGGGAACTAATTTGAGGTAACTCCCAAGACAAGGAAGCCATGCCAGGGATTGAGCATCCTGGCCCAGATTTCCAGACAAATGAGTGACTGAGGCAGGATTTGAACTCACTCACTGAGAGAACTGAAAGAGGCAGAGGAGGGTCTCCACTCACTTTCCCCACTTTCCTGCAGAAAGTGCAGGGGAGAAAAATATTTTCTCCTCTATCCTTAGTTCTTGGCTGAGACACTCCCCTCCCCCACTGTCCCCTGTAATAAAGACAGATGAAGAGGAAAAAGCCAAATTTAATTATGTATGTATGGAAGCCCCACAAAAATATAAGATTCAAAGAAGTGATCAAACCAGGGGGCTTTTATACCTTTTAGACAAAGGAACAGCCTATGAAGGATTGACGAGACAAAGGGATTCCGGCTAGGGGTAATAGAATGAAGTGAAGAAGTAACAAGTTTTGTTTGTTCGTGCAGTCTTCTTGGCCTTAAATTCCCTGTCTCTGGTGATAAGGATGCCTTCTACCCTCCTGCCCAGGGAGGGTACCTTTCACTTGGGTGATTTATCTCCTACTGTCAGGGGGACATAAGAGAGAGTATTTTTTTGTACTGGCTATTTCTGAAACACTTTTAATTCAAAAATAATCAGTCAAAACGGAGTATTTTGGGGTGACATTCTGAACCCTTACAAAAGCAACTATATCCTCTAGAAAAGATCTTTATATTCTTTTGGACCTGAAAACATTTAAAAATTATTATTATTATTAAAATAAAATCCCATAGACACTTAATTTTTTGATCTAAAAAAGTTGACTTTTTTTAGGGGGTGGGGGGAAGGGCAGAGAGAGAGGGAGAAACAGATTCCCCGCTGAGCGGGGAGCCTGTTGTGGGGATTGATCCCAGAGATCATGACCTGAGCTGAAGGCAGATGCCCAACTGACTGAGCCACCCAGTTGCCCCAAATCTAGTTGACTTTTATTTAGGAATTAATGAATTGGGAAGCATCCAGTCTAGAAAACAGAAAGTAGCTCTGAAGGCTGGACAAAGCAACAGGGTTTGATAACCGAAGGGAAGCAGAAAGAAGGAAGTTTGCCTGGGCGAACACTGATTGCTTACTGCAAAATGACCTTCCTTATTTGGAATAGCAAGGAACATTTTGGTTGGGTTAGGTGCCCAGCTAAGCAGGCAGGCTCTGAGTGCCTGGCTTAGATTTTGGTTTGCTTATGCAGGCTGCTAAGGTATTAGCATCACCCCCTTGTTTAATTTATTTAATGTTGTTATTATTGCAACGAACTATGCAGCTATTATTGCAACGAATGAACGATTATGCAACGAACTATTATTGCAACGAACTATTGCAATGAAGTATGGGTCAGCAAGCATTTTCTTTAGAGAGCCAGTAAGTAAATCTTTTAGTCTTTGTGGGCCATGCAGTTTTTGTTGCAAACACTCAATTCTACCATTGTGGCAGGAAAGTAGCCATAAACAATATATAAATAAGTAGATGTGCTGTGTCCCACCGAAACGTTACTCACAGAAACAGGCTGCAAGCTGGATTTGGCCTGGGGGATGGAGTTTGCTTTGCCATAATGTCCTTTCGTTGCTAAGGACATGAGAAAGTGTAAGTTATTTTGAACCTTCATAGCAACCTGTGGCCCCAGAGTATTATTCCCACTTACAGATGAGGAAATTATGGCTTGGGGCAGAGCAAAGTCACCTTTCTGAGGCTTCATGGCTAGGAGGTAGAAGAGTTGGGATTTGAACTTAGTGAGGACTGCTCCAAAGACCACGCTCCACTGAGTAATATGAAGTCACATGCTAGATGTAAATATCATATATTTGCCTATATACACATATGTGTGTAAATATGTATATATAACTATATATATAGTTATATAAAATAAGTAAATAGGTAAATATATAGGCTTCCAGGTGATAAAACTGATTTTAACTGATACTAAAACACACACACGTGCACACACACACACACAACATCAAATGCTGTAATTAAAAAGTTCATAAAACTTCAGGCATGGCTGGATCTAGGTGCTTAAATGATGAAATAAAGATCCATTAGCTTGAGCCAGCCTTCCAGGCTAGCAAACCCAGGAAAAAAAAATAAGCATTTCCCAATAATTTGCCAAATATTTTCAGTCCTGGGACTAATGCTGATTATTTCTGCCTAGTTCCTATATTCCCTCTTGAGTACAGAGCAGGAAAATGAGGATGCTGTTATCAGAAGAAAGAGGGATAGATGCTGGGAAGGCAGAAATACATCCTTCCATGACATCTGCGCATTCATGACTCATCCAAGGCCTGGGACACAGCCTAACAATCCATTTGGCTTTGGATTTACTTTCTGAGAGCTCATAGGTCAGGGATGGCTCAAAATTTCTGGAATATCATTAGGATAATTGAATTATGAATTCAAGGTGGAGAGAAGAGTCAATTAGATACGATGACTAATTACCAATGAGCCTGACTTCTGTTCGAATTAGAGAATCTTGAAAGGAGAATGGAGATATACTCATTGGATTTGCTTCCAAAACATGGTCCTATACATGCCTTTTTTACTGTAAGTTTGTTGGTGATTTTTTGGCCTCCCTACTTTGTTTTTAGTCAGTGCATTACACTTTCCTTTCAGAGATCTGCCTCCCCATAGTACACAGCCTTGTGAGGACCATTCCCTGGCCACAGATGCACATGTGACCCACCCCAAGGGAATTTGCTCCATGGTGTCAAAAAAACAATGATTCTGATGCTTGTTGAAGAACAGTTCCAAGGAGTTTATTCAAGGGACCACTGCAGTGGGACTTGGCAGTAGAAGAGAGAGATTGGGCTCACCTCCAAAGGCAGCATGAAATATGGGGATTTAAAGCAAGGAGTAGGTGGAAGAAAGTAGGGTAATTCTTGCTAAACTGACCTAACAAGATTCTTGATGAAGGCAGCCCAAGGTGAGTAGATAGCCCCCTGGGGAAGGTGGTAGGTGAGGAGTTTGATCAAATGAAGAAGGTGTGGGTTCAGGCTAAACTACTTGACAGGATTTTTGCTCAAATGAGGCAATGCAGTGGTGAGCAAGGACACCCAGAGTTTGGGGCCCAGTTGGGAGGAGGTGTCACAGGAACCTAACTACAGTTTGGCTAAGGACAGAGCCTTGGGCAGTGGCCAGGGTTCTACATTTTGAGGATAGTGTTAAAAGATAAACTGAAACAGGGTGCGTAGGTGGCTCAGTCAATTAAGTGTCTGCCTTCAGCTCATGTCATGAGACTGGGGTCCTGGGATGAAGCCCCACGACGGGCTCCTTGCTCAGTGGGGAGCCTCCTTTTCCCTCTGCCAGCTGTTACCACTCATGATCTCTCTCTCATTTACTCTCTATCTCAAATAAGTAAATAAAATCTTTCAAACAAAAAAAAAAAGGTAAACTGAAGCATATTAAACACTTCAAGAGCTTATTTGAGCAAAACTTGACTTGAGGTAGGCCACATCCAATCTAGCAGACAGAAAGGCACTCCAAGGAGCTGTACAAAATGAACGACTTTCAGAGGCAGAAGGGAGCAGGAACAAGGAAGTTATACTAGATAAAAAGCAGATTAGTTATTGCAAGATCACTTTCCTTTGGCGGATGGCAGGGTCTGTCGGGCAGAGGACCTCATTAGTGCTGACCACATGATTCCCGACTGACTGGCTTAAAATTCCATTTCTGGGAAAAGCCAAAACTGTGATGAAAGTTCGGTCTCGGTTTGGTTACATGAAGTTTAGCATAAGCAACTCCACTTTGGGCCTGCTGTCCTGTTTTCAACAGCAGTAATACAAAGATTGGGGAGATAATGTGGCCCTGTAGAGCTGCCCCGATTCCTATTGTTTTGAGCCCAATTCCACAACCTTCTTTCTGATTCTTCAGGTTACCCGGTATCTCCTCCATTCTTTCCTTTTCGTCATGAGCTTGCCAGAGCAAATTTCTAGTAATTGCACCCAAAGAACATAACTAATGTAACGGCAGCTTGCAACGTGATCTCAGCATGTTCGTTGACTCTCGTGTGTTAGTTTCTTCCTCTGTAAAGTGAGACTATGAATCCCTACTTGATGGGTTGGTGTAAAGATTCAAAATAAAAGGCTTAGGGGAATGACGGTATGTTTCATGTTAATGAATGACTTTTAAATTGGGGATCCATGGATAGGCTCCCAGGAGTCAGTGCATCTACCAGAATTCATAGGCCGAATTGTTGTTTGCGTAAGGTTATATGCATATACAATTACTTAATTTAATTTTTTTTGTTGAGAAGAGGGTTCATGAGATTTTTCCAAGTGGTCCCTCACCCCAAATTATGTAAAGGCCCACCCCTTTTGCAGGGCTGGACCATGAGCTTTGTGAAGTCAGTTTCCCTGTGTCCCAATTTCCTAGCACAGTGCCCGCCACTGAGTACGTGAGTCAATCAACAAATACCTGTTGAGTGAATAAGAGAAAAACTTTAAATGCTCTGAACTTTGGTTTCCACCTTTATAAAACCGGATACTTGCAGAGTTGTCTCTGAAATTCATTTGAACCATTTCATTGGACCACATGACCGAGGGTCCCTATAATTATATATCCCTGAGAAGTGAAATGGCATGCCTAAGAGAGTAAAAACCAGGGCTCTTGTACATAGTTCAGTGCTTCTATACACACAGGATGCTAACTTGGCCTAAAGCCTTCTACTCCTATGGAAAGTCTGGTGTTTGCAAGGGCTGTTGCCAGGTATGACTGAGATGGGTGGTGGGCAGGCGTCAATGGTTAGGTCCTTTGGGAAGGCAGATACAGGGATAAGGCTGATCAACGGGTGATATGTTCTTCTGGTCCCTCCAAGAAGTGGCATTCAAATTTGGGAAGTCTTAGTTGATTTCTCTTCCCCAGAGTATCCCGTCATTCAGAAGTGAGATACCTTTGTTTTCTACGGATCACAGTGGCAAAGGTGGTAGTGAGCCCAGAGCTGGAGTGTGGGTCTGTGTGAAGGGGACCTGCTTGTGCTCTGTGGGTGTCCCTGAAAGTGGCTAAGGCTTCGAAGGAAGGACAACTTGATGACCTGGATCAGAATTCTAAGGGTGCAAACCTTTTTTCTCGCTCCCAGAATTTCAGTTACCAAAAAATCGATTTTCATCTTAAAACGTTTCTTTCAGTTTCAAAATTTTATGTAATTTTCACTTTGAGATCTATGTAAATTTCACTTTTCCTCGAGAAAATTTTGTTAGCACAGAGAGTTGATGTGTCAAGTCAGACTCCTGTGAATCATAAAGCTAACCTAACATAATCCTAACTGGTGATTAAAAATTACAAGCAAGATATACGTGCCCATGTTACATTCCACTATGGAAGAGCCCAGATATGTCAGCTGCAGCTTGCTAATCGCTCTGAGTTGGATTTGGTCTAATCTGGAGTACCCAGGGAACGGGTCTGGATCGTTGTCTTCAGAGGGAGCAATTTTGGCTTTGTGGTTTCCCCGTATGAAAACTCAGTTTGCGTGATTGTTTGTCCTATCTAATTTGGTCAACCACTGTTGGTGAGTCTGATTCATTAATGTGGATATCAAGAGATGTTTTACACTCTTGGTGGCCTCAGGTGACTTTTTGAATCTCCTGAAGTTGTTGATTAGTTAAAAACAAACTTCAGGCTTCCAGGATGCATGCTTATATGAAGAAGGGAGTTAGTACTTACTGATCTTGATTATTCTCATGTTCTAAAGAGAAAATATGTCTTATTTAGCACCTCTGTCTTGTAAATGTATCATTTTTGTCCTGCTTGATGGTCCAAATCCCATCAAGATATGATTTAGGGACACAGAATTTAGGAAAAAATAAAACTCCTTCTTGGTTAAATGCCAAGAGTATGTTGAAAGATCCAAAGTAAACCATTCAAGTCTCAGTCTCCTTCCACTCTCTGAACCTGTGCTCCAACCCCAGACTGCCTCTTGTGACTTTGGAAAGTTATAGTTCTGCTGAGCCCTCAAGTGAAACCAGGTGGAAGATAGAAACATTTCTCTAATCATTATTAGTGATAAGAATGGCTAACACTTATGGGTACTTGGATCCTGTGATAAGACCAGTACCCACATCATCTTGGTTCTCTAAATGATCCTGTGAATTAGGTTCTATGAGTTATTCCCATTCTACAGTCCAGGAAAGTGAGGCTCAGAGAAATTGTGTCACTCCTCCATGCTGCCCCCATTAGCCTACCATTCTCATTCTGAACAAGAACATAAACTTCCTTGCTTTCAGATAACAACTATTCAGTCCTCTCCCTCTTACCAGCCTCCTCTTCACCCCCAGTTGAATCCAGGGTAACTGAGAAAAGCTATCAAGATTTGTTTCCAATCTGGGATCCCTGGGTGGCTCAATTGGTTAAGATTCTGCCTTCGGCTTGAGTCATGATCCCAGGGTTCTAGGATCGAGTCCCGCATCGGGCTCCTTGCTTGGTCGGGAGCCTGCTTCTCCCTCTGCCTGCCGCTCCCCCTGCTTCTGCTGTCTCTCTCTCTGACAAATAAAATCTTTAAAAAAAAAATTTGTTTTCAGTCTAACATTGAAAGTATAGAAGTATACTGTATACTGAAAGTATGCTTTCAGTATACTTTCAGTATACAGTATACTTCAGTATATAGTATACTGAAGTATAGAAGTACAGTGTACATGGGTTTCATTGTGATATTTTGCAATTTTTCTTAGGTTTTCAGTTTTTTTCATAATAAAAAGCTTAATTAAAAAAATACACAAAAAGAATCCAAAGCAGGGACTCAAAACAGATATTTCCACATGCGTGTTACCAGCATTATTTACAATAGCCAAAAGGTAGAAAGAACCCAGATGTCCATCGATGGATGAATGGATAAACACAATGTGGTCTATCCATACAACGAGTATGTAGCCTTAAAAAGGAAGGAAATTCTGGTATGTGATACAGCATGGATGAACTTTGTGCTAGATCAAATAAGCCAGACACAAGAGGACAAGTATTGTATTCTCCACTTATATGGTACTCAGAGTAACCAAATTCATAAAGACAAATGTAAGACAGTAATTACCAGGGGCAGGAGGGGGAAGGGATAATGGGAGTTATTTTTAATGGGGACAGAGTTTTCAGTTTAGACTGTTGAAAAGTTCTAGGGACAACAATGTGAATGTACTTCCATGCCACTAAACAACGGTTAAAATAGTAAATTTTATGTTACGTATGTTTTACCACAATTAATAATAACTATGAAAAAGACAACAGCAAAAACATTTGGCTTCAAAAGGACTGACTCACTCAACAGGTATTTATTGAGCATTAGTAGACCTGGTAACCTTAGTGCAAGTCACTTCTTTCCTCTTGGAGCTAACAGTTGACTAGGGGAGACAGACATTACATAGATAGCCCCGAGAATAAAAGCATAATCCAAAAGTCAGGTCGTTAACACAGAACCTTTTTGTTACCTGCTGTTATGTTGGAATGGTAATTCTGGCCCTTGCTTCCCTGATTATAACTTTCAGGATCACAAGGAGTGCCTTATTTTGTTTATTTTTCACAACAGCAGCTGGAGTGGCCTTCGGAAATGTCAGATCATGTGACTCCCTCGCTGGGAGCCTGCCAGTGAGGTCTCAGCACCCTGGAAATAGAGGCAGAGCCCTTCCTGTGGTCTGCCAGGCCCCAGGGACCTATCCCTGCCCTTCACCCAGTGAGCCTCCTGGGAAGGAATTGTTCCGGCTGGTCTGTCCTCTGCCCTCCTTCCGCTGGGGAAGCCAGGGGAGAGAAGACAATAAAAGGAAGAAAGGATAAGGTCAGATCTCCTAGTGAACAAGCTCCTTGCTCCTCCTGCTCGTATTCACCACGGGAAGATAAGGGCCCGTCCTCATCAGTAACACAGGGCTCTGTGATTAGAACCCCTACCCCTCCGTTTAATATTCTGTATCACCATTGTGAAATTCTTTAATCATTTTTGGACACAGCGTCCTTCGTTTTCTTGTTGTACTGGGTCTGGCATTGTGTCACCGGTCCTGGTGCTTGTTCTTGGTGTAGAATGCTTTCAGCAGACTACACCTGGCTGGTTGAATTTATGTCTGGTAAACAAACTTGGAATTAATGGACTTCTGGAAAATGTTCTTGTCAACCCTATAAGGATTGGAGTATAAAATAAAGAGGTAGTCTTTCCTGCATCACTTAGAGGCCACAGATGTAAATCCCGGACTGGGGTGTGTCCTTATGCACAAGGAAGGACTCGAGGAGTTGGACTGGCAATCCCAGACTCCTCCTGGCTTCAGCTGGCTCTCAGGGACACCTGTATCTTTTGCATTGTTAGTAGAGCCAGCTTTTGGGTAAGATCTCTGTTACGGGCTGAACGTATGTATGGCCAACTCCCCCACCCAAAATCCCCAGTGTGGCTGTATTTAGAGAAAGGGAGTAGTTACATTACCTTCCCGCACAAAGGGGAGGTCATGTGAGCACCCAGTGGTGGGTGGCCTCCTCCTCCTCAAGGGGAGAGGTCTCGGGATGAATCTAACCTCCAGCATCTTTGAACTATTATTTCCGGCTTCTAGGAAAAGTGAGAAATGTCTGTCTGTCTTTAAGCCATCCGGTCTATGGTATTTTGTCATGGCAGCCAGAGCTCGGATAAGGTCTGCATCCCGTGGCACTGATTTGGCAATCCCACCTTTGTGCACTCTCCCCTCGCTTGGCTCCGTTATTGGAGCTAGCTCCCTCTCCAGTTACTCTTTATCCCCTTCTCATTTTTCTTCAGACCATCTGTCACTCTCTGATACCGCGTTAGGTGTTGTGTTCCTTTCCTGAGGCTGCACAGCAAACAGAGAGGCTGAGGAACAACGCACGTGTATTCTCTCATAGCTCCAGAGGCCAGAGGGGTGAAGTCCAGCTGTCGGCTGGGCCACTCTTCCTCTGGAGGCTCCCGGGGACTGTCTTTCCTTGCTTCTGTCCTCGCTGGCTCCTGGTGGCGGCCAGCAGTCCTGGTATTCCTTGGTTTACAGATGTGTCCCTCCAGTCTCTGCTTCTGCCTTCACACGGCCTTCTCCCCTGTGCATCTGTGCCCCAATTTCCCACCTCTTAGAAGGACATCAGCTGTGGGGTTTATCGCCCACCCTAACCCTGAAAGACTTCATCTGAACTTGACATAAACCAAGGGCTTGTTTCCAAATAAGGTCATCTTCACAGGTACTGGGTGTTGGGACTTGAACTTATCTTTTAGAAGGACATAAGTCTACCCATTACAGACATGAGTTTGTTTTGTTTGTTTTTTACCCTGCCCCTTCCCCCTAGGATATAAGCTTCCACGGAGGCAGCCCTGGGCCTCTTCTTCCCTTGCCTCAAGCCTCGGGGTCAGGAGCAGTGCTTTCCATACAAAACAGTTGCTCAGAAACAGTTTGTTGAATTAATAAGTTTTCGATTCAGATACAAATATTTGGATGAAAGTTCTGGCACCGACACCTCCCCAACCTCACTCTCCCTCCCACAGTTTAGGACGTGTGCCCTGAGAATAGCAGCGACCTTGGAAAAGCCCTGGAAAAAATGGTCCTACCTCGAGGTTTTTGAAAATTTTCAACCAGAGCAAGAAAGAGCTTGTAGCAATTGATGCATTATTATTAGTTTTTCAAAAGCAAGCCACAGCCTCAGAGATTTTGTGTTTGAATATGACAAAATGTGTTTGTACCCAAAAGAAATGAAACCCACAGAGAGGTTTAATGTCTCCACTTGATCTGTATTAATGTGAGAAAGAGAATGGATTTATTTTGTACATAGCACATTTTTTTACACATCACATAACAGCATTCTCACTGAGGGGAAGGACAATAAGTGTTACTATTAATGCATTTTTACAGGTGTTGGTCTTGGCACTGGGCTCCACCCATATTAAGTTCGGTGATTTGGCCTCTGTCTTCCCCCCATAAGATTCCTGGCATTACACCGCACAGTTACTTTTACCTTCTCTCTGCTGACCTGCCAGTCTCATCAACAAGCCTGATGGAGCTCAGAACAGAGACACAGAGCTTTAAATGGTCACAGTGCTCAGCTAGCAGAACCTCAAGTTCAATAACTTTTATAACCTCTCCAGCCCTCGAGAGGACATGTGATCAGAATTTTTTTTTTTCTGAGTCTTTGGGGTGAATTTACCTTAGACTACGTAAGGCTGCGGGACCTGGGGTTTTTGAAGACAGAGACCTGGTTTAGAACCCTCCCTGTGTCCTTTCCTAGCTGTTGTGACCTTGGGCAAGGCATTCAACCACGCTGAACCTTAGTCTCTTCATCTGTAAAATGGGGACTCTGCTCTGGTTTTTCGATTAAGCCAGGGATTAAATGAGATACTATGGGTGGTGTTACTACGCCAGTGTTTATAAAGGGATCAAGTAATTTTGGGGGTAGGTAGGGGGAAGGCCAGGGAGTAAGGTGGGGAAGTTACTGTTCTGAACGCCTTTGGGAACTGATTGATTACAGTTGTGCAAGTTGAGCTGACATCCCAGATGTTTTCAGTTTGTTTTAAACCTTTTTGGACCATACAGGGTGCATGAAAGAAGCCAGTAAGGGATAGATTTGGTAACTTCTTATTGCTGAATTAGGTAACCCTTGCCTTGTATGTCATCCAGGTCAGAGGGGAGTGGAGCTACTGGAAGGAATCTAGTACATCTCGGGGATACACAGGGACTCTTTCTCCCCACACTTTTCATACTCCTAGCAGATAATTAACCCAGGCATTAATGGTTAAAACTTGTCTTAAAAACAAAGATAGCATTGATGATTCCTGCAAGTTCCTGAGGCTGCGGAGGCTAGTGTCGACTACGGTACAAAGGCCAGCTCCCGCCTGGGCCCACTTTATTCTCAGAGCCGCAATGGGCTCCTCTGTAAAATGGGAATGATCCCAGGACCCAACCCTCGCAGGGCTCCTGGGAGGACTGGCTGAGCCCGCGCCCGTGAAGCACCCGGAACAGGATCTGACAGTGAGCACGGGGCGGATGGCAGCTCTCAGTTCCACTAAGATTCTCCCCCTTTTCCACCGCACAGTCTTTGTGCCTCGGGAGCGCACTAACTAGTGGCTTGTTAGGCTTACTGTTCATCCAGGTGGAAATTGTAGCCACAGACAAGGTGCGCATTTGTCTAAACACATAAACTTGAAAAACCAGAACCTGGAACTGAGTTTGCTGTTGGCAGTTGTCTTGACCTTTGTCCTAAGTGCCGTGGGACAGAGTTGCCGTCGACTAGAACCAGGACGTGGGAAGAACCATCTCCCGGGGGGTAGGCGCTCCGGCCTTGCCGTGACAGATGCTTCCGTGGGTGTGAGGAGTGAGGGGATATCACTTGCTTGGCCACTTCACTGCACACAAAATGGTGCATGGAGTGCCACATTTCTCTTAAAATAGGGGGACCTTTTGTCATTGTTATAGCAGTGCATTTTCTTTTCAATCTCTCCGGGCTCCTTTTGGAACTGACATAAAATTTTTTTGTTTCTTTTGAGGTGGACATGACGTCCTTGGGAACCATCGAAGCCGGGAGTGAGCCCTGCGGGCACCCTGCCTTTGTAATCTCTCGCCTTTTCCTCGCCATCCTTGGGAGGGGCCCCATTTTCCAAAGCTTGTCTGGGGGGCTCTGGTTGTAGGGGATATCCGTGGTGGAGGGACCCAGAAATTTTGGGAACACTGCTTAAGGCGCAGTCAAGCTGGCTTCCTTAATGAACAAGCTCATTCATGTAGATACTTGTTTCACGGATTCACTGGCCGCACACCCCTCGAGTGCCCTTTTGTTCAGCACTGTTCAAAGAGTGGGGATATTGTAGCGAGCTAGGCTTGGCCCCTGACTTCCCAGAGCTTAAAATTGGCCTCTCAGAGCCTTTATTCACCGAACACACTTAGTTGGCTCAAAAAGGAATGGGGTCTCTGGCATCTTGTAGCCTGAAAACCTTTTTTAGGAGAAACCCCTTTCCAGGTTAGTATTCCTAGGAATGCACCTTTAGGGAATTCTTGGGTTGGGGGGGAGTGTAGTGGCCCACATTTGTCAAGGGTTTCCTATATGTCCAGCCTGAGGCCAAGCGCTCCTTTCCTTAAGACAGAATGGCACAGGGAGCTGCCAGTTTCCATGCGCGCACTTCCCGTAAATCATTGGATTTCATTCTTACAGTGACTTTGATGTCAGACCTTTATTGTCCGGACTTGATAGATGAGGAAACAGAGGCACAGAGAGGTGATTCTCATATTCCTCATCTGTCACATGGGACATCAGTACGCTCAAGGCCCCCAGCCGGGAAGTGGCCAAGCCAAGATTGGGTAGAAGCGCTCAGCCCTTCCCTTCGACCCAGAAGTCCTCAACCGAGGGCGACTTCGTCCCCAGGGGAACAGGTGGCAATGTCTGGAGACATTTTTGGCAGACACTAGTTGTGATGGGATAACTGCTGGCATCTGGCGGGTATGTTAGGGACGCGACTAGATGTCCTATGATGCATGGGACAGCCCTCACAACGAAGCATTAGCAGCCCCACGTGTCATTAGTGCCAACGTCGAGAAACCCTGCTTCAGCCGGTACACGAGACAGGTTTTAGTTCCGCCTGAGTCTCAGTTTTGGCAGAGATGTGACAGTGCACACACTGATCCTAATGCAGGCTTGAAGACGTGCTGTGGGAGCTGAAAGTTGCCTTTGCAACCCTCATTCAGGCCTTTTTCTTTCTTTATAAACTCTTCACTGCTCTAGCCGCCCCACTGCCAACCCCGCTCGGGGCCGGCTCCCAGCCAAGGGCAGCTACTCCAGCCGGTCCCCAGCTGGTGACCTGAGGGCAAACTCCAGCCCCCTCAGGGACCTCACCGTCTTTCCCCCATCTGGCCCTCACTGCCCCGACTGCAGCCTCAGTTACTTTCCCCGCACCGCCCGCCCCCTGCGCCCCTCACTGGCTCCTAATGCAGCCGTAGCTCCCCGTTGACCGTCTTCTCTTGCCACAGCCCAGGGCTTCTGGTGCAGGCTGCTCCCTCTCTCTGGAGCCCTCTTCTTGCCTCTCTTCGCTTGGCCAACTACTCTCCCGTTAAGTCCCCTCCTCCTTAATGCCTTCCTGGGTTTCCCAGAAAGAGAGAATTGCAGGGCCTTTGTGCTTTCAGCACCTTGGACATAGCTCTGGGACTCATCGTTACAACTTATTTATTTTTTAACAATTTATTTATTTATTTATTTATTTTGGAGAGAGTGCATGGTGTGGGGGAGGGGCAAAGGGCAGGGAGAGAGAGAATCTCAAGCAGACTCCCTGCTGAGTGGAGTTCAAAGCAGGGCTCAGTCTCATGATCCAAAGATCGTGACCTGAGCCAAGATCAAGCTGGACGTTTAACCAACGAGCCACCCAGGCGCCCCACAACTTATTGATTTATAAGTCTTCCTGTCCATCCGTCTATCTGTTCCTTGACCTGTGACTTCTAAGGATCGCCCTTGGGCATTCCTTAAAAAAAAAAAATACAGCCTTCATTGCTGGATTTTGACACCGTAGATCCAGGGTGAAGCTCAAGAATTATTCCTAGGGGGTTCTGAGGTACCCCAGAGTTTGAAAACTGCTTCATATTTGTGCTCTTTCTTACGAGTCAGAGCTTGGTTCAGATGTCACCTCCTCAGAGAGACCCTCTCTGACCATTCTGCTTGGCCTCGCCAGTCTCCTTCATGTTACTTTATGTCCTTTCTGGCAGAGCACTTCCCACCATGTGACATGTACCTCGTTTATTTGGATAATCACTAGGGAGACAGGATAGCTTAAGAGCATAGATTCTATGGTCTGGGTTAGGATCTTGGTCCACCTCCCAGTGACCGGATTTGGTCACACTACTGAATTGCAGCAAGCCTCAGTCCTCATCTGTGAAATGGGCATAAGCACACCGAGGGCATAAGACAGTCATAAGGGTTAAATCAGCGTGGGATGCGATGTGTTTAGAAGAGGGCCTGTGAGCTCAAGAGCCCTCCGCACACATTAGGGGTAA
Source organism: Nasua narica (assembly GCA_028533885.1). Taxonomy (NCBI): domain Eukaryota; kingdom Metazoa; phylum Chordata; class Mammalia; order Carnivora; family Procyonidae; genus Nasua; species Nasua narica. The sequence continues at coordinate 7,627,889 of CM052805.1, read as the reverse complement.
TTATCATCTCTCTCTCCCACTAAATTGTAAGCTCTGTGAGAGCAGACACTGTGACTGCTTTGTCACTGCTGTCCACCCAGCCTGAACAATGCCTGGCATATAGTAGGAGCTCAGTAGGTATTTACCGAATGGATAGACAGGTGGATAGTTGGATCGATGGGTAGATGGACTTCTGAACTTGACTGTGAGACCCATGAATGCAGGGGATAGTGACTGATGCCCAGCACTTGGCATGGTGCTCAATGTTTGTTGAATGACTGTGTGAATCTATGAACAAGGATTGGGTAGAAGTCCATTGGGGATTTGATGGAAGACACCATGGCTGGGGATGGATCGGACAGAATTCTTGATGGACGTGATGTTTTCAAGAGAGGCCATGAAGAGTCTGAGTAAGCAGGAACATAGAGGACTTTCCAAGCGAAGGCCCACTTGGAGCAAAGGTTATGAAGGCATGGGAATGAATGTGGGGTGGAGTGTGAGCTAGGGAATGGGCAGTCTGGTTCTGTGGCAGCCAAGGGACAGGGAGGCCGTGGCTGGGAGCATAGTGGTTCGGTGCCCAGCTCCCAGCGTGGTTGGCACTGGGTCCCAGCTCTGGCTGTGTGGGTGGAAGGAAGGGATCATGTGTCTGAGCTTCTGTGTCCTCAGCCTATAGGCTCGTCCCCCAGATTACAATCTAAAGAATACGCCCAGCACATTGTCATCACTTCCGCATCGCATATCTGTGGAGTAGCGTTGGTGGGGGAGGCAGGAGCTGTCAGGGCCCCGGGAGGGTGTGTGGTCCCACGTGACACAGGGTAGAGCTCTGTCCCCCTTTTCTATCACTATGGCTATTACTCTCACCTCCAGTAGTATTACGGACAAGGCTGGAAGAGCTGATTTGGGGATTTATTACTAGGGGCCTTAGTAGGCTTACTAAGGCAAAGCACTGGACTGTGGCTCTGTGAACTCTCAGGGCTTTTGTGAGTGGGCTGGAGGTGGCCTGAAGGCCGTGAGCACGGAGCCTGGGGGAGAGGACCGTGAGGACGTGCTGGCTTGGACGCGTCCGGGCCCCCAAGAGGGTGGGCTGAATGAGTCAGAAATGACCCCCGGGCTCCCACTGTCGCTCCTGGAGAGCTGGTGCTCCTGCCTGAGCTAGGGAAGTCAGGGTTAGTGCTCCTCTCCCAAGAGTGGATGGTGAACCCTCCCCTTTACCCTCTGAATTCGGACCCTGGCAGGTTACCTAAGGGGAAATGCAGTGGACCAAGAAGACAGCGGAGAGAGGAAGAAGTGGAGAAACCTTCCTCCGAAATGCGTTTATCGAGGGCCCGTGACATGCCACTTCCTGAATCCAGGAAATGATGGTCAGCACCGCCTGTGTGCAAGCCCCGGGCTGGGCACGGGCCCATGCCGTCATGGACTGAACAGATGCAATTCTTGTCCTTAAGTGGGGCAGACGGACAGAAGACATGTACCAAACATTTCGTATAGTTAGCAACGAATTAAGTGCTCTGAAAGAGAGTAAAGAACAAGATCCAGCTTGTCTTCAGTTAGACTCCCCAAAAGGAGACACCGAGATGGGGATCCCCGTGTAAGGGCTTTATTGAGGGACGTGCCCGGGAAAAAGGGCAGTGAGGGAAGCCGGGGACGGCAGGGAAGGAGCTGCGTGAAGACGCGACTTCAGGAGAAATCTAGCTTTGACCTGCTCCCACGGGAGCTCTGGGGTCCTGCCCAGAGGCAAGGAGGCTGCGGCCCCACATGTCCCATCAGCCCCTGGCATGGGGAGGGCCTTACCTGCCAGCATTTCTGGGTGAGGCAGCTACCTGAGTTCGAGGCTAGTGCTCTGGGAGAGGGTGTGGGTGTGAGCCGGGGGTGGCCAGTACCTGCAGGGCCTGGTGACAGAGATCTGCACGGGACACAACAGTGTCTGCTCCCTAGTGGCCAGGGAAGGCCCCTGAGGAGGTGGCATTGAAGCGAGACCCGGGGGGTGGACGGGCAGGGAGGCGGGGCTCAGCATTCCAAGCAGAGGGAACGGCACTGCATTAGTCCTGATGAAGGAATGAATTTATGTGGCCGGAACTTTCTGAACCAAGACAAGAGTGGCCCAGCATGAGGTGGGAGGATCACCAGGGCCATGCAAGCCGTAAAGAGGAGTCTGGGTTTTAGGCTTCACGCCACAGGAAGCCTTTGGGTGGGTGGGTGGGTGGGGGGTTATGTGAGCTATTGCCAAAACCTAATTTATGTTCCAAAATTATGCTGGCTGCTGTACAGAAAATGGATTAAAGTGGAACAACGATGGAGACTCACCGCCAGATACTTTATAGGCATTCGTACAGATCCCACAACTGATCCCCATTTTACAGAGGAGGTCATCGAGGCCCTGTTCTAAAGAAAAGATTCACGACATCTGTACTTCCTGTTCCGCAAGGGAAAACCGCTTGATCGATATTATAAAAATCTAATAGAAACAGGAGAGGAAAGGAATCTTCACATAGATGAAGGTGATGAAGGTAATAGTAGGCAATAAATAAGAAGAAGGCGGAATCACATCACACCAGGTACTCACAGCATCCAACCCCATCAGCTGGGCAAGGCCCGTGGAGATAGTCGGGCTGGGGTCCCACGCGAGGCCTGGCTGGAGCGTCGTCCCCTCAGCTGAGACTTCCAGCCGACCACCCCCATAACGGCCGTATTTATAGCGCACATGATGGGATCTGAGGTTAAACATCTGTTCTCCTACATGCAGTTTGGAGCTGCATTTCTGTGTTATGTTTTCTCATTTTCAAGGAGCAAAGGCTCTGAGAGTCTGCCTCCCGTTCCAGATTCCATTGGGGGGCCAGCGCAGCCTGGAGCAGGAGGGGATGTAAGGCGAGATTTATCGCTCTTGGCGTCCAAAACAGAAGGGCCAGTTCTGACCTGGAGGCCAGCTAATATATATTTCAAACAACCAGGCTCCTGAGGTCATTCACGCAGCACGAGGCTCGCGGACAGTGTTCTTAGCCGGCCTGCGTACGTGCAGGTCTGGGCGGTCGTGGATGCAGGACAAATCACAGGAACCTCCATCCATGTAGTCCAGACCCAGAGAGGGTAAGCAGGCTGCCCAAAGGCACACAGCTCGCCGGCTGGCAGAGCTGGGGTGATCCCGGGTGATGTCGATGCAGTCTCCTACCACAGAAGCGTGCTGTTCGAAGGGTCTGCCCGGTTCCTCATCATGTCCCAGCAGCGTCCAGCTCAGGGCAGGACCGCATTCCGTGTTGAGTGGAAGAGCGCGGGAGTGAGTGAATCTGTTAGGAGAGGACAGAACAGTCGGAGTGCATAGGGTCAGAGCAACTGAGGGAGGGGGACGTCAGAACAAGGCGGTGGTGAGGTGAGGGTCATCAAGATCAGATGTTCCCAGGAGACACGCAGGACCCTAGAGAAGATGCTGGACGTGGTGCGCGAGAGGCATTGCGGCCGTGGCTCGGGCCGATCCGGACGGCCCAGGGAGGAAACCAGACTGCGATGGATTAAGGAGCGAGGGGCAGTGAGACTTGCTCTCCTGATTCAGCTCTGGCAGTCGGGCTCTCCTCCCACAGGTGTGGGCCTGACGGGAGCACAGGTGGCCACGCACGCCACGCAGGCAGGTGGGTGCTGGAGGTGGCAGGGGAGGCCGGAGGCGGGCGTCCGGCCTCGGGCATGCATGGCCTAATGTGGCAGCAAAGGGATGTGGGCTGGAACAGGAGCGCGTGTGCTTGGGTAGGGGCTGTGGAGAACCCTGGGGGCCTTTCTGCAAGGTCGTAGTCTAAGCAGTAACGCATAGGAGCTAACATTTATGGAGGGCCTACTGTGTGCACTGTGCCCAGTGGGCTTCATCTTCCTGGTGATCTCAGCCTTCAGAGGAACATGTTAACAGGAACACGGGGAGGCCGAGGCCCAGGTTAAGTCCTCTGACCGGGTGAGCCTAACGCAGCGCTAAGGTGGAACCTGGGATTGGCTCAAAGTTCCCGCCCTTAACCTCTTTGGTGCTGTTGTCTTCACCAAAACTTTCTCACTAGAGTGTTAACACCCTCCTGGGAGGGGCTGACACGTAGGGCTTGGAGTCGGGCAGACCTGGGTGTCAGTCACTGGCAGGTGATCTGGGGTCCTTCCCACCTCACAAGCCTCCATTCCTTCGTCTGCAAAGTGGGGATATGGAGAAACCTACTTTGGGAAGGTGGATGTGAGAAGAAATTGATGAATGGCAATGCATTCATCCTTCCATTCTCCGTTCCTTCATTCGTACACTGACAGGTGCGTCGGGAGCACCTGCTATGTGCCAGCTGTTAAGTCAGTTGCTGGGAATACAGACCCGAGCTGCACTCAGTCCGTGACCTCGTGGAGCTGAAATCCAGTGAAGGAAGGTGGATAGCAAGTGAGTCAATAAACGAAGTAGGTGATTCCGGGTGGTGATAGGCATACAGAGCAACAGAACACGGAATAATGAGACAGTGAAAACGTGCTGGCTGAGGACCTTTGCAAGCTGCTGTGTGTGGAGCAAATGGCCTGGCTTTCAGGAAGCTCTGGCATCTGCCCCAAACACTGGGGCCCAGAAACCTCAGCCCGAAGATGCTGGATCATGAGAAGTCCAATCAGAAGATGGGGATTGGGAAGGCTCCCTGCCCTTCCACTGGTCATATTGTCTTTTGCGTGGAGAAATGAAGGCTCAGAGAGGTTGAGTGATCGGCCTCAAGTCACAGAGCTAACCGCTGACGAGGCTGCGCTTTGAACTTGGACAAATGGATTCTGGGATCTATAACTGTTATCAGTGGGCTACTGGAGAGGGCAAACACTTTTGGCAAAAATGCAAACATCAACCGTGGCAAGAATTCCTGGAGCTATTCATAGCTGTTGCATGCATCTCAGAGTATGAAGGGCACTGGAGTGATCATTGAGGGCTACGGAACATGAATATCGGACAGGAGATATGTCTGCCCAAGGTCATACAGCTAGGCAGCGGGAAGCTGGGTTAGGAGTCTGAGGACAGATGTCTCTCCGGGGTATGACCCTGTCTGTCCCCAGCGTGAGGCTCATTTCAGGTGGTGCTTCTCAGCTGATCACCCTGGCCGCGTCGGCCACGCTGGCTATGCACAGCAGCCGGTCTTGATGGGCATGGACATTTTTATGCCCTTTATGCAGGCACAACTCATTCCAGCATTTGAGTAACTTTGCATCTGGGGACACGCTTCACGGAGCCCCGGGCAGCTGAGTTGGCTCTTGCTGGGTGACGATGACTCACTTTTATTGCCCCGTCGCTTTCAAGCCTGTGCTACAGATAACCTTGCAAGAGGCTGCCCGGCAAGGTAGGCACTCCTGCCACTATCCCTCCCCTTGCAAAGGTGGCGTCCAGGCTTCCCATCCTGTGGCTTCCTTACCGCTCCCCCCCCCCACCTCTCTCCTCTGGTGTTTGTCCCCCGGGAAGGAAACTTGCCACCGTTTGGGTTCAGGATGAGTAATTGGTACTTAGAAGGAGAATAAAGATGGCAAGCATGCCCACACACGTCTTGGTGACCTGTGTTTTTTCGGAGCCTAGTTTCACGTGGCCCAGGGTGTTCTGACTTGCTTTCTCAAGCACCGTTTTCCATACTCCAACCTCGGTTGGATATGGCTGGGAACGGGAGAAACCCCAAGTGGGCCCCTTGGCTTTGAGGCACCAGATGATGAAGCTAAGCAGATAGAAGGTGACCCCCCCATGGGTGGTGGGGTGACCACCCAGATCCCAGTAGGCAGCCTTGATGACAGCCCTCCTCTGGGCATCTCGTTTGTCAGAGCGATATTCATGGGGATCTGGTTCCCATCATGCAGTCATCACCTGTGGTCACTTATTCACTCAACCAACAACGAGCATTGCGTTCCTTGCTGGAGATGCTACAGTGGGCAGGACACACAAGGTGTCGGTGTTGTGGAACTTATGGGTGTGGCGTGGCGTGGCAGGAGGAAAATAATCCTTAAATGATAATACCAGTTGTTACTGAATCACACTGTGGCGAGTGCTATGCATAAGAGTGGGGGCACATAAAAGGGGGACCTGAGTCAAGTTAGGCAGTTGTCAGGGAGTGTGTCACCTTCCTAACTCACTGCCCAGCTGTGGACGGTTCTGGGCGGCTCCCTGACCCCACATCCTTTCCACATGCAAACTGAGCCCACAAAGCAGAGGTGGCTGTGATGACCTGGTTAGGTCACACGGACCTGCTCCCCAGCAGTCTCGCTGTGGGTTAGCCTGGGAGGTGAGCATTGCTTCTCTGGGCAAGGTCTCGTAACCTTACCTGGGATGTGCTTGTCCTCAAAGTAGAATGTGAGGTTGTTTCTCTGTCTCAGTTACAAACATGACGGATGGCACTGGGGTTATCTGTGTTTTCCTTTCTATCTATCTCTCTCTATCTATGCATCCATCTATCCATCCTATCTGTCCGTCCATCTGTCTGTCCGTCTGTCCATCCACCTATCCACCCACCCATCCGTCCATCTACTTACCCACCCATCCATCCATCTATCCATCTACCTATTTTATCTTTTACCTACCCCCTCCACTTACTTTTTTTTTTTTTCCATAAAACAAATCTGAATGCTAGTAGACTGTAAACCAGCATTATTCAACTATGGCATTATTGACATCTCAGGCCATAATTCCTTGTCATCTAGAGGGGCTGTTCTGTGCCTTGTGGGATGTTGGCCTCTACCCTCCTGGCCTCTACCCCCTAGATGCTGGTAATGCCTCTTCCCCAAGCTGTGGCAACCAAAAGATGTTTCTGTACATTTCTAAGGTCCCCCGGGAGGCACAAGTGTCCCTGGCTGAGAACCTCTGCTATGGGCCATTAACTCTTCCACTGCCACCCATGACTACCAGCTTCCCATTTGATGTGCTTTCCCGGCATGGCCCCAGTTTTCACTCTTGAACTTGGTCTTGAACACTTCTTGTACATATGCATACCCCGAGGCTCCCAATGGGTGTCATCGTCCACTGGGCTGGGATACAGCCAAGCCTCTGTCTGGCACTCGGCTAACCACTCACCTGCACACACTGCCTCCCAAGGGGTAGCCCCCAGGATTCATGCACCCCTTGAGACTTTTCCAGCTGCTGTTTTCCCTGGCTCCAAGCCCCTCTCCTAGCTCCGGGGGATTTGTCACTTCCCCAAACTTCCAGGTAGTGTTCTTCAGAAATAGATGTGATTCTAGAAGATTTCCCCAACTTTAAAGGGAGTTTATGTAAACACATGGACTTCTCAATAGGAAATTAATTGTCTTTTAGAATTATAGAGTCATAGAGCTTAATGAGACTCAGGGAAGAAACCAGTATTTCATACGGGTGGGGGATCTTTCTCTTTGGGTGAATTCCTTTCAGTCCTTTGGAAACTGTGCAGACTCCCTCTCTCCCCATTCCCCTGACCTCCCTCCATGCCTCTCTCTCAATGCACAGTTATCCAACAGGATTACCGCTTGCCAGTGTTTGCTCTAAGGACTGGGAGCCAGAGGCATCCCTGCATTCATGTTGCTTAAGGTTTGTTGGGTATCCACTCATTTTGTATTCTTGATTCTAAAATGCTCTTGATTATAAGATGCACCACTGATTGAAGGGTGGCTTTTTGGTGGAAAAAGAAAAGGAGAGAGAGAGAGAGGAAAAAGGAAAAGAGAAGTGAAGGAAAGAACAAAGAAAGAAAGGAAGGAAGGAAGATGGTCCATATTAATCGTAAGGAGTTAGAGTAAAAAGTTTCAGAAATGTGAATGTGTCGTAAACTTTGATTTAGGGGGGCCCGAAAAATATATGCCTATAGCTACAGAAGTGCAACATATTTAGTAACAATATTCCCAAAATCCAGTAGGTGGGACTTCATGAAAGTGGGTGTTTCAGTTTGCTTGGGCTGCCCTGACAAAGGATCACAAACTGGAAGTGTGTTAACTCATTGTCTCTGGACTCTGGAGGTCTGAGGTCAAGATGTCTGCGGAGCCACTCTCCCTCTGAAACCTGTAGCAATCCTTTCTTGGCTCTCCTTGGCTTCTGGTGTTGGCTGGTGGTCTTTGGCCTTCCTTGGTTCACTACCGTATACCTCCAGTCTCTGCCTTTATCACCGCATGGCCTTCTCCCAGTACATGTGCCTGTGTCCGAATTTCCCTCTTCCGATAGGGACACCAGTCCTATTGGATTCGAGGCCTGTCCTACTCCAGCGAGACTTGGGATCATCGACCCTATTTCCTAATAAGGTCGCATGCAGAGGTACTGGGGGTTAGGACTTCAGTATACTTCTTTTGGGGGAACACAATTCAATCCCCATAACAGTAGGTATCTGTTGTACTCTGTTCTCGTTTCTCTTT
>CM052805.1:7576547-7619088 GCA_028533885.1 Nasua narica | reverse complement strand
CTCTCATGGTAGCCTTCGCAGTAAGTCGGGCAAGACGATCCTCTCTGCCCATCAACAGTGGAGCTCCACATAATATTAGCTGTAAAAAGTTCATCCTCTTTTCCATAAGGCAGGGAAGACCCAGTCTTCCCCAAACACAGGCCTAATCCCCACTTTCTGTCCTGGGGAGCTGAAACAGGTTGGATCGCCATGTTGGCCTTTATTCGATTGTTTCATGTTGCAGGAGGGACGTCCAGGGCTCAGAGACGGAAATAACTTGCCTGAGTCAGCGTGTGCTTCCTAAACGGCCAGGTCAGGGTTGGAACGTTGGCTTTATCACCGCGCTTTCCTGCCTCCCTCACAGCCTGGGGCAAATCCGCGTCTCTGAGCCCCGTTTGCCCTGCTGCTCTACGCAGACAGCACCTATCTTGCCGGGCAGCAATAACAGCGGTAGTTGTGGAGATGATGCTGATGGCGAACGCTACCTCACCGGCCCCTTGAAGTCCTCTGCAGGGGCCCCCGGTTACAGGGTTAGAGACAGTGAGGGTGAGGAGAGCATTCATAAACGTGCCCGACACACGGTGGGCCACACATGGTGGGTGGTCGTCTTCTCACTCGTACTAACAGAGACATGAAGTGAAGCTGGCTTAGGTCTGCCAGGCCTCACGGAAGCACTGCCTTCATCAACCCCGGATCCCGTGTTTTGGGAACTTTTCTAGCATCTTCTCTCTAGTTTGGCTGCTATATTCTCTTGGCACTTTGCAAAATGTAGGCATTCCCAGACAGCAGAGAAATCAGTTTTCTCTTCAAAGACTTCCACTCTCCCCTTGGCCACCATTTCCCTCCCCGCACTGGGAGCAGAGTCACCGAGGGCAGCATGACTCTGGGGCAGGGCTGAAGGATCGCCATTTGCCATGTAGGAGGGCCCTAGTGCTTCCCGAGGGGGCTGGGGGGAGACCAGGAAGAACCAAGCCCCACCTGGGAGAGAGGGAGCCGCCCAAGGGGTCCAGCCACCTTCTGGGGTTCCCATTGCCCTGAGCACGTGAGCAGCACGCCTCTTTCCGTCCGAGTGGCTGCTGCCTCCCGGAGCACAGGCCCCCTTCTCCAGGGGAGAAATCTGGCGCCGGGGAGGCAGCATCCCACTGGTCTCGGAGTGCCAGCTGGCGCAGTGGGACCAGCTACAAAACCGAGTTCTTGTTTCCTTCGGATCGGATGGGAGGGAGTCCAGGCCTCCAAGGCAGCGAACATGAGAATAGTGATGTTGACAAGGACAACTGTGACAGAAGCAGCTACCGTCTAATGAGTGGCAGACTCTTCCCCAGGCACTTGTCACCCATCATCAGATGGAAGGCTCAAACCACCCTGTGAGGTGGGCATCCGTCCCCCATTGTATGGGTGGGAAAAGAGAGGCTTCAATGGCTTACCAGCTGGTGTGCCCTCGATCACAGGGCCCGAGTGAGGCCTCCCACCCGGGTCTGAGTGATGGCGGACGGGGTTCTCACTGCCTAACAACAGGGGGTTGGACCATGTTGTGCCCCCTACTGATGCTAAGAGCACGGGCTCCGTGTCAGGCTGCCCAGGGCCTGGACCAGGTCCCTCCTGCTTCCCGGGCTGGGGGACGTGGGCAGTTAGCCTCACTGAGCCTCAACTTCCTTGCCGGAATGTGGGGACAATGAAGGTGTCAACAGTGCCTCCCTGATAAATCGTCATCGCGAAGGTTCAGTGAGACGGTGCTTCTGATGCTCAGGGTCTTGGAACATAACTGAGTTTCTGAACCTCGACACCATGGATGTTGGGGGTTGGATGGTTCTTCATGGTGGGGGTCTGTCCCGTGCACTGTCCCCGCCAGGTGCCCGGAGCACCAGCACTCCCGACTGGGACAACCGAACACGTCTCCAGACATTGACGAACGTCCGCTGTGGGGAAGAAACCGCCCGAGCTTGAGAATCACCGGCACATCCCAAGCGCCCTTTACGTGACAGGCGTTTTGTGATCGTTATTGTGATGGGCCCCTACGCCCCTACGCCACCTCATAGCCGGGCTGCCGGAAGTCCTTTAGAATTCCTTAACGTCTTTTGCAGCCAGGAGGGCAACCTCTGGAGGAAATCTGGAGCTGCTCCCTGGCTAGGGCGGGCTGAAGGGAAAACCATCCCAAAGAGCTGTGATTTTTTTCCCTGGCTATAATCCGTGGTTTTTGTTCCCAGTTGCTTTCGGGGGGATTATTTTAATTAAATTCAATTTTTAAAAGTTTTTATTTTAATTCCAGTTAGTTCACATATAGCATTATATTAGCATCAGATGTACAATATAGTGATCCCTCACTTTCACCCTTCATCCAGTGCTCATCACGGCCGCCTTCATCCCCGTCGCCTGTTTCCCTCGTCTCCCCCTCTCCCCAGTGACCATCAGTGTGTTCTCTCTAAGAGTCTCTTCATTGCTCTGTCACCCTCTCTCTTATTTTTTGCCTCTTTGCTTGTTTCTTTTGTTTCTTAAATTCCAGTATTTGTCTCTCTCTGACTTATTTCACTTAGCATTTTACCCTGTAGATCCATCCATGTCATTGCAAATGGTGAGATTTCATTGTTTTTTTTTTTTTTTTAATGGTTGGTTCATATCCCGTTGTGTGTGTATTATGTGTTTGTGTGTGTAGCCTACATTTTCTTTATCCATTCATCAGTCAATGGGCACTGGGGCTTCCATATCCAGGCTAATGTGGATACTGCTGCAGTAAATAGGGGTGCATGTAGCCCTCTGAATGAGTGTTCTTGTATTTTTGGGTAAATACCCAGGAGTGCAATTGCTGGATCATGGAATAGCTCTATTGGTAACTTTTTGAGGAACCTCCGTACTGTTTTCCACAGTGGCCGCACTGTGCTGGTGCTCAGCGCTCCGGGAGTGCTGGTGCTCCGGGCACCTGGCGGGGACAGTGCACGGGACAGACCCCCACCATGAAGAACCATCCAACCCCAGCAATGGCGCGTGAGGGTTCCTCTTTCTCCACATCCTCACCAACACCTGTTGTTTCTTGTGGTGTTGATTTTAGTCATTCTGACAGGTGTCAGGTGGTATCTTATCGTAGTTTTCATTAGAATTTCCCTGGTGATAAATGATATTGAACATATTTTTTTTTTCTTTTCTTTCCTCTTCTTTTTTTTGGTTTTTAGGGAAAAAGAAAGAGTATATGAGTGGGTGAGTGGGGAAGGGCAGAGGGAGAGGGAGAGAGAGAATCTTAAGCAGGCTGCGTGCTTAGTGCAAAGCCCGACACAGGGCTCGATCTCACAACCCTGACATCATGACCTGAGCGGAAATCAAGAATTGGATGCTTAACCGACTAAGCCACTGAGGCGCCCCAAGCATCTTTTCATGTGTCTGTTGGCCATCTGATGTCTTCTTTGGAAAAATGTCTATTCATGTCTTCTGTCCATTTTTTACTTGGATTATTTGTTTTTTTGGGTGTTGAACATTATAAGTTCTTTATATAGTTTAGATACTAGCCCTTTATTGTTATTTGCAAATATCTTCTCCCATTCAGCAGTTTGCCTTTTGGTTTTGTTGGTTGTTGCTTTTGCTATGCAGAAGTTGTTTATTTTGATGCAGTCCCAATAGTTTATTTTTGCTTTTGTATGCTGTGCCTCAGGAGACTTATCTACAAAGAAGTTGCTATGGCTGATATTAAAGAAGTTACTGCCTATGTTCTTTTCTAGGATTTTTATGGTTTAGGTCTTTCACCTATTTTTAATTTATTTCTGTGCATGCTGTAAGAAAGTGGTCTATTTTCATTCTTTTGTGTCTTGCTGTTCAGTTTTCCCAACACAATTTGTTGAAGAGACTATCTTTCCTCTTGGATATTCTTTCTTGGTTTGTCAAAGATTAATTGGCCATATAGTTCTGGGCTCATTTCTGGATTTTCTATTCTGTTCTATTCTGTTTTAGTGCCAGTACCCTACTGTTTTGAGTACTAGAGCTTTGTAATATAACTTGCAGTCTGGAATTGTGATGCCTCCAGCTTTGCTTTTCTTTTTCAACATTTCTTTGGGTATTCAGGGTCTTTTGTGGTTCTATACAAATTTTAGGATGGTTTGTTCTAGTTCCATGGAAAATGCTGTTGATACTTCGATAGGGATTGCATTAAATGTGTAGGTTGCTTTGGGTACCATAGACATTTTAACAGTATTTGTTCTTCCAATCCATGAGCGTGGAATGTCTTTCCATTTCTTTATGTCATCTTCAATTTCTTTCATCAGTGTTTTATAGTTCTCAGAGTACAGGTCTTTCACCACTTTGATTAGATTTATTCCTAGGTATCTGATATTTTGCGTGCAATTATAAATGGAATTGTTTTCTTAATTTCTCTTTCTGCCACTTCATTATTGGTGTATAGAAATGCAACAGATTTCTGCACATTGATTTTGTATCCTGTGACTTTACTGAATTCATTTATCAGTTCTAGCAGTTTTTGGGTGAAGTCTTCAGGGTTTTCTATATATAGTATCATGTCATCTGCAAATAGTGAAAGTTTTATTTCTTCCTTACCAATTTGGATTCCTTTTATTTCTTTTTGTTGTCTGATTGGCTAGGGCTTCCAGTACTTTGCTGAATAAAAGTGGTGAGAGTGGACATCCTTGTCCTGTTCCTGACCTTAGGGGGAAAGCTCTAAGCTTTTCTTGGGGGGATTATTTAAAAGCACCTGGTTCTTCTGTAGTGCCATGACAGCCCACTGGGACTTCCTTTAAAGTAATTGGGGTCTCCTATCATGTTACTAATTCAAGCAGCAATAACTGAGCACCTCTTGTATGCCAGATTCTTGCCATATAAGGAGAAATAGCTAATACTTAGTAGGCCCTTAAAGTGCGTGTACAGCCCTGGTCTTCGTTTCTGACTGGTTTTATCACACGTCATCCCTGACACACCCTATTATTACCCCCATTTTACAGATGAGGAAGATGAGACACAGAAAAGCTAAAGCAACTTGTTTATGATTTGACAGTAAGCAAGCGGTGGAATAGCAATTCATCCTCAGGGGGGTCTGGCTCCAGGCCATTTTAATAATCTGAATTGAACAGATAATAATAATCTGAATGTCCCTTCTTGAGGGAGCTTGCATTCTAGAAAGGAAGCCAGGCAGTGGAGCAAAGGGCCAATGATAAAGGCCAACCCAGGAGACCGTGTGCACCTGAGGGTGGAGAAGCATCTGAGTCAATGTGGTTAGGAAAAGCTCCCCCAGGATGCAGGCTGGAACTCAGTCTTAAAAGACCAGGTGATGAGTGAGACAAAGGCATTCTAGCAACAGGCACACAATGTCCCAAAGTCCCCAAGTCCAGAGACACAGAACAGGAAAGCTTGGAAGAAACTGATTAAATGACAAGGACAACAGGTACATATTGGTTAAATTGAAGGAATGGAAGAAGCCAATGCCTTTAGAAATGTGGCTTGAAAACTCAGCACAGAGTTATCCTGAGTGCCAGGAGACCTGGGCACAAGGGAGCTGGGTCCCTGGACCAGGATTGCTGGGTTGCACAACTCCAGGGGGTGCCGTCCACCTCATGGTCTGTGTCTCTGGTGCCATCTGGAGCAGCGCTGTCCATCAGCACTTTCTGCAGACAGTGAGCTGTTGTATGTCTGCACTGTCTGCGAGGGCAGCCACCAGCCGTATGTGGCCGTCGAGCATTTGAAATGTGTCCTGTGTGATTGCGAAACTGCATTTTAAATTACATTTAATTTTAATGAAATTTCATCGAATTTTAGTTTAGCTAAAATTTAAATTCCAGTGGCAGCCACTGTGTGGACGGCACAGCCCCAGCCTGTGTGGCTAAACGTTGTTGGTTTTGACATCTACGTTTCTTGGGCACAGCATATGACTTTCAGGACACCACTATTTGTCTGTGTCATCGGGAATGCTACAGTGAGACATGCAATGGGACAAATTAACAGGCATCTCAAAGATAATTAATGGTTTGAATGATGTAAAAACGCTAAAACCAACCAACCAGCAAACCAAACAACAAACATACTTAAACAGCTGGTCATGGAGAAACTTGGCGTTCTTGATATCCACGGGACAAAAAGTGTCAGCTGGGTGGCTTTGGTGGCGGTGGGGCAGGATGACCCTCCTAAGTCGTGGTCTCCAACTCACACCACACGGAAGCATCTATCAAGTAGGGTGCTGACCACTTGTGAGTAGAATTAATGGCCCCGGGTTTTCAGACCCCTTGACAAGTGCCTTTGCAGCTCCTCCCATTAAAGAGGCAGGATTGTCCCCTGAATTTGGGTCTGGTCCCCTGAGTCACCATAGCCAATGGAATGGCACCATGTGCGATGTCACCAGAGAGTCAGAAAGTGCTTGCGTGAAGGGACTTGCCATCTCGTACACTCCCATCACCATAGGAAGAACTTGCAGGGCCCTTGCTCACTGGTCCTGGGGAGAGGACGAGAAGCCAGGAGAAGGGAGCCACCGTAGGCACCCACCATAGCTACTACAGCCACTGCACTCAGCTCGTCCAAGCTCAGCCAGCCCAGAGGTGCCCGAGTGAGCTCCGCCTCCACCAGCCAGCCCGTCAGCTCAGACCTGTGAATGTCAGGAATGCATTCTGTCATAGGTCACGGAGATTTTACGCTTCCTCTCTGGCAGAGGTTAACTGATATATGGCTGTTAATTATTTGATTTGATATGCCCTTGTTCTCCCTGAATATTTGAAATTCCAATATTTAAGGGTCTATATTATTGTCCTCTCTACCCTTTGACACTCTGGTTTCTCTTGATAGCATTTACAATTTAAATATTTCTTTTTAAGAACTATACCTACTCACTTCAGGATATGGTACTAGTAGGAAATTTTTAAGTTATGTGTAATATTAGCCCCCAGAGATAATCAGTGTTAATATTTTGTTGTATGTCCTTTCAGATGCATGCAGAGATAGAAGGATTCATACCTACATATGTGTATATAGACACACACATATGCGTGCGCACACCCACCCCCCACCCCCCGCACATGGGATCATATTACACAGAAACCTGTGTTCTGCATTATTTTCTTTAGCTCAACACTGTATACCATCAGCATTTCCTTGTGTCCTTAAATATTCTCAAGGAATATGATTCTTAGCAGCTGCATATTAATATTCTATGGTATGGCTGTATCATATTTTATTTAGCCATTCCCTACTTTTGGACATTTCAATTTTTTGCTATTTTTCACCATTATAAATGATACTGCATTGTTCATCTTTGCACATAAATCTCAGTGTGCTCCTATGATTGTGCCCCCAGGCTACATTCCTAGAAGTGAAATTCCTTGGTGAAAAGGCCTGGACAGTTTTAATAAGGTATTGCTAAATTGTCCCCAGAAAGCGCAATTTATAGCCCCACCAGCAGAATAAGAAAGGGGTTGGTATTGGTCATTTATAAGGGGACACTAGAGAAATTTCAAAGCAGGCAGACTAGGATTGGGATGTCTTTGAGTTTGTGGCTTACACAGGACCATCAACCTGGAATCATGTGGAATTCCATTAAATATAACGTTGAGGGAATCCCAACACTCTTGACCTGCCTGGCCACCCCTAGCTGTGTGATTTCTGGCTGAGCTTGGGTAATGTTGTTTAGAAAACATGGACATATCTGATTTTTTTCAAGTGCAGGGGTGGGGGTGCCTGGCAGGTGTCTTCTTTGACCACAACACCTGCCTTTGTGGAACACCCCATCACCTGAGGGCAGACTCCAGGTCCATCACTCTGTAACTTTGAGACTTAGCCAGTCCCCTTATTCTTTCAAAGCCTAGGTTTTGTCATCGGTATTGTGAGGGCAAGACTGTGTCTTAAACTGGCAAATCATCTGGCGAAGGCCTTGATGCTTAGAAGGTCCTCTAGAAAGAATTTTTGTCCTTTGGTTTCTAAAGAGGAGCCCCACCTGCAGGGGAGGTGGGAAACGGTTAGAAATTCAGAGTCATTTCCAAACTTCTTCTCTGACTCTTGTATATCCCAAATGAAGTTTTCGCTGGTTTGCGACAAAATGAAAAATAATGTGTAGGTGGTTATGAATAGCGGCATGTATATCTCTCAAGGCTTGTCCTTTATTATGAGATACTGTGCTTTTGATTTTTTTTTTTGAGCTTAAAATCCTGTCTTACATGAAATATGGAATTTTGCTCTATAAATAATGGCTAAGTGCTGATTGAACTGATCTTCCCACAGATAACAAATACCAACCCAGGGGGAAAAAAATTAAAAAAAAAAAAACAAAACCCAGCTCCCTGCAGGAAACTCTGACAGGAAGCTTGCACTCTTTCTGTCCTAAAGAGACAAAGGACAGAGTTCTGGACAACTGCCCTCAAAAGAAAGGAGACAGAGTAGGGAGCCTTAAATCCATGGATAAATTCTGCCCCAAACTCTGGCTGACTTCTGAAGCATCCTTGCTTCTGGCAAACCCTAAGCAGCCCAGATAAGGCTAAAAGAGAAGAGCCCAGACTCTCATTGATGCCCACCTGGTAGAATTTGCAGTTTGAGTCCAATTAAGTTCACTGCCTCCTAAAACAAAATTAAAAAATCAACACCCTTTGGGGGAAATAGAACAGAATCCAGTCTCTACAGCATAACATTTGAAATATCGAGCATACAATCCAAAATTACTCGAAATGCAAAGAAATAGGAAAATATGACTCATTCTCAAAAGAAAAGACAATCCGTGGAGGCTGAGCCTAAGATGACCCAGATGTGGGAATTAGCAGACAAGGATTTTTAAAGTTGCTGTTGTAACTGTGTTCAGTGATGTAAAGGAAAATCCACTCATGATAAATGAAAAGATAGGAAATCTCAGCCAAGAATAGAAATGATAGGAAAAAAGCAAATGGAGATTCTAGCTCTGAAATGTATAATATCTGAAATAAAAGATCCATGGCAAGGAGTTAACAGCAGAATAAAGATGACAGTGGAAAGAGTCAGTGGATTTGAAAATAGATCAATGGTATTTTTGAAGTATTAGTTGATGTACTTTCTCTCTTTTTTCCTTTTTCTCTCCATGCTTCTTCCACTCCAAGCTAAGCAGATGGCTGGGCTATTTCCTAGGCGGACGAATAGCAGGGTATAAAAAATATATGGGACAGTATAAAGAAGAAAGTGCCTGACTTTAGTATTTGGTGTTCAAATATCTCAGCCGTTGGGAGAATGAAAAGGTTTCCAAAGAATTCCCAAGTGGTTGGAATGGAATTTAAGCAGAGTGGGCCTTCTCCCTCGTGAGTGGCGGGGGGTGAAGAGAGGAGAGTTTGAAGAAATAATGGTGCATTGTGGAGAAAGACCAAGGTAAAGAGAGCTCTGGAAGGTCTGTGCTATCAGTTAAATATCCCAATCCAGAAGTGACACATATCATTTTGTGCATGACTCACTGTGTAGAACCAATCACGTGGCCCCACTCTGTGGCAAAGGCCCAGGCAATATTATTTCACCATGAACCTAGAAGATGGAAACCAGAGAACATCTGGTGAAACAGCCCTAATGACCACAACAGGCACCTTTGGGACCCAAATCGTCTCTGACAAGGATTATTACAAATACTTGTCACAGGATCTCCTGTCCCCCAATTCCCATCCAGTCGCCTCTCCCAACCCAGACTGACTACTTTTCAAAAAGCGTCATTACAGGAGAAAAGGAGATGATCCAAAGTGACACAGGTTTCCCCACATTTGTTTGGATCACATTTTGTATGGATTTCTTCTTTTAAGTGAGTGTGTTGCCTGGTCCCATTGGTCTAGACTCATGGTGACCTACAATTTATTAGAGTAGCCAGCTCCTTACTCTTTCTGTATCTTTGCCTTCTTGGCACATGGGAGGTTTCTTCCCTATAGTAGCCACAAGGATTCTTCTTTTATCTCAGGAGAACTTAGACATGCAAACCCATTCTTTCTATCATCACCCAAAGATACGGATGCAGCCACTAATTGTAGGGACCTGTCTAGCTGGCAGCGAGACAGGGGTGATGGAAAATTTCCATCCTGACCTTGTATCTTCCTTCTTCCCTTACCCTGTCTCCTATCTTTTCTCCATGTGCACATTATTCTCTTGGCACACTCAACAATGTGTGACTCCCCGAAGGCCTACTAGCTTTGTATATGCTCTTAACTCTCTTGGGAATCTACTTTTCCTTTGTCTTACATGCTTCCTACCACTGATTAATTTGCTAACAAAGATTTATTGAACACCTGTTGTGTGGTGGGCGGCACCCTAGGAGCAGAAGACACAACAGTGAAGAAGACAATAGTTCTTGCCCTCATGGAGCTTATAGTCTAGTGAGGAGAGGCAGGCACTGAAGAGAGTATCCCCCTAGAGTAAGACAATGAAGATGACAGGATGCTTGCAGAGAGAACAGTAGGGAAACCTAATTTGGATGGGAGTGGGTCAAGGAATGAATGTATGGCTGAGCAAGTGGCATTCCAACTAAAACCTGAAGCACGATCAGAAATTAGCCAGGTGAAGAACGGAGAAGAGTGTCCCAGAGAGAGAGGGAAGAGCATCTGTAAAAGGCCTGTGTCGGAAGGAGCTCTGTGCTTTTGAGGAACAGTCTGAACAAGGTAAAGACTAGCATGCCAAAGCTCAGCTCAGATACCCTCTCTTCTGGGGAACCTTCTCTGGCTCCCCTGTACCTCTTGGTACATCCTTCCTTTATATGCTCTATGTCAATATCACTTGTTTGCATCATCCAGATGCCATTTGGGGCTCTGCTGTCCCTGAGAAACTCATTTTCTCACTCAGCAAATGATTCGTGAGCATCTACTATATGTCAGACCCTACAGACACATTGGTAAATGAAATAAGGTCTCTGCCCTTTGTGAGGCTTGTATTCTGGGGACGGAGAGATAATAAACAACACATGAACCGATAGTGCAAGTTCAGATGATGATGTTGTGTGTCTTGAAGACATGGATATAGAATTACATGGTATAGATGGGGGGGGCGTTACCCAAGTACGCAGAGTGGTGAGGAAAGACTAAAGTGATGAGGTGATAGTTGAGCTGGGAACTGACTGCTGAGAAGCACTCAGCCCTGGGAAGGTCTGGGAGTTGAGAGAGAGGTGCGGGCAGAACAGATAGCCCTGGGGTGGTAGCAAGATAGGTCTTCTCAAGGAGCAGAAAGAAGGACTTTACAGGGTCATGAAGGCCAGGATGAGAATTCGGGATTTTGTTGTAAGTCCAATAGGAAGCCATCAGAGGGTTTGAAACAGCCCTGGACTCAGGGACTTCATAAATGTAGATATCAAGACCTGGTTGCATTTCAAAAGCTCCCGCTGGCTCCTGGTGGAGAACGCTCCTGGTGGAGAACGTGGTGGAGAACCCGTAGGAGCCTGCCGCAGTCTTCCTGGTGGGCATTGGTGGCAGCTTGCAAACTTGCCTCAAAGATCCCTGATACGATGGCCCGAGATGGTTCAAAGCCCTCCCCATGATTTCTCAAGGGCCTGCTTCCTCGTGGTCTCTTCCGTATCCAGCCCCTGCATCTGCACGCTGGCTCCATGACTTGTCAAAGATGAGAGGATCATGCCACGGGAAACTGCTCCGGGCCTCCCTACCATGCCTGGCACCCTCCTTCCTTTTCTGCTCTGAGGAACAAACAAATCCTTCTTATGGTCTCTCGCAGAGCAGTTTCATCCTCTTCTCTTGAAGTCTTGGCACCGGCAGCACTCATGCCCATAGGGAACCAATTTTGCCCCTGGTGAATTTATTAAGACATCCTTCCAAACAAATATAGTACTTTCCCCAAAAGGAATCCTGGTGAATAGAATCTTTTCCAGTTTGTGGCATGCCAGCCTCTCTGGTTAGCAGAAGAGCCGC
Source organism: Nasua narica (assembly GCA_028533885.1). Classification (NCBI taxonomy): domain Eukaryota; kingdom Metazoa; phylum Chordata; class Mammalia; order Carnivora; family Procyonidae; genus Nasua; species Nasua narica. The sequence goes on along the minus strand of CM052805.1, from coordinate 7,607,296 downwards.
TTGTGGGCAGGAGCTCGGTGTGAGTGTCTGTGTCCTTGTTACGTTCTCCCAGAGTCCGATCCTGGGACAAGGATTCCTGAGCACGTGATTTATTGGGAACGTGCTCCCCAGAGAAACTGACAACGAGGGAGCAGGGAAACAGGACAGGGAAGAAGATGCAGCCAGAAAGGGCATGATTTCAGACCAAGTTCAGGCTGATCTGTGGGGAGCTCTGGAGCGTCAGTGACATCTTGGAGTCTGTCCCATCTGGAGCTAAGGAGCAGCTGGGCTTGCACACACCTGCCCACGTGAGTCATTGGGGATGTCAGTTCGCAGGCCCTTCTACAGCAGAGAAGTGGGCGATGGTGATCCTGTACCTCAAAGGCAGTCCTCCGAGGGAGGTCGCAGGAGTGTGCTGGGCGCACAGAAACTGGGAGAGGAGCAGAGAACTGATAAAGGGGGTGGGCAGGCCATCAACAGTGTCCACACACCTTCTACCCTCTGTTCCCAGAACCACTGATGCCAAATGGGCGCCCAGTGGCTGTTTTTTGAATGAGCAAGTGAATCAGTGCCCAAGATTTCATACTGGTGTGCATTACAGTGGGCACAAGGGGACGAGAGAGGCAGACAACTCTTAGTGAAGAAAGGCTCTTCTGTACTTTAGGGATGAGGTGTGGACAGGCAGAACTTGGAATTCCAGTGACGACAGCTGGCGCATGAGCACACTTAGCCACGCCCTATTCTCTGAGAATGTCCCAGTAACGATCGATAGGATTGATCGTTAGGTTTGTGCAGTGTTGTGACATTTACGAGTTGCTTTTCCATTTAATGTTCTCATTTGTTCCTTAAAACACGCCCATGAAAGAGATTATTCCCATCTCAGAGAAAACGCAAGTCCAGAGAAGTCAGCTCACCAAATTTCCTGTAGTGGAGGAGTGACAGGGCTGGCCGTCGTCAATCAGGGTGGTTGATGATGGTTAGTTAGGTTCCTACGGATGCTTAAGATGCTTATTTAATGAAGTCGCTCTTTGCTTATGAGGCAGCATGGTGTAAGATGAAGGTTGCAAATTGGTGGCCCACACAATGTTTCTTGGCTGCGTTCTGGCTCGCACAGCGCTGTGGTCTGAATGTTTGTGTCCCGCTCTGCTTGCAGTTCATCTGTTGAAATCATAACCTCCAAAGGTGATGGTATTAGAAAGTGGGGCCTTCGAGAGGCTTTAAAGTCATGAAGATGGAGCCCTCACGAATGGGATTACTGCCTTATAAACGAGCGTCCAGAGAGTTCTCTTGCCCTTGAATTCCCCTTGGATTTCTGTGGACGGTGCCAGCCTGCGGTCTTCCCTATCGGACCAGCTTCTTGCATTCCTGCTGTCTGCCAGATTTACTAGGCACATGCATTTGCAGTCCCTGCTAAAGGAGAAGGAGGTATAGCTTGGTGAGGGGAGACTAGAGTTCGAGTCCAGGCTCTTGCCACTTGCTGCGTGACCTTGGGAAATCACCTCTCCTCTCCGTGCCTGGTTTCATTTCACGATGAGGACTTTGGGCTTAACTTCCAACTTTCTACGACTGAAACTTTCTCTCCCACACACCTCTGAATTTACCCTTGGTGGGATGCTGCCTGCCAGCGCCAGTCTGAGCTTTCTCTGCTGGCGGCCCCTCCTCCTGCCCTGATTCACAGCTCTCTGGCTGCTTCTACATCTTTGGGGAGCCCTGTCTCTGTTGGGGTCCCCCTCTTCTTTCCACAGGGGGGTTGCATTCTGGATAATTCCGCTCCGCTTGTGGTTTACAAAATGAGAGGTTGACCCTGTTTCTCTTTCTTTTTTGGTTAATATCTGCAATTTGCCCTCATTTAATTCATATATATCAGCTATTAGTTTGCTCACCTTCCACAATTATTTTCACGCACCCTTGGGCTCATAAACCATTGTTCCAAGTGGTGTGTTGCCTATTTTAAGAACTTAATTTGTTTGCAATGTGCACATCAGCTGCCTGATTTGTTTCTTGCTTGTAATTAACTTTTAAGCTGATGCCATTCCCCCGCCAAAAACGAAACTCAAGGTAAAGTCAGTAAGATTAATCATGCTGGCTGCATCCAAATCTTCCAACATCTTCCTCGGACTCAGCAAGTTTGGGGGAAATGATATTTTTTTCCTTCCACTTCCATCTGTTACCCTGCCGATCTTGGAGCTCGTCCATCCATTAGTGGGCTTGAGTGTTGGAGTTGGAATCTGACACTTTTCAGTTTCTGTACCAAGATAAGCAGGCTCTTCTTCCAAACCCTCTCACCCTGCAACTTGAACCCATCTCTTCCTTCCTGAGAGGGTTCCTGGACCCATGAGTCATAAAACAGTTGTATAATACGTCCCGGCTTCCCTTATCCCTGTTGCCAATTTCCACCATCTTCTGCGATGATATAAACTGGCAGTGTCTTGGATTCATAATCGGCACTGGTGGGGGTTGGATATAGCTGACTTTCTTCATCTTCCCATTTAACGACACCCTATCTGTGGGTCATGGGTGAAATCAACGTTCCTTTGTGGCTAAGCAGATTTAGAAATTGGGTTGTACTGAATCAGTGCTTCAAGCCTCCATGTGCATCCAGGTGCCTGGGAGATCTTGCTAAAATAAAACACAGATTCTGATTTAGTAGGTCTAGGATGGGCCCTAAGAAGCTGCATCTTAACCAGCTCCCAGAAGGGGCCGACGCTGCCGGGTCTAGGACCACACTTGGGGAGGTGGGCACTAGGTTGCTGGCTTCACGAAGATGGGAATCATATCAGTTTTATTGCTTGCTGGTACACGGGAGCTCTCGACTACTTGCAGACTGAATGAGTCCATGAATGAGCTCCACTCAGGAGTATAGATTATCCTCTATCAGATCGATCTTGCAGGAGTGAGAGGTCTTCCTTCTTATTCCCACACTTAGAGAAAAAAAAAAAAGTAGTAATTTATATATTTCCCAATTTGGGAAGGGCTAAATGTCATACGCTGATTTATCTCCTCCATATATATGGTATTTATGTGTGTGCACACACATATGTTTGGCTTTTGGAGATGAATTTATAGTAACAGAACTGCTCTTCACCATGCGTCTCTTTCTAAGTATAGCCTGCCTGCCTTCATCCGAAAGGGCCCGCTTCCAGAGAGCCCTGCAAACTGAGAAATCCTTGTTCCTGTTTTAAAAATTTCTTCGGAGAGCTGCCTGGTTCTCCCTCTGAAGCGCTGGCTTTTCCAACATTCTTCCAGGTCTCCGGTGACATCAGTGGAAGAGCTTCAATTAAGTGCTTTCCGTAATCCTTCTTCTCCCAAACATCCTGAAGCTTCTGGTATTTTTTGGCTACTACAGATGGGTTGTTAATTTTTCGAGAGGCCGAGATTGTAAATCTACGCATACACGAGGACTATTTTTTGGAAACCGGAAGTCAGGACTTAGGATCCGATGAGGGTGCTCTTTTAAAGAGTTCAAGGGGCAAAATACTTAAAATTGGACCCATTTCTGAACGCCTCTGATTTTATATTTGCAATTTCATATCCGTTTTCTCTTGGAGGGCCTTCGGATTGTGTCGGCGTCGGGGTCCACCGGAACCTCTTCCTCCGACACAGGCTGTGGCTTCTCTTGGATTTTCCCCGCCGGGCTTCCTGGAGGATTGTGGACTCCTGGAGTTTCCTGGCTCAACCCCACTGTGGGATGCAGGGAAAAGCCAAAAGTAGGAACAGAGTTGCCGAGAGGTGGTTGTGTGCCCATGGCCCTGTGGCCAAGAGGTGGTCGAGACTCTCCAGGCAGTCTGAATAGTATGTTCCACGGTCCTGCTTCTCAAACGTCCTGTCCCGAGGACTCCCCCGGGGACCTTGTGAAAGTGCAGAGTCTGATCCTGATGGATGTGGGGTGGAATCTGAGACCCTACCGTTGCAACAAGCTTCCCGGTGATGTTTGTGCTGTTGATCTGTGTCACCGTCGATCTAGCAGGTCTCACCCCTGGCTGCCATTGAAAGCTTACAAACAACAACAACCGCAAAACGTGGCACTTTGACCCTACCCCCCGAAATTCTGATGTACCTGGTTTGGGGTGCCACAGCACGGATCGGTGTGAAAGCTCCCCTGGGTGAATCTAGCATGCAGCAGGGCTGAGAACCACTGCTGTAGTTCCGGGACCCCCTCCGCCCCCCGCAGACCCCTGCCCACCTGCTCTGCAGAGCAGTCTCAGCACCCACTTCTGGGCCAGAGACCAGACCAGGGTAGACTCGGGCTCTCCTCCTCACCCTGTCCTGCCGTGAGCTGGTCGGTTGGACCAGAGATGCTCTGGGTGGCATGGCAGTGGGGGGCAGGCAGGTGCTGGGCCAAATCTGGCGTGTACACCACAAGGAGAGGAACAGAGGTCTCCCTCAGGAGGGCCAAGAGACACTTCCAAGCTGCTTTGTGCTGAGATGCTCAACGGCTGAGCTGAAAATAGCTTCCACTTTGATGAGGAGGCTATTGGGGATTCCCCTCCTGCCAGAAAGAGGGGCATTGGGGGCCCTGGAGTCCCAGGGAAGCAGAAAGCTCTGGACTAGGACGTGTCAGCAAGGCCTGGAACACTTCCCGCCTAGGAGGAGGCTGTGTAGGGCGAGCTTAGCGGGTCTCAGCCCCGGCACGGATTCGTGCCGGTGAAGGTCATGTAGTGCAGCTGTGCTTTGTGCTGTAGGACTTCGCGGGAGATGCTGCTGGGGTGTGTTCATTTCCTATTGCTGCTGGGGTCAAGTAACACAAACTCTGACTGCCTTGGAAAAAATCATACATTGACCTTACAGTATTGGGATGGTGGGGGTTAGAAGTCTGGTGTGGGTCTCCCTTGGCTAAAATCAAGGTGTTCTCTCCTGGGGGCTTTGGGGCGAGAATCCATTTTTTCGTCCTTTCTGGCTTCCTGAGGCTGTCTGCGCTCCTTGGCTCATGGCCCCTTCCATCTTCGAAGCCAGCAACCGTGGGGTGAGCTCTCACATCTCTTCTCTCTGACCTCTTCCACTTTTAAGGACCTCCTTTGATTCGTTGGGGCCACCCAGGTAACCCAGAATGATCTTCCTATTTTCGGGTTAGCTGATTAACAACCCGTAATTTTATCTGGAATCTCAGTTCCCCCTTTGCCCAGTAACAAGACATACTCACAGCTTCTAGGGATTGGGACATCTTTGGGGGGCCATGATTCTGCCACACATGGGGGCTGGGGATGAATCGGAGCGTGGGACCCCCGTTTCCGATCCCTTGCTTCACCCAGACCAGTTCTGTTAAAGCTCTTGCCGTGTAAAATTTCCTTACCTTAAAATGTCCAAGGCTAATAAAGTTTTTCAACCAGGAGTCTAGTCCCTCACTGCTCCAAATGGGATCCCTGGACCAGCAGCATGAGTAGCACCTGCAGCGTGCTCGAAATCCAGAATCTCAGGCTCTACCCCAGAACCTGCTGAACTAGAATCTTCGTTTCAGCACAGACCTAGGATAATCCGTACAGTTTGGGAAGGCCCTGTGTGGTTCCCAGCAACCATGGCTGCTCACTGAAACCAAGTGGAGAGTTTTAAAACCCACTGATGTCCGAGTCCCACCTGATTCATCAACCTGGGGTGCGGCCTGGGCTTTGGGACCATTCAGATCTCCCTGATGATTTTAATGTGCAGCACTGTTTGGGAATGGTCGGTCTTAGTCGAGCTCCCTCCCAGGAGAAGAGTCAGCCTCTTGCCTTTCTGGGTGGAGGATTTCTGCCCCTACCCAGGGAAACAAAAATAATAGCAACAACATCGGTGCCAATTTGGGGTGGAGAGGGAGGAGGGGCTTTCCCCCCACACCTCTATCCCACCTTACAGTCCGAATTGTTCTTCATATCAAGCCTGTTGTAGTTTTCATAATATAAAAAATACTAAAGACTGGTTAAGAAGCAAATCATGAAGAAAATCATGGTGTCCGTTTTTGGAAAAGCCACCCCGTGCACCGGTAACTTTGAACGCCTGAGATCGGGCAGTCCTCCCTGGGGCTCAGCCGGGCGAGAGATGGTAATGGCCTTGCCCTGCACATCTGGGCGAGGGTCTCCAGCGTTCTGTGGTTCGGGCACTGGAGCCCAGCCGGCAGCTGAGAATGCGAGTAACCCAGGTTGGCTCTTGGCTTGGCCCCTGACACAAGCGGGGAGGTGTGGGTGTATGGAAGCCCCCAAAGCTCTTGTCCCAACTTCCTGTTTCTGGCAGCTCGCTTGTCCCATGCTGTGTGGGTCACCGTACTTTGACCGTCAGCATAGAACCCAAAAGGAGAATCTGTGTATCTCCTGACCACCTCCTCTTTTGCTTTTCTTTTTCTTCTCCTCTGGGTGGAGGCATTAAGAAACCACCTGCCTTTGCCTTTATTAATTTGGTTCCCAGATAGCCTCCTGGCACAACCATACGTTGCAGAGAAAACAATTGGAAACCTTAATTATGATCGTTAATTTTTGGAAACTCACAGCCTCTACATAATGCTTACCTGCATTATTGGGTTAGTTGTAAGGATCCTCATAATGACCACAATAAATAGCTAACATGTACTGAGATGTACTCCTTGCCGGGTTTTGTTCTTTACCTGTTTGAACTCATTTAAATCTCATGTGTCGATGAGGCAGTGCAATGACAGCCCCATTTCACAGGTGAGAAAATCAAGGCTGAGGGCTTACATGGGCTGATGCTTGGGAAGGGCCCAGCCCGTGGCCGGGGCAAGTGTGTAGTCGTGGGCTCCCTCTCACCCTTTCTCCCCTGCGGCTGTCCAGTCAAATACCAGAGCTTCTTCAGAGGATACCTGCAAAGTCGCTTTGGCTCAGGAGTCCTTACTTGGGGAGACCTTACCCCCTCGGCTTCACCTCAGTTTCCCCTCCGAGGCTCTGCCTTTCTCTCCGAGGTGCTGGGAGGATTCTGTAAATAGTTCCCTCGAGGTGCTGGAAGCACTGGGTGGAGAAACTCACTATAAATATCCGGCATTTATAATTAGTCTTCCTGGCGGCACAGTTCTGCGTGTGGGGGAGGCAAACACCTGCAGGGGCTAGAAAGTCAAAATGCAGGGCCCTGGGGGCTCTGGGGAGCTGGCTTCTTGGTGCTACCTGGGCTGGAGAGAATCTATGGGGAATGAAGCCCCTCAGAGGAGAAAACAGTGGCAGAGGACCCTGGCCTTGTGGTAGGCCCAAACACGAACAGTGGGGGCTGGGATGGGCTCCTTGCTCCATTGCTCCTTGTCTGTGAGACCTCCTGCAAATCAGGTCACTCCTCTGAACCTCAGTTTCCACATCTGTAAAGTGGGGATAACATTCCTATTGTGACAAATTAAAGATAACGTATATAAAGATCCCAGTACTGGTGCATCCAGTAGATGCTTAATCCATATAAGATTCTTTCTGTTTCCTTTGCTTGCATAGCTGGGCAAATGTCCCCTCCCTTGCAGATCAGATGGGCCTCTTCTGCTTCGAGGCTTTCTGAGACTCCCCATTGGTGGCAGAGATTCCCTGGTGTCTGCCCGGGATTCCCGGGCATCTTATCCCGGTGGTCCTCCTCTGAGCTGAGACTCAGGCTTGCTTACAGCTGTCCACTTCAAGGGTGTGTCCAGCATCTTCTGCTTTATGCCCTGGGGCCCTCTCAGTTGCTGCCAGAGCCTGCTCAACATGAGCAAAAGTGCAAGGCCAGCAGCCCAGGAGGTCTCCATTAACCAATGGGGAAAGGGCGCTGGTGGATAAATGCACTACCCTGCCTCCTTCAGGAGGAGATTTCTGGGAGGCTCCTTGCTCTCTTCTTGGACATCCCAAGAGCTTTTCGAGCTTCTGTTATCCTCATTCACCTCTGTTATCCCTGGTGAATGCGTATGGCTTTCCCTCCCAAATCTTTCCACAGCCTCATTCCTACTTCTTGAAATCATCTCCCCAGGAAACCACCTGTACCAAACCCTTGTCTCAGACTCTGCTTTTGGGGAACCCAATTCATGATATCATCAGGCCTGGAATAAGATCTAAACTCCTCACTGTGGCTGCAGGGCCAGGCATGATGGGCTCTCATCAGTCCAGTCTCACTCCTAACACTTTCCCCAGCACCTGCTGCCTTTCAGCCAAACTGCCCCCCGCCCCCATCTTCTTTTAACTTTATAAGCATTCCCTCTGCAGGGCCTTTGCACATGATGTTCCCTCCCACTAGAATGCCCTTACATCACTCTTCATCTATGTCAGTCCTTCAGGTCTCAGCTTAAATGTCAGTCTCTTAGAGAATATCACTTCCCTCAGCCTCTGAGCTCCTGCAGGCTCCAGCCCCCTTTATTCTCTCTTATGATAACCTGCTTCCTTTCCATTGTATGGATTTGAAGTTGTATATTTAGTTGAATGTTTGTTAAGTGTCTGTCTTCCCTGCTAGGCTATAAACTCCATGTAGCTCGGGATGGCCTCTGCCTAGTCCCATAGGCTCGATAGCGTCTGGCATAGCTCTTGATACACTGGGGACAGTTAATAGTTCCCGAATGAAGATGGAAATCAGGTTGTTGGTTCCCACGCCATCCCAAGCTTTCTCTACTCTATCAGGCTGTGGGACGTTGGCAGAGGGCTTTTATGGGGGATAGTGGGAGAGGATGCCAGAGTGAAGAGGCAGGAAGGTAGTTTGTCCTCACCTCCATTCCTCCCACTTTCCCAGAATCAGAGGATCGGTGGTGACTGAAGGAGACATCCTAGTCGGGACCCAAGCTCTAGGGGGACATATTCGAATGCTTTCTGCACGACCAGGAGATTTCTTGCACACTTGGCACTGTTTGTATCTGGAGCCTGGCTGGCTGTGACTTCTAGGGGCCCAGGAAGGCTGACCTTCAGTGTTGGCCTCTGTGATAATACTTGCAGCTGGTCTTTGTAACTCTACGCTTATCTCCAGAGACACTAGAACCATGGACCAGGCCAAGAAGGGATGGGATGTAGTAATCAGTGATTTATAGTGTGCTGTCTGAAGTCCAAAACTGCCTGGAGGTGCCGTGTACAAACTTGCTGCATAGTTTATTGTAAAAACACAGATAGATGGTCTGCACCTGGCTTCAGCGATGATGCTGGCTAACTCAGCCCAGCTTGGGGAGATAAAATGAACAAACGTCTCATTGAAACTTATGCCTTGGCACCCTGAGCCTGAGATCCTCCAACACACATCGAGGTGATAATGGTCCAGAGATCCGACTAGTCCTGTGTGAATGAGAGGGGCCTTTAGCAACTGCTCGTGGATGTTGAGTATCTCCTCCGAGCCAACTTACTCTCTTGTTCAGTGTCCTTTCCCCGTAACAGAACCTTCCACGACTCTTGCTTTGTTGGGAGTCTTGTGAGTTGTTTCAGCGGTCTGACCCAGCACGATTGCTGCAGCCTCTCTTGTATGCTGTGTTGGCTCCTGGCAGTTTCCTCTCTCGACACCAAAATTGTAGACTCCTGGCACATCTAACCAAGGAGGGCTCTCAGGGCTCTGAGGCTCCGGCACCTGTTTCTTATGCAGGAGATGGAGCCTTGGGGACCCAGCCTGCCTCTTAGGGAGGAGGAGCTAGAGCTGTTGGGACCCAACCCAAAGGCATTAATTGTATACAATCACCAAGTTAGATATACTCATAGGCAGGCCGTGTTACCTACAATCCCATTATCTGGAGACAACAATGGCTAACATTTTTTTTTTTAAGATTTTATTTATTTATTTAAGAGAGAGAAAGTGAGAGAGAGCCGGAGAGGAGAGAAGGTCAGAGGGAGAAGCAGACTTCCCATGGAACCGGGAGTCCGATGCGGGACTGGATCCCGGGAATCCAGGATCATGACCTGAGCCAAAGGCAGTCGCTTAACCAACTGAGCCACCCAGGCGCCCAATGGCTAACATTTTAATACATTACCTTTTAGTCTTTTTTTCCCCTCCACATATATATTTAAGCAGAATTGACATATGAAATAAATTTATATCCTACCCTTTATCTCAATATTACATTATGAGCATTAGTCGATGATCTTATAAAATACTCAATTTCTTCATTTTTAATCTGGGAGTAACAGCAATGATGATAAGGATAATAATAATAATATGAGAACCTATATGATAGGGTTATTGTGGGGATTAAATGAAATAAAATACTGCATGTAAAAGCTTTTAGCCCAGCGTGTGGTACATACTAAGTGCTCAGCAAAAACTATCATAATAAAATACTTTAAAATCATAAATGGTGGCCGAGCAGGCTATTGCTGTCATTTTTCACGTAACTGTTACCTTACTGAATCCACAGGTAACAGTTAAGAATCAGGTAATCAAGTTAACTGTCAGCTCTGTTTTTTCCATGTAGCACCACATTACCTTCTAGAAAAGCAAAATACCGATGTTCAGGCCACCAGAGCCCCTGTGTTTGTTGATCACGATGATCACAACTGCAACAGCCTGAGGAGTGCCTTCAGCCACTAGACCTTGTGTTGACGAGGAGATGGTCCCGGTGGGCAAGCATCCAGGAGCGAGCCCACAGATGCCCCGTGGCTGTAAGATGGGGTGGGCTGGGCGGGGCCGATGTCTGCGCAGATGTCGGGCGGAGCCCGGGAGGCAGGATCCAGTCCGCCTGGGGTTGAGGTCAGCAGGGGTGTTTTGGAGCAGGGACAGAGGTGGTGTCACTATAGGTTTAATCCTAGTTCGAGCTCCTCTGGAAGTAGGACCCGGAACACAGACGTGGGTGCTAGAGTTTGATTTGGGAGAGGACCCCAGGAGGTGGGACAGAAGGACAAGGGAGGGTGTGTCTTGGAAGGGAGGACAGTGAAAAGTGTATTATTGATTCATGGGCAACTGGGCCTTGTTGCTTCCGGGATTCAAAATATCCTTCAGGGTTGTCCCCCCAGAGCCCGGGAGCCTGGGTGTCGATTGACAATGGCTGACGGTCCCACCCAGGTATAATTCCTGTACGGGTCCAGGCGGCCCTGTGTGCGGAGACCCAACCAGGAGTGAACTTCTGTCATTCTGGAAAAAGTCCTGAAACAGAGATATGGAAGGACATGGAAGCCTGAGGAGGGAGGGTGTCAGGGGCAACTGCAGCCAAAGCAGGTGGTGGAGGGAGGCTGGAGCAGAGGAAGGCTCTGCCGTAGAAGGGACGAAGACGCAGTGCTCTGTGCCCTTGCGCTGGAGTCCCATGCCTTCTCCTGCAGTCGAGACAGAGAGTCTCCCAAGACTCTCTGCATTTTTTGCTTGTTCCCCTTCGTGCTAGCCAAAGAGGAGATGGAGAGCAGCTGGCCATGGTCAGGCAGAAGTGCTAGAAAAGCTATGGCTTTTTGGCAGCCGGATCCCTCCAGGCTCATTTCAGGCTTACACCAATGCTCCGAGGACCCCTCTGTTTTCTCCTGCCTCTCCTTCTTAATCCACTTACACATGCTGTGAGCACAGAATGTGGACAGATTATTTGCTCCATCCCATGGCCCGAGGCTCACGTCTCCCCTTTAATGATGGCTATAGCTAACGTTAATTGAGTGTTTGCTACAAACCAGGCTCTCTGCTAGGTGCCCACCTGGTCTCAAATCTAACAGCTCCTCCTGTGCTAGAACATTCCGTTCTCCGGGTGAGGCACGTGACACTCCGGGGGGTAGTTGGTTTCAAGCATGAAGGGTACCTGGGCTTTAAGCCATCACCATGTCACCTGCTCCCTTCCCTTGAGCAGGTGTGCATCTGCCTCTTCGAGACATGCTGTGTGCCCAGATAGATGCTCAAGGGGCAGCTTGGGGTTTCACTAGATGTTGTTCCGTGGGGGCCCTTTGCTAACCTGCCTGGGCTCAAGCAGGAAAAACCTCTTAGCAAGAGAGTTAGCAGAACAATTGAGGAAGCCGATTACTGTACATCTAGCAACAAATGCCTGTTCTCCTTGCACCTGTCCACTCTCCCGCAGGCAGCCCAGGAAGCTGAGGCTCTGGGAGGTAGAGATCTGCCCAAAGCCACACAGGTGGTCAGTCTGGGAATTGGTTTGCAATTCAGCCTGTTGGCTTGCAAAGCCCATGAGATTCCCATCATCACATATGTACGGGCTTCCTTCAGGAGGATGGCCATCAGGTCCCGAAACAAAGGTGAGAATGTCTAACAGATGATTTACTGATATTAAAATAGGACCCCAAGTAACATGCGGTGCCAGACCCTGTGGCCTCCTTGTGCATGCCTGGTGGGGGAGGGATGGGCAGCGACTAAGGTCGTAGACTACTTTGGGTGGTGCAAATGCTGATGGTGGCAAGGGGACGGGGGTGGGGAGGTGCCAGGCTGGATCCAAGCGGAGAGCCAGGGTGGGGGTGTGAGGGCGAAGCACATGCGTTTCCTGTGCAATGAAAAATGTGCCAGTTAGAGAACATTTGGCTCAGAGGACCTCTGAGACGATCCTGTTCTTCTGCCACTTTCAGGATGGGGCAGGGGAGGCCTGCATAGCGGAAACGAATGGTCAAAGTGCTTTTCTGGGGCGCAGCAGGGCCCCACCCACCAAGTCCGGGCTCTGTGCGCATGCTTGCCAGGATGCCTGCGTCCCACCCTGTGCCAGCGGAGGATGCGAGGAGACTCGTGGTGACCTGTGGCTCCTTCTCCGTGCTTCCCTCCCCCACCCCAGGGCTGTAGCCCCCTCTTGCTCGTTCCTCCCCCCTCTCTGACTAAGAGAACCCCGGAGGCCTCCCTTCTGCCAACCCTCAGCCGCCCCCTCTCCTCTGGAGCCCCCAGGCCGTGAGCAGTGGCTCCATGGAGAAGCAGGGCCGTGGGCGGGGCGAGCCAGATAATTATAATCTTGGAAGGTTTGACTCTCAGGCTGAGAAGCAGGGAGGCAGTTCTTCCTGCACGGTTTGGGAGCTGGGTCTGAGTCAGACACCATCTCCCACAGCCCAGCCTTCTAGAGAAGCTGATCCCACCTTGCCCGTCCCCCTTTGAGCCCGACTTAGATCCAGTCCATTTATTTCTGTGTGCATGCATTCATTTATGAAATGCTGATTCTGTGTTTACTGCACGCCACCCGCCGGGTGGAGCCTGGGGACATTGGAAATAGGGCAGTGGCGATGGTGCAAGATGGGTTAAGAGCGTGTACTGTCGGCCGGACGCCATAGGCTGTGGTCTTGCCTCCACCATTTATTAGCAGGACAACGTTCATGGTGTATTTAAGCTCTCCGTGCCTTTCTTTCCTCCTCTGAGAAATGGGCATTGTAAATATCTCCCTTCGAAGGATTAAAAGAGGCTATATACAAACCACTAAACACAGTGTCCCGATTATAGTAAAAGCATATAAAATGTTAGTTGTTGCTGATACTAATTTTTAAAAATTGTATTAAAGGGTTGAATAATGTACAGTTCCAGCTCTGGAAACAATCATAGCTTAGAACAGAGACGGTAAAGAGGCTCGATCTCCTGTGTCAACTCCGACCCATCGATAAAGCGTGCTTGGGGTACTGTACTAAGAAAGATCCTGAGGATCAGTTCAGACCCATCGGAAAAAAGAACATGATTGATTAGCAATGTCTGTGGTGGGTTTTCAATAAGGGAGAGGTGGTCTATATGCCTGGTACCAGCTCTCTGTGTTACTGAGTACGTCCTGGAGAGGAAAAGAGGAGAGAATGGCAGGGGTAGTAAGAAATTTAGAGCAGTGTACGGCCAGACCTTATCGGGTATTTGAAGCAAATGTTGGAGGGGGTCAGGGCTGCCCAAGAGCTATTCTTATGTGGGTATTTCTAAAATCCACAAGAGATGGAGATCCTCTCTGCTGCAGTGTGCCCGGAGCTTTTTGTCGGAACATAAAGATTTGAATATATATATTCAGGCTGTGTGGCCTTGGGCAAGCATCAGACCTGTCCTAGGTCTCAGCTTTCTCATCTGGAAAATGGGGAGAATGACCCACGTCTCACAGCCCATGCTGGATTTTGGTGAGGATTAAATGAGTTAATACATGTGAAGAATTTGGAACAATGCCCAATACATAATAAACACTCAAAACCTGGTAAGTCAGCCGTTAATATTTTGTCTGCCTTAAAGAACCAGGCGGTGGGGAGGAGCTTTTCTTCTTCTATAAACCATTATCGGTCAAACAGTGCTCCTCGGTGCGAGTGCTGGAAACAGTCAAGGATTAGGTGGAGCAATCAAATTGTTCAAAAATAGAGGATTAGTAGGAAAAAAGCTTCAACTTCCAACAATCAGTGAATTGCTCAAATAAATCATGGTAGGTTCTACAACGTTATATAAAATGCAGTTCCACTCTTATGAAAAAGTGTTAATTCATATATGACCAGAAAAAGATTTAGAAACCTGAACCCCATGGAGTTAACGGTGATCATCGCTGAGTAGGTGGATCGTGGGTGTACCCATTAGAGTTCTTAATAGAGGCCAGTTTGGGCTGATGAGGCAGAAAGGGGGCCCCAGTCCTGCCGCGAACGTCTCAGCTCCCAGGAGCAGCATCTGGTCCTGTCTGGTGTCTTGCCCGGAGCCTCGTGCATGCCGGGAACCTGACCCTCCAACTGCTGTGATTCCTGAGTATAATTGACTCAGCTCTGCACTGGAGGGAGGGCCCCACCTAACAGTCGCTATGACTGAGTATTGAGGAGAACGCACGAGGAAGTCCTTCCATTCAGGTCTGAGTCTAATCTTCCATCTCATGGAGACCGCAGGTGGGCTTCGCTGGTTCTCTGCTCCCCAGTGGGCCGGCTCTTCTGACCGGTTCCTGGGGCTTCCCAGTTCGGTGAAGTCTCTCCATCGTCATTAGGGAGCAGTGTCCCTCAGCCCTCGCCGATCCCTCGGGCCCTTTCTCTCCTCCTGTTGGTTTAGGCTGTCTGTTTTTCAGACAGACAGTTTTCAGACTCACCCAGTCAGACTCACCAAGATCATCAGACCCTGTCATTTAGCACCTTTTCACATCAAAGCGTTCGGGGGAAGAGGACTTATGGGGAAGCGTCCTATTCGGGGCCGCGATGGATTTAGAAATGCTCACGGGGGAGGAGGCTTCTGGGGTGGATCTCAAAGGATAGCTGGGTTTTCGTAGACAGGCAGGGTGTGGAGACGAGGGAGGGCAGTGGAGGCTAGAAGAGGAAAGCCTGTGATCTGGGGGAAAGGGATTTTGTTGACACAATCATTGGGCTTGTTTTCTGTTCCGTCAGAAATGCTCGAGCAAAGTGCCTGACAGTCAGTAGCCATTTGGTAAATATGAAAGTATGCATGAGTTAGGGAATCAGGGACTACTCATTCTGCAGGGGTGGGGGGGGTGGGGATCTAAAGCCCAGCCGGCGGGGGGGCGGGGGTCAGTGTTGCTCCGGCAACAGCATAACTGTCATTCCCCACCGGAGTCCTCAGTGCCACCCGCTGCTGGCCACGGGGAGAAGGGAAGGAAGGAGAGATCCCTTCTCCTGCTCCCTGAGCTTGGAGTGAGAGCCTCCAACCAGCTAGCCCTTGTCTCTTTAACGGCCTCCAAGGGGCCAGGTGTTGGTGCAGAAGCCCCTGTGCACCTGGCTTCTGCCTCTCTCTCCGGGTTTACCTTGCTGTGTTCCTCACTTTCAACCTTTCCGAGAAAGAGGAAAGCAGCCCCCGATGGCTGGGAGCCGGCCTGGTGCTCCCAGCTGGGCCTTGGGGTCCTGTGGAGTGGAAATGGTTTCACAGATCACCAACACCAGACGAGGCCCCTCTGGGACCGTGATGGGTCAGGACAGAGGAGACCCGTGGGCAGTCATGTCTGAACGCAGACCACACGGGAGCATTGTCCAAACCACAAAAACAACCAGACAGCCCTCATCCTGGCTCGTGTGAGTGACCGCTGCATCCTCATCAATTACGGCTTTAGCCCTACTTCCCTCCTTTCCAGATTCACCATGAAGCTACCCAGTTACAGATACCATATTCTGTTGATTAGCAGCACGTCTCCGGGTCACACTCAGGAGAGGGGACCGTACGGGGCGCAACCCCAGGGGGTGGAGATCATGGGGGACATTTGAAAATTCTGCCTACCAGGGCAGACCTGGAGTGGGCTTGTAAATCTCACTGTAATGATCCCACTCCCCCCGTGGGCCCAGTGGTCCAGGTGCAGGTGGAAAAGTGAGGGCCAGGAGAGAGTACAGCGTGGTAGAGAGCGTGTGCGGGCACTGCCCGAGTCCAGGTCCGAGTTACTTAAACTCTTAAAGTTTCACTACTCCTACTTAAAGAAAAAGCAGTCATCATGATAACAATAACTACTTCACAGGGCTGTTTTGAGGATTAGATGAGAGAACACGGAAAACTATCTGGAGCAGAGTAAACGATCGATAAACATTAGCGTATCGTCCTGTGATGCAGTTCTTACTCCCAGCTCAAACTGGCAGGTTGGTGTGGTTCCAGGACCCTTGCTGGCTGGGACTTTCAGCAGGCCCTTTGCTCTCCACTGTCTTAACCCTCTGTTTATGACGTTTTCCCCTTTGGACCAAGAGCATCTTAAGGCAAGATACCGTGTCCGTTACCAGAGTCTAGGGTTTGCTGCAGTAACAAACAACCCCAGAGGCTTCGTGGCCTCCAACCACAGGGGTTCGTTTCTTCCTCTCTCCGTGTCATCGTCACCCTGGGGCCTGGCAGATGGAAGAGGCTTTCCGTGGAACACTGCCAGTTTCATAGCAAAGGGGAAAAAAAAGAAAAGACAGTGAGTAGTGTTAACTCTGCCTGGAAGTGACCCATGTCAGTGTCACCCGCAGATCGGCAGCCAGAACAAGTCCCGCGGCCACTGCTGGGTTCGACAGGGTGGGGACGTCAAACTCTTAGAGGAGGTAATCCAGAAGCCTTGGCAAACACTTCATAAAATGAGTTTTATAAACAATAGCAACACTAACAGAAGCAAAGTACCAGGTGTGATTCCAGGTTCATTCCATAGATTAACCCTTTGAACCCTCATAACAACCTTGTGAGGAAGGGACTGCTGTCATTCCCTTTTTACAGATGGGGACATTGAGACACCAAGCAGTTAGAGTCCTATGCCCAACATTGCAGAGCTTAGTGGAACTTCCAGGGCTGGGTGGGGAGGGGCAGGGTAGCCGTGATGGGAATGAAGTGAAGGACCAGGAAGGAGCCACGGGACAGAATTCCTGGATCCAGTCGGGGAGCAATGAGGCTCCTTCCCTCTTGGGCTGCTCCTTAGTGACCTTCCTTTGCACCAGGCTCCGTGGGGCCCCTGTCCCTTCCCGTAGCTCACATTCAGCTTCCCACTGAAAATCCTGTGTGTAGGGCCTTCTGAACCCCATAAAAATGTCAATTAAGTTGATTTAAAAATGCTTCAGTCTCATTAACAACAAACTGTTAGTGCTGCTGCAGACAGGCAGGACTAAGAATAAATAATATGAATATTAAAAGGTTTCTGGTGTCATGAATTATCAATAATAAATTATTCCCCACCCGGACCTTCTCTCTGGCTGTTAGGGATCCCTTTTTCCCTGGGCAGGAGGAGTCATGACTGCGAGTCTGGGATTTGGCTTATTCATCTTTGGAGAGGGAGTGCAGGCACTGTAGACTCGGGAAGCACTGCTCTTGAGATTTCGGGTCTGACAAATTCAAGTTGTTAGCGTTCCTGCCACAGACCGTGTTCACAGCATGGGCCACCCCCCGGCTGAGTACCTCACCCTCTAATATTTGGTGAATAAATAAATGAGCTGAATTAAAGGAGCAAGCTTACATTTGTACCTCTGAATAGGAATCTGGGCTCTGCCGCTTCCTAGCTGTGTGACCATGAATAATTCACTGAACTTCTCTGAATCTTGGTTGGTAATAACAGTAGCTACATCACGGGTTGCAGAGATTAACAGGGATGTTGTGTGTTAAAGTGCCAGGCACACAGTAAGCACTCAGTGAATATTAACCATCACCACCATCATCATCATTTTCATTATCATTATCATTTAAATGAAAATGATAATTTAACTGTCGTTACCGTTACCGTTGCAACTCTGTAGGTGGAGGAACGCAAAGGTTTCCTGGTTCATCCCCTCCGAAGAATATTCTGCAGTCACTAAAAAGGATGCTTATAGAGACATTTTAATAGCAGGGGGAAAATGCTCATGTTACGATAAGTTTACAAAAAGCAGCCTGCAGGATGTCACGTGTTTTGTGATTACAGTGATGTTAAAACAGACCAAAACAGGATGGAGATACAACAAAATATTTTTAGTAATTTTTTTGCCTACGTGGTGAAATTACTATTTTCTTCCGTGTTGTTTCTATAGGTTTTAATTTTTTACATAAGTACATTTTGTTTATCATGAAAATTTCCCAACATACCCAAAAATAGATAGGCTGGTATTGTGAATGTATATTATGAACATAAACCCATCCCTTAGATTTAATGACTGTTAACATTTTGCCATGTTTGCTTCGTCTTTTTCTTTCTTTTGGGTGAAAATTTTTTTTAAAAAGATTTTATTTATTTATTTGAGAGAGAGTGTGTGCCAGGGAGAGAACGGAGGCAGAGGGAAGAGGAGGGAGAAGCAGACTCCCCGCCGAGCAGGGAGCCCAATGCAGGGCTCGATCCCAGGACTCTGGGATCATGACCTGAGCTTAAAGAAGACGCTTAACCAACTCAGCCACCCAGGCGCCCCTTGGGTGAAATATTTTAAAGTTACTGATATCCTAATACTTGCTTCCTAAGTATTTTAGTAGGTATCTCTAAAAAAAATAAGAATAGCTTCCTACCTAACCATCATACCGTGATAATCTGTGACAAAATGGGGAGTAATTCTTAATGTTATCTGATACAAAGTCTATATTCAAATTTCCCCATTTGTACTTCAATTTTTTTTTTTTTTTTTTTTTACAGTAGGTTTGTTTGAACCAGGATCCATCAAGGACCATAGTTTCATTTGGTTGTCACGTCCCTTCACCCTCTTTAATCAAGCAGAACAGGGGCCCTGGGTAGCTCAGTCGGTTTAGTGGCAGGCTCCGGGTTTTGGCTCAGGTCGTGATCTGAGGGTCCTGGGATTAAGCCCCTCATGGGGCTCCACACTCAGCGGGGAGTCAGCGTGAAATTCTTTCCCTCTGCCCTTCCTCTCCTCCCACTCTCTCTCAAATAAATAAATCAATCTTAAAAAAAAAAAAAAAAATCAAGCACAACACAGCCCTGCCTTTTTGTCCATCTCCCTGACCGATGAATAGACCAAGTCAGCTCTTCCCCTGAATGTCTCACCTTCCTGCATTAGCTTTTCCTTTCCGGTCGTATCGCTTTTATAATACAATAGTGGGACACAAAAAATACCCCTCTGTAGTTCCCAGCCACTCTCCCAACTCAGAAAGCGACCGTAGCACCTAGGCGTGCCACGTGCAAGCAAGTTCTAAGCACTGGATTTGTACTATCTTACTTAATTCACATAATAAACCCAAGGCATAAGTACTCTTTTTTTTTTTTTTTTAAATCAATCATTCTAGAAATGGTGAAGGCACAGAAGTGAAATAACTTGGCAGGGCCGGAGAGCTGGGCAGACCTGCTCTCAAGCCGGCATGCTTGACTGCCATGCAGCATTAAAAGAACTGGAAGAGGCACTCCAGGCTGCGGAGGAAGGTAGGGAGGCCAACTCTGCCTTCCCTTTGGGGATTCTCAGGGCCATCTCCCAGGGGAGGACCCTGTCGTGATGCCCAGGGAGAGGGTCTGGAGGGAGGGGATGGAGTGACGTCTTCAAGGATGAAGTCTCTTCTTCAGCTAGAGCTTGGAGCCGTTCTGGATGTCTCCAGGGTTTCCTTCTGCTTCCCTTCCTTTTCCTTCCTTTCTTAGCAGGTGGGAAGGGCCCTAAGAAGCTTGTGCTTTTCCTTGTCTGGACTTGAGAGTCCCTGAGTCTGCTATTTATAGGCAGAGAGACATCAGATCCAGAAAGCAGCCCTCGAGAGAGCCTTTCCCGTTGCCAGAGTAAGGGACACGTGGGATCACCAACTCTTCCCTTCTTGGGACTGCATTCATCCTCATTCTGGAAAAATCAGGCAAAGGACATGGTGCCTTTGGGAAAAGACACAGGGAGAGTTCAGGCACCTGGGTTCTTAGCTGGATTTGCCTTTGCCACGGACAGACTGTGTGTGTCTTTGGCCATGGTGCCTGGCTTCCCTGAGCCCCGGTGTCCTTCCGCATTATGTCCCAGTTAAAGCTGTCCATTCTGTTTCCGCTGTGAGGTCGTCGTCAAGATTATATGGGAACACAGTGGGAGCACTTTGAAAGGTAATGATGGGCGTATAAGAGCCCCCTTCCAGGCCGCCCTGCAGGAGTTGCAAATTCAGATGTCCTGCTCTGGCTGGGGCAGCAGCGGCATGTGCTTTCCTGGACAGCTGCCGTGTTCTCACCCGACCGTAGCCCAGTGCCACGGTTCATCAACCGTCAAGGTGTCAGCGATCGGGCCAGCCTGGGCCAAGGAATCATGTCCTGGGGCTGTTTGGGCTTGGGGAGGGGGATGGTCAGTCGTTCTTGGCTCCAGGTTTAGGTTTCACTGGAAGCAGGGTGACTGTAGAGGAAGGCAGCAGCGTAGTGAGGGAGGCTGAGCACAGTGAGCGAGCGAGAGGGACACAGACGCATGAGAGCCGGGTTCCAGCTGTTCTTGGAACCAAACTGCATCCCCAGGGTTGGACTTTTCAACCCATTTGTGGCTTCCCTGAGCCAACCATTTCTCCTTCTCCCCTACCCCCTTCTCTTTTTTTGGCTTCAGTGGTTTGGAGGTTGTGTTTGCCCTTTAAAAGTATCTGAGCTATTAGGGCATGGGACCCTCTCCTTTCGACGAAAGAGGAAGCCTGAGTGCACCCAGAGCTTAGAGATCACCTCCTGATCCCTCCACCTCATTTTGTGACTGCCATCCAGCACTGTTTTAGCCAGCTTGCCTGGGCATGTGAACAAGGAAAGCAGCAAAGCCAACAGAAGAATCCAGGTCTGCTGACTTCCATCCCAGGGCCTCCTCTGCCGATTTTTTATTTGGGTAGCATTTAATAATAAAACGTGAAAAAATAGTAACTCGTACTACCTACTGTGTAGTACTACGTTCCTCCCTGCGCTGGGTGGTTCTCATGCACTCTTATAACAGTAACCCAATGAGGAAATTTATTTTCCTCAGTTTGCATAGTGGAAAACTGAGGTTCAGAAAGGTCGAGCGGCTTGCCTGAAGTCACACAGCTCATGAGTCCCAGAGCCAGGATGCGGACCCAAGTCTTCGTGTTTAATCATGGTGCTCTGTCTGGTCTCCAGCTTCCTGCTCTATGGAGAGTGACAGTGGCCACACAGTCCTTGGAGCCTTGCTGAGTCTGGGAGTGAGATTGCGCAGTCCCAGGAGATCTGTCATTTCCAGCATCTCGGGGCTACTGGCATGGGAGTATTGTTCTTGGACTTGTGTTATTTACCCAAGAATTTGCAAGGCTGCTTCTTGCTTAGGTAACAAATACCTCAGCAAATATGGATGGAAAATTGGCTTTGCTTATTCAGAAGTGGGGAGAGCTGCAAGCATTCTTGGGAAAGCCATTGGTGCAGACATACGAGGGCAAAAGAGGCTCATCAGCCCCACGATAGAGAAAAGGATTCTTGAAGTTTCTCCACGCAGGTGGCTGTGGTGTTTGTAGACCCTGTGCCTCCCAGGTTCACAGAGCTTGGCCAAGGGCAGTCTGTCCCCAAGTATCAGCCTCCGGTCACCTGGGACAGAACCGTCTGGGAGGCTTGTTAAAAATGCAGTGTAACACACTGCCTCGAATCTTAGTGGCTTAAGACAACAACAGGTAATTTGCTGATGAATCTGCTGCTCAGGTAGGGTTCAGCAGTAACAGCCTCTCTTGGCTGGGGCAGCTCAGCCGGGCCCTGCAGGATCCGCGTTCCAAGTGTCTCCCTCACGTGGCTGGCAGTGGGTGCGCTTGGTGGTGGGAAATCCTGCCAGGGCCGTGGGCCGTGGGCCGTGGGCGTGGTTCCTCTCTGTGGAAGGCTGTCCACGGATGCTAGGGCTTCCTCACAGCATGGCGGCTACACGTTCCAAGAGCGAAGGAGAACAAGGTGGAATTACACTGCTTTTTGGCAGTCTAGCTCCAGAAGTCCCTTAGCGACACCTGTTCTGTGCTGTATGGACCTGAGGAGGTAAAAAAGGCTTCATACACTGACGCTGTCCCGACGGAGAAATGGCAATAGCGGGGGGACCTCTGGGGAGCGAAGCTAGGTGCCGGGGGCAGGGAAGAGGGGGAGCGGAGAAAAGGACTGTAAAGGGAGAGACAAGTGAGAGGGGAGAACTCCGTCTCACCGTAGGTCTTGATTTGTCTTGATGTGCACATATGTTACCTTTCGTTTTAGGAATGAATAAAAGGCCAAGATGGCAGGGGTGGTGGGTGGATGTCTCGGTGTGCGAGCGTGTGTCCGCGCGTGCACACGGTCTCAGGGCGGGCCTGGGCGCCGTGCTAAAAGCAGCAGCCCTGATAGAAGCGAAGAGGAGGAAGCCTCTGTGGCCCAGGCAAGGCCTTGAGCTCCAGCATGCTCGTGTCCTCCGGCGTCCCAGATGCAGCTCCTTTTGGCCTCCCCTGTGGGCCCATCTCTTCCAACGGAAGGAGATCTAGCTGTCTGCCAGGGGCTGAGGAATCCCGGAGACAGAGAAGCACGCCGAGGCAGAAAGCATAAAAACCCTTCGCCTTTGCACTAAGAGCAAAACAAAATGAAACTTCAGATAAAAAAAACCAAATGAACAAAAACCCCAAACCCCACAAATGCTGCACTCAAAAAGAAAGCTACGAAGTGTAATAATAATCCCTGACATTTTTAAGGACCCAATACGTGCCAGGTGCTTGACTTCATTTCATTCCCGCTGCAACTGTGATTTTGCAGACAAGGAACCTGAGGCCCCGGAAGGCAGGGTGGCTTGCCTGCACTTGCACAACCAGAGGGGAGTCCCGCAAGTGTGGTTGCAGCCCGGTCTGTTGGCACCCGTGTCTGGTTGTTGGGACTTCAGTCTTCCCTCCTCTCCCGATAGCCTGGATCCTTGGGCAGCTTTGCCTGATGAAAAAAAATGTTCTTTACGCAATTTGGACCCGACCGCTATACTTGGCGACAATGTATTTTGTGACTTCCCAGTAAAAATGGAGTTCTTTTTTAGGAACAGTGACTCTCACAGGGCAGAGCTGGGAACTTCAGCTGGGGGAGAGGAGCAGCAAGTAGCGGAGGGAGCATCAAAAAGCCTGCGTGGGGTGGTGGGGCATGGGGAGATGGAGGGAGCCAGAAGGCACCAATTCTAGTCCTAACTGGCTGTGTGACAGTGGGCAATAATATTAATGCTCTTTAATAATAGGGACAGCCTCTACTTGTCCATCTCTTCTGTACCAGGTATTGTGCTAAAGAATTCATGGGTATCACGTGATCTCATCTCAGCAGTCCTTTTGGGGAGGGAGGTACAGATATCCTCCCCATTTTGTGCATCAGGAAACTGAGGTCTCAGGCATGGATCAACTTAGCAGCAGCCACATGAATGGGAAGAGATACATCCAAGATTTGGGCCTGGGCCGAGGAGTTCCACAGTCTGTGCTTTTATCACTGTGCAACAATATTGATACAAATATGAATGTAACACAGACGCAGACAGTGGCTACCCTGTACTGAATATCTTCTGTGTGGCGTACACTCTTCCCGGCACTGTATGCAATATAGCACTTAATCCCCAACTCTGAGATAGCGATCATGATCATTTCCATTTCCAGTTGACTTCTCGTTAGTGTAATGAGAGGGCCATGCCTTCCACTGCATGGCTGTGTTCTAAGAGCTGCCGCTTTCAGCAGAAGGGTAGAGACAGGCGTGGACTCAGGTCACGTGCAGTGGGGGCCTGGCTTCTGACCATGTCCCTTCTGCTCCCTCTCAGAGAGAAGCTGGGGTGCCAGAGGAGATTGGGGAGTGGCTGGATGAGTGCCTCACCTGTACCTTCTCCAGAGGCTGGAGGCAGGCAGCTCCCTGGGGCTCACCACGCCTGTCTTCCTTCAGTCCAGGCTGGGCAGCCTGCCTCCTTGGCACAGTGGGCTACAGCCCGAGGCTCCTGGGCCCTGCGTGGCTCGGTGAACTGTGTAAGGAAGGGAGACTCTGCCAACGTGTCACTGGCCAGCTCCCCTGTGGGCGCCATCTGGGATGCACTGAGCCGGGGAGCCAGGGCCGGCCAAAGGTGTCCTCCCCCGCCCTGTGGGCCTCACCTCCCTGAGCACACACGGTGAGCGTTCAGCTGAGGGAAGTATCTGTCAGGGGAGCCTCTTCTTTAGGCCCCAAAGGGTCCTCTCAGGCAATAATGAGCATACTAATAACGGACATTTGTTAAACCCCGACTGTGGCTGCCTTACTATACTGAGTGCTTATGTGTATTGTCCCACCGAATTTACTCTGACACATCCCCGTATTCAAGTACTATTCTTATCCCCATTTTATAGATGAAAAAAATGAGGCACAGAGAGGCTAAGGGTCCTATGCACAGTCATGCAGCTTGCAAATTTAAGAGACAGGGTTCACATTCTATTTCTCAATGTCTGACTGACTCACGAGTCCTGGCTTCTCATCTTTGCCCAGTCAGTTCCTGATGAGCAATTCCGTGGGGTCCCACTTCAGGGACCGTGGGGCCCCTGACAAGCAATTCAGTCTTCTGTACAGTGCTGGGGCCAGACCACATTTTCCAAATGCGTTCATCAGAATCCTGGCATTCTTTCAGGAGCTCTGTGTGGGTGGGGGTGGAGTTGGGAAGGGGTGAGGAACCTCCCAGCCTCCTACCCCCTTTCACCTTGGGATCGGGATCAAAGCACCCCTTTTCACTGCTTCCTGTGTGAGGGTTATGCATGAGAGATGGTATTTAGAAGGGGTTCTGCTGCTTAGGATAAAAGCTTGAGCATTGGCAATTGCCAACCCGACATTCTCGTACCCTAGAAGAGGAGGACAGGAAGCCCCAGAGAGGGTGAGGGACCCATCGAAAGAGGTCCAGCAGATTGGCGCTTAGACAGATGATGTAGTGGTTCCAAGTGTGGGTTCTGGAGCCCAACACAAATGGGCTCAAGCCCTACATCTGCTCAGTTCTACTTGGTCAGAGGCAGCTCTTGGCTCCTGCACCGTTTTATTGCCATCAAGTGCTCCAAGTGGGATAGTAACACCCCGTGTTCCTTCTCTGGTGAAAGAACTCAGTGACTGGGTCATCTTTCCTTCTGCTCCTTACCCCGGTCCCCAACCCCCAGCTCAAATGCCTTTGGACCTGTGCAGTTAGATGCAGATACCAGGGGTGCCCAAGGACTCTGCCCACCTCAGGGAATAATTGTAGTGACTTTCCACGGGGCAGCCTCTACTGGAATTCATGTCCCACAGAGACTGTGTTCATGGATTGGGAAGAGACTGTGTGACCCGTAATAACTGTGCGACCTGCAGCACCTTGCTTCACGTCTCCAGGCTTCAGTGTCCTCACCTTCAAAGAGCCGTATTGGAAGTTTGATGATTCCCATGGGCCTCTGAAGCTTCAAGGTGGCAGGCTTCAGTGATCCTAGGCACCAGGAAATATGATCTCTCTCCCTGGCATCCAGACATTTCTCCGAGAAGTCTTCTCCCTGCACGCAGACTCATGAATCAGGCAGAATCATAATTGACTGAGTCTCCCTCTTTATCTATGGGGTGAGTGATGAGGCTCTGAGTCTTCCTGGCCTTGGAAAATTGGCCTCAAATGGTCTGGCTGCATGCAGGGCTCTCAAAGCACTGTCACGAGGGTCAGATTCCAGAACACAGATGGAGCCACGTTTTCTAGTGAGTAGGGTGACTGGTTGTTTAGAGGTGACACACACGTTTGGCTTCCTCCCCTCGGAAGCCCCAGTCGTTAAAAGCCTCGAGCTCATCTCACATCAGATGCCTGACCCGCTCTCTCCCTCTGTCCCAACTCTTCCGTCCCACTCACTGTGGTACCTTCATTTGATCCAGGCCCTTGTGGTTGTTTGGGCAGTGTGATCCCAGCTCCCCTCACATCTTCCTGGCCTTGTAGGAAGTCCACGTGCACCCCAATGGCTTCCTGCATGTCTGTGCCCAGGGGACGTTGCAAGGGTAGGGAGTTACGAGCTTCATCCAGTGATGGGTGAGGGGTGAATTAATCTGGCCCCCATCCCCCAGTCTTTACCCCCAAGTGGGATAATCTTGAAGTGAGTTCCATATAGCCTTAGCTGGTCTTCAGCTGGATTGGGGCTAAGTTGACTCTCTTGGCCCCTCTCCTTTGAACATGCCTTTTATTGGCTTCCTCCTGTCCCACTTCCTCTTGTGCTTTCTAGATCACCTCCCAAATAAACTAAGGTTCTCAAATCCTGATCTTGGGGTCTGCTTGAGGTATTGTGATTTATAATAAGAAATATATATTTGGTCTTTGTTACTGTTTCTGGCAGGGAACTCCTAAAACCCTTGGGATTTCCTAAGAGCTAGGAGCACAAACGTGTCTTTTGTTATGTGGTTTTTGGCCTGCACCTAAGGATGGGGGCTGGTATTCTGCCCAGTGAAGCCAACCATGTGATTAGAAGATTGGAATTTTCAGTCCCATCCCTAGATCTCCAGGGAGGGGACACAGAGTAGAGGTGTGAACTCAGTCACCAATGGCCATCGATTTAATCAATCATGCCTATGTAATGAAGCCTCCATAAAACCCCCAAGGACAGGGTTTGGAGAGCTCCTGGGTTGGTGAACATGGGGGATGCTGGGAGAGTGGTGCATCTAGGGAGGGTGTGGAAGTTTTTCACCCTTTCCCCATACCTTGCTATATATGATAATCTTTATTTTTAGGTATCTACATATCTCATATATATGTGTATATATCTCATGTACATATGGTATATGAGATATCTACATAGGTAGATATCTATGGTATCTACATATCTCATATATATATATATATATATATATATATATTTCTAATATATGTAATCTGTTCATCTGGTTGTTGATTTGTATCCTTTTTTTTTTTTGATTTGTATCCTTTAATATCCATTGCAATAAACCAGTAATCTAGTCAGTACACTGGTTTCCTAACTTCTGTGAGCCACTCTAGCAAATTAACCAAACCCAAGGAAGGGGCTGTGGGAACCTCTGATTTATAGCCAGTCAGAAGCACAGGAAACAGCCTGAACTTGGCCATTGGCCTCTGAGGTGGAGGGTAGCCTTGTGGGACTGAGCGAGCCCTTAACCTATGGAGTCTGATGGTATCTCCATGTAGGGTCAGATTTTAGTTGAATTGTAGGACACCCAGCTGGTGTCAAAGAATTGCTTGGTGGTATGGGGACCCCTTTCCTACTTTGGAATTGGGTACAGAACCCTTACTGCTCTTGGAGGAATTCACACTAAAACATACCCTTACATAACATTCGCTACAGTGCTGGGGGAGGGAGAGTGATTTTATTCCCATTTTACTGATGAAGGAACTGAGGCCTGGAAAGGTTAATGACTTTTCTCAAAGTGGTAAAATGTACAATCATTTTTTTCTCAATGATATGTTTTGGTATCTCCCAAGCTCCCGTCTGATATAAGGAGGACACTGTGTTGTGTTGGGTGAAGAGCAATAAGATCCAAAATCTTTTGCTGCTGTATTAATTTTAGTTCTCAGACTAGCAGTGGATTTGTTTAGAAAACAACCTTAAGCTCTAATTAGAACTGTTGATATCTGAATGGGCTATGGGAGCAGGAAGGGATTTTTAGCCTTTTGCATAAGATATTATGGGAGGGTTAACTAGCACCTCGGTTGATCCCAAGGTCAAGACCCTCAAAAAAAGTTACAGAATCATTGAACATCAAACATAGAAGGCAGCTCTGAGGTCATCACAGCTAGTGTAAACCTTTGTTTGTACAAATGGATAAACTGAAGTCTAAAGAGGTGAAAGTCTTTAAGGTTACCTGGTTAACAGGGAAGTTAGGACCCAAGAGAAAGTAAAGGAGATACAGGTAATCAGAGTCATGTTATGGTAAACTCAGGTATCTGTGAGAGCTTGCTGTCAGGAATGCCAGAGTGGAGCCAACTGACCACTGGATGTGGCTACCCAGAACACCTAAGCAAGCTTATGGTGTTCTATCTAAACTTTGAAAGAAATAGTTCACAAATCGATTCATGCTGTCTGCCTTGCTTGGCACAGGACAGGTGAGTGAGCAGTACTCACCTGTCCTGTATGTATATACACATGATACTCATGTAACTGCTACCATGTGAAAGAGAACATCAAGAAGAAACCATGGTTAGCGTGCAAGGTAGAACCCACAGGTAGGAATTTGGAGGGATGGTGAAGGTAGATCACCAGTGACAAAGCAAAGACTGAAGTGATGGCTAGGCTAGTGTTTCAGGTTTTTGGCCATCCTAAATTTCTTTTTTCATTCTTTCTCTCTCAGGATTGTATTACACTGCTTTGGAATCCCAATAACCTTGTAGAATGCAAACACACACGTAATTGCTTTTACATAGCAGACCCGTAAAACAAAAATTTGGGGTCCTGGGCCAAATTTTGCCTTTGGCCTCTTGTCTCACAGTACTATAGTTAATTAGTCTTACTTTCCCCATATGCATAATAAAGGTTTTGGGCTAGGTCTGAAATTCTCAAGAAGCATTCAGAGAAACATTGGTTCCATAGGATGGCAGCAGTTATTCTGTGGAATAAAATAGGTTTCCATGATCAATATCTTCTGGAATATTGCTAGATTAATAAACACATTAAACTACAGGACTTCTTCTAATGTAAGAATTCACCTTAAAGTGACTCAGGTAGGCAGAGTTCCCCAAACTTACTTAAAAACACAATGCACAATATAGGATAGTCTCTAAAGGTCTTTCAGCCAAAATGCTGCCATTCTTTGTTTCCTTTGAGAATTGAGGATATTGAGAGAAGCACAATCAATGATTGGCTCATTTTACTTCTCTGCTATAGACATGATATGGTGGTTGGTTTTTAACCACGGCGTTCACGTGGCTCAAAGCAAGTGGCAACCACGGGGGTCATTTCTTTAGTGAAGCATTTGAAGATAAATCAGCTGGATTGAAAACAACGGAACCAATTTGTTCCTTAAGATTAGACTAGGTAATTTCAGTCACTTAATGATATGACTGGCAATAAAACCAATTGGCAAAATTGACTGCAAAACAGTGTGACAGTGTGACTAGGGGCTCTTTTTTTTTTTTTTGCACATAATCTTTGTCAGCATAGCTTCTCTGAAGGTTTTTCATCTGAAAGCCTTGAGTAGCAAAATCCTGTTCAGGGTCCTAAGCTCTGTTCTTGGCTTAGCTTTTGCAGCACAACACGGGGTAAATTGTCATGGTCCACATACACACTGTTACAGTCTGTACATGTGTGGCGGGGTACAAGGTGTCTGACCTTAAATGGCTCTCCACACTGGGGAGGTGTCCAGCCTGGGACAACTCTAGCTGCCTGTGTCTGCAGAGAGAGAGGGTTCCTTCTGAGGGAGGACTGTCTTCTTTATTCAGAAGGGACCACACCTGTTTGATCTACCTTTCTATGAGTCTGGTCACGAATGACTTCAAACTCTCTATGCCGATAGTTTTTATCAGAGACTATTTCGGAGTCTGTGTTGATATACAAGTATGGAGAGTATGGTGGGTTATTAAGCGGGACATCATCCGAATCATCTATGGATTTAAAAAAATGCACATGCTTGGCTTCAGCCCTGAAGATTTTGATGGAGAAGATCTAAAATGGGTGCAACCACCTGTGTTTTAAAAAGCTCCATGGATACAATCCACATGGCCACAGTAGGAGACTAGATACATGAAGTGTGGTTTATTCATACAATGGGATGGTACTTAGCAACAACAAAGGAAAAGTAGCTGTTACATGTGGGCAACATCGATGAATCTCCCAGACATTAGGTTAAATGGAAAAAGCCAGTCATCAAAAAATTACAGTATAGTATCCATTTGTATGAAGTTTGAAAGTAAGCTAAGCTGATATGTCAGAAAAAAATTGTGGTTTCTACTAGGGGGATGTGGGATTAACAACAGAGGGACATAAGGATACTTTCTGAGGGTGATAACAATATTTTATATCTTTTTTGGGTGAGGGTCTACACAGATGCTTATAATTTCAAAACTTGAAGTGAATTCTTAAGAGATGTATGTTTTATTATGTATAATTTATATGTCGTTTAAACAAAAGAGCCTAATTTCCCTGTAAGTGTCCAAACTAGGGTCCTATACCTGTGTCAAAATCCAGGAAATGGTCATCTTCACTCAATTTGGCCAACCCAGTTACACCCTCAAGAAATGGAATGCTTCTCTATTCTTTACTGTATTTCACACTACCCACCATTTTCATTTACCTTCCAGAATTTCTTCCATTCTGTCTTTTGAATAATAAAACTCCAGGGAACTTAACATACAACAGCCAGCTTGATAATAAACCTATAGTTCTCTAAACTTTGTCCCTTTCCTGTCTCCATTTCAGCAGTCGGTATTCAGCATCCCTGGAAAGAGGCCCTTCCTTCCTAGGCCACCTTGTAGGGCCCTAATGTTGATTGAGCACCTAGTATGTGCTGGACTTTGTTGGCTCCTTTACTAGGGCTATCTCATTTTCTTTCTGCAATAACCCTGAGAAACAGATATCCTTATTGTCTTCACTTTTCAGATTAGCAATTGATAAAGGAAGATAAATATAGAGCAAGCCCAAAGGTGAGCTCAAACTGATGAGTGGAGGGTGCAGGGTTAGAAAGAGCAGTGATTGCAAAAACCTCATATAATTTAAGGCATCTTTCTTTCCAGGGCCTGAGGTAAGGAAAGCAGGGACCGGGGATCTGGACGGAGAGATACAGCTGAGTGTAAAGAGGGCAAAGGTCCTCACTTGACAATGTTTTTCATGCTCAGTTGCCAGAATTCAAG
>CM052805.1:7533125-7576447 GCA_028533885.1 Nasua narica | reverse complement strand
GCGGCACATCGCCGCAGGCGCCCCCCCCCCCCGCCCCCTTCGCCAGGCAGCCGCCTATCCTGGCCCTGTCGCCTCCGTGCGCTCCGGGAACGGGTGCCGGTGCTCCGCGCCGCCGCCGAAGGACTGCGGGGTCTGCCTCGGCCCGCCTCCAGGGAGGGCGGCTACGGGCGGGAGATGCCTTCACCCACTGGAGCTCCAAACCTTTCTGGCTGTCGCGGGGGCTGCTGCGTCTAGTCGACTGAGAACAAGTCCCTAAGTTGGCGTAGGGGCGCCTCTGCCTTCCTCCTCTTCTTCCTCCGAGGCGACCGCAGCAGAAGCACGCCCCAGAAGCCCGGCTTTGCCAATGCTGTGAACCAGGGTGGCTAGGCGCTCTCCGGACTCCCGTCGGGAAATGGGGAGCTGAACGCCTGGCGGCGAGCTGGCCCCGCAGAGAAGGGCCCAGAGGGAGCTGCCATCCCCCGCCCGCGCCTCTCTCCGGCGGGGACCGCGGGGATCCCCGGCCACACGCGCGCGCGCGCTCTCACACTCACTCACACACACATACACACTCGCTCTCACACACACCACCAGCCCGGAACCTGGGCTGCGGAGAGGGCTCTCGGGCGCGCTCAGAGGACTGGGCAGCTGCTGTCCGGAGTGGGGCAGGAAGCCGAGCTCTGGCTTTTGGAGGGAGGCGCCGCGGGGTTGGCCGGAGCATGGGGCTGGGTGAGCGCTGAGAGTCGCGGCCGCAGCCATCAGCCCTGGAGATGACCAGGAGCGGCCACTGCTGAGAACTATGTGGAGAGAGGCTGCGGTGAGTGCTGGCGCGGGACGCGGGGCCTGGGCGGCCCCTTTGGGGAAGAAACGGTGGGAGGCCTGAATAGGAGGGGGCGGCAGGACCGCGAGGGGGTCGTTGCGTGGAAATGATCGCACCTCCCTCGGGGATCCGGGACCGCGGGAGCCCGAGTCCTTCCCTCCCCCTCTCCTGCCTGCTCATCGCAAACTCAGCCAGCCCCCCCCTTCCCTCCTCTTTCTCTCCCTACCCCCCTCGCTCAGCAGCTCCTGGCCGAACAACTCCCAGCAGCCGGCGCCGGGGAGGTGGTAGGGGGTGAGGGTGGAGATGCCTAGTTAGCTTCTCGTGCGCGGCCAACCTGGGGCTCCGGTTCTCCTGTGCGCCCCGAAGCGGAGATCTCCGTATTGACCACGGGGTCTGAGGATCCACACAGGGGTCTTGGGCACCGAGCTTCAGCTCCCCCTCTCTGGTCTAGCTCCGTGTGCGCACAGGGGGCTGTCAGCATTGCGGACTGCAGCCTGCCCCCCAGTCCTTTTTCCCCTGCCGGTGGGCTGACCCTGCCTCTCTGTCTCTTCTCCACCCTGGTAGAGCCCTGCTGCAGAGCCTCCGGCTGGGATAGCCGCCCCCCGTGGGGGCGATGCGGACAGCGCGGGACAGCCAGGGGAGCGCGCGGGGGCCGCAGCATGCGGGAACCCGCTAAACCCGGTGGCTGCTGAGGCGGCCGAGATGCTTGTGCGCGCAGCGCGCCCCACTGCATCCTCGACCTTCTCCGGCTACAGGTACGTCCCAGCGGGAGACCTGGGCTCGGCCGGCCGGGGAAGAGGAAGACTCGACCGGAGAGAGAGTGGGAGAAGGGATCAGGAGAGAGAGGGGGAGAGGAAGCGGGAGAGGGAGCATCTGTTAGCGAGGCGCGGGAGGAGCACCAGGGGGCGCTGCGGCTCCGTGCTCGGAGGTGCTCACCCGAAGAGTGCCTTGGCCAGAACGAGTTCTCCTCAACTTCCCCTGGCTCCGGCAGCTCCAGGCCGAGGGGCGCGCGCCTGGGCACGCGTGCACGACTGTGCTGGTATTTGCAGGCACGCGCAGTTGTGCACCTGGCGCGATACATGTGTGCACCGACTGTGGACGTGTGCGGACTCCGGATGACTGTGGGTACCGCTACGGCGGCCTGCAGCTGTTCGCAAAAACGTGCATGTGCCAGTGAGGTGGTGCAGCCCACTGCCCATATGCCCCTAAGACTTGGTAACAGGATCTGGGGTGGGATGCATGGGGAAGGGCCGTACAGTTCACGTCCGTTGGAGAGCTGATTAGAAGCCTACCTTTACCCCCACGCACGTTCTCTGCTAGCTCCCACGCGCCGGCCCACGGGGTGGGGGGACGCGCCTCCCCTCCTCTCCGGGGTTCTGCATTGCACGCGGCGCGCGTGAGAGAGGGCGTGTGTGTGTGTGTTTGTGTGTGTGCATGTGTGTGCACGCGCGTGTGTAGGGGGCGGGCCCTGGGGCCCGCCTTCTGTTGAGTGGAAATCGCTTTAAGGCCCCTACACGAGGTGGAGCGAGCCCTAGTTTCCTCCCAGGCACCCCGGACCCTCGGGTGCACGAGCGAGTGTCCTCACTCTCATGCGGGGTGGGGGGTACCCTGCTCGAAAGGAGTCGGTTTGCAGCGGGTACCCTGTGAAGCCAGGTCTGTACTGCACCCCGCCGGTTCACAGGGGGCGGGGTTAACTAGCCCAGCGCGGGACCGGGCTGCGGAGTCTTAGCACCGCCCCCGCACGCCCAGGCTGGTCTGTAGTTCGCTCCTCCAGAGCGGGGCAGGGGGTGGGGGCGCGGGGTCGGTAACTTGGTCTGCACTAGGCAGGTGGGAGAGGGGTGGGTGGAGGGTTTGCTCTGAGCGCCTACGCTCAGGGGCTGTGGTCTACAGCTAACTTGGGGATGTGGTGGGAGATGTGGGCAGAGTTAGGTATGGAGAAGAGGCTGGAGACAGGGAGTGAGAAGGAGGTTGGATGCAAAGATGAACTTGGGGACAGGGATGCAGAATTGGCTCGGGCTGGAGTTGTGGCTAGAGTTGGGTGGAGGGATGTGGATGGCATTGGGAATGGGGAATGGAGTCAGGGACTCTGTCAGCTTGCTCAGGGGATGGGCTCCCTACCTGGCTCCTAGAGCCAGGGCCTGGGTCAGCAATCCCTTCCCTCTAGAACCCTTGCTCCCCCGGCGCTGACTCTCCCTCTCCACCTTGCAGGGACCGTAAGTGGCGACTATGGGCAGACTGGGTTATTGGACCCTGCTGGTGCTGCCGGCCCTTCTGGTCTGGTGCGGCCTGGCGCAGGGCACGGCGGCGGAGAAGGGTCCCCCGGCGCTGAACATTGCGGTGCTGCTGGGTCACAGCCACGACGTGACAGAGCGCGAACTGCGAAACCTGTGGGGCCCCGAGCAGTCAGCAGGGCTGCCTCTGGACGTGAACGTGGTAGCCCTGCTGATGAACCGCACAGACCCCAAGAGCCTCATCACACACGTGTGCGACCTCATGTCTGGGGCACGCATCCATGGCCTTGTCTTTGGGGACGACACCGACCAGGAGGCCGTGGCTCAGATGCTGGATTTTATCTCTTCGCAGACTTTCATCCCCATCCTGGGCATTCACGGGGGCGCATCTATGATCATGGCTGACAAGGTAAGTTGGGGAGGTGATAGGCTGCCAGGACCCAGGAGTGTGCCACCACAGGGCTTTGGGAGCCCCTGGCATTTACTTTGATCTGAAAGAGGGTCGTGGTCCTGGTAAGAGCCAGGTCCTGCCTCTTCAACCCGGAAATGAATGGAAATGCTTTCTTCCTTGGTTCTAAGAGTGGGGTACTCTGAGGCACCTTGGGTGTGCCAGGAAGAACTCAGAAAATGCACATGTGTAATGGGGTGGTGGAATGCTTGGAGGTTTCCAAATAGTGCCCAGAGGTGAGCCTGGGGAGACTTGCCATGCTCATTTTTCTATAGTATCAGTTTTACCCGATTTGTGGGAAAATGTCAATTTTTCCCTCTGTGGTAAGTGACTAAAACTATTTTTAAAACGATTAAATGTGGGTATGTTACGGAATAGAATGCATAGTTTTTAGGTAAAGCACAAAAGGGCAGAGAAATGTCATGTTTCCACAGTACCGTCTGCCGTTGGGGGAAGAGGGGTAGAAGGTTCAAGAAGCCCTGGGCAGGAGGTGCCCAGGAGAGTGTTCCTCTAAGGAGTGAGTGGAGAGAACTGACCGCAGACCCTGAGCACGGAGGGCCCAGCATTGTCCTACATGTTCCCTGAGTGGGGCTAACAGGGGCTGATGGAGGAGTTGCCTCCCCAGTATGACGTTGGAGAGCATCCTAACGAAAGAAGGTGTGTCCACATCTCTTGGCTTAGAATGCGAGGTGAGGTCTCTCTGTGGACCCACTGAGAGTGTTGGTTGGAAAAGGAGAGAGAGGGAGAGAGAACTTCCAGACTGGAATGAGATGTTATGAGGGCATGATTTGAGGGTCGTGCAGAAGCGGAGGGATGGAAGAGGGTCAGAAGGGAGCAGCAAAATAAGAAAGGAGAAAAAATTGGAGTCGTGGGCGCACTGTATCTCTAAGTCTCAGGAAAGGACTGGGGCGGGGTAGGAAGGGGAGGAGGCCTCGTGTGCCGTGGTCCCCAGCCCTGAGACCTTCTTGGAGTTTGTTCCTTAGATAGCAGGCAGGAGACATCCTAATGGGGCGAGCAGACGTTTGTCAGAGCACTTTCTTTCTGGCGCTCTCAAAGCACTTTGCTATTCATCAAATCAGATTCTGCCTGTGCCTCAGCAATTCCCACCAGCGCCTTTGGGGACGGTATTAATTCTTTCAGGGCTCCTGGGCTGCAGCACATTCAGCCGAAGTATACAACCGGTGCAGTATCTTATTAAACATTCATTTTACATGGTTTGCAGCCTAGCAGAATTCCTACGTGTGGCTGAGCATTTTCCCAGCCACTTCTCGGTGTTGGGGGGCTCCTTTCTTGGGTGAAAAAATGTAGGGAACAGCTGCACCCTGCCACCAATTGCTCGAGCTGGGAAAGGTCTTGGAGTCTCCCAGAACATTCTACAACTTTCACATGAAGTGCCCGGGGCATCGGGGGCAGGTAATGCCGTGGCTGAGGCCACGCGGTGAGGGATGGAACGAGATCTCAGGGTTCTGTTCTCCAGCTCTGATCTCACATTCCAGCCAGTTCAGCCTATCCTTCAGTGTTGTCATCCCATCTTCAAGAGGGTCAAGGAATCAATGTCATTTTATAGGAGGTTCTAAGCCATGGAGAGGTGCGATGAATCAGAGCCTAAGGCTTGTAGGTACGGAATGACCAACCCTCCGACGAAGGCATGAAGAACCACGGTTTCTAGCAGGGGTCTGGAGTGTGATTTGGGGATCTAAATATTAGCACTGACCCTTCTTCCCTTCTGAAGTTTTGACCAAAGAAGCAGCACACAAATGACAGTAACCGTGTTGAAAGTGAAATTTATGGATAGACTAGGGCCAGTACAATCAGTGAGGAAATCTGGTGAAATATAACTTGGAGAAGGGGTCTAGAGGTGGGGAGGGCTGAGCTGGCAGGTGTGTGGCTCAGGCTCTTACCTGACTTACCCATCGGACTGGAGGCAAAGGAGCAGGAACAGAGAGTGGGCTCAGAGTTGAGCCCTCGTTTGATATACAGCGACCCTGCCCTCTGTGAATGTCAGGCTCGGACCTCCTGGACCAGCAGCTGCTCCTTCCTTAAAGGGGTATTAGAAAGGGAGTTTTGAGGGTATGGGTGGAAGCATCCTCTTGTTCTGTAGAATGAAGCTGCCTAATGAGGATTAGACGAGACATGACCCCACTTAATAGTACAGAAGGAAAAGGGAATCAGGAAGTGGCAAGAGGAAGATGAGAAAGGACGTTTCCAGCGAAAGCAAGATTAGAGAGAGATTTAAGAGTGGACAAAGGGGAGAGGAAGGAAACGTACATTGGTTTAAAGATGATGAAGGGAACTGGTTACTCCTCATTATTGTTGGGGCTTTCCGAGTGGGTCATGGTAGCAGGGAATCAAAGAAGTGAGTGCAGATAATGTTGGGGTATGTGTTGGGCCCCATGTGTGGGATGAGCAGGTGATGTTGAGAGGAGGTGGGTTAAAGAGTGGTATTTTGAGAAACTTGGATGTGTTAAAAAAGGAAAAAGATTGAGATGTGAACAGCCCTTCCTTCCATTAGTAGCACATCTAGCTGGCTTGTGCCTTTGCCACCTGTTTCTTTTAGAGCTGAACGCTGAATGCAGTTTGTTTGGCTCTGAAGAAGCAGCCATGAGACGTTGCCTAAAACTCTCCCTTGCTTGGTTGAGTGTGCCCGTGGTGTTAGGGCCACAAAGTCTGCATCTGCCCAAATGGAAAAGGCTTTCCTGTCTCCCCCTAAGATGATGTTCATTTGGTAAAGCCCAGAACATATTTGTGTTTTTTTTCCACTTCCAAATTGGTAACATGATAGTTAATAGTGTCCTTATGGATAAGAATGGTAGTTAATGTGATTATCAGGTAAATTGAGCACCCTTCCCCCCACCACCATTTTTCCCTTTCCCTACTTGACCCATGGAAAAAAAGAACAAAGCCTTATAATAATTGAAATGTGTTAAGTGGCAGATTTTTGTGGTGTTAATTTACAATACAGATGTTAATGTTTCCTTCTATCAATGGGTGGTCTTGAAATATAATTAAGTTAGAGGTGAAAATAATGGGGAACGTAATGATACAGATAAAGTTCTCATCTTATCTTGGTTTGGCCATTTTGATCTTCTCCAAATGGAGTACATTCTTGTTGCAATAGCCCCTAAAAATCAGGCCTGTGCCCTCGACCTTCACATTTCTGCTCAGTGTCCTCACATCCTCCACCCTCTCTGACATTTCTAATGACTCCATGGGGGAAAGGGCAAGCCTTGCTTAGATTTTAGCTACATCTGTCCATGTCAGTTACTGCATGGACTTTGCTTTATATGACGTTTCTATCCGTACCTCAGTTCCTCTACTAGAGTGTAAGTTCCTTGAGGACAAACCTTTTTTTAAAAGCGTGTTTGTGTGTATTTGAAATAATGAATACTTCTTCTCTACAGTTTATAAAAATAATGTTTCATTGTAGACTGCTTAGAAAGTATATTAATGTTTAAAGAAAAAATAAAGTTCTACCCTCTAAGTTCTGTCACCAGAGTAACCGAAGTTGGACATGTGGGTCTATTTCCTTCTAAGCTCTGTATAGTTAGTTATCAGTTAAGGATTATAATGTATATATGGGATTTTTTTTTTTTTTTGGTACTTTGCACTCTGTAGGCTTTTTTTAGGCAGAAGATCCAGGGTTTTCTTTAATTCCGGAAAAATCTCAGCCATGATGTGTTGGATGTTTCCTCTCCAACGTTTTCTCTGTTCTCTCCATATGTAGTTTCTCAATCAATCGTTCAGGTATCTTAAATTAAATATATATTTTTTCAGTTCTCTGTCTCTCTGTGCAATGTTTGGGAAGGTTTCCTCAGTTCTATAATCCAGTTAACCTGCTCTTTTTATTTCTATCTGGTCTCTTATTTTGCCGATCTGTGAAGCTTTTCATTTCAACAGTGGTTCATCATATTTCCAAGATAAATTGGCCCCTTTTTATACCTTCTTGCTATTTTTGTTTTATAAAAAAAAAAAAACTCTTTTCACTTTGTGAATGTAAATCCTTCCTCTGTTCCTTTGAGGATTAAAAAAATACTGCAACGTTCTTCTCTGATTGCTTTAGTGTCTTTGTTTCTTTAGGTATGAATTCTTTAATTTTGTAGATTCTGATCTTTGATGTCCTCATTTGTCCTCTAATTTCTTTTGTGAATTTTTAAGGTGATTTTATGATTTCTTCCGCCCCGTATCTGCAAAGGTAGTAAAGCTCATGTCAACGGCTAAGCTTAGAGCTTTCTCCCTGCTCTATATATCCTATGGTACAGGCTTGGGTCTCAGTCTAATATAAGTTACTTCATTTTGGCTCCTTGCCAGACAGGGCATCCTTTTTGGCCGTGACTCCTAGCAGCATGATTCTGGGTACAGTTTTGCCTCTTACTCCTGGGTAGATGTTGGGACCTCTGCTTTCATGGCTCATATTGAACTCATTGCCCATGACCATGTGACTTTGATTCCTGCATGAAATTATAGAGTCCCCTCTTTTGATTCATTTATTTTCAGGGAGTCCTCTTTATTTTTGATCTGTGATTCCCTTTTCCTATTTCCAAGCAGTACTATGTAAATTTCAAAACATCTAAAGATTTATCTATAAATTCTGTGTCTTAGGAGCAGAAGAGGCAGAAGAGGGAGGTTACTGAGGGTGTTCACTCTGATTTTGACCCAGTTAGAGTTCACATCCTGCTTTTATTTTTTTCAAACTTGATTATGTATTCATGGGATTTCCCCTTATTATTAAATAGACTTGTCAAATATTATTTTATTTATTATTATTATTTATTATTTTAAAGTAATTGTTTTTTAAAAATTTTATCTATTTATTTATTATTTGACAAAGAAAGAGAGAGAGTATGTGCACAAGGAAGGGGAGTGGCAGGCAGAGAGAGAGGAAGAAGCTGGCCGTCTGCTCAGCAGGGAGCCTGATGCGGGGCTCAATCCCAGGACCCTGGGATCATGACCTGAGCTGAAGGCAGACGCTTAATTCACTGAGCGCTCAGGTACCTCTCAAATAAGATTTTAAATGGCTATGAAGTATTCTGTCCTACCACAGTTATTGAAACTAATATTTCCATTTTTCTACCTTTAGTAAGGTTGATTTCTGGTTCACATGTGTACTCTTTTTGGCACCCTGTGCTGATCTTGCCCTTTGTATTTGCTTCTGGGTGAATGTTTGTTGATT
This sequence comes from Nasua narica, assembly GCA_028533885.1. NCBI lineage: Eukaryota > Metazoa > Chordata > Mammalia > Carnivora > Procyonidae > Nasua > Nasua narica. The sequence continues at coordinate 7,567,802 of CM052805.1, read as the reverse complement.
GAATGCATCAAGGTATTGCTTCTGATGCCAATTGGCTGCAGTTTCCAGATGAACTTACCACACTGTGGTTCAGGGCTTTCCATGTGGCGTTTGTTCCCTAAATGCTGACTGATTTCATAGGTGTGTGCCAAGTCTCCTCTTCTTTTTAGTGGGCAGATAATTACTAGCTACCCTTTGGATGAACAGAAATTGGGGGATTCCATACAAAAGGCCCGGATGGTGCTGCTGAGTAATAGGTCATCAGCAGGAGGTAGAACCTTCTCTTATAACCTGGCAGCTGCAGAGTTGGGCTGTGAGTGAAACACTGAAAGCCCATGGAAAGGGCAGACACGCACATTGGAATGTTGGTGGAGCCCACTCAGCCCCTGCTATGGAGGCATCGGGTAGTTCCTGAGAGAGTGGGGAGGCCTATCTTTAGCCTTTGCGATGAGGCATGTCAGATGCAAGCATCTACTCCTCCTTATGTAAGTCATGGGAGAGCAAAAGGCATCACCCTGCGAGGCATGACTAACTTTCCAAGTGGCCTTGGAGTCAGTAGTAATCACTTGGGCTCTCCATAGCTGTGTTCTGGGTGGGCTTGGAGGGGGCAGTGTTCACATTCTTTTTGGTAGCCCCAGGTGGGAAATGCTTCCCTAGATGGAGTGATGGAGAGGGGAGGAAGGGGGGCATAGGGAGGGAGGTGGAAAGGGAAAGAGTGAGAGAAGAGGAGAGGAGAAATACAGATAGAGTCTTGAGTTTGAGTTTGTCATACAGTGATGGCTTCTGGCCGGGCCATCATGAAAACAACAGGTGATGATGTTTGTAGCTGGTGTGTTTAGTCTGTCCCGCACTGCCTGTTTATTTATTCAAATTTGAATTAGTTGCCAGCATTAAAGTTAGGAGACATCACAGTTTTTAAGAAATCTCCATTTCATGCTTCATTGGAAAAAATCAGCAGGCTGGGCAACACCGCCCCATCTTACCCCTCGGCAGGCAACATTTGGCTGGAGATGACTAGCGTCCCTACCCCTTCGGGGAGGTGCTCTTCCTTTGTTCATTTCTCCACGTGCCCACTTTATTCATTCATGTTAGAGACTTGGCCCTGAGGGCACTGGGGTTTGAGATCCCTGATGCAGGTGAAGAACGTGGCTGGTCTTTATTAAGAAAGCCTTCCCCCGGCATTCTCCTTCTCTTCCGGGGGCTACTTCTTGGTAGGTGACAAAGTCCTGATGGGCATGTGGCCAGGCTGCTGTGGTCGCTGCTGCCATCACTAATCCGCTGTAGCGTCTCTGAGCCCACAGGCCTTAAACCCTTCTCAACACGGTACTCCGCAAAGCCCCTACCAACCAACCTCAGTCCAAAGGCCCCAGAAAACCTGGGACAAAGGGTTCGAGAACCTAAATTCCATTTCCAAATATAGTATGACCTGGAGAAAGGCCCTTCACCTTTCTGGGCCTTCCTTAGGCTGTCCTGCAAAATGAAGGTTGGGGTGCTATCATCTCTGAGACCTCTTCTAGCTCTGAAAATTTTATCGCCTTCAAGAAAAGACCTACAAGAAACATGGCCCAATGTGAGCAGTGGTTATCTTTGAGGGGGAGGCTCATGGCTATGTCAGTCTTTGAAAAAATGTCACTCCGGCATGGTAAATAAGTTGAACCTTTGAGTTACGTTGTTTGAGTTTAAATTTAAGTTTTCACTTACCAGCTGGGTGATTTTGGGGACACTCCTCAAAGGCTCTGGGCCTCAGTGTCCTTTGTTTGTTTGTTTCTGACCCCAGCCTGCCCTCGGTGTCTTCATTTTTAAAAAGGAGACAGAAATAGTACCTACTTCATAGAGTAGCTCAGTGCTTGGCTCATAAAAAATGCTCCAGGAATGCTCTTGCTATTGTTTCCGTGTTTTGTACCTTTATTCTTGTCAAATGCACACGCGCTTTTTAATCCCTAGAGAAATGATGAAGAGCGATGTGGGGATATGATGGTAAGCCCTGCAAGAAAGGGGGGATGAATCCTGTAGAACTTGGAGAAATGGGCAGTCCAACATGAACCAATCCACATTTCCTTAATATGAACATGAAGAGGAATGTGAATTTCCTGGGATAATCAGGCACTTTTAGTTCTGCACACTTGCCGGGGGCTTTATCCTGCAAACTGAAGGCAAATGTTGCCAGTGCAGAAATGACCTCGAGAGGAGCCAGTCTCAGTGAGCTTTGCAGTAAATAACTCCCCCGATCGGACCATATGTTTGCACCCGGGCTTAGGGCTTCAGGGTGTGGACAGACACAGTTTCTCATTTTGTCTCTGCCAAGGATAAAACAACTCAGTGATAGCCCAGGGAACCTGGCAGCCCCAAAGGTATTTGATTAAAGAATCCTTACATGCTTATTCTTACGCTCTTATTTCGGTGCCTTCTGAAGTTAATGATTGTGAGTCCGGCTGGTTTAGGCAAGGGGCTTAGATTCAAGGCGGACACTAGATTTTGGTGTTAATATTTTGCTTGTCTTAACCAAATTGATTAAGATGTTGGGTGATGGAATTAAAATTCATGACTCTCTTTCCGGATTGAAAGGAGGGACCCATGCTACAGACTGCACTGGAGGACTTAAGAAGAAATGATACTCTTGCAGGAAGGGGGAGATATAGCTTTTAAACTTGAGAATGATTTTTGCAAAGGTCATGAACTGGTGGACTGCCTGGTGAATCTGCCTCAGAGATACATTAGTATTTTATTTCAGTAATATACTATTTAAAATGCTTGAATTTCAATGCCCTTGCTCCCTGTTATCTCATATCTAGCCAGATTCATTCAGTCATGTTAATTGCATGGTCTCTGCAAGCATTTGAGATTGTGATCTCCAGTCACAAGGATTTTGTTTATTTGCTTGTTTGTTTTGGACGAGATGCATAGCAGATTCTAAGTAGTGAGATGACCCTTAAAAAAGTGAAGGCCACATTTCTGCAAATATAATGTCAAATTAAGGGAGGTAATAGTTCCATTATACCTTTTCTGTTGTTAGGAGTGCTTTTAGCTGCAAATAACTGAATGTTTGACCAGTGGTGGTTTAAACAATTAAGACATGTAGTTTTTTTGTTTAAGAAGGAGCCCCAGGTCTGATTTAGTGATTCAGTAACCCACCAAGGACCAGGTCCTTTCTATTTTTCTATTTTGCCTTTCTCAGCTGTTGTTTCCTCTTGGTCACAAGATGACTCCTTCTGTTCCAGCCATCACATCTTCATACACCAGCATTCAAAACAGGAAGAAAAAGGCAGGGAGACGCTTTCTTCTAGGCCCCCTCTTCTTCCATTAGAGCTTATGTCCCCTTACATTTCATTGTCCAGAATACCAACCCTTGGGGCGCCTGGGTGGCTCAGTTGGTTGGGCAACTGCCTTCGGCTCAGGTCATGATCCCGGAGTCCCGAGATCGAGTCCCACATCAGGCTCCCAGCTCCATGGGGAGTCTGCTTCTCACTCTGACCTTTTCCCTTTCATGCTCTCTCTCACTCTCTCTCCTAATAAATAAATAAATAAATAAAATCTTTAAAAAAAAAAAAGAATACCAACCCTTGAATATCACTGGTAGAGTTTAGCAGTTGAGGTTCTATTTCTTTCTTTCTTTTTCTTTTTTTTAAGATTTTCCCCATTCATTCGTTAAAGAGAGAGAGAGCACAAGCAGGCAGAGAGGCAGGCAGAGGCAGAGGGAGAAGCAGTCTCCCCACCAAGCAAGGAGCCCGATGTGGGACTTGATCCCAGGACCCTGGGATCATGACCTGAGCCGAAGGCAGCCACTTAACCAATTGAGCTACCCAGGCGTCCCGAGATTCTATTTCAAGAATGGATAATTGCCAACAATGCAAAGATTGCTGCTGTTAGCAGGGGTGTAGAAGCAATGGCTAAGTGGTACAACTGATGATGTCTCCAGGAACACAAACACCATGATCTGTAGACTTGACTTCGTTTAGGGGGATAATATTTAAAGATATTGTTGAAAAACTACAGTGTGTCCCAAGGCAGGGCCTTCAGGATTGCATGGATCTAAATGACATATGGTAAGAGTCTCAGAAGAAAATATTTAGAGAAGTTCAGCCTGGAGAAGTCAGAGAAAATATGAAAAATGGGCTGTTACAGGGTAGAAGGCTTAGTCTTATTTTTTGTTTTTACTGTTTTGGGAACAGAACTGAGGCCAGAGGATGAAATTATCAGGGATAAAGTTTCAGCTTGTTGTGAGGGCTAAGCTTTGGCAATTAGGTCCCTCCTGCCGGCTGTGATGTTTCCTAGAATAACGTCTGTCAGAGGTGACTGAGCCGAGAGTGACTGCCCGTCTCTCAGGAGCGGGGTGGCGAGTTGGACTCCTCGTGGCAAGATTGGATGGGGTCACCTCTGAGGTTCTTTCTAACTCAGAGACTGCACCTCTCAAATCCTTGAATTTTTTTTTAAATCCCCAAATCCCAGTACTTTAGGCCCTTGGATTTGGCTGAAAACCAACATCCTCACTTTCTTCAAGTGTGTGAGTAATTCAGTATAAATTTGCCGGGCTTGGGGGAGGAATTTATGATCCCAGCATCATCACCTCAAATCCCCAAAGGACTTTACATCATCCTGAAGGGTAGACAGTATTTGAAAAGCAGAAAACCTATGTATATATCAACTCACACACACATATATAAATATAAACATAAGTAGGTCAGCCGGCGTCATATTTACTAGTGGGAATGCTTTTGGCTAAGGAGCACAGCTACCAAAGACAATGTTTAGAATAATTGCCAACGATCTTCAAATGAGGAGTTTTTGCTACTGCATCCAATTAATGGTGATTACTTACGGAAGTATGTTCATGTTTTTTTGTACACGTCATTGTAAGAATACTTTGCTACTCTAAAGAGAGAGCCAGAACCCTCTCTGAGTTTAGAGTTGTCAAATTTTTCTTTTTCGTCTGTTGTACCCCCTGCATTTCGAGCATTTCCTTACGACAGTAATGGCTCTGGGTGGTAGTCATTAAGTTTACCTACTTCCTCTATTTCTCCTTCACATCTCCCAGGGAAAAAAACCAATGAATCTCTTCTAATTATTTATTTATTAGAAATAGGGTAAAAAAAATCCAAGTAATTATAATACAGAATTCAAGAGAAAGAATATTTGCTCGATTCTTGCATGACGCCCCTCAGATGTGTTCCTCTCCGTGGAGGTGACCATGTCACCCATTTGAGGAGGAAAACTATGAAAAGGGAGTGGCAGTTTGCCGCCATCTGTGATTTCTGCTGGAGTTGGTATGGTACAAGGATCTTTTCTTCTTAAGTCTCACTGAGGTCGAAGAGGTCGATCATTTTCCCCTGGTCTCCAGCTGTGCTTGTTTTCCCAAAACAAAATAAAAACTCACTCTAGAGTTTTTAAGGTGACTTCTTAAAATCACTGGCACCTCAAAGCTAGGGCCACATACTCACCCAAGGAATATAAGATAATCTGGAGTGAGTCAGGGAGGGAGTCCTATCGTTTTATACACTGATGAAAACTATGGACCCTCCCCCCCCCAACCACCAAGGAGTGCGCGTCCATAAGCACTCCTAGCTCCTTCGTGTGCAATTGTTGGGGTTCACAGATCCTCGGAAACCCATTTGTCGACCTCCTTGGAATTTATTGATTGATTGATTGGCCCATTAATACGTTCATTCCTCAAACATTTATTGAGCCTCTACCCTGTGCCAAAACGTTCTGCGGCTCTGTCTGTGATCCCCTTACCTGCTTTGATGTCTCTAGCTAGAGGAGACAGGCAGGTAAAGCCCAGAGTGATGCGTCTGGGACTGGGGTAGCTCCGAGCTGGTGGGGGGGGGGGAGCTGCGGAAATATAGCAGAAGGGGCACCTCATCCAGAGACGGGAGGGTGGGGGCTTGTCAGAGAAGTGCCCCGGAGGGCTGTGGTCTAGAGTCGCACTTGAGGACACAGAAGCCAGAAGAGGCTGGCCTCCCACACGTCTGCCCCTGCAGGTCACATTCTTCGGCGGCGGGAGACGGTGAGCTGTGGAGGGGAAGCGGCCGGCTCTCGGAAGCCCAGGCGCCAGCTCAAAATCTAGGCCTTTCCCTCCCGTCGCCGTTTTCCTCCAGGCTGCCAGCCTTGACTGTTGTTTTGATAGCTCCTGAATTTTCCTCTGGATGGCAGTTCTCACAATCAAAACATTGAGCTTTTCGCCGATTTCTGTTTTGTTGTCACAAATGGCTGGATGTCTCCTGCTCTATCTTGTCTCTTCCAAATTAGGAAGCTCTAGCCAGAAAGAGTGAGTGGCATTTGAAATCCATATTGTCTTGCATGTCTGTAGTCCTAGGGCTGAAAAACAACATATTTTTCTAGACGAATTGTTTTAAAGCTATTTGTCGGGCTGAGGAAATGTAATCTCGGTTGACTCGGGTGAATGGAGCCAGAACACGGGGAGCGGGCGCTGAGCTCGAGAAACGGACGGGCTCGCTGGGGCCCCGGTGCCGGGTGGCTTCTGCCCCTGGGTTCTGAAAGAGGCAGCCCCCCTCCCCCCACCACACTGTGAAGACCCAAGCTTCCCCGTCCAATTGCACTGGAGGTAATTGCCATTTGTCTTGCAAATGGCTATTTGACACGCGTTTTTTCCGCACTGTCGTTGTTTCCTTATTTTTTTCGTTCCTTCCTAAAGCTCTTTGGCAGCATTCGAAGCAACACTTTTACCATGAAGAATCCCAAACACACCCAAAAATGGAGACCGTCCTGTGAGCCCTCCCGAGCTCGTCTCGGGGCTTCGACGGTCACCAAAGCATGACCGCCCTTGTTTCAACTCCAGGGCCTCCGCTGGGTCAAACCTGGTGCATTTCACCTACAAATATGTCAGGATACATCTCCAGAGGATAAGGATTTTAGACATTGTTAAAGAAAGAATAGCCTTGGCCGACATAAAAGTAGTCTTACAAATGCACAGTTGAGGCGACGTGAGAGATCCAAAGATCTATAAAGAAAATAAACATCACCTCTGACGTCACTAACTGCAGACCGCTGCTGTCGCCATTTTGGTGTGTTTCCTTCTCGTCTTTTCTATACCCGCTGTATGAACACATATATGTGTCGATTATATAATTTCACATCTACCTTCTAATTTACTTCCCGTTCTCTCATGAGCAGTAAGCATCTTTAACTGCTACCTTTTCTGTTCCGTGGACACATCATGATTTCCTTCATAACTGAGGTTTCTTCACATTTGTTTTTGTTAAAAACAACACCTCAGTGAACATCTTCGTAATGAAATGTCTGAGTTGCAGATTACTGTTTTTTTTTTTAAAAATATTTCATTTATTTATATGAAGGGGGAGGAGCAGAGGGAGAAGGATGAGCAGACTCCCTGCCAAGTGTAGCGCCCTAGGGGGGCCTCGATCCCGGGACCTCGAGATCATGACCTGAGCCAAAGTCAGATGTTTAACTGACTGAGCCACCCAGGCGCCCAAAATTTTGGGTTTTGATTCAAATCCGATGTCCAAAATCACTGGGTCCCTGTATGAAGAATTTTAAGGTTCATGCTAATTGGTTTCCAGAAGGATTGGACCCGCTGACACTTTCAGTAGCTATGTTGAAGTACCTCCCTCACCTAACTCTGGCCTGTGCTTGAAACAGACATTGTCCTGATTAGTTCCATGGAAATGTTACCTCATTGTCTTAATTTGCATCCCTTTTATGGCACCGGCTGCGGAATATATTTTAATTTAGTCAGACTTCTACATCCCTAGGCATTGCACGTCTTCACCTCTCTGATATTTCTCATTGTGTAAATGGAGAACCTCAGAAAATGATGGATTCTGATATAAAGTACGGTGACATAATTTGAATTTCTAAAAAATAATAAATATTTTGAAGCCTGGCAGGGAGCTCTGTGATTATTCATTCTTAGTCACCAGGCATCGCTCAGCCATTGTGTCTGTATCAACGTTGCCTCAAAGAATTGCTTTCCAATGTAAGATTTCCCAACAGAACATCATTTCATGGGATTTGACGATTATGAGAGGCCAGGAGGTGCGATAGAGAACCTGGTCCTGGTGGGCCTGGGGCGGGCTTGTGTCGCGGGCTTCGTGGGGGAACCGTGGGGATGTGGAACAGCGGGTTGTTCCTTTCTCTAGAAGAGCGAAGGCAGGTTGATGATGTGACAGTAACTTCCCTGTGATCTGAAAGGGATAGCGTGTGGGCGGCACGGAGTAGCTGTTCTCTCCCATGGCGGGGGTGAGGGCAGTGCCATGAATTTTTAAACGAAAGTAGAAGGGATTCAGGGCTGATACGAACTGGTGTGGGGGGAAATCTTCAAAATATTTAACTGCTGGTAAAGATCGAGCATTCGTGTGGACTGAATGTTTGTGTCCCCCACCCCACAATCATCTGTCAAGGTTCTAGCCCCGACGACACGGTGTGGGGAGGTAGGCTTTTGGGAGGTCATGAGGTCATGAGGGTGAAGCCCTCATGAATGGGATTAGTGCCCCGATTAAAGAGACCCCGCAGAGCTCCCCCATCCCTTCTGCCATGTGAGGCCACGGCGTGACGGTGGCCATCATTGAGCCAGGAAGTGGGCTGTCCACTGTCTTCAGACTGAATCTGCCCGTGCCTCGATCTTGGCCTTTCAGCCTCCAGCACCGTGAGACATTAACCTCTGCTGTGAATAACCACTCCCCCCACACACCCCTCTCTGGCATTCGCTTATAACGGAGACATCTAGTCACCACCCAGGAGAGCAGACACCCCCGGAGCCCCTGCTGCTGGGTCAGCTGCCGGTCCTGTAGCGCTGCTTATGACATGGTGGTGGGTTCCTGAGGGAGGGGCTGAGAGGCAGAGGGACTCGAAGACCCAGGATGCTATGACTGTTCGCTATTGAAACCAGAGCGTCTCAGCGTATCAGGCAGAATGGTTGTACCCACATGTGTCAGCGGGACACCAGACTAGAGCACGACTGATATCTCTAATGTCTTCTGGGCCGAATCGTGTGCAGCAGGTTTCTCCTGGAACTGTCCAGACAGGACAGAGAGACAGAGGATGGCTATCTCCTCTGCCATGGGTCCCCCATGGCATGGGTCCCCTGAAATGGAGAGGTGGGGCTGAAAACATGTCAAAGCTCCCTTCCCTAAAATATGGAATAGAAATGTGCTTCGTTGGCTTCCACCCCTGAGTCCAGGGCTCTTCCCTTCCCTCCTGTGAGGTCATTGTCCAGCCACTTCCTACAATCAGGCCTCCCTCCCCAGAAAAGAGGCAGGCATGGAGCTGAAGCCAGCTTTCGTCCCCAGCCCCTTACCACCTTGTCTTGCAGGGCACGACCTTCCCGAGGAACTGCCGTTTTCACTGGGGTTGGATGAAAAAGTCTGTTTTAGTCTCTGGTTTTGGAGTGTGATGTGGCCACTTGCAGAAGAAAAAAAAAATCTTATAACTGTGTGGAAATACTCGGCAACCTAAAGAGAATTTTAAAGATCAATTTTCAAAACAGGACCATGGATGTGCCCTAGTTGGGATCATGTACTTGATTTCCCGGTAATGTCTGTGGCTTCCTTTTCTCTTTCAGAACGGGAAATTCTCTATTCCCTATGCACACAGGCTTTCAAAGTCTAATGGTTTCTAGGAGAAAGGGGCACATCTCTTGCTTCATTTGAGGGTGAGAAGAACCTGGGGTTGGAATGTATCGTTTGCAAGGCTATGGGCTGAATCGTGTCACCCTAAAAGTCTCATATTGAAATCCCAACACCCAGTATCTCAGAATGTGGCTGTACTTGGAGTTGGCGTCTTTAAAGAGGTAATTAAGGTAAAATGAGGTTATATTTTAGGGTAAATGGGCTCCAATACAGTAGGACTGGTGTGGAGCACCTGGATGGCTCAGTCGGCTCGGTCCTGACTCTTGCTTTCGGCTCAGGTCATGATCTCAGGGTTGTGAGATGGAGCCCCACACTGGACTCCACGCCGGGCGTGGAACCCGCTTAAGATTCTCTCTGTCCCCCTCCCCTCACTTGGGCACACACGTCCTCTCTCTCTGTCTCTCTCTTAAAAAAAAAATATGCCTGGTGTCCCTATAAGAAGAGAGTAGGACGCTGACGTGCACCGAGAAAAGATCGTGTAGGGGCCCAGGGAGAAGACGGCCATCTGTACACCAAGGAGAAGGGGCCTCAGGAGAAACCAGCCTGCCGACACCTTGATCTTGGACTTCCAGCCTCTGGAACCATCGTGCGAGCTGTCCAGTGGGTGGCACTGTGTTTCGGCAGCCCCCCGTGGACCAGTCCAGAGAGGTTGGGAGGTACGTGAAGCTCAGTTCTAAGGCTCCGTAGTGCTGTTCTATTGGGAGGGATTAGGTTCCCCAGCTCAGAACCCAGACCTGCGTCTACCCACCCTTCTCCCGGCGAATCTCCAATCTGGCAACAGGGCTCCTGGATGAGGAACTGAGTCCCTGCTTTGGAATCCTTCCAGGACATCTAGGGCGTCTAGGTTCAGTGTTACCTAAAAACTTTTACTCAAGGGGCCGTGAGAGGCATAGTAACGGTCCTCCAAAGATGTCCCAATCCCTGGACCTGTGAATACATTACCTCGTATGGCCGAAGGGACTTTGCAGATAGGAATAGGCTAAGGATCTTCAGACGAGGAGATTCTTCTGGATTATCGGGTGGGTCTGGCGTCATCACAAGGATCCCTAGAAGAGCCAGAGAAGGAGAGGTGATGACAGAGCAGAGCGTGGAGTGATTTGCTGTGAATATGGAGGCGGTGGCCTCGAGCCAAGGAGCACAGGTGGCCCCAGCAGCTGGGCAAGGCCAGGAAGTAGATCCCCCCCTGGAGCCTCCAGAGATAACACAGTTCCATCGACACCTAGATTTTAGACCGGGGAGGCCCATTCCAGACTTGGGACCTCTGGAGCTATAAGAGGACAAATGTGTGTCGCTTTAAGCCACTAAGTTTGTGGCGATTTGTTGGAAACCAGTACAGGGGAGTGTCTGGTATACATGTGCTCGAGGCCAGCCTGTGCCCCAAGTGGCCTTCTCTCTGCACCTGACCTTGGAAATTCCTGCAGGTTCTGCATCCCATCTCGTAACATAACTGGGTCGGCCTTAAGGCCAAAATAATTTGAAAATGACTTACCAGGTGGATGTGTCAATTTATCTCTCCCCCAAGCAGTCAAGCGGAGGTAACACCCTAGGCCACTCTCCTGTGTTCATTTCCTGCCCGTGTGCGCTGCTGGGTTGTGTGTGAGAACCCTGGCAGAGTGTGTGCCTTGAGTCCAGACGACTCAAAACCCGGCTCCTGAACTTACTAGCCCTGTGTCCTTGGGCAAGTCCCTGAAACACCCTGAGGCTTAACTTCCTTACCCGTAAAATGGGTTCATAGTAACATCTGACTTGCAAGGGTGTTGTGAAGACCAGTGATTACCCGTGAAAGGTACACAGGACGTTGCTTGGCACGTAAGGTAGAAGATGCGACGCCATGAGCCCCTGCTCTGATACGAATGTCTTCACCATATTAACAGCTTTCAATCCGGCGACAGCATGATGAGGGAGGTTTCGTTATTAGATCATGTGTGTGAATTCCCGGAGGCGGTAGGGGGTGAGGGGTGGGGTGGGGGGAGGCCAGGATGGGAACCCAGTAGCTCAGGTGGGGTTCTGGCGGGGTTTCTCAAATTCATGCTACCGGCACGTCGGCAGCCTAATGTTTTGTTGTGGAAGGTGTTCCGTACACTGCACAATGTTTAGCAGCATCCCTGGCCTCCACCTACTGGATTCCAGGAGCATCCCCCCCACCCGTCCGCCTCCAGCGGTGACAACCCAGAAAGTCTCCAGATGCTGCTAAATGTTGCCAGGGGGTTGCACTCATCCCGGGTGGAGAAGCATGGTTCCCAGGTTGGAGGCCTGATCACACAGCAGGTGCTCAGTAAGTAGAGTCATCATTTCGCTCGTGGCTCTAGGTTTCATAAAATCTGCAAAGCTCTGGCCGGACAAGGGGTGGTTCATGTTCCCGTCTCTTTATCGAGCCGATGTCCTGGGCAATCTACTCCCTTCTTTGGGGGCTGGTGTCAAGACCAAGGGAGACATTTTTTTGCAAGGGTGTTAGCACTTCTCATTGGCTTCTCTGGCAGCTGAGAAACGCTGAGGCAGAGTGAGTAAGGGCAGCGAGCAGATTGCAAAAGGCGCAGACGCTTGTGCACATAGGCGCTTAATATTCTTTTGCAAGGGATGATTCATGTTGCTCACCCAGGGCAGTACGGGGAGTCGTCTGAACAATTCATGTGCCTCTGCCAAGTCCTTCAGGAACGATTTCCCTATCACTCTTAGACCTGGATGGGAGGAAAAGGAGTCAAGAGATTCAGGATACCTGAGGAAGAGAAGAGAGAGAAAAAAAAAAACAAATTAATAATGAGCTTTCTGTAAGTGTAGGCATCTCTCCAAAATATATTGAGATCAAATTTTATTTCTTAAATGAATATGTGAACTTTTATGGGTGATTTGGGCTAGTGCGATTGGTTGGAAGAATTCAGTGAAGCAGCCAAGATCTCTGGCTCGACGGCACCCAGGAAAGCTTTTGTTCCCTGACCATACGTCCGTCGCCAAGCAGTTGTAGCAAAGAATATGAATCCTGCAGCGACAACGTGAGGGATCTAGGCAGATCTATGATCCCACCTGTTATCTGGAATCCTGCTTAGAATGTACATCCTAATGAGGGCCCTCAGGCAGCCTTCTCTTTGGTTCCCAAAGCCACATCTGGTAACTTGGCTGGGGCCAAACTTCGAAGCTGGACCTAGGTTTGCACAAGTCCATGGCCCATCCATGGTTTACCTGCTGTAGGGCCCCAACCCCCTGTGGCATGTGCTTCCCCTTACTTGGTTTTTGGGAACTGTACCCCACTTATATGTATGACCCCATGTATGATCCTGGTTCCCAGGACACTGGTTTGGGGCAGGGTGGGCGCTAGCTGATGGGTAAATAAAATGGTGGGTAAGTAGGAAGGGCGAAGGCCAGGACTGCATTAATTTCCCGTGACTCCTGTAACCAGTTTGCCACAGACTCGGTGTCTGAAAACAACACGTTGTCATCCTCCTACAGCTCTGGAGGGCAGAAATCTGTATTTGGGCTCACTGCGCTGACATCAGGGTGTGGGCGAGGCTGCACTGCCTCGGGATGGTCTGTGGGAGAATCTGCTTCCTGGCCTTCCCCAGCTTCTAGAGCTGCCCTCCTCGGCTTGTGGCCCCTTCCTCCATCTTCAACGCCACCAGTGCGGCACCTTGCCCCCCTTGTCATGTCTCCCGCAAGGACCCATGTGATTATATTTAAGGCTCGCTCAACTATCCACGATCATCTGCCCATCCCACAATCCTTCGTTTGTTTTATTGATTTTTATAAACTAACAGACGTACATTTATTTATTTAAGTAGGTTCCACGCCTAATGTGGGACTTGAACTCAAGATTCTGAGGTCAAGAGTCGGACATTCCGCCAGCTGAGCCAGCCAGGTGAACCCCCACTCCCACCCCCTACTCCAAGACCCTAATTTAATCACACCCGCAAAATCTTAGTTGGCATTTATAGTAACACTTGCAGATTCCAGGGATTACATGCTGGGTGTCTTGGGGGCCACAGGTTAGCAGGCCACAGGGGCCATTATAAGTGACTCAGCACAGGGCATGGCAGTTTGGTGCCAGTGAATGTCCTTTGCGTCACCATGTTGGTAGAGTGAGTGTGGGTGGGTGGGTGGGACAAACTCTGGGGCTCGGTTTCCTCCTTTGTAGGTGAGGAGTTGGGCTGGGTGCCCTTCCAGCTTTAACATCTTTCCTCCTCTGGGTGAGCTGTGTGGTGAGAACTGCAGGTCCTACTAGGAAATTCGGGGGCTTTGAGTTAGGCAGACCCGGGATGGCATCTGAGCTCCAACATTTTCCCCTGTCAAAAAGGAATTTTATATATATGGAATCGTACATCGTTAATACATCTTTTTTCTTTCCTTCTCCTCTCCGGGTCTCACCTTTTCTCACCTGTAAAACGGGATTGGGATTGGCTTCAGGGTCCCTCTGTGATTATGGGGGTCTTCTGCTTCTTGGAGGTCAGGAGTCACTCCAGCTTGGCTGACCTGCCTTCTGTCTGCTTGGTAGGACCTGTGCCCCCAGACAGGTGAGACAGGACCTCCCTCAAAGCATCTCTGATGATTCCTCTTGTCCGGATGTGGTCTTCCTTCATTGGAGCTGCACAGGGACACAATCTGCACTGGTCCCAACCTCTTGCCCTGGCTTATGTCCCGTTCCTCCAGCTGCTTGCTGGCCTCCTCCCCTTGATGTGAAGTAGAACATTCTGTGCAGCGATCGCTAAGCCGCTGAACCGTGAGCCTCTCAAACTGAACCTGCCCAGAACCTGTCCCCTCCTGACTTGTCCTCATACTGGGTTCCCGTCTGTGTCGTTGATGTCCCTGCTGTTCAAGTCATCTGCTCTCCGAAGGGGAAGGAACGGTAGATATACGTCGAGCTCCTAGATGTGTGGGCACTATGTTGCTGGCCAGTACTGGAGGCACACCACCTTTGCTGTGTGGTGGAAGGTGAAGCCCAGTGGATACTAAGTACCTGCTCTTGGTCACGCTGCACACAGCGTAGATAACACAGCCAGGACTTGAACTCAGGTCTCCTGACTCCACAGCCTGTGGTTTGGTTTTTCCCACGAGAGCTTTTTTTTTTTTTTTAAGATTTATTTATTTTTGAGAGAGAGAGAGACAGCATGTGCAGGGAGAGGCAGAGGGAGGAGGAGAGAGAGAATCCCAAGCAGAACTCCATGCAGAATGTGGAGATGATGTGGGGCTCAATCCCACAACCCGGAGATTATGACTGAGCCGAGAGTAGGAGTCGGACACTTGACCAACTGCACTACCCAGGTGCCCTCTCACAAGGGCTTCTTAACTTCAGTCTTTCCCATGCCACCTTCACAATTTTTTGGCCACTTTGACTTTTTTTTTTTTCTAATTGCGGTAAAGTACACACAACGCTAAAATATGTCGTCATAACCACTTTAGAGTGAACGATTCAGGGGTGTTTAGTGTCTTCACACTACTGTACGACCTTCGCCTCTCTCTGGTTCCAGAAAATCATCACTCCACGTGGAGACCCCATAATGTTAAGCAGTCATGCCCCCCACTTCCTTGAACCCTGCTGCCCTGGCTTCCACTAGACTTTCTGTCTCTATGGATTTACGTATCCCAGATGGAATGGAATCATAGGATATGTGGCCTCTTGCATCTGGCGTCTTTCCCTGAGCGTGGTGTTTTCCAGGTTCATCCGTGTTGTGGTAAGGGTCAAACTTTATTCCCTTTTATGGCCGAAGGGTATTCCATGGTGGGGATAGACCACATTTAGCGTAACTGTTCATCCCTTGGTGGACATATGTGTTGTTTCTACCTTTTGGCGATTGTGAATAGTGCTGCTATGAACATGCTCATATAATTTTTTCTTTGTGTTAACACTTATTTTCAATTATTTGGGCATATATCCAGGAGCGGAATTGCTGGGTCAAATGGTAATGCTATGTCGAATTCATTGGGGATTGATTTTTTTTTTTACATTTTCTTTTTTTCCCTGCAATGGTTTTATTTACATCTTAAAAGAAAGTAAATATATTTAAAAAAGAGATGGCATATCATCACCAAAAATAGAAACCCATTTCCCTTGCCATGAACAGACAGCAGCAGTAAACTAACAAATAAAATCATGGAAATTAAAATAAAAAAAACATAAACAAAACCCTCAAAGGAAAAATAAAAAAGAGGGAACACAACCGTGCTATTAAAATATAACAAGGTGATTTCCTACTAAAGGCTCAGCATGCTACATGCTTCTTCAAAAGGAGATTAGCAAGTGTTAGAAAGGTGTTGAAGACCTATTAGCTCCAAAATGAGACTTTCTCATCAACTAATTAGAAGGATCGAAAGAGGATCAGGGCTTCATCCTCCATGCTTTAATATTATTGCATGCCTTATAGGACAAAGCATCTCTGGTTGCCCGTCTGGTCCTCGAGTTCGGTCCATTCTTCTCCCCCCTCCCCCCACCTCCCAGTGACCTCCTTCCTGCCTTTGTTACCAGGTCCTTCTCCCCTCTCACTGGACCCTGACTTTGCCTTGAGTCTTCTCATTTCCCTGCTCATGTGCTCACCACCAACCTCTGCTCCCACCAGACAAGGCGGGGCTTGGAGCATATTGCCCTCAACTCTTTACAGCTTTGGTGATATTCCCATTATTTCCAAGGTCAAATCTGGAACCCTCCACCTGGTGCCCAAGAATCACGGCAATCTGCTCCCTGTCACCTTCCAGCTCTTTCTGTCCCCCGTGGTGTCCCCATCAGGTGAACCAGAGCTTGTCCCACTATTCCATCTCTGTCCCTGTAGTGCCCCCCCCCCCCCGGTGATCTTCATCTCGGTTGACCTAACTCTCAGGGCTCTTGCGAAGATCAAATGAGGTGTAGGGCCTATGGAGACCCTGAACCCGCTAAAAGGAAATTCAAGTGCAAAACATGTCATTGCCTGTCCTGCGTTCTCTTCAGTCCTTAGGTTTTCAATGTTAGGGGATCCAAGGTGCCTTTTTCCACTTTGCAGGTTCGAAGCTGTTGCCTTCCCTGCATCCTGTGCCCTCGATATCCTTCATGCCACATGATGGACAGAGTGGCCTCCTCACGTGGCTAAACACGTTCCTCTTCTTTGTCCTTGCTGCAGCCAGGCTCCTCTGCTCTCGCCCCCGGTGCCCAGTACATGTGATTTGAAAGAGCAAATCTGTGCCCGCCGGCGAGAGAGCATCTTGTCTCCTAGACCAGGAGCGGAGGAAGATAGCAGCTGCACCAGCTCCGTCCTCTTTCCTGATTCTTCCTCCCCTATTCGTTGCACCTTCGAATGTGCTTCCTCTAATAGGAAGTGACAATTTAATCATAATCATTGGACTTTGAAAAGTTTATATCGTACTGAGTAGGCAGCCCCGCCTTGTGGCAGGATTCCTTCCCTCTTGCTCTTGGCGGCAGAAGGTTTGGGCGGAGCCACAGAATGGCTGATCCCACGAGTGCCAAGAGTGTTGAAAATCACCTAACCTCAGCTCCCCATGAGTGGCACAGGCTTCATTTGGGAGGAAGGAGGCAGGTGTGTGTGTGGGTGCAGAGATGGGGCATGTAGTTCTGGCCTCCGGCCGGACCATCCCTTTGGTTGTCTGGGGTCCCTTCCACTTAAATTGGATTTTCTGCATAATTATTCACTCTCTTTGTTTCTTTTTGAGTCTTTTGAGCCTTTGAGCTCTTTCAGTGGGGCAGGATGGGTCCTTAGACCTTTATACCCCGCACCATAATCATTGATGGTATCAAAGTCACGTTATTGTACATAATAATCCACTGAGTCCATAGAAAGGATGTATTTAGCTGGGCCATCATGCAGATGTGGAAGACGAGGCTCGGAGAGGTTCAGGGACATGGTGAAAGGCACCCTTCTTCCTGAGTCCCAGTTCACGAGCCTTTGGCCCAGCAGATGTTGGCTGGTACTGTCGAAAGGGACAGCAGTGACATCCTTTTTCTGTGATGGGGGTTGGTGGGAAAACCTCTTGCTGCAAAGTCATCACTTATACCACATTGCTTTCAGATAAAATGTAAACTGCTGGCCACATGAGTCCTGTTTCCCTGATACTTGACCTTTGCCTACCTCTCTCACCTCTACTCAGTTATCTCCCCCTTTTGCAGTTTGCTGTAGTCCAGCATTTCCCCAAGAGAAGTCTGGAAGGTGTTCCCTCCAGAGAAGAGGTAAGCCCGAATAAGTTTAGAGGGTGCTCAACATCATGAAACCCTCAGACATTTATAAAACATGTCAGCCCATTCAAGGCTCTGAATGGGAAGTCCTGCACTACAGATATCTTTTAAACTGTGTTTATGTTGTTTCCTAAATTGATGTGATCATAAAACTCCCATCTTGTTCTTTATACAATGTTTTGTTCTTGTTGGCTTGATAAAATGTAACAAAACCCGATGCCTGGGTGGCTTTGGTAGTCTGAACGTCTTTCACGTTTTCTGGTGCTTGCCCGTGCTGCTGCTCCTGCCTCTCTCCTATCCTTCAGAACTCATCTGAGAAGTCGTGCCCTTTGGGAAAACTTGCACTGCTAACTCCCATGGGATGAGATGTCTTTGCTGTGCTTTTGTGCTTTTGTAGCTTGTGCCGAGAATATTCTCACTGAGTATAAGAGCCATGTCTTATCTATTTCTGTTCATTCACTCACCGCATCATTTCATAAATACATATTGTGACTGCTTCCAGGCACACTGTTGAAGGCATTCCGGATCCCAGGGGGGGATAAAGTCCCTTCCCTCCCAGAGCTTACAAGGGAACTGGGACAAAATAGGGACTTAGGACAAATAGATAATGTCTGATTGTGGTAAAGGTTAAGATAAAAGCCGGGAAAGAGACAGAGGGTGACAGGAGTTGTCCTGGGGCTTAGGAACGTCAGGAAACCTGCATCAGCTAGGATGTGTTAGGTTATGCTGCAGAAGCAATAGTCCCCATATCTCAGTGGCTCATAACAAGGAAGGCTGAGCCCTCATTTATGCAGCATGCCCACCAAGGGTCAGTGAGGAGCTCTGCTCCACATCCCTTCACTTGGGGACCTGGGTGGTCAGGGCCTTTGTCACATGGACTGTGGCCAGTTGTGATGATGGAGGAGAAAGGGTGTGATGAGTCACATACTGGCTCCTAAAGTCTTCAACTTAGATTTGATTGGCCACAACTAACTCAAGGGCAGAGGAAAGCACTCTCCTCCTTGTGTCTCTGGAAAGAGAGGAAACCAGAGTGGTTGATGGACAGCATTAATGAACACATAGAAACCCTCTCTGATAGGAGGACATGTGGGCAGGCCCCTTAGTGGGGGAGGAAAGGGGCCGTGGGGGTCCCGGGGAAGGGGCATTCCTGGTGGGGGAACCACACATGCAGAGACTGACCCGTCATCCCTCAGCACAAGGTTCAGTACTGAGTGGGTGATCCAGCGGTGTTTGTTGAATGAATATTTTGAATTCCAGGACTTCCTGCATTCGTGAGATCTTGTTATTCCAATCGTGTGAGTGACAGATAGAGGTGGGTGCACATTTGTAGGAATAGAACATCTAACCACCCCAAACAATGATTATTTGATATTGGACTCTTTCACCTGAAGGATGTAGTTTATTAGTCAGCTTACTGAACTTGTCTCTGGCTACGTGATTTATTTTGACCTGTCCTTTGACTGAGGGCTTTTCATTCAAGGATCATAGGCTTTAGCCAAGAAACAAGAAAGAAACATGTAAAGTCACTCTAACCACGTAATATTTACTAAGTGCATATAAAAAGGAAAGTGAATGTTTACTCATGTGTATATCTGATGGCTTTATCATCTTTTGTAGTGACCCTATCACGGTCCAGATTCCCTGGTCCGCTCCAAGAAGCCAGGGGTACGTTGTCTGTCTCCTTCACTGAGTATCCCCAGCACCTAGATTAGATTAGATTAGAACCTGGCAAGTGATGGACAGCCAATACCTCTGCTACTTAGACTGGTTGACAGAGGGAAGGGAGGATTGTGCATCGTTCAGCGTTTGGCTATGGAGAGACCTCTGACTTTAGTGCCGTTGCCCGCTGATTGGTGAAATGGATGTAACTCAAAAAAGAGTGAATTTATCTGGGAAGGGCAATGGTGAGCTGAACACCAAGTCAAGGAGGGTGATAAAGCTAGAGAACAACTAGCTGAGGTGACAGGGAAACAAACCAGGTTAGCGCGAGAGCTCGTGGGGAGGAAGAGCAGGCTTGATGGATGAGTAGAATTTCACTGGTGGAGCTTGGAGGAGGGGATGGGGATCGCCACATGGGATCCGTGGTGCTTGACCATAATCATGTCCATATTAAATGCTGACTTTGGCAAAAATAAGCAATTTCCCTGAGCTTATCCAGCCAGAAAGAACAGCATGAACAAAGACGTAGGCAGCCAAGTACATGACGCGTATGGGGGACCATATGTAGATGGCTGTGGTTGGAGCATGGGGGGTCTGCATCTTACCCCTAACTCTTCTTGACTTTGATTCTAATTTGGGGCAAATGGAAATGGCACTAGCCATGTTCCTGGATCTGCCAGGCGTCTTGATTTTCTGGGGACAGCTTGCTCAGACCTGTGGGGCTGTGTACTCAGACTGCGATTGTACCAGCTTCCCTGGTGGCCACTGCCAGGAAGAAGCTGCCCAAGATAGGCTTACTTCGGAATGCAGCGACTCCTTCTCAGAATGAGTGACAGGTTCAGCATCTCTGTTGGCATGAAGCTAAGTCAGCAGAAGGTTCTAAGTGTGCAGGCTCAGCATTTATCTTCCTGCTGGTGTGAATAAATGTCTCACGGGCAGCTTCCTTGAGAAAAGCTTCAGTGTCTGATGAGAAGGGTCAGGGGTCACATAGAGGCTGGGCTGCCTTGGTCACTTTGAGGTTGTTTTGTTTTTTTTGTTTTGTTTTTTTTGTTTGTTTTTTAACGTGTTAGTATTTTTTACCTGGAAAGCCTTTAATGCCTTGAACTCAGAGGCTTTGGGGGCACCTCTGTGTTAGTGGGTTTGGAAGCTCTTTGAAAAGCTGAGATTACTAGGCAAACAGAGGATGGGAATGGCTGTTAAGAGTAGTGACGGCAAAGGGGAGAGGAAAGTTTCAGCTATCCAGTGGATTTCATTTTAAGGATACAAAAATGGAGGCTGACAATATTGGCCCAACATTGATCTTGCAGAAAATGTCCTGTTTTCCCGCAGGTAAGAGATGTTATAGGAAAACAGCTCTGCAACTTTTGAATCGAGTCCCTAGGGAGTGTTGGGGGACAGTATGTCTGTACATTGAAGGAACATTTGATTTTCATGCCTCATTGTTTTCTTTTTGTCATGCTTACTGAAGTTGGTTCAAGTTGTTTCCATCTCTAGAATGCCCCTCCACACCCAATGGGCAAAGTCACTTGTAAGCATGTTCTCCGGCTAGTAGAAGAGAGGTTGGTTAGCTCCTAAAATTGAAAGGCTGAAGGGGCAGGGGCAGGAAAGCTCCTGAAGTTAGGGGAACAAAAATGACTCAAAACCCTCACACCCCTCCCTCCCAATCCTGTGTCTCAGATCTTGACCAGTGGAGGGCATGCAATAAATCCGCCAAGATGGTGGATGACAAGAGTGGAGATCCCCCAAAGGCATTCATTCGTGGTTGCGGTGGTTGCTATCCTGGCAAAGAAATTGACATGTGAACATTGCACCAGCTTTCAGGGCCCGGCTCAATGGTCATCTCCTCATGGAAGTTTTCTTTGACTTCTCTAGGCAGAGTTCATTTAGCATTTAACCCTGAGCAGATCTGTGAGCATCTACTATGCTTCAGGTGTGTTCAAAGCAATAAACTTTGAACAGCGATAAACAAGATAGAGGAGGCCCCTGCCAACAGAGAATTTACTCTCTAGTGGGGAAGATATATAATGAAGGAATGGATAACCACTTAAGATAAATTCAGGTAGCCAGCCATAAGTGCTAGAAGGAAAGCAGCGTGAGGTGAGAGAGAGTACTGGAGACAGGCAAGGTGGAGGATTTTAGATAGTCTGACCAGGGTGGGTCTCTCTGAAGGAGGTGGCATCTCAGTAGAGACTTGAATTGGGGGAGTGAGTTATGTGGAGGATGAGGAGAAGATAGCAGCAAGTGTCTAGCCCCTGGGGTGGCAGTGGGAAGGCTTGGCACACTCAGCGAACAGGCCCGGGTGACTAGAGCAGTGATCAGATGGAAAGTGGGAGGAGACAGGTTCTGGGAGGTGGGCAGAGGCAGCTCCCATGAGACTTGTGGGCCATGAAAAGAAGTTTGGATTTTATTCCAAGTGTGATGGGAAGCCACTGGAGGAATTTGAACAAAGGGGTGACATAACCTTATCTATGCTTTTTAAAATTAGGCTGGATGCTGCATTGATAGTAGGAGGGTAAGAGGAGGAGACAGAGGGGAACCAGGGAGGCCAGTTTGGGGTGTGTTGCCATAATCCAGGCGCGAGACTAGACTGGGACTCGGGAGAGTTACTTGGGCTGGCAGGTGCTGGTGGGCGTGGTGAGAATGATCAGATTTGGGATATGCTTGTAGGTAGACTGCTTTTACTTGCTGATTGATTGGCTATGAGGAATGAGAGAAGGAGGGATCAGGAATGAGGAGGAAAGAGTGACTCCTAGCAATTTTACTCAGTGAACTTTTTCATTTGGGGAACTTTTAGATTTACGGAAAAGTTGCAGAGGTGATACAGACAACTTCAGTACATCCTTCAGCTGGTTTTCCCTAATGGGTAAAATTCCAGAGTTGTTTTGTTTTTTTAAGGCTTTATTTATTTTAGAGAGAGAGAGAGAGAGCCAAAGAGCGGGGGAGGAGCAGAGGGGGAGGAAGGAGGAAGGGGGAAAGAATTTCAAGTAGAGTCTTTGGCAAGCATGGACCCCAACATGGGCCACATCCCACAACCCCGAGATCATGACCTGCGCTGAAACGAAGAGTTGGACATTCAACTGACCGAGCCACCCAGGTGCCCCCAAACCCCAGAGTTTTAATGTGGTTAACATGGTGGATAGAGTTGCTATTTGCGGAGATGAGGGAAGACGTAGAGGAGATGGGGTGTCTCTAGTTCTCCTTGGGCCATGGTATCATGCCACTTTTACATCTCAGTGCAGACAGATGTCAAGTTGGCTGGATATGTGAATCGGGAAGTCAGCAGAGAGCCTGGGTTATAGACATCGCTGTCTGTATTTACATGGTCTTTCACATTGCAGAATTCTCTACTCTTGTATATTCCATAATTTCTCTAATGAAAAACTCATTTAAAAATGGAGTCAATTTAAGGAAAAATAATTAAATTCAACACTTACGTAGGCCAGGGGTCAGCACACTTTTCTACGAGGGCCAAATAGAAAATATTTTAGGCTTTGTGGGCCATTCAGTCTCTGTTGAAATGACTCAACTCTGCGGTGGAAAGAAAGCAGTCTAGACAATATCTAAATGAACGGGCTTGGTTTCTTTGTTTGTTTGTTTGTTTGTTAAAGATTTATTTATTTATTTGAGAGAGAGAGAGAGAGAGAATGAGAGGGGAGAAGGTCAGAGGGAGAAGCAGACTTCCCGCAGAGCCGGGACCCCGACATGGGACTCGATCCCGGGACTCCGGGATCATGACCTGAGCCGAAGGCAGTTGCCCAACCAACTGAGCCACCCAGGCGCCCCGGGCTTGGTTTCTAATGAAACTTCATTTACAAAAACAGGGCGGCGAACTGGACTTAACCCCCTGGCTGTAAACTCTTAGCTGCCCGCAGTGTTGAGAGGTCAGGAGGATGTGCAGGAATCAGCGAGCAGTCCGAGCCAGTAGGGGGGCGGGAAGTCCCAGAAAGGAGGGATCCATGGGGTCAGATGTCCAGTTGGATTTCACAGCTTGAAGGTGGCAGAGCCCTCCACGTCACGACAGACTTTGAGCAGCATGGTGGTGACCAGACCTGCCTGGAGTAGGTAGGGGACAGCATGGTGGATGAAGGGACAGACGCAGTCGCTAGAGACAACTCAGATCATTTTTGCTATAAAAGAGAGCGGAGAAATGAACTATCCGGAGGGGGACATGGGGTCAAATATGGGTTTTTTGTTTCTGTTTTTAATGTCGAAGCTATGTTTGTATTTCAGAGCTGATCTCTCCCCTTTACTGCTCTTGTACCCTGCACACACTTCTGTAATTGAATCTTTCACATGGCCATTTGTTTAAAATCTGTGTCTTCTTTGAGAGTAGGGTTTCTTAGTCCTGGTGCATTTGTATTTTTGGCTGGATACCTCTTTGCCATGGTATCACAAAGCGACAGCGCTTAGCTGTCGCTTCCCAAGCTGTAGCTTATTTAGAAGGATCTAGATGATAATAGCAGCCCCACCCCAGGCCTGGTTATGATAACCAAAAATGTGTTGAGACATTGTCACATATATCCTAGGGATGTGACTGCTCCTAGTTGAGAACCACTGAGTTACAAGGTGAGCTCTGGGAAGGCAGAGCTCTTTCTTCTTGTTCTCTCTAGTTCCTAATACGGTGGACATTCTTCTTGTTCTCTCTAGTTCCTAATATGGTGCCTTTTAGGGTGCATTTTAGGGGCTCGATAAGTGTGTGGTTGAGTGAGTGGTGTTTTGATTATCTGCTGACCAAAAAGCCACATCATTCCTGGGTGATGCAAGGGGGAAGGAGGGGAGGTCTGCAGGGAAGAGTTCAGCATGTGTGATCTTTGCTGGGGATACGGGATTTGCACTGCACTTGAGAGGGCTGTGTCGTTATCCCCACGGGGACAACCACAACCAGCTGTCATTTCTCGTGCAAATTCTGGACTGTTGAGGTCTCTCACCTCATGCCTCCTTCAAGTGGAGGCAAGCGGACATCTGGAAGCAAGTGGACATCAGAGATGGGGAAACTTTATTTATTTATTTATTTATTTTTGTTTTTTAAGATTTATTTGAGAGAGAGGGAAAGAGAGAGAGAGAAAAAACGAGTGTAAGTGGCAGGGGGGCAGAGGGAGAGGGAGAGAGGATCCCAAGAAGGCTCCCCGCTGAGTGTGGGGCCTATTGTGGGGCTCGATCCCATGACCCTGAGACTATGACCCGAGCTGAAATCAAGAGTTGGACATCCAACCAACCAAGCCACCCAGGCACCCCGGGAAACTGTACCTTAAGTGTGACTATTAACAATGGGTTCTAGTAATTAGGCTAGTGCCCTGAAATGCCCTGGAGTCACCTCCCCAATGCCCGTCCTTCACCTCTAGACAGTAACCCCCAAATTAGTGGACTTTGGGAGTCAACACAGTAAGAATGGTAATAGTCCTTACTCTGAAATAGCTATACCAATTTATATATAGGGGTGAGGCTTTTATTCCCACACTGGTTAGATACAGTGGAGGGACATCTGTGAGCTGTGTCAGCAGGCACTGGAGATGACAAGGAGTAGGTTAAGTACCTCCCCTTGCACCATTCCCTGGTGTGGTCATGACATGATGTCGTCCTTTATAAAATGTTGCTGAATGAGCAGCTGGATGGAGATGCTTCTCTGCTCCCACCTTATCCCTGTTTCCCTTTTATCCGAGTCTCTGTCTAGCACAGGGTCCGGCTGGTAGTTGCCTCTCAGACTGAGTCGATAAGACCTGATTACCCTAAAGGAAAGAGCCTCAGGGTTCCAATAATTGAGCACTTTTCTCCTTGATGCAGCCTTTTCTGAACTGCCTTCATGATTTTTGCCCTATCAGTGTATTACCTAATCAAGGATCTGCCCCATTTTGGTAATAAAGTTTTATTGGAACAAAACATCACCCATTCATGAACATGGTGTCCGTGGCTGTTTTGGGGATCCCCAAAAGTAGTTTTTGTGGAGTCTGTATGACTCCCAAAGCCTAAAATATTTACTATTTGGCCTTTTACAGAAAAGTATATTGACCCTGGCCTACATTGTTTTCTTTAAATTGACTTGATTTTTAAATGATTATTATGGAAATTATGAAACACAAAAGTGTGGAGACAAAATATAAGGAACCCTCATGTACCCTCAATCAAGCTTTAACTTATTTATATTATTATTAATATAACTAGCTAATTTTGTTTTTGTTTTTAAGATTGTGTTTATTTATTTGAGGGAGAGAGAGAGCACGGAGCAGGAGAAGGGGCAGAGGGAGACAGAGAAGCAGATTCCCCACTGTGCAGGGAGCCCGATGCAGGGCTGGGTCCCAGGACCCTGAGGTCATGACCTGAGCGGAAGGCAGATGCTTAATTGATGAGTCACCCAGACACCCCTAATTTTATTTTCTTAATATCCTATCCTTCTCAATACCCACCACCTCAATTATACTAAAGCATATCACAGGGATTATTATCATTTTATTATAAAACTTCGGTATATATTTTTTAAGATAAGGGCTCTATTTGTTGGGTATAAACATACTTTTGCTATTACATTTAAAAAGGTAATAAATCCCTAATACCATCAATTACCTGTAAATTGCCTCAATGTTTTTAAGCGTAAATACCTACTGAAGCTTCGTTCCAAGCAACAATTTGCTTGGAATTATGGTTTGGAAATGCTATTTATATTTTTTCTCATACACGTTAGAATAACTACTGAATTATTAAAAACAACTTGGAAGGAAAATGTATCCACGTACCCTCACTTTGGAACCCGCCATGTTAAGGAGGCACTTGGCAGAAAGTTCTGCCAACTTTCTTCTTTGCTCATGGGAAGGGTCTTAGCATGCCCTTGTTTTCAGCACAATGGCAGAGCCGGTCAGTGCCTGCAGCGAACACTGGGGACATGTAAACCAACCATGACATCTGAAAGAACAACAACTTTCTAGTCACCTTCACCAGCTCCACACAATTTACAATACAATTAAGACCGATAGATATAATTGGATAAACAGAAAATAGAATTAAGGTAATCTATCCTAAGTGTACCAAATTCCTATAATGAGTTGCTTTCAGCAGTTGTGGAAACATATAATTACCAAACAAATTACATGTTATTTTTATCTAAGAAGCTAATTAAGTGTTCTGTGTAAATTATTATGTGGTGGCACAAGGATCCAAGTTGTATTAAGTACCTAATTGGAAAAAGGACGAGACCCGAGAATTTTACATGGGGACACAATCGGGAACCATCAGAGCAAGGGGGCCTGATTCCGAGGCAGGGGCTGTGTGCGCCAGGGAGGAAACTGGAGAGCATTTGGTTGCTTAGGGTTGGTTGAACTTGAGCCTGGATGGCTGAGGTAAGTCAGGCCTCTTGCCTTTGTGGTGCCCTGGATCTTTACTATTTATCTGTTTTTAAAATTTACTCCCCTTTCTAAACGTAAGCATCTAAGCTGACTTTGATTCTGGGCCCTATCTTCTCTGTAGCACTGCGTTCTTTTGTCCTTGTGATTCGCTAATTCTCCCAGTTTCTCTTTGTGGGCTCGTGCCCTCCTACTCCTTGGAACATGTGGAAGCAGGCATTTGGGGGATGTCCTATTCTTCTTTCTGTATCTCTGAACAAGCAGACTGGAAGAATTTTGCAGTGGAGCTTGGGGCTGGAGTCAGCCCCCTAGACTCATCCGGTGTTGAGGGTTATGGGAGACATGGACACATCTCCTGTTGAAGCAGGGGTGGAAGGCAAAAAGCACTTTGAACTGGAGTCATAAGACTAGATTTATTGACCTTGTCCTGCCATTAGTGAGCTATGTGACCTTCTGCAAGGCATCGCTCTCCTCTGTGCCCTGGTATCTCATCTGTAAAATGTGGAAAATGGCCCGTGGCCTGCTTACCTCATAGAGCTGCTTTGAGGATGACACGCCATAATGCAAACGAATATTATCTTTAAAATCTCAATCTCCCGTAGAAAAAAACCCCCAGTTTTGCGGTTATTATTCACCGCTGACAGCTGTACAAAGTCAGACAAGGTGGGTGATGTACCTGGAAATACCATGAATCATCTTCTAATCTGGCTAGAGGAATCCTCATGTCATTGGTCTCTCCCATTTCCCAGCTTTATTGGCTTGCATTCCCCTGGGGAGTACCCCTCACCCCAGCTCTCAGGGTGGCGAGATGGTTGCCAGAAGCCTCGGACCTTCACTGCACCGATTTCATGACTCAGAGAAACTAGAGTGCACAGTTTCCTTCCTGGTAGCTCCATCAAAAGAGCCAGGGCTAAGTGTGATTGGACTCCTCTGCATCATGTGACCATAGCTGAGCCAATCACTGTGACCAAGGGATGGAGTACACGGATTGGCCAGGGGCAGCCTGCGTGCTACCAGGCCTTATGAATATTCAACACAACCGTGGATCCCTATTTCTCATCAACTGAGCCCCAGGAGTTACAGATGGTTGCCCACAGATGTGTTTGTTTTGCTCATGCAGGAGTCTTAAAATATGTCAAGACAGTTCACCGAAAAATCTGAATCTGGAGTTTCTGCTGAAAAATCAAAAGATCTGGAAATATGCAGCCTGAAATTCCCATGGCAGCATCTGATATGAGCAGAAAACTGGTTGCCTCCTTTAGCCGAGGCATGCTTCTCCAAGTTTATTCCAGTCCCTGTCTATTGTTGCATCTGGACAGTTTAGATCATGGGTTCTAGGGTATTTGAATTTGCTATGCCAGACACAGACCAAATCAGTGTTTTCTAAACCTCCCTCATGTAAAAAATATTGGGTGTTGCTTTATCTATCTATCTATCTATTTACTTTAAAAATTTTTTTATTTATTTGACAAACAGTGAGAGAGAATACAAACAGGGAGAGCAGCAGGCAGAGGGAGAGAGGGAGAAGCAGGCTCCCCACTGAGCAAGAACCCAATTCGGAACTTGATCCCAGGGTACTGGGTCACGACCTAAGCTGAAGGCAGATGCTTAATGGACTGAGACAGCCAGGTGCCCCTATTTATTTAAAATTTTTTTAAGAGAGAGCGAGAGCACGTGGGAGTGTGAGAGTGAGAGAGGAGCAGACGGAATCTTTTTTTTTTCTATTCGGAGAGCGAATCTTAACGAGACTCCATGCTCAGCGCAGAACCCACGTGGGGCTTGATCTTACAACCCTGAGGTCATAACCTTGAGCCAAAGAGTCAGTCACTCAACTGAGCCACTTAGGTGCTCCTGGGGATTGCTTTTTAAACACACAACCTCTGGGATATTCCTCCCATCCCCACCCTTTTTGATTCAGTGGGTTTGCATAGGCCGGATAGTTGCCTTTTTATTTTTATTTTTTTATATATTTTTGTATTATGTTCAGTTAGCCAATGTAGTGTTCAGCGATTCCTTAGTTGCATATAACACCCAGTGCTCATTAAGCCCTCCCTAATACCCATCACTGGGCCACCCCGTCCCCCAAATAGTTGCCTCTTCTTTTTTAAAGATTTTTATTTATTTGACAGAGATAGAGAGATCACAAGTAGGCAGCCAAGCAGGCAGAGAGAGAGGGGAAGCAGGCTCCTTGCCTAGCAGAGAGCCCAGCGAGGGGCTCAATCCCAGGACCCTGAGATCATGACCCGAGCGGGGTTTGATCCCAGGACCCCGAGATCATGAATCTGAGCCAAAGGCAGAGGCTTTAATCCACTGAACCACCCAGGTGCCCCCTCCCAGGTGACTCTTATAAAGGAGGTTTGGAAACAAAGGCCAAGCCAAGCTATTGAGAGTACAGACCAAAAGGATCTGCATTGCCTGGGGTAACTTGTTTAAATCTTCCTGGTGTCAGCCTTCCTGGTGTCAGACCCACAACCAGAATCTGCATTTGAACAGTGTAGTAGCTCGGCTTTGGATCATACCTCTTTTCTGTTTTCATTTTAGTAACGTTCCTCCCCCAGACTTCCTTTCCCCCCTCCCTCTCCCCACCCGATGCTAGCAGAGACCTGTCCCATCCCGGGGGATGCTCGTCCCAACCTCCCACCGCTCAGAGAGGACAGGGAAAGGGGCACTGTGAAGCTGGCGAACCCAAATAGCCGGAGATCTTGCCTCGTTAGAGAAGGCCGACTTGAGTCCCACGTCCTCTAACCTCCCCAAATTCCAGACCCCCAGGCCTGTCTCCTGATCTCAATTTTGGCGCAGGCTGCTCTGCTCTGTCTCCATCAAGTGTCCTGAAGTCTTTCACACACGACTGGGCTTCGGCAATTTGGCCAGGCCTGTTCTGTTCTTTCTCAGTTTCCTTAATTGCGATGCTTTTTGTTTCCCCAGCGGAGAACTTCCATGTGAAGAATTCTGAAATCCAGGCCCTGCCGGGCCTTAGCTGATAATGTTCCTTTCACAGCTTTCATTCATCCACAGCATTGTGCTAATGATGGCATACTAATCCTGATGATAATGATAACATTTGGCGTCTGCTGGAAATTTACTGTGTGCCAGGCCTTGTGCGGGGTGCCCGAAATATCTCGTTTAACCCCCATACAAACTCTGTGATGCTGGCGGTATTCCTAGCCCCATTTGGCAGATGACAAAACTGAGGCTCACCTGCGTGAAACCAAGGACGCAAACGGCCGGTACGTGATTGGGCCTGGATTCAAGCCCCGCCCCCTCTGACTTCTGAGTCTGCGTTATTAACCCTGCCTCACGGCGCAGGCGTCAGACGCTGGCCGGGGGGTCTCACTGGTGGCGTTCGCCCTTGCTCCCGTCGCGAAGTTGGTGCTGTGCCCGCTTTGAGAGGGACCTGTGGGTAAGTAAGTACTCAGTCCTGTGCCTTTTAAGTGGAATGACCGTGACGCCGTGATTCCAGACGTCGTTTAAGTTTCAGCAGCCCAGAGTTGGGTTTATAAGAGCGTTTCCAGCTCCCTTTTCCTTCCCCGTGGTCCTCCCAGCTTCTACCCGGGATCGTTTCTCAGATGTCTTGTATGTATTTTTGTGTCAGGGTCTCCTGCTGGGAGAACTCCCAGAGTATCCCAGGTTATAAAAATGACCGAATGAAATGCTGTTATGTAAAATGCTTATTAGCACAGTCGCTTGGCGCAAGGTGGAGGGGACCCGGGGCCATCATCGCCATCCCGAAGGTAGAAACGAGCTCACCCTTTCGAGACATTTGCATTGACAGATGAGTTCATATCCAAAATTATGAAGAAGAACATGAAGGAAAAGGTCACCCAGCGTGTGTGCGGCAAAGTATTGAAATCGTTTCTTTTTTGAAGGAGGCAGGTTATTAATTATTAATCAGTATTTTTAACCTTCAGTCCGTGTTCAGCACAAAAGAGAGCAGGACGACCGTCGAGTACGATTAGTGGGGTACTTTCTGCATCTGAATTTGGTCGTTCTGAGTTACCCGTTTGGCTTTTCTTGTGAGAAGACCTGGTTTCGTTAGAACCTAGTTGGAAATGGACCTCATCTTTGACCTTTCTGCTGATATTCGAGCTTGCAGTCCTTGTTTGGGGCCAGAGAGAATTACTCGTGAATTTTTGTTGTAGCTTCTATCTGTTGAGGAGGCTGGAGGATAGGGTCTTTGCGGTGGGTTTTTATGCTCGGGTGTTTGCCATATTGGCTTCTCAGCCTGTAACGTAATACAGCTGCGGGGAGGGAAAGAAAACAAAAGGTCTTTAAAACCAGTGGGGTCGGGTGGTGGAGTGGGAGGGGTACAGCTTTTTTGCCTGTAAACTTGCTCATTGGGCTTCTGTGTGCTTATTCTGGACCCCAGACCTTGGAGAGGGGACGGAGAAATGCATGAGGGGCTGTCTTGAGTGTTGAGAACATAGCAGGATGAAGATTGCACCCCTTGGCTGGGATTTATGGGTCGCTTTCTTGAGTCAGCTTGGCCAGGCTACATGTGTGGGTATTTAATCAAACTCTAATCCAGGTGTGGTTGTTAAAGCTGTTCGTAGGGCTCCTGAGTGGCTTGGTTGGTTAAGAGACTGCCTTCAGCTCAGGTCATCATCCTGGAGTCCTGGGATGGAGTCCCCGCATCAGGCTCCATGCTCAGTGGGGAGTCTGCTTTTCCCCCTGACCCTCTCCCCTCTGATGGGCGCGCGCGCTCTCTCTCGTTCTCTCTCTCAAATAAATAAATGAAAATCTTTAAAAAATAAAAAAATTTAAAAATAAAAGCTTCCGTAGGTGTGATTAAAGTCTGTAGTCGGTTGACTTTAGGGGCGATTATCCTAGATAACCTGGTGGTCTGGATTTCAATCTGTGGAAGGCCTTGAGTGGAGCTGAGATTTCCAGAAGGAATTCCACCTGAGGATAGAAGTTTGAGCTCACGCCCTGGGTTCCAGGCTGCCCTACAGGTTGCAGACATGGCTAGCATTCCCTGCAGCGGGGTAAGCAAACTGCTCGGGATGAATGTGCTTATCTGTATCACCTGGGCGGTTCCTCCCATTAAATCCTGACTGGGGCAGGGTGTTGCGGTAACAAATACTTAGGCGAGTAAAGTGGCCTTGAAACTGGACAGTGGACAGAGGCTGGAAGAATTTTGAGACACACAGAAAAACCCAAGATTTCCTTGAACATACAGTTCGTAGAACTAGGACCACTAACAGCTCCGGTATCGAGGACTAGAAAAAACGGGCATCATAGAGAAAACACAGAACACCTTGGAGAAAACCTAAATCATCAGGAACACATTGGTGGTGGAAATAGGGACGTTAGAGGCACTCCCCGGGAGGGCTAGCTAAGATGGAAGTGAGGAACATGTTTTTGGAAGCTGCAGGAAAGGGAATCTTTGTTAGGTAGTGGCAGAAAATGTAGCTGAATTGTGTCCTTCTGTTATGTTGGAATCTGAACTTGAAAGCGATGAACTTGGGTGGTTGGTCGAGGAGATTTTTGAGCAAAGTGTTGAAGGTGCCGCCTGAGTTCTCCTTGCCGATTTTAGTAAAATGTGAGAGAAGAGCGATAGATCAGGGGAAGAACTGGTGAGGCGGAGGGCTGAGTTGGGACATGTCTCTTCCTGTCCAAATGGAGGATCCTGCCCAAATCATCTTGTAAAAGAAGCTAAAATAGACGCACTGGCAGAAGAGGCAGTCTGGAGAGAAGGCCAAGGGCGGGGCTAGATGACATTTTTCTGAGTGCCTGGACAGGATCAGAAAGTCACAGCATTTGATCCTACAGAGGGATCTCGAAAGAGATTAGGTGTGTGACTTGTGGACCCCTCAGTCCTCAATGTAGAAGCCAGGATCGAGATAGAATTCTTTGGGAAAGATCTCTGGCAGAGCCTCTTGTCTGATGCAGTGAATCCCTGTGAAATATGCGGGAGACCCACAAGATTCTTCAGACGAGCAGAAATTTTGCCAACTTGGACCAAAGAAACAGGGAAAAGAGGAAACGAAAGATGGCCGGGCGCTCCCCACATTCCACAGGCAGGAGATGGGCTTCGTGAACAGGGGGCTGCAGACACCTGCTGCCCCTCCTGGAAAAGGAAGGATTACTCTGAAGGCAGAACCAGGAGACCCCGGGGGTTATCCCGGAAACCCTAAGGTTACGTCGTCGAACTGGATTTTTACATTGCTGGTGTGTCATAATTAGTCTCTTCTTTCCAGTTTTTTTTTGTTGTTGGGGTTTTGGCTTTTTTGGATTAGGAGTGCCTGTTGCTGGAATCCTATGCTTGCCCCACCATTGGAGGTTGGGGGAAGATAATTCATTTTCTAGTTTCATAAGTCCACAAATGGAGAGAAATTGTGCCCCAGGATGGCATATACCCAGAGTCTCATACCTAAGTAAGATGATGGAGCTGATGAGGTTTAAAATGAAATTTTTTGGACTCTGGGTTGATGCTGCAACAGGTTGAAACTTGCAGAGAGGGCATGGATGTACTTCGCAAGTGGGACCATTGTGATCCTTTCGGGGGCACACAGTGGACTGTGGTAGATAGGATCACGGGCCCCCAAAGATAGCCACCTTCTAAACCCAGAACCTCAGGAAGATGTTCTGTTTTATGGCAGAGGGACTTTGACCATAGGATTATGTGGAGAATCTTCCCATCTTGAGATGGGAAGCATACCCTGGATATCCGGGGGACCCAGTGTAATCACAGGGTTCCTTCGAGGGAAGTAGGATCAGAGTCAGAGCAGGAGCTTTGATGGTGTGGGCAGAGTTCAGAGTCAAGTGGCCAGGAGCCAAGGGATGCAGGCAGCTTCCAGAGGTTGGAAAAGGCCAGATTCTGCCTAAGAGCCCTCAGAGGGAAGCTCTTGGAAGCCCCACGGGCCCTCTATGGACTCCTGACCTCCAGAACGCGATGATAGACTTGCATTGCTCTTAGGTCACGAGGCCAATGTGGCCCATGTATCAGACCTTCTGTTGCACTTGGTACCTCGTTAATGTTCCCAGCAGCCCTTCTGGACGTGGCCATCGCGGTCCCCACTGCATGACCCTAAGTGGAAGCCTTGAGAGTCCAAAGAGCTTGCCTACAACAGTAGAGCTCGTAGGTGGTGGGGCTGAGGTTTAACCCCACCTCCCACGGATTTTCAGCATTTATGGTTCCCGAATGACCAATGCTGAAGGACGTGAGGGGGCACATGCAGGCAGCCTGGAAGGCCGTGAGGACCGAGCTCACTGGGAGGCTTTACACAGGCCGTGTGTGGTCCTCAGTGGGAGGTGGCAGAGCCGAGGTCCAGGGCGCTGGAGTCACACTGCCGGGCTCAATCCAGCTCTGCCATGTTAACCCCCCAGGGGACCTTTCACCTCGCTGGCCTAGTCTGTCCTCACCTCTAAATGGGTGGGAAGCCAGTAGTATCTGTCTTTCAGGGTTGTGGGGCTTAACAAGAAAATGTGGCTAAAATGCCTAGTACTTTGTTTGGCACATAATAGTAGCAACAACAGTGGGAGCAGGTTGTAACAACAAAACAGCGGACTTCTCGCATAACAGAGACGAATTACGTTCCTGTTAGCGATTTCTCAGCAAAGTGTTATTGGGGGAAAGAACACAGGGTCATGGCAGGCTAGGGGTATGCGCGTGGAACAAAGGGGCGAGTTCCCTGAGCTTTTGTAGATGCCACATTCCCCACGCGCGCCCCCCTTCTCTGCTGCGTGCTTTGGCTACTCTCTTTGGATTCATTTCCCTGTTCCAAGGCCACTTCCCCATAGACGTCCTCCCTGACGTTGGCTGGAGTAGATGTCCTTGCTCTGAGGCTTCCACCATGACAGACCTTCCTACCCAAGGCCGTCCGGATGCTGGGCACCTCCCCCAGGTGCGTGGAGGCTCCTTGAGGGTACAGCTCCCCTCAGACTCTCATGTATTGCTCCCGATGTGGACTTTTTTTTTTTAAATTGAATGAGGGGCGGGATGAGACCTGAGCTATGCCAGGGA
>CM052805.1:7489061-7523024 GCA_028533885.1 Nasua narica | reverse complement strand
CCTCGACTGTTAGAATGATACGCAGTTGTGATTCCCTTTGGATCTCTTCTGGTCTCACGTTAAGATGGCCGAAATGATTGATCACTGCCCCTCAGAGACTTCGGTGTTTTCTGTTCCACAAGATGTCTGGAAGTCGCATCCTGACTCGTGCAAGGAGAGCCCTCCCTGTCCCCACGCATGTTGTTTCTTCCGGTGGTGGGGATCCAGAGGCTGTGACACGTCGGCCCCCCTGGCTTGGGCTTGGAGCTTTGCTATGACTAGAGGTTCATCTTTGGACAAGTCTGTGTCCTCCATCGTTGAAAAAATGTAGCCCCTGGGCGTTGAGGGTGGGTCTCCAATGTGAGAGCAGAAGAGAAACTTTTGCCCAGCATTTCCTCCACTGGTTTGTGAGCTTCTAGATGTTAAGCATCATCCATTCCTTTCTTGCCTTGTCTGGCAAGGTGTGGCTCAGACTAGACCATGAATGTTGGTCACGTGAGGCAGCAGCCAAAGCCTCTGTGTGTCTCTGTGCACAGGGGAGTGTCTCAGAGAACCAGTGAAATCCCAGGAAAGGAGAGCTCCAGGACGTAGGGGGAAGGATTTATTTATTAGGATTTATTTATTATTAGGATTTATAAGGATTTATTTATTAGGAAAGAGAGAGAGTGAGAGAGAGCATGAGAAGGGAGAGGTCAGAGTGAGAAGCGGACTCCCCATGGAGCTGGGAGCCCGATGTGGGACTCGATCCCAGGACTCCGGGATCACGACCCGAGCCGAAGGCAGTTGCCTAACCAACTGCGCCACCCAGGCGCCCAGAAACGTGGTCTTTGATTCTGGAGAGACCTCAGTTTGAATCCTAGCGCTGCTCCGTACTAGCTCTGTGACCTCAAACAAGTTACTTCACCTCTCTGAGTCTCCGCGTCTTCATTGAAAAAATGGGTGACAGGGTCACCGACGACAGGAACATCCTGTGATGAGCACGTGAATTAAGGAAGTCAAAATACCTCACTCTGTGCTAGAAACACACTGGTTGCTCCGGAAATAATATAAGATTCCCATCCTGTTGCCAGTTTGGCCTGTTGCCTTTGCCTTCTCGAAGGTGACTTAATGTCCTAGAAATTGAGACTAAACTTTGAATGAATTTACCCAAATCTGCTAAACTGTCCCCCAAATTATAACAACAGCAATTCATTGTTGGAGTAGTGGTGCATCTCCAGTAGGGGATGTGGAAGGTCAGTTAGGGATGGGGATATGATACGTGTGTAGGTTTTCTCCTTCTCCCCGTCTGATTTCTCTTAGCCTGAGAGTCTCACTGATTTTCAAGGCAGGGAGAGGTAGAGTAGATGGACGTCCCCGGGGTTTTCCTTGCTGGAAGATTAGGCTTTTGTCCCAGGTTTGTAATTAGTATCCAGAATAATGGATTGAGAGGTGTTGGCCAGGAGGGGAGAACTGCCTAATCACAGCCCTAAATGACCCCTGGTACTCGGGCCAAAAGCAGGGAGCCATCTTCCCTGGAACCCCAACATCTGCTATTACTCAGAAGACTTCCTGGTAATTTGAGCCAAGTTAATTAATTAGACTCTTCTCTTTTATAGCTCTTGGAGTTTTTAATCCTTTGAGCGAGCAGACAGCGCTGAGTTCATTAGCTCACCTCATTCTCTTCTGTGCCTGTCATGTGGTAGCGGTTCGTTTCCCTTTTCCCCCAGGGTGGGCTGGTTGCCTCCTCCAGGAAGCAGAGGCTGCGTCAGGAGTGCCAGAGGTGTGTTGGGAGGGGGTAGGGTGGGCGGGGAAATGCCTGTGAGAAATAAGATGAGGGAGCTAGTAAGGAGGATTGGGCTGGGGGAGAACGAGATGCAGATCTGACAAAGTCTCCGCCAACCCAAGAGAAAGTTCTGGGGCATAGGTCACCCACTGGAAGGATCGTACACTGGGCAGCACTGGCCAGGCCCCGGTGTCCCCGCTGTGCTCGGTCGCTGGCTGGGGACTGCCTGGGGGGGGCGTGGCCTCAGCTCCAAAGCGGAAAAGATCTGGAAGGCATCTCCCTGGAGAGCTGAGTCGGGGCACTGGTCTGGCAGAGCAGCACATTCTGGAAGGCACAGCCCATGGAGCCTCGGTGGAAGGCACACCTGGGGGCCAGCAGGTCCATGATGGGTCAGCTCAAAGATTAGGGAAGCTGGCAGCGTTCCCTGCCCAGAGAGTTACTCTCGGCCTGGTTGCCGGTCACCCTGGTGGGCAGCCTGCTTTGCTGCCTGGTGAATCCAGCGGGCACCTTGTCTTCGAAGACTCTAGAGCCTCGCAGATGAGACGAGAAGTGTGGACAAACAGTCCCTGAGAAGGTGTAACAGATAAGGGTCTTCCGACACGTGCAGAGGAGAACATCAGTATAACAGTTGCTGACTTTTCTTGAGTCCTCACGACGGGCCAGCTGCCGCAGGTCCACCCATCTCATTAGGAGTTGGGGGTGTAGTTATTCCTGCCCTGTGGACGGGGAAAACGGGGGAGGAGAGAAGTCAGTGGACCCATCTCGAACAACCTGTGCAAACACTTGTCTCCATCCCCTCCATCCAGCTCTTGCCAGAACCATTGCAGGTCCTCAGACTGCTCTCCCCCATGCATCTTAGCCCTCTCTGAAGCCCACCTGTCCACTGAAGCCCAGGCATCTTTGCGAACGCGGACCCGTCACGGCGCTTCCCTGCTTAGCCGCCTTGGTTGGCGCCCTTGCTGTGGTGCTTGGAATCAGCGGGGCGTCCGTGGTCGTGCAGGTGCTGTGGCACTGGTCTCGGCTACTGCTCCCTCCGTGTCTCTCCCCTGCTCCCTTGCTCCCCGTGTGTCCCTTGCAGTTCCCCTGACGGTCCCCTGCTGCTTTTTGACATGGGCCCTCCGCACCTGACATTCCCTGCTCTTGCGCCTTGACTAGGCAATTCCTTTCTTGCGCCTTGATAGCACTTGCTACAATTTGTGACGTTCCACCTACACTGGTGAAGTGTTTGAGGAGCTCCTGGCTCCCTGAACTGTAAGCTCTAGAGAGCAGAGAGTTCCCTGTCTTGTCTTCACCGTTGTGGGTTTTGCCCCTAGCGGGTGCGCTACAATATAGTCAAACGGGTAGATGCTCCAGCCCCGTGCTTGAGCTGAGAATGTTGTGAGCTCACGCCGTGGGAAAGCAGAGTCCCTTTCAGGGGTAGTGAGGGAGGGTCCTGAAGTAGCCCTGGCATCCGGCCTTTGAAGCAAGTCCCTTGGATTCTGTCTCTTGGCCTTTGTAAACAAATCAGAACCGTAGACGTTTAGGAAGCTGAGTGTGAACAGATCTCTTGGAAGAAGACAGGTCCAGCTAGCATGGCCTTGTGAATGAGCACCTGCTTCTGCATTTTCCTCGAGCCAGGGGAGCGCCAGTGAGCTGAGGAGGGGGGGATAGGAGAGAGGGAGGAAGGATAGCATCCTCTGTCCTTTCCCCGAGAGTCATTTGTTTCCCCTGAGTGCTGAAACTAGGTGCCCTCACTCCGGAGACAGGGCCTCGAATTTGGAGCTCTGGTGATTTGCATTTAATTACTGAGAATGTTTCTCTCTTTTAAATTGTAATGCTGCTCGCAGAATTAAAAAAAGTTCCTATTGGAATGAGAACACCAAAAGCTTTAGAGTAAGTATCTTTTATACTGAACATGTGCAGTCGTCTCAAAATAGGTAGTTGATTTTCATAATGGTTTTGCAATTACCCGTAATGATGCCCTTTAGAAGTCTTTAAGGTCAAGGAGGAAATCTTTGGTCAGAGTTGCATGGTCCGGAGAATTTTAGAAACCTCTTTGCTCTGATCCTACTTCCTATAGGTGGGGGAGTTGAAGAGAGCATGTGCGGGAAGCTGGCGTGCAGTCTAAGGATCTGGCCATATGCGTCCACCCTCTCCCGTCTCCACTGCTGTCCATGTGTGGCTCCGCAGAATCCAGGGTCCCTGAGTTGTCAGGGACCAGAAGGAAGGGCAGAACTGGGGTCTGCTGTCTGCTCTACTGGAGCGGGAGCTCTGGGCTGGCCCGAGGCACTCTTCCTTCCCTGCTGCCCCGTGGGTTAGGTTACGGGAGGGTGCCCTCTCTGTGGGGTCCCCTGTGTGGTGAGAACACGCCCAGGGAAGGGGCCCAGGTCCTCCTCCTCGCAGATTTCCAGCTTCAAACATTGCTACGGTGATTTGTTTAATGTGTGCTTTAAATCACTTGCTTTTAAATTTAAGTACATTTATTTTTAAAAAAGCAACTTGGCATCAGAGCCGTAAATGGAAAATCAGTATCACTTCCCACAAATAGAAAGTAAGTGCAAAAATAAATACAACAAAGACCAAACATGCTTTTCATTTCTAGCTGGAGACTGCCGCCTGCCTAAGGCTCTGAGCCCGAGGCCTGATCCCCATTCGAAAGGGAGACCAGCAAATGTTGGAGGGTGTTGGGGGCTTTTTACTTGATGGTTTTAGAAGGGTTGAAAAGGACTTGAAAGTGAGGAGCAGCTTTCTTGCCATGATTTAATATTCTTTATTTCTGTATCCTTGTACCACCTAAAATCCATCACAGTTAACACCAGGTGTTTTGGACGCACACTTGAGAAAGCGATCTGCCTTTTCCAGTAGATAACCCCGAATTGGTTGATTATGTCACTTGGTCCTTTGTTTCCAGGGTAAGCTCAGGGAGCCTGGCATGAGAGCGATGGAGAAGACCAGTTAGTTTCAAGGAGTCAGTGGTCCTTATAGCAGGGGCGGTGCATGGGGTGCTGACCCTCAGGGGAAATAAAAAAAGAGGGGGTACCTAGCGTGGACAGGAGGGAATCTGGCATGGGTTGGAACAGTGGAGGCTAAATGCACGATTGTACGGTTGTCCCTGGACTTTATCCTTTGGCAGATATTTGGGAAAACTGATCTGGGGCCTGCCGTCTACCCTGATTTAAAACTTTTCTGAGCCCTTTTGGGTCTAGACCTTTGCTCTTCAAAATGGGGTCTGCAGACCCACAGCATGAGCATCACCGGGGAGCTTGTTAGAAAAGCAGAATCCGGGGGTTCCCATCCAGCTCCCTCGAATCATCTATAGTTTCACCCTCTGCACAGGTGATTTGTATAAATAGTACAATGAGATTGCACACCCATGGCATCATGCACAATCATGGCATCATTATTCACAGCAGCCAAGACGTGGGAGCAGCCAAGGGTCCATGCACAGACGAAGAGAGAAGTATCATGTGGTGTATGCAGACAGTGGAATTTTATGCAGCCTTAAAAAAGGAAAGAAACGATGTTGCATGCTCTAATAGGGATAAACCTCCAGGGTGTTATTCTGAGTGGAATAACCCAACCACAAAAAGGCAAATACCATATGATTCCACTTGGATAAAGCATCTCGAGGTGTCAAATTCAAACACAAAGTAGGATGGGGTTACCAGGGGCTGTGGGGAGGGGGAAATGGGCGGTTGTTTAGTGGGCACAGTTTCAGTTTTGCAAGATGGAAAAAAAAATCGGGAGCCCTGTTGCATGACACTATAAATATATTTAACACTACTGAACTATACATCTAAAAATGTGAAGATAGTAAATTTTGTCTTATGTGATCATTTTTTTAAACCCCAACTAAAAGTTAAAGCAAACTAAGGAATGTGGTCAGTCTCCTTTAAAAATAATTGAGAAAGTGCAGACGGTGGTTCTCAAACTGCGTGAGCAGAAGAGCCTTCTGGAAGACTTGTGAAAACCACCTTCACTGGGCCTGACTCATGAGGTCTGAGTGCAGCCCGGGGTGGGGGGTGGGGGGGGGCTTCTTTGTGCGCTGCATTGAAGTCGACTGTTGGCCTCGGTGTGCAGTGGTCCAGAGAAGGTTTGTAAGTGCCCTCACTGACCTGTAGGAGTTCTCAGCCCAGGAAGCACGTGGCAGTCACTTGGGGAACCTAACACCCCTGGAAACAAATACACGCGTGCCTTGGCCCCATACCTGGTGAATCTGATGGTACAAGTCTAGGACGGGACCTGGAGCCATAGGTTTTCTCAAATGGTATATACGATGTGAATCCAGTTTACAGAAGTTGGAAGGATCGTAGAAAGAACTCCTGGATGCCTTTTACCGAGATGCACCAATTTTGCCCCATTTCCTGCACACGCTTCTGGCAGGAACATCCCAGAAGCGGTGCGCTCTCCTCCCAGCATGGGGTGTGGGGGGTCACTTGGTCCCAGTACTGGCAAGACTCAGTTGGACTCCTTGTTTAAGGTAGCGTGTGCGGTCTTTACTGTTTTCCTGTTTGTGATGAGTAAGAAGTCTGCAGAGAGATGAGGTGACATCGGGTTCACACCATCCCCCAGTGTCTTTTCTGCTGCTGGTTTTAGCCTCTGTTGATGTTCTCTGAGTGTATTGTTCTTTATTGGTGGGTCTTCTGCAAAAAGGAAGTTTCTTCATTTACTTATATTAGTATGGACTTAGGTTCTTACTGTTTTCACTGGGGAATAGTGCGCTGCTCTCATTTATTCGTATGCTTGAACTTGCCTCAGTTTGGCCGGTCAGCCCCTCTTGAGCCCGACCCTTGTGTTCTCTGCCACATCACTGTCTCCATCAGCTAGGGCTGCCGTAAGAAAACCCCTGAGCCTGGGGGGCTTAAACCACAAAAATTTATCATTGTAGTTCTAGAGGCTGGAAGTCCAAAATCAGGGTCCAAGATGGTCAGAGTCTGGCTTGCTGTGGTTCACACCTTTTGTAGGTACATGAACTTGTGCATGGACAGGGGTGCAAGGATGGCAGGAGGGAGGGGGGGGTGGGAGGGGGAAGATAGCTTCCTGTTCTTATCTGGCCACTAATCCTATCAGATTAGGACCTGCCCTTCTGACATCATTTAACCTTCATTTTACCTCCTAAAAGCCTGTCCCTAAATACCATCACCTCGGAGGTTAGGGCTTAAACAGGGGAGTGTGGTGGGGGGTGGGGATTGGGTACAGTTCAGTTCCTAGCGTTCCCTTGGTTTCTTGCATACTAACTTGCTGCAACAAGAAGTTTGGGGCACATCTTCTTGTACTTTCCTTGTATTAGTCAGCAGCTGGCCATCTCTCTAGGCATCTAGGTACCTTGTTAAAAACACGCACCCCAGGTGAGAATAAGTGCTTCTGGAATTGAGAGCTACAGTTCTAAAGCAACCCTCTCATACGTCCACGAAGCTGGGACCCAGAGACTGGGAGGGACTTGTTCGAAGTCACATGGAGCTGGCACGTGGCAAAACTGAGCCAACAGCTCTTCTTACTTACGTGCTGGTTCCCAGGTCTTCGCTTGACAAAAACCAAACGCCGCTGCCCCCTGACCGGGTGTCAGTGTCTCTGTTCCAGGGGTCAAACTCAGGTGCTGCATCGCAGGTTCATGGGCCACAAGCTCTGTGGGGTTACGAGTCGAGAACATGATTGGGTCTCTGATGACAATGTGTTACCCTTGGAACTCTGGTCCCAGCTCTGAGCAGACAGTACCTTCTCGTTACAGGCTGATATGTCCCTCCCCGCCACTGCACCGAATTTGGTGTGTCGAAATCCTAATCCCTAGCACCTCAGAATGTGACTGTATTTGGAGACAGGGTCTTTAAAAAAGAGGTGATTCAGTTAAAATGAAGCCAAGGAGGGTGCCTCGGTGACCACCCCCCCTTCCCGGTCAGCTATGACTATTGTCCTTCTAAGAAGCAGAGATCAGGACACAGACGTGTACAGAGGAAAGGACTGTGTGAGGACATGGCAAGAGGACAGCCTCCTGCAGGGCAAGAAGGGGGCCTCAGAAGAAATCAACCTTACTGGCACATTGATCTCAGACATAAGCCTGCAGGACCATCAGAAAATAAATTGCCATGTTTGAGGACCTCTAGCCTGTGATACTTTGTTTTGACAGCCCTAGCAAATGAGTATATACTGCTGAGGAAAATCTTGAGGTTTCGCATTATTTGATTGACAATTGGGATCTCAGATGCTGGTAACCTAGGTTTAGGAAGACAGAATGGACGTGGGTTTCCATCATAGATCCCTGGGTGACACCTCAGCTCTCCTCTTTGGGCCACATTTCTCGTTTATAAAAGGGGAGAGACCACACTGCATGAGCTCTGCGCTGATGTCTCGGTCAGTGGTCCCTAGGACCATCCCCGCCCTGGCCCCGCCCCCCCAAGCAAGAGCCACATTGTAACAAAGTACACTGCTTAACTATTTCTGTGTATCAGACCTGAAAACAAACCTGTCAAACCCTGAAAACAATAATGACCCATTAGCACTTGTGTACCTGTGGGTCGGCAGGAATTTGCTGATCTTGGCTGGGCTTTGCTGCTCTGTGAGCCCTGGGCTCAAGGCTGCTCTGGTGTGTTTGTTCTTTGGCTTAGAGGAGCAGACAGCAACTCTCTGGGGAAGTTCCTCTTGATAATTAATTGGGGCTTAAGAGAACAAAGCAGAAACATGTGAGGTTTCCTAACGCCTAGGCTTGGCCTCAGGCTCTTGGCCAAGCCAAGTCATATGATGAACCCTAAAGTAAAGGGGTAGGAAGCACAGTCTACCTGCTGCTCCTTTTGTGGAAGGGAACACAGAATCCCGCGACAAGGGACATGTGTACTGTAAGGAGTGAAGGATTGAGCTGAGAATACCATCTTCCACACACAGCTTCCCTCTTTGGTTTTTTGGTTGCCAAGGTGTCCTTAACATAACCAGAGACTATGGGTCTGAAATCTAAAGCTGGTTGACGCCCCCTGATGATAATACAACATTTGAGTTCTGGAGCCGGACCTGTGTGGCCAATGGGGGAGGAACCCTGAATGTTAGCTGTGTACTTTGGAACCTATGGATGCCTGGCATGTCCTGTAAGTCAGGTCCGAACTCCAGGGTCCAGTAGCTGGGAAGATGCGGTGAGAAACAGGAACTCCCCCCACCCCCCCCATTGCCTTGAGGATGTGCGTCAGAGTTGGGTTCATTTACTTCTAGGACCTACCGGCTGCAGGAACAACTCCATCTGCTATTACGACATACTTACCGACATACTTCTCCTACATGCAAGGGAAGGAAACTAATGCTTAGTTCCACTTGCTGTTTTCCCCCCTTCTTTCTAGAAGAAAGTAGGAGTTAGCATTAAAAATTACTTATATATGTCTCACACCTTGAGATTTACTGCCTCTGAGTACCAGAGGTCAAGGGCTCAAGAAAAGGAACTCTAGAATGAGTTATCTATCTGGTATGAATCCTAGCTCCCTCACACCACCCTGCTGTGTGATCTTGGGCAGGTTACTTACCCTCTTGGTGCTCTCATTTCCTCATTTGTAAAAGGGGAGTGAAATTCCCTTCTACAGTTGTTATGAGCATTAAATTAGTTAATAGATATAAAGGGCTTGGGGGGGCCGCCTCAGTGGGTTAGGCGTCCGACTCTTGTTTTTTGGCTCAGGTCATGATCTCAGGGTCTTGAGTTGGAGCTCCCCCATTGGACTCTGTCCTGAGTGTGGAGCCTGCTTGGGTTTCTCTCTCCCTGTCCCACCCTTCCCCCTCTGGCTCTCGCACACAATCGCTTGCTCTCTCTCTCTCAAAACTAAACATATAAAAAATAAAAAAAAGTACTTGGAGCAGTACCTGATACAAAGGAAGTATTTATTAAGAGTTCGTTATCATTAAAGGCCAAATCATGGAGAGAGAGGAAAAAAATCTCTAGTTCTCCTTTTGGAACTGAGAAGTCACTTTATCAGATAAAAGAGGGTTCCTTCTGCTCTGATATTTCAGAGAAGAGAGAATTTACCAAGCTGGGGAAGACCTCATGCTGTCGGTCCCCTGTCTCCTCTTTCCCCTGGAGGCACTGCTGTCCCCTGTGGTCTGACTAAATGCTCACTAAGGCAGGAAGATCTCACAGGACATGGCCATTCTTCTGAAATCCTAATTTATTATTCAGCATAAAGACTGATTTTTGCTGGACTGGAACAAGACTCCCCTTCTAGACTTGGAAGACATTAAAAATATATATGAGTAACTCTTTTGACGCCAATGTGCTGTTTGGGTCACTTATAAAAAATTATTCCGAAATATTGTTCAGGGTGGATTATTCAGAGGAAAAGAGGTTAGAACCTCTCCAACTTCAAAGACCCCCTCATCTGACTAGACTCTCCTACCCCTCGTT
This sequence comes from Nasua narica, assembly GCA_028533885.1. Taxonomy (NCBI): domain Eukaryota; kingdom Metazoa; phylum Chordata; class Mammalia; order Carnivora; family Procyonidae; genus Nasua; species Nasua narica. Next base: position 7,512,936 of record CM052805.1, on the reverse strand, counting down.
GAAAGGAAAGGTTGGTGGTTGCAGCAGGCCACACGGAGGACTAGACTATTGGGGGGAATTGTGTGTGGGGGGGGCAAGGGGAGCTTCTTTACCATCTCTATTTTCACACACTTAATGCTTTGCACACTTTGCACACTTTGCAAATCATAAAATTCACTCATTGTCACATCAATGATTTTTAGTATATTTACAGATTTTTGTGACCATCACCACAAGGCAGTTGCACAACATTTTTATTACCTCGACAAAATTTCCCCAAACCTATTCATAGTCAGTTATGGCTTGCCACCACCAGGTGACCGCTGATCTGCTTTCTCTCTCTCTATAGGTTTGCCTTTTCTGGACACCTCACATTAGTGGGGTCATACAATACGTAGTCTCTTGAGTCTGGCTTCTTTGACCTAGGATAATGTTTTTGAGGTTAACCCGTGTCAGAGTGTCTATCAGTGTTGCATAAGTGTCTTTTGCCTAATATCATTCTGTTGTTAGCACATACAACAGTCTGTGTATCCATCCACCAGCTCGTGGGCATTGGGGTTGTTTCGACCTTTTGTATGTTAATAAATAATCCTGTGAACATTCATGCAAAAGTATTTGTGGGGACATGTTTTAATTTCTCTTGGGTAGATACCTAGGTGTAGAAAGTGCCAAACTGTTTTCCAACGTGGGCGTGCCATTTCACATTCCATCAACAATGAATGAGAATTTCAGTTCCTTGCCAGTACTTGTCTTTTTTGTTAGAGGCACTCTACTGAATGTGTAGTTGGTATCACAGTGGTTTTGATTTTCGTTGCCTTAATGATCGATGGTGAGAGCACTTTGTCAGGTGCTTAGAAGTCACTTGGACGTCATCTTTGGTGAAATGCCCATTAAGTCTCTTAACCATTTTTCAGTTGAGTTGTTTGTATTTCTTATTATCGAGTTGTGAGAGTTCTTCCTATATTCTTGATATGAACTCTTTATCGTATACATGATTTGAAAATACATTCTCCCAGTCTGTGGTGCGTCTTCATTTTCTTGATGTCTTGTGGAGTGTAAAGTTTTTTTTAATTTTCGTGAAGTCTCTTTTATCCATGTTTATCTTTTATGGCTCATAAAAACTATATGGTACTGTGTCCAAGAAGTCACTGCCTAACCCAAAGTTACAAAATTTTTTTTCTAGTACTTTTTTTCTAAAGTTTTCTACTTTGATTTTTCTTTCTAAAGTTTTCTCCATTTTTGTCTGTGGTCCATTTTGAGTTGAGATTTCTGTGGTTTGAGATAAGGCTTTAGGTTCACTTTTTTATATATGGTTACTAAATTTTCCCAGCATCATTTACTGAAAATACCACTCTTTACCTGTTGAATTGTCTTGGCATCTTTGTCAAAACTCAGTTGACATAAATGTAAGGGCTTACTTCTGAACTTATAGTTACATTCCACTGATCAACATGTCTGTCCTTACTTTAATACCATACTTGGTTGACTGCTGTAGCTTTATATTAAGTCTGAAATTGGGTAGTGTAAGTCCTCCAACATTGTTATTCGATTTCAGGAGTAGTTTGGCTATTCCATATTTTTTGCATTTTACATATAAATTTTAGAATCGGTCAATTTTTACTTTAAAAAATGTGCTGCTGGAATGTGGATGGGGATTGTATTGGATCTAATAGTCTTCTAATTCATGACCTTGGGATGTCATTCTTTTTAGTTAGATATTCTCTAATTCTCTCAGAATATTGTGCAATCATCAGGGTACAAATCTTAGGCTTTTGTTATAAGTTACTTCCAAATATATTATCCTTTTTGATGGTATTATGCATGGACTTGTTTTTTAAATTTTATTTTTAGTATTAGTTTATGAGTGCAACTTGCATTTTATAGATTCTTTGGGATTTTCTAAATAGTATTATGTCACCTGTGAATAAAGACAGTTATACCTCCTTTCTTTTACTTTGTTTCTTATCTGGATGGCTTTAGTTAATTAACTAAATAAAAATTATCTACTCAATTACAGTCTCTAGAACAATATTGAATAGAAATGGCAAAAGTCTTACCTTGCTCCTGATCTTAGGAGAGAATACATTCAGGTTTTTTTTTGTTTTTGTTTTTTGCCATTGACTGTGGTGTTAGCTGTGGATTATTTGTAGAAACCCTTTATCAGTTTGAGAATATATCCTCTTTCTTCTTGAGGGTTTCTTACCATGAATGGTTGTTGGATTTTTTTTTTTTTTAATTCTTTTTCCAATTCTATGGAGAGGATGAGGCTTTAAAAAAAAAATTCTTTTGATATGGTTCATTACATTAGTTGAACTTGAGATATTTAACAAACCTTGCATTCTTGGGATAAATCCAACTTGGTCATGGTATATAATTCTTTTTAACATATTGCTGAATCCAGCTTGTCAGTATCTTGTTAGGGATTTTTTTAAAAAGATTTTTTAATTTATTTGACGAAAGAGATCACAAGTAGACAGAGAAGCAGGTGGGGGAGGGGGGGGGAGAACATCCTCCCCGCTGAGCAGAGAGCCTGATTTGGGACTCCATCCCAGGACCTTGGTGGGGGGGGGGGATCATGACCTGAGCCAAAGGGAGAGGCTTTAACCCACTGAGCCACCCAGGCGCCCCTTGTTAGGGATTTTTACATCGATGTTTGTGAGAGATACTGGACTGTGGTTTTTCTCTTACTGTCTTCATTTGGCTTTGATTTCAGGGTAACACAGGCCTCATAGGATAAGTTGGGGAGTGTACCCTTCTGTTTTCTGAAAGAGTTTGCAAAAGGTTAATATGTTTCTCTCAGGAATTGATAGAATTTAGCAGTGAAGCCATCTAGGGTTAGGCTTTTCTGGAAAAAATCCCTAGTTACTAATTCAATGTCTTTACTTGCTATAGGTCTATTAAAATTTTCTATTTCTTCCTGAGTTACTAATTCAATGTCTTGCTATAGGTCTATTAAAATTTTCTATTTCTTCCTAAAATTTCCTCCTGTCCTTCTAGAAATGTGTCCATTTCATCTAAGTTGTTAAATTTGGTGCCATAGTGTTGTTCATGATACTTCTTTTTAATCTGATTTCTGCATGGCTGGTAGGAATATCTTCTTTCATTCTTGCTTTTAATAATTTGAAGTATTTTCCTATTGGTCAGTCTAGTTAAGGATATTTTAAAAGAAATAACTTTTATTAAAAAGAGTGGGGATGCCTGGGTGGCTCAGTCGTTAAGTGGCTTCCTTCAGCTCAGGTCATGATCCCAGGGTCCTGGGATCGAGCCCCGCATCGGGCTCTGTGTTCAGCGGGAAGCCTGCTTCTCCCTCTCCCACTCACTCTGCTTGTGTTCCCTCTCTCGCTGTGTCTCTCTCTGTCAAATAAATAAAATCTTAAAAAAAATAAAAATAAAAAAGAGTGAAGAAAGGCCATGTGAATTATGGGATAGCATCAAGTGAACCAACTGTTGCCTCATGGGAGTCCCAGAGGAGAAGAGAGAAAGAGGCAGAAACTTTGTTGAAAGACATAATAACTGAAAACTTCCCACATCTTGAGCGGGATGTGGATATCCAGGTACATGAAGCTCAAAGGACCCCAAGCAAGATCAACCCAAAGAAGATTACCCCAAGACACATTATAATCAATATGTGAAAATGTCCATACTACCCAAAATGATTATTTGAAACACCTATTAAAATTGCAATGGCATTTTTCACAGAAATAGGAAAAATCCCAAATCTCATTTGGAACTTTATTATCCAACTTGAGTCCCATCTTCCTGCTACTGAGAAAAGGGGACTTGCTGGTGCTGTAGGCCTCCTTCGTCTCATTGGAGGGATGGCGGTCTCTGCCTCTTGCCCTCCCTTCTTCTGAGTACCTTCATTTTTATTTGAAGCTATCCTCTGCTGCTTATTTTTAATCTCGTTTTGTGGCAGTTCTTGGAGATGCCTCCCCCAGTGTCTGCTAGGGGTTGGGGATGGGTAAGATAAAATGGAAGATGGGAGGTAGAGACCCTGGCCTCTTAGGTCTTGGTCCTCACTGCATCGTTAGCATCTCATATGTTGCCTGCTACAGCCTAAATACTATAGAGTATCTGTTAAGGAAATTGATAAATATATCCTAAGGTCCTTTTTGATCACATAGCATTTTCTATACCTTGGGAATCAGCCAGGGTTCTGGACTAAATCAGAGAGAGTGAAATTCACAAACCCTCTTACATGCTCTCATGTGAAAATACTCGAGCCTCCTTTTCAGTTTCACTTCCCATGTGTCACAGCTCCTGGAGGAGGACAGAATCGATCAAGGGATTTGGGAAGTTACTGTGGTGGTGTTGGTTATACATTTTTGAGAGACGGAAGAACTTTATCGAGATACCTCGTTGGTGGTATCTTGTAGTTGACCACTGAGACCTATGTTTGGTTATTGCTGTAAGTCAGAAGATTGTAGATATCTGAAAATGTGGTACTTGTGTTCATGCTGCTCTTCCTGTAACTGCATACCCACTTCCGCCCAGAATCACCCCCCACCCCCAGACTCTCGCGTACATACTTTGTAAGCATCCTTTAGACCTCGGTTCCATCAGCCCCTCCTTAGAGAAGAGTCTCCTAGATCATTTGCCCATGTATCCTCATAGAACCATGTACTTCTTAGTAATACTTCAGGAGAGTTATATTTAAAAATATTAATTAGTATGATTACTTGATGAATGTATATCTCTCCCTGGGAACCATCAGCTTCACAGGGGGAGGACTCGTATTTGTTTTCACTCATCATTTTTATCCCTAGGACCTAGGACAGTGCCTTGCAAAATATCAAGCAAGTCCTGTATGCATATTAATATATTTAATCACTACTGTATCTCACTGGGTTTGTCTTATTACCGTCACATTTCATAGATGAGAAACTAAAGAATGGAGAGAGAGAGAGAGAAGTATTACACAGCTTGCCCAAAGTCACATAAGCAATATGCGATGGAATATAGAAAGTTCTCTATTCATATTTACTTTAAAAATAGATGGATAAATGGGGAATGAATGAAGTGATCCCTTTGTTTCAAGTTGGAAACAGGGCTTCTGCACGGTATTGAATTGCCTTTTCAGTGGGAGGATGGGATTATAAGGTTATGGTGAAGTCTAGGGGATCTGTTTGGACTCCAGTGCTTTGGCCTTATGGTGGGGTAGAGGGGAGGGTTGCGATGGAGTGCGTGGAAATGCTGGCTTCCCACTACAGAGCTGAGTAGGTAGGAGTCGAAGATAGCCCGTCCCTTGAGTACAGACCCCCCCAGGGAAGAACAGTTCCTTTGAAGTCGAACACAGACATTAGTTAGTGAGATCTCAACACCAGAGAGCTGCACATTCCCCAGTGGTCTCCGGACCCCAGGGTCAGGATCCGGGAGCCATGTTGCAGGAACGAGATTTGCCGCAGGTCTCAGGGAGATCTGGAATTTTCTCTGTGCGGTCCTCTCTGACAGCCAGCCCGACTGCAGCAGTAAAGACTAGCCACAGCCAGTTCCTTCCACACCTACTGATTCATGCCTCCCATGTGTGTCGGCCTGTTGGCCTAGGACAGAAAGTGGGCCTGTGGCATTTTTACCCATCTGGACCCAGTGATCGTTGGTCTGCTATGATGGCCATTTCCATGCTGAGGTAGGGAATCTGTTTCCAGACTGCAACCCGGGTTTCTCAACTTGGGTTCCTCCATCAGGGCTCCGAGCCTGAGACATGTGCCTAATTGTGTCTGGAAGTGCATTTCTTAAGGGAGGGGGTCCAGAGCCTTCACTAGTTTCCCAACGTGGTATGCAGTTTCTCCAAAATGTTAAGAACCAGGGATGACAATATGGAGAATAGTCTTGATAAGTAGGCTTTATTGAGTGCTTAGAAAATGCCAGGTATGTGGTAAGTGCATTATGTACATTATCCCTTTTAATCCTGGTATCAGTCAGTTGAAGCTTCCTTACTTTGCAGTAACAGACAGCTCCAGAATGCCAGTGGCTTACAAAACAAAGGTTTATTCCTGCTCACGGGTTAGGTGAGGTGCGGCTCTGCTTCCTGTCTTAGAGCCAGAACTCTGGCTGAACAGGTACCTCCTGACTGGGTCATTGCTAGTCTCAGGGCACAGGAAGAAAGAAGGGTATAGGCCAGGAGATGGAGCTTTGGGGTTCTCCTTGGGGGCGCCTGGGCAGCTCAGTCAGTTAAGCATCCAACTCTTGATCTCAGCTCAGGTCTTGATCTCACGGTTGTGAGTTCAAGCCCCATGTTGGGCACCGTGCTGTGTATGGAGCCTACTTTAAAAAAAAAAAAAAAGGTTCTTGGAAGTGGCACACATCACTTCCACTGGCTTCTGAGCTTGACATCCGAGGGGACTCTAGCTGCCCAGTACAGAGGGATCCTGCAGAGAGGGTTAGTGAGTGTTTGAACAACAATGTCATCTCCTGAACTCTTTATAAAAATCAATGGCAGGGGTTGGGGGGAGGGGGCTCCTGGATGACTCAGTCGGTTGAGTGTCTGACTCTTGATTTTGACTGAGGTCATGATCTCAGGGTCATGGGCTGGAGCCCCGCATCGGGCTCCATGCTCAGCGGGGAGTCTGCTTGGGACTCTCTGTCTCCCTCTCTCCCTGCTCCTCCTCCTCCTCCTCTCTCTCTCTCTAATAGTCTTCTAAAAAGAAAACCTCAGGTAGTTGGTGTTACTACTGTCCTTCCCTTTTTACGGATAAGGGAACAGGCTCAGCGGGGTAGATTTTCCTCTAGTGCGGTGTAATGGTGGGGGGGTGGGTCCCAGGTTGAAGGGGACTCAGTGTGACCCTGTGGCTTTAAGCTCCGCCTTCCGCTGACTTACCCTGCCCCAGCAGCCGCGGACCTCTCTCCTTGCTCTCCTCCTCCCTTCCTCCAGCTCAGGGCGATCCGGACACACCGGTGTCTTCAGGCTCCATCCATCCCTGACACTTCGCAAGACAAAACCGCCTCCCTAGCTGGCTTGCACGTTTCATAGCCCCCAGCCCCGCGGCTCGTGCTGGAGTGTCGGGCGAGGCATCGGTCCGGCGGGATTCCTGCCCACTAAGCGCTTCCCCTTCGTGCCACGGTGGGAAAGTGCTGCGTATTTCTAGAGCTGGGCAGCCTTGCCACACCGCCTGCTCCTCCCCGCGGTCTGTGGATTAACCCAGGAGTGGCAGATGCCCCCCCGCGCTGCCTGCCTATTCCCGGTCCACGGTCCTCTCCGCTGTTGGGAAAACAGATTGTCCCAGGTAGATCTGGAGCCAGATTTTTTTTTCCCCCTGTGCTTCCCTCCTCCTCTGAGCTGCTCCTCCCCTTTGTAGGGTGTAGCTTCCTGGGGACCCACAAGGATTTTGCAGCTGCTCCGGAGCCAGCGGAGATGGTGGCATGTGCTCCCTTGCAGTCAGGTCTGACCAGGAAGGTGCTGGTTCTTGCCACAGGCATTTTCCGTGTTTGCAGCTTCGCCTACCCTGCTGGGCGGGCGGAGTGCACATCCCCGGCTCAGGGACGACGGGAGGATTCAGAAGGCTCAGGAAGTGATGACTTCCTTCGGCATCATTGCTCCTCCCAAGTCAGCCACACGTATAGAACACTCGCGTGGGCCAGAATCCGGTGGCGGTGTCACTGGGAGGCTTTGGTTTGCTGACCTTCGAAGGCTCTGGATAAGGGCTGGCAACACTGCATCTGGTCGCCTAGGTGTTGTGAATCTCCATGGGAAGGAGAGCTGGGGACTACCGTGAAAAGGGACTTAGAATACCGGAGGCACTAACTCAGGGGCGATCCAATTCGGGAAATACTTCCCGAGTGCCTACTCTGTGCCAGGTATAGGATTTTGCTTCCTGTAGAGGTTGGAATGTTCCAGAAGACGCCTGGGGCAGAAAAGCATATTCCCGATAACCCCGGGCATCATTTTTGCAGGATGTGATAGACATTGATGTTTTTAAATCTCCCTCCCTCCCTTCCTTCCTTCCTCTTCTTTCCCTCTTTCCTTCCTTCCTTCCCTCTTTCCTTCCTTCCTTCCCTCTTTCCAGTGTTGGGGTTAAGAGCATACATCTTGGAGCCAGACTGCCCAAGTTTGCGTCCTTAGTCTTACCGTGCAACGAGACAAGTGACAGAGCTGCCCCGTGGATCGCCTAATAACAGTATCTTGCTCCCAGAGTTGTTGCATGGACTAGATAAGCTAATATTACCATATTACAGAACACACAAGAGGCCTTCGGAGTAGTTTCTGATAGGGAGGAAGTGCTCTCAAAGCGTTGGTGCCTCCTCCTGTCCTCGACTCCATACATAGTCACTGAGCATCTGCTATAGGCCGAGTTCTGACCCCGGGCCTCGTGCCAGAGCAGTGAGCCACATGCAGACCCTTGACCCCGTGGAACTTCAGGTTCAGAGGATGGAGGCAGAAAACAGGTAAATCTCTCCTGTGCATCAGCTAGTGATGCAGGCTGGGAGGAGAGGGACACAAGACAGACTCTAGGAAAGTCGGAGGAGGGAGGGATGCATTCCTAATGAGCAGAAGCTATGAAAACCTCCCCCGTGGGGATGCTGGCGGCTGAGCTGAAGACGCTTGCGCACAACGTCCATTCCCCAAAAAAGATTTCACTCAGACGTTGCAACATTCTTCTCAGGAGCCGTATTTGTCCCGTCCGCCTTCTCCTCCCCCCCATAAACAGGGATTCTGGATTCTGAGTGAGATCAGGATCCAGGGCTTATTCTGGGATGTTGGGGTTCGGTTAGGGTTCCCAGAAGGCCTTTGGCCCCGCTACAGATTCCCGGAGAGAACACCCCGGCTTGCTAGCGCCAGCTGAGGCCCAGAGCCGTCCTCTTGCTCTGTATGGGGGACTGTGCTGGGCCCACACATCAGCTGCTGGGAGAAAGGGCAGGGCCATGAGTGACCTGCATGATTTCTGTACCTAGTAGGTGCTCAGTGAATAATAGAAATATTTACTGAGGGCTTGTCATGTGCTGCAGACATGTCACCAGGTGGGAAGCACTTGGTAGGTGTTACCTCACTTGATTTTTACAGCTGCCGTGCTGTTCTTGTCTCAGTTGGACAGGTGAGGAATCTGAGCACAGGCTCTCCTGGGATATGTAAGGTACCATGGGAAGAGTCAGGGAAGGCTTCCTGGAGGCAGTGACCACGGCATGTCTGGAGGGGCAAATAGTAGCTGTGCCCAGAGGGGCATCGTAAGCAGAAGCAGCTTCGGGAGAGACTTTTTTTTTTTTTGGAGGGCCTGAAGGATGGAATGTGGACCGGAAGGGAGGGCGGTGGGGGTGGGGAGGTGGGCGCGGTGGGGAGCATTAGGGGCTCTCTGGGCCTTGCTCTGGTCCTTTGGACTTCCATCCTGACAGCATCAGGTGACCGGGCAAGTAATTGTTGACATGGAAGTGTCCCACGATCATACTGGCTTCGCACAAAGGTCACCGCTGAAACCCAGTGACCAGCAGTTAACACTTCATTAGATCCTGTCTCACGCATTTAATCCCACCTCCCGGCAGCCAGGCCTGTCTGCCCACGGGCACAGGCACCTGTCAGGGGCCTGGGATGAGAAGGACGCAGGGAGTGCTGTGCCTTGCACACCTGTCAGATATGCACACGCCGAACTCGTTCCCTTTTGCATCATCGCCTCTAGCTCCTGCAAATGCCAAATGGTGGGAGTTTCTTCTTGGCTGAAGTTGTTGTTTTTTTAGGTTTGAGTCTCAAATGTTTCCTTTGAAAACATGTTCCCCCCCCACCCCTCTCAAAGAGCAGCTTGTTCCTCCTATGCTAACAAAGTCCTCTCAACTCTTAGGGGAAGCTTATCTACTCCTGCTGGGATCAAGTCAGCCCAGGGGGCCTGCGTTAGCCTTTAATTTTCAAAAAGAGAACCTCCGGTAAAGGAAATGGGCCAGTTAGGTTTTGAAGTCTTTTCTGTTTTATTATAATTGAAGGAGGTCCACGTAGGGGCCCGTCTGGTGCTAGCTAGTTCCTCATTTTGGTACTGCTGACGTCAGCCCCACCTTGGCCTCTTTAGGAATTGTTGGTTCTCTGCTGCTGTATTGGCTGTGTATTGTGTAATGAATTACCCCAAACATCGTCAGTTACCCCAAACGTCATGGTTAACATCTGCTTACTATTTCACAGATCTTGTGTCAGGAGCCTGGGGCCGGCTTAGCTGGGTTCTCTGCTCAGGGCAGTAATCCAGGGGTCGGTGGGGCTCGGGTCCTTTTCCAAGCCCACAGGGTGGTTAGCAGGGGCAGGAATCATTTCCCTGCAGGTGTGGGACTCCTAGAGGCTTCCTTGTTCAAAACCAGGGAGCGGGGTCGTGCGGGAAGAGGAGGAAAAGTCTAGCCCCTCTTTGTTTTTTTTTTTTTCAGATTTATTTGATTATTTTGGCAGGGGGTGGCCGGGAAAGAGCAGAGGGAGAGGGAGATAGAATCTTTAAGCACACTCCACACTGAGCGCAGGGTCCAATGTGGGGTTCAATTCTACAGCCCTAAGATCATGACCCTGAGCCGAAACCAAGAGTCAGACGCTTAACTGAAGGAGCCACCCAGCTGCCCCTCTAGCCCCACTTGTATTTTATTTTTTTTAATTGATTTATTTTTTGTTATGTTCAGTTAGCCAACATATAGCACATCATTAGTTTTTGACGTAACGTTCTAGGATTCATTAATTGCGTATAACACTGGTGCCCATCCCAACGAGTGCCCTCCTTATTACCCAGCACCCGGTTACCCCATCCCCCTGCCTTCTGTAGCCTTCGGTTTGGTTCCCGGAGTCCAGAGTCTCTCATGGTTTGTCTCCCTGATTTCTTCCCATTTAGTTTTCCCTTCCTTCCCCTGTGATCCTCCTTGCTATTCCTCCTAGTCCTTGTACGAGCGATACTGTCCAATGATTGTCATTTTCTGCTTCACTTACTTCTCTCCGCACAATCCGCTCCAGTTCCGTCCTCGTCGATGCAAATGGTGGGTATTCACCCTTTCTGACGTGTAGCCCCTCTTGTAAAGCACTCACCCGAGGATTTCGGTCCCACCTTGTTTACTCTCCCTTTTGATTTGCTCAAAGCCAGCTGATGAGGGCCCTTCATGACGCGGGTGATCTATTCCTTTAGCTCGCGGTGTGGAATCATCGCAGGAGTGATCCCCCAGCACATCCAGGTGCCAGCCCTACTCAAGGGGAGGAGATGATGGGAGGGTGGGGGTCCGCCGGGGTCATCTTGGACTTGTGCCGGCCAGAGCTGGTCGCCTAAGTCAGGGATGCTGTCCTCTCCCTTGCTGTCTGTGGCTGAAGCGTGTGGCTTGGGGAGCAGCTGTGAGTCAAGCCGTGTCACGATGCCCTGGTAAGTGGGGATGGAGTGTGACATAGAGTGTTTCGGGGTTTCCAGGGAGGGGTCGGGTGGATGCAGGAGAGGCATCCGTTGTTGGCGGAGCCAGCTGAAGTCCACCTGTGTCTGGGCGGGCTCTGCTGGACACAGGGCGGTGGCTTTGTAACCCTTTGGGAAAACGGTGGTTCGGGAGGTGGACCAGTTCTGCGGGGGCAGCTAACCTCGGGCGTCCCGAGGCCAGGATAGGCCTCAGCTTCCCACTCGGAAAGAGGAGGGAGTGGGGTCCGAGGGTCCGCGAGGTCCCTCCGTGTCGTATGTCGGTTCCGCGCTGTGACCCGGGTGCGGCCAACATCGGCCTCGGAGTGTGTGCCCTTTTGGAAGCAGGCAGGTTCGGGGAGAGGTACCCGTGGGCACATCTCGGGCATGTTGTCCTTTAAAATTAACCAGTCCCAGCAAGACACTCTGTCTTCATGAAGGTAGAGAAACCCTCTCAACAGAGAAATGTTCTCTTGGTATTTACAGCTGTCCCCAGTTGTATTTGGAGACGGCGGAGTGTCGGGCTCGGGGGCCCCTTGGGTTCACGGGCTTGCTTGCTTCGTGCCTCCGTTGGACTTTTAATCAGAGCAAATCTTGTGCATTCATCTTCGGTGCTCGCTCTTGCCATTTCCAGCCACTCGACACTTTTTCATAAACAAAGTGACAGTTTGTTTGAATGTGGTTTTTAATTAAGCTGCTTCCACTTGGAGCAACTTTCCGGGAGCGTATATGTGAGGAGCGGGAGTTGAGAAGTGCCATTGGAGGCTGACCTCGGAGACGCGTGGCGGGCACCGGCTCCCAGTCCGCCCGGGGTCCCAGCCTGCTGTCCCTGTAACAGGTGTGCAAAGCCTCAGCAGTGGGCGTGGCTGCCTCCCGACAAAGCCGGTGGGTCTTGAGAAACTGCCCCCCAGTGACCATTGAGATCACTGGGTTTTAAGCTGTCAGGGTCATGTCACTATCTTCCCCGGTTGGGACTTGGCAAAAACGAAATGGAGTAAGAATAACCACTGCTAGTCTGCCTTCAGGCACAGCTCAGTTTCCGGAGCCACAGCGAACTCTGTGTGCGGGACCTCCTGAGGTCTTAGAGCCCCAGAGGGAGGCGAAGGCCCCCTCGCGGGGAAGGGACCCAGGACAGAGGAACTCACGAATGTCTCCTCGGGCAGGAGCTGGGAGAGGCGGCTGTGCCCCGCGTTTCCGGCTCTTGCAAGGTCTGCGTGTATATAAGCGGGGGGCGGGGGGAGCAGTAGGTCAGAGAGCCTCATTTGGCCTCCTGCGGTGGGCATCTGCGTGGTGAGAGGGTCCCCAGCGTTGCCTGGATACAAAGCAAGGATGCAGGTGGGGGATGGTGTCATTCTAGCAGCGTCAGACCGGAATGCACCCCTCCCTTGGCGTTCTGGTGCTCTGTGGCCCACAGATCTGCCCCGATAAATAGCTGCCGTTGCGGAGAAATCCATCAAGCCCTTACCCGGTGCATGACTCATCTCCCTGTGGCAGGCGCGGCGCTCAGCTTCCAAGAATAGCCTAGCCCGAGGGATCCAAGCTCGGAATCCCTTCCAACTTTCAGGGCTCTGAAGTTCGGCGCCCACAGAGGTCTCTGCTTAGGTAATGGGGTGCAGATGGCTTGGTGTTTGTAGAGATGGTGGCTAATAACCATCTCCCTTCCACCTTTGCTTCCTGCAAATTCCAGCAGCACAAAACTGCAGGCCAGACCCCATTGCCGACAAAGGAAGCCTTAATCACGAGGAGGCCTGACGGTGCATTTCAGTGGCTTAGAGATAAGGTAATCAGGAAGCCCACTCATTCATTTATTTGCTCATTCAACAAATATTTGCTGAGTGCCTCGTAAGTGAGAACTGCAACAAGACAGTCAATGGGGGAATCTTGCAGAGGTGAATTGGAGCTAAGTGCTAAGCCTGGAACATGCTCTTTGGTTGAAACTCAGGTAAGTCGGTCAGTGGAAGTGTCAGGAACTGAACCCAGAATTCTCTGATAGAAGCCATGTGAGGACCTCCATGCTGTGATGTGTAAGCATCACCACGTTCTGTTCTGTCAGCACAGTGGCCCCTGTCATTTCTCTGTACAACATGCCAAGCTCTTTCTGGCCCCAGGACCTTTGCACTTCCCGTGGCCTGGAACAATGAATCGGCTCTTTCTTTTCTTCCTGGTCTCAGCTTGAGGACCAGTTCTTTAGCAGGCCTGCCCCTGAGCAACTGCTAAGCAAATTCCTTCTTGCTCTGTCACTCAGCACTTGACTTCCTTCCCAGCCCTCACTGCATTGTGACAGTCCTAGGTTGTCTGTGTTAATCTACTTGTCCCTCCTTGCCAATCCCCACCTCTGATTCAAGCTTCTGAAGGCATGGATCTTGTGTATCTTGATGACTTTCGTATCTGCCTCCTTAAGGTGGAGCCTGGCACAGGGCGGGTCCTCGGTAAATATCCCCTGGGCGATCAGGGGAGGGTCAGGGGCGCAGAACGAATCTCAGCCATCATGGCAGCCTCCTTGTTAGGATAGATAGAGCTGTGAGGGTGAGGTTGTGCAGCCTTTGTTACTACCGTCATTACCATGGCCGGTGAAGGTGCGATAGGACACTTGGGATTCCGATATGCAGCCAGTGCTGTGAGAGTCCGTCAACTCGCGCCTCTCCTCCAGGATGACAGGAGGGGCACTCCTTCTGCCAGCTGCGGGGTGGGTTGGTGGGTTTCTGCTTCTGCAGGGTGCATGGGTGACGGAGACATCAGCTCCCTGACAGTCGGCCCCCTCCCTGTCCACCCCACAGCTTCCCCCTTCTCTCAGAACCTGGTGCTTTGAGTCCTATGCGGCTGCTGCAGGCAGAGACAGGGAGCGGTCCCCGTCTACGCAGGTGCCTCCGCAGGGCAGCAGTGACCCAGCAGGGAGCTCTGGGTGCAAGCTGCATCCTCCCTGAGGATGTCACTTTAGGAAGTGGGGACCCCTGTCCGGCGCTCAGAGAATCTTCCATGCTGTTGGCTGCCTCCCTCACAGAACCTTACCTGGCAGCCACTTGATTTGCTTCCTTCTCTTAGGCCTTACGTCCTCTGTCACTGAGTGCCTGCTAGAAACAGGACTTTGTTCTAGAACTTTGTACCCATGTGGCCTCCGAGTCTCACGTTATTGCTCTGTGATGTGGGGGTTATGCTGGCCAGTGGTGCCATCATGAGGATTAGATGCTGCGGTTGGGGACCTTTGGCCGATCAAGGTCTGTGGTTCTGTCCCATTCCGCTAACAACCGCAAGTTAGCGTCTCACACTGAATGGAGAGGTTTTGGGTATTGGAACAAGTACGTTATTGGTATTATTCAAGGTTTGTGGTTTTAACAGCTTTACCGAGGCACAGGCAACATGCAACAAAGTGTCCCATTTTGTAAGTGTCGACGCACACACGTGAACACAGAGGAAACCATTACTGTGATGTTATGCGCGCCCCTGTATCCCCCTGTTACAGATGAGGAAGACGGAGCCGGGAATGGGAACCAGCATCTCCTCCTGGGTCCCTTGGTGGCCAGAGGCTGAATGGCCAAATCTGCGCCTGAGCTGCTCACCACCGCCTCCCCCTGGGTTGGTGATGGCACAGGGTGGGTGACTGCTGCTCCTGCCTGGAGGTTTTGCGGCGGGAAGAGTGCGGCAGCCTGGGTTGTGTTAGTTGGTTGCCTGGCCCACAGTGCTGCCGCCTCCAATGTGAAACTCTGTCGCCAAGCCCCCTTTACAATGAGATGGACGGTTCCGTGAGGGGAGGGGCTTGGCTCGTCAAGTCAGGCCGCCCAGAGAGACAGCTTCCAGCTTTCCAGGGGCCCCTCCGCCTGCATGATGCATCCAAAACCCACAGACCAATTCCAGGCCCCCCAACTCAGTGGCACATGGGGGTGCCTTTGGGAAAACCCTACAGGTGTTAGTAGACATTGTATCTCAGTTCCCCGGAGCTGGATTCCAGAGGTCCTGGAAGGTTCTGGAAGGTCTGGAGGTCCTGGAAACTGCAAAGCTGTGAGACCTGGTGCCTGCAGAGTTTGCCTTCTCCCCCAAATCGTGTGCGTGAACTTCAGCTCAAACTCAGCATAGTTTTTGGATGCTTTACTTAAATTCCATGCATTTATCTAGACTGTTTTGTGCCCCCCCCCCCCAAAGTATCTTTTCTCCATCTCCTCGATCTGTCTAATGCATGGAGTCGTGCTGCCTGGTTTAATTCCCACCTCTACTGCTTGCTAACTTCGGGACCTCGGACAGGTCACTTACTGTCCGGGCTCTCCATCTTGTCAGTAAGGATGCCAGTAGTGCTGACCGTGTGTGTGTGTCAGAGAGAGAGAGAGAGGTGCACGGACTACAGCAACACCTGACGAATGCTTAGTATGTGTCCAGAGCAAAGCCCCCAGGCTATGTTGTGTCGCCGTCATTGCTGTCGGTGGCTATTTTTGTTAGTTATACGCACGTTTGCCTAGCTGGTCCCTCTTCTCTAACTAACTTGCCTCTTGCCACCTCCTCCTCCTCGTCCATGTGATGGTTCCACTGCTAGCCCTTCAAGGCATTACCTTCTCCAAAACCCTTCTCTGACACGACCCACCCTTTGGGTGGAGAACCCCTCTCCCGAGTCCCCTTCCTTCATCTCATCAACGGATATGTACTGAGCAGCTAGGTGCTGGGGAGATGAACAAGGCGGCCAGAATCCCTGCCCTTGTCTCTCTTCTTGAGTAGAAGGAAGGGGAAGAGGCAAAAGATAAACAAGGTTGATGAGTAAAGTCGGTAGTTGTAAAGCTGCTGTGGAGAAAAAGGCATCGAGGGAGGTTTGGGGTTCTGTCCCCATTTAGGTCTGTTGTTACCGGGTGAACATTGTTGGTCTCAGAAACATCTGTTTGGATAATTACATGTTCATTTTAGAGACACCCTAAGACATGCATCTTAGAGATAAGGAATGTCAGAGGTGAGGCTGTGGTTTTAAATAGGATGTCAAGGAAGATGATATGTGAATAAAGACCCCAAAGAAGTGAGGGAATAAAGCATCCATAAGAGCGTTCTAAGAAGTGAGAACAGCAAGTGCAAAGGTCCTGAGGTAGGGACGTTTCAGGTGTGTTTGGGGACCAGTAAAGAGGCCAGAATGGCTTGGGAAAGGGATGATAGCAGAAATGTAGGACTGTAGCTGGGCTCTAGAAGGCCTTGTAGGATGGAGTGAGGTCTTGCCTGGACAACCATTGAAGGGTTTGGGGCATATAAGGGAGGTAGACTGACTATTGGGGCCATCATGGCTGCCAACATGGCTGTTGGTACTGGATTGTAAGAGGGCACAGTTCTGGAAACAGGACAGTCATCCAGGAAGAGGTGATGGTGTGGACCAGGCCGCTGGTCCCTTTACCGAGTGTTGGGCAGATTTGCTGATGGAAGCGATGCAAGAGAGGCGTCAGAAATGCCTCCAAAGTGCCTGGCCTGAGCAACTGGGAGCCAGGGGCTCAGGGATGGACGACAGAGGGATGATTGATTGGAGAAGCCGTCAGATGTTGTATTTATCTCTCGTGACTGCCTGAAAAAGGTAGCACAGACCCAGTAGCTTCAAACACATCCGCTTTCTCTCTCCTGGCTCTGGAGGTCAGAGGTCCGATACGGGTCTCGTGGGGCTGAAGTCAAGGTATCACCAGGGCTGGGTGCCTTCTGGACGTTCTTGGGGAGAATCTGCCTTTTGCGCCTTCCTCCCTTGGCCCGTGGCTCCCTCTTGCGTCCCCAGAGCCAGCACGCCGTGGCCTTCTGCCTTTCTCCTACAGCCTCATCTCCCTCCGACCAAAGCTGAGAGCGGCCCTCTGCTTCTAAGAACCCTTGTGATTGCAGCTGACCCTTGAACGACATGGGTTTGAACCGTGTGGGTCCCCTATACTTGGGTTTTTTTCATTTTTATTTTTTTTTTTCCGGTAAAGACAGTATAGTACTGTAGATGTGTTTTCTTTTTGACTTTCTTCATAGAATTTTCTTTCTTTCTTAATCATAGCTGCAAATTCGCCTTCGCCACATGAGGTGACAAATGCCCAGGCTCCAGGGACTAGGCCGTGGACCTGGTTGGGGTCATTACCCTGCCAACCCGCGTGCAGAGCCAGGCGGAGATGCCAGGGGACGGCTGGATGTCGAGTCTGCATTTCAGGGGAGCCGTAGCCGAAGCTACAGCTTTGGGCGGTGTGTGTGGGGGGGTGCACAGTGCTCTCAGCTCTTCCAGACTCACATTTCGTGTTTGTTCTGTGCTCGTGGACTTTGTCCTCCAGACCACGAGCACTGCGAGGGCAGAGATGGCGTCTTTTCCTTTTCGTGTTTCTCAGAGCCACAGAGAATGTGGCCTGAGTATGGTTTGCAGCCACATTCGCACCGAGCTCATCTCTTAGCCCAGGAAGATACAAGTCCTGGCCCTCGGGATGGCCGACAGCTCCCGTTCTCTGCCCGGCCTGGTGGCGGCAGCAGGTCTCACTCCCACCTTTGTCACTCTGCACGTAAACTGGGCACCGTGGTTTGGGGTCCTGTGGAACGTGTGCCGCAGATGGTGCCCCATGAACGTTCTCCTCTGGATGGTTTTGGGGTCAAGGCCCGGTTCCACAGCCCTCTGGATCCTGGCCGTGGGTGAATCTGCAAAGTTGAGCAGTGCCCAGTGGTGGAGAGGGCGAATAAAAACCAGCAGTGGGAAGGACTTCCTACTGGTGATGCAGGGGGAGGCCTGTGGGGGTGGGATCCTCGACCCACTCTGCAAGCTGACGTCCCAGGCACAGGGCTGGGGCTGTCTCTGGCCTGGGAGCGTGAGCAACTTCCAGGTTTCCCCATGCCTTCCCAGGGCAGTGTGCTGGGCATGTGCTTCACCTCCGCGGGCGGGTCTCGGGCTGAACGTCCTCATGGCCTGTCGATTGTCTCCCTGCCCTTCCAGAAGCACCGCAGCGAACAACAGTTCCTGGCATCTCTCTGCCTTCATTCAGAGCCTACATCTGTCCCTGCTAGCCTCGGGATCGTAGACTGCTCATGTCATCTCTCTGACTCTGATCCCTTGCCCGACCGTGTGTGGTTGTGATAACCAACACTTACTAGATGCTTACTGCATGCCGGGTCCCTGACGTGAATGTTTCCTCCAGTATACAGAATGGGAAACTGAGGCACGGAGAGATGAGATAGCCCGTGCAACACGCCACAGCCGGGAGGGTCAGGGCTGGCTGAGAGTTTTTTTTTCTTTTTTTTCTGGTCCGATTTTTTTTATGGTGGTAAAATAAACATAATGTAAAATTTACCCTGTGAACAGGTACCCCTGTGAATCAATTTGATGTATGTGGTTCGGCGGTAGTTAAGTATAGATTCCTGTGCATTCGCCTCTACCAGCTTCCACAGAACTCTTTGTCCCACAGAAACCCTGTGCCCGTGAGATGCTCGCTCCCCATCCGCTCCCTCCAGCCCCCTGCACCTGCCTGCCTGCCTGCCTGCCTCCTTCCTCCCTCCCTCCTAGCCTTCCTCTCTCCCTTATCCCCTCCTCCCCCTGCCATCTCCCGTCTTCTCCCACACCCTAGCTTTTGGTAACCACCATTTAACTCTCTGTCACTGGGAGTTCAGCTTTTATTATTCTTATTATTAGTGATTATTATGTTTAGATTTCACATAGAAGCAATTATTTGTCTCTCTATATGTCCAATTACAATAACGTTCGCCACGTTCATCCACGTTGTCGCAAAATGGCAGGGTTTCCCTCTTTCTAAAGTCTAAGTGACACTCTGTCGTCTTTACCCACTTGTCCAGCCGGCGCTTAGCTCAGCCCCCAGCTCGGCCGCTGTGGATAACGCCGGGGGGTGGGGACAAGGGAGGGTCTGTCCCTCAGCTCCAGTGATGCTGAGCATCTCTTCCTGTGCTTTTGGGCTGTTTGTATTTTGCCTTTTGAGAGAAGTCTACTGAAGCCCTTAGCCTATTTTTCAGTTGGGTTATTTGTCTTTCTCTTGTTGAGTTGTACGTGTTCTTTATATGTTCCGGATAGCAGACTCCTATCAGACGTCTGATTTGCGAACATGCCCTTCCATTCCGTGGGCTGTCTTCCCACTTCTTGACAGTGCGCTTTGATGCAGGAAACTTCTTAGTTTGCATGAAGCTTGCCTCGTCTTGGGTAGGATCCGTTTCCCACTCCGGTCCCATTTTCTTGTCTTCAGACGTGACAGCGGCTTAGGGATTGGCTCGTGCTACGCTAGTGCTGGGGGTGAGGAAGAAAACCAGCCCTCTGTGCCTCGGTGGACCCCAGACTCGGGCTGGGAGGGGTCGTGTGGTCCCTCGAGGCTGGCACCTCGCAGCCTCTGTCACCCCCGACTTGAGATACCCGTCCCCAGGCCCACCCCTGCCTGACATCAGTGCGTGAGGGAGCAACTCCTTCGGTCTCCAGGAGCACCTTTCTATGATCAGTTGTTGCTGTCTCCCTTGGGCCTCACCGGCAGGCCCCTTCCCTTTCCCTCCCTGGACGTCAGTAGTTAAGGGGCCTTGTCCCCGCGCTTCCTTGATCGGCCTCTGCGTCTGCCACAGTTAATTTGTCCTCTACGTCCCCATCACCTCCTCCATGAAGCCGGCTGTAGGCTCCAGATGCGCTCAAGTCTTGGGGGTTCCCAAACCCCAGGTTGTGCCAGAAACCCCTCCCCCACGAAACGTCCTCATAAACCTGCAGCTGCCTGGACCATCCCCCAGAAAATTGAATGCGAATCTCTGCAGGTTGTGCATGTTCAGACACCCAAGTGATTCGGATGTCGGGGTCCACAGGCCACATCCTGAGAAGCGCCGGCCCACTCCAGAAACTACCCCGCCCCAGTTTGCTGTGAGGCCCCGGAGACCGTAAGCCTAGTGGTTCTCGAACTTGGCTGCGAGTTAAATCCTCTGGGGAACCTTAAAACCTCTCAACTGCCAGGCCACGCCGCCAGTCCCGGTCAGAATCCCTGAGGGTGGGACCCGGGAATCCTAGGCTTAAAAGCTCCCCGGTGGCTCCCAGGTGCAGCTGAGGCTGAGAATCTGACGTTATGTAATCTGCCATAGAATTAGATGTGCTGTTTCCCTTTGCTGAGCCCTCAAACCCACTCCGGTAGGCCGGCCTCTGGAGTTGACTCTTTTCTTTTCCCTGTGTAGCAATCCCTTCCTTATTCCTTATTCTCACACTGCAGGCCGAGGGCACAGAACCGTAAGGGGTGGCATGGGCACACGTGTCTGAGTTCCTACAGCAGAGGTTGGCTTACCACCCGGGGCATCCCTGGAGACATGGTTGCTCGTTCTCATGATGGCACTCGGTGGACGTGGACTTTTGGAGGGAGCCACTGATGGCCCAGGCCCCCAGATAAAGGGGTTGTCACCGTCTAATAACAAGCCTGTGGCACCAGGGTCTTTCTGGGGATGGCTCAAGAGTTTGGGCCTTGGAATCAGGCCCACCTGGTTTGAGTTCTGGCTCTGCTGCTCAAGTGGGTGAACTACTGGTCCTCCCTGAGCCTCTGTTTTCTGTTCTGTGCAGTGGGGATACAGAAAAGTATGGAAAAGTACTGAACAACGGTCTTAAGTAGATGAATGGAGAGTGTCATATATACATGTAATGGGAGAATAGCCTTAAAAAAGAAGGTAATGTGCCAGTGGGCCCACTTGGATGAACGTGGAGGACATTATGCTCAGGGAAACAAGGCAGTCGCTACTACTCCACAATTCCAGTGATGCGAGGAATCTAAAGTAGTCGCATTCGTAGAATTGGAGAGCAGAACAATGGTTGCCAGGAGCTGGGGTGAGGCGAAGGTGGGGAGTTACTAATCACTGGGAATCAAGTTTTGGTTCAGCAAGAGAAAGAGGTTCTAGAGAGCTCCTGGACAGCCTTGCATCTGTGCTCAGCAACACTATGCCATGTTTTAGGAGGTAGATCTCATGTCAAGTGTTCTTTCCACAGTAAAATAAAAATAAAATAAGCAAACAGATAAATACCATGATTCAGCTTCCAGAAATAAAAAACAACAACAACAACAACAAAAAAAACCCTGCCTTAAGAATTAAATAGGATGAGCCGTCTAAAAGCTTTAGCCCCATGGCTGATGGCAACTCCCCTTCTTCCTCTGGGACTACCTCCCAAGCAGCAATGTAGACAGGCAGGGCGGCTGCTGGAACGGACCATGCCGGCGATACCCACAATAGCCGGCCGGCTACCTGCCCACGATGTTCTCAAGGGCACACGTGTGTTAGATCCCACTCGTTTACTGCCCCCCCCCCCCCCAAGCCCTGCTGGTGAGACTAGCCCTTACCCTCCACTTCACACTTTCCAAGATCACACGTCAGTCCCTCCCTGGAGGCCCAGCTTGCGATCACACCGTCCAGCTCCTTCCTGGCTGTCCCACCCACGGCAAGTTCTGCCCAGTATAGCGTCCGGAGTGTGAGGAACGGCAGCCAGAAGGGATCCGTGACCCTCTTCTTGGTGAGATCGTGCCTCACCCGGTCAGACTCCCAACTACCCTGTGCGACTGTCTTTGAGTCGTAGACGAGACTCTAGATGGCTCCCTCCCTTCTCCTGGCTTGGCATCTGAGTGACCAGCAGTGACAGGTTTTCTTCGACCCAGGAAATGTACGGCAGTGCATTTCGACTCACATAGCTTTTAGAATATCTCCAAGTTCATGTATCTATATGATTCCGCCTTTATAAAACGCCCGACAGAAAGCCCCATATTTTCATTCAACAGTATTCATCATTGGACCATGTGCTGGGCGTAGGCCTTTGTCGTATGATTACTTTAACTGGTTGCCCAGTTTCAATATGCTAGATTTCCCCCTCCCATCGATGCCACCCATTGGGAAAGTGTCGGATATGTGACAGTTGTCACTCTAGAAGGACAGAGTCCCGACGATCTCCACGCCTGGGGCTCTCAGGGAGCTTCCACGTTGACACTAGTAGCTATCCCGGATGTGGGGGCGACGGGGGAAAGGAGGGCAAAGCCGATGAGGCAGAAGGGAGCCGACTTCTTGGAGGGGAAAGTTCCCCTGAGAAAAGCAGATGAAGGAAAGAGGACCCTTGGAACATGTCTGCGGGTGAGACAGCTCGCAGAGCTGGCCGAGTCCACCAAACGATTTGAGCCAGTTCACGGAATCTCAGATAGGAGCCACGGAGATCCAGACGGGAGCAGAGGGAACAAGAAGGGCCTGCTTAAATTTACTGTCTGGCAAATCTGATGATTAGTGCTCAGACAATGCGAGAGGGGGATATTCATCAATATCTCCATGTCACTAGGGTCCTGGGCTCCTGGGTGGTGCTTGAAGTTTAAGAACAAATCATCTCAGGCCACACTGGTAGCGTTTTTTACCATAATTATAAACAGCTGACATACAGGAATGATCTAGATGACTGGCTTCGGAGCTGTAGACCAGCGCTTCTCACACTATAATGTGCTCACGGATCTGGAATCTGGTTCAAATGCAGATTCTGGTTCAGCAGAATGGAGACGGGGCCTGGGACTCTGCATTTGTACAGAGTTCCCAGAGATGCGGTGCTGCGGGTCTGTGGACCACTCCGAGAGTAGTGAGGCTAGAGGAAAGCTTGGTACGCAGATGCAGGGGCCTGAGTGGAGGTGCTCCCTGGTGGCATGGAAGCAGCTGGGGTACCCAGAAACGATTGCTGGCTTCTCTGGGGCCCTTGTCCAGGAGAGGTCTTGGGGACCCCTATAGTGGAGAGGGTGAGGAGTCAGCCTCTCTGGCTGTCTCTCAGAGAAGAGGAGCATGTTGCTCTTGAAATTTCATGGCTGCTGGAGTTGAGAACATTGCCACTGAACTTACGGGAGGAGGAGTAGTAGAGGGTCTCGATCCCAGGACCCTAGGATCAGGACCTGAGCCCCCCAGGTGCTGCTGCTTGGGAATATCTTGCTCAGTTCAGGGCTGGATGTGTACTTCTTTGTTCGGTTTATGCTTGTGTGTCATACGGCACCCAGCCACCGCGCACTGCTATATTTGTTTCCAGTGGGGAGGGATTGGGATCCTTTCCTGCAGCCCAAAGTGGATTCATGCAGCCACAATGCGGTGTCAGCTCTGGGACAGATCCCCTGGCCATGGGGACTGATGTATTGCAAAGGACCAGATCTTGTACATTCACTTTCTCCTCTTGCTGCAAGTAAACACTGGACCATTTGAGCCCAGTGCACAAGTTTTCTGTTCTCAGTGACCTTGAGTCATGCATTCATCTCTTCCCTGGGTGACACTTACTTTTAACCTTGGTCACACAGCCTGACCACCCACCGAACAGTGAGGATATCCCCTTTCTCTCTTCGCTCGTATCCAGTCTAGTGCAACTTATAATTACTAACCTTCAGATATATATCTCAAATTTCTCTCCGTCTCCACTGCCACTGCCATCATCCGACCCCCACCCTTGGACCTCTGGGATCTCCTTCTAGGTGGTGTTCCTCTTCCCACCTCTGTCCCTCTCTAGTCCATCCTTCCAACTGCAGTTCGGTCGCTGCTCTCCTTAATAGCCTTCAAAGGCTTCTCCTGACCTCTTGGCTGGAGTCTGGGTGCCTACTCTTGACCTTCAGGGCCATACCTTTATTAACCCCTCTCCCTTTTTCCCCCACCACGCTGGCTCTCTCTCACTT
>CM052805.1:7451919-7488561 GCA_028533885.1 Nasua narica | reverse complement strand
TAAGAAACTACTACATTCCATGACCAGCCTCTTTCTTTACATGCTCATAAGCCGCTCTGTGAAACTTTCCCACATTCCTTTTGATTCTCTTTTATGGGTGTCAGTGAGACGGCACTCACACAGGGAACCCTGACAGTAAACCGCCATCTTTCCCTGTTCCGTGGCTCCTTCCCAGGAGGGACACAAAGAAAATAGAGTAGATGAGCCAATGTGGATATATGCCTCTACGATCTGTTTCAATAAAGACCAAAATCAATGGGAGAACCAAGTCAGTAAAACTCAGTCTTTCTCAAGCATATTTCCCTTTTATTCATAACTTGGTTTCTTTGCTATTATGACCTCATTCTTTGCTGGGCAGACCCCACCGAACTATATTCTAAACTTTCCTCTGACACGGTGTTATGGAGACTGCACGTGGTGATTCCTCTAATCACGGTGTACTTCATTTGCATGGGGTTTTACTCATTCTAATGTCATTAGTATAAAGTAGGCATCTCGTCGCCAAGGCAACGAGAAATGCAAGCACACACGATTCCAGTCTTGTCCAAGAACTCAGCTCTATTTGGTATGCTCTCACTGTGTTCTTGGTTTTCCAGTCTCCTGGAGCCCCAGTAGTGCAAACCATTCCGTGGTCAAGCCTGTTGATTTTTTTTTTTTTTTCTCTTTTTAATTACTGTTTTCATTCAGTAATGAATGAGGGTCTTATTCAGTTTTTCCTGAATCTACTCACTTAGTTCTTTAATTCCTCCTGGCTCATCTTGTCTTTTCCTTTTCCTGTGTAATAGATTTGCTCTCTGAATTCCCTCTGTGATAATTACCTTTGCCATTTCCAATGTGGGCTTTTTTCTCTTTCTTCCTCTCCACTCTTGACCGCTCCGTGCCTCTGCCATTGGAATCGGCATCCTGAGATTTCTGTTTCTGCTTCCCTACATCCGGACTGGACCAGTCGAGATGGATGGAGGCTCAGGGGCTCTATATTCCCCATATACAGACACATGGAGGCCTCCCAAGAAATAGGGTTCTAATTTTACATTGACTGCTGCATATTTTATTGCTCTTCACACACACCTCAAGAGCGAGTTGGGGCCTTGCCATCCGTAAGTGCCAATCCCTGCAGCTATATGCTCCCCCAGCCAGCCATTTTTAGTAGTTAATGCTGAAAAGCTTATTACGTTTTATAAAATGTTGATGAATTTTGACACGAATGAAAGACCTCGTGGTGGCATATATAGAAATTATCTTTCCCACAGAGGTCCGCGGGATGGTTCTGGTTCACCAGTGGGTTCTCTTTGACCTACGCAAGATCTTAAATGTGAGTGAGCTGACTTTTAAAACAGGAGTATTTCACACAAGACCCTGATATCTGGATCATCTTTAAAATACGGAAAGATCTGGCAACAGGAAGCTTGTATTCTTGTACGGCCATAGACGGCCGGGCTTGAGCAGTGGCTGCCCTCGGGGATAAGGCGGCCGTCTTTGGTTCTTCTTGATGTAGTTTTTATCCACCCTACTCGGCTCAGTTACGTTAGCGGCCTGATGGAGGCATCTTAGATTGGAGCTTCTCTCGTGGAGTTCTGGGCTCACAGGAGGAAGGCAGCATACAGACATCGACACTGACCCCTCCCTCGCCCACCTGGTCTGTGAATGTCCCCTTCTGTACCTCCAGTCTGGTCATTGAGACGCCAGAGATGTGCTTATCACCTTCCCACCTAGCTGTTCCCACAATCAGCTCTCCCTGGAAGAAAGTTCTTCCACAGACGGAAGTAACATTTTCATCTCTTAAGTCCTCCACCCTTTGGTTGGAGGTAGTCGCATGGGGCACTGATGTGGATTACGGCACCTCTCCCAAACCTGATTCCCGAACTGCAGTGCCAAGGGCTCAGGCCCACGAAGGGCTGTAATTCAGCATTTGCACTGTGTTGATTATAAAGCACTAGGGGATGCACAGTCTCTGTCTAGTTATTTTATGCCGTTTGAAAGCTCCAGCCTGATGCGTGTGGCCATCTGAGATTTCTCAGGGCTCACTTGGCAGGACCCAAAGGAAGATGTATTAGTTTCTATAGCGATAATGGTGTTGATAATTTTAATGCTGTTAGTAGCTACCTTTTGTGGGAAAACAGCCAGGGTAAACCCTGTGGCAGCCTAAGTGATTCACAAGCATCGTTGTGTTTAACCCTAATTAAAGGTAGGTATTATCTTACTTTATAGATGAGTCGACTGAGGCTCAGAGCAGTTAAATGTATTCTCCGAGGCCATCGTGGTAGACATTGTGTTCGTGTCTCCAAAACGGAGTCCCCTGCCTTCTGGTAGCTGCCATGATTTTCCTTTCGCTATCCACCCCCACCCCACGCAGTTCCTCTCCTTCCGGAAGGGCAGACCGTGTGACTCAGGCTTAAACCAAGCAGCGCGGTTCCCATTCACTGGCCCCAGTGACTGGTTATTGCTTAGTGTGAGTCGCAGTTAAAATAAGGACACTGGAGAAGATTCGGTCAGGGGGATTCTGAGAACCTTTTGCAGTGACCCTCTTATTATTAGCCAGGGCGCGGGGGAGCAGGCACGTGGCTCCTGAATGGTTGGCATGTTCCCATCTTGTGTCCGTAGCGTTGTGTTAGCATAAGAAATGAGGAACAAGAGTTGGAAACACACAGTCTCTTTTAATTTTTTCAGTGTCCCAAGATTTATTGTTCATGCACACACCCAGTGCTCCATGCAATCCGTGCCCTCCTTAATACCCACCACCAGGCTCGTCCATCCTCCCACTCCCCTCCCCTCCAAAACCCTCAGTCTGTTGCTCAGAGTCCACAGTCTCTCATGGTCTGTCTTCTCCTGCAGTTTCCCCCAATTCACTTTTCCTTTCTTTCTCCCAGTGTCCTCCCTGATACTCCTTATGCTCCACAGGTAAGTGAAAACACATGATAATTAACTCTCTCTGCTTGACTCATCATAATCTCCTCAAGTCCCATCCACGTTGATACAAAAGTTGGGTATTCATCCTTTTTGATGGGGGCATAATATTCCATTGTGTATATGGACCATATCTTCTTGAGCCATTCATCTGTTGAAGGGCATCTTGGTTCTTTCCACAGTTTGGTGATTGTGGCCATTGCTGCTATGAACATTGGGGTACATGTGGCTCTTCTTTTCACGGCATCTGTATCTTTGGGGTAGTGCAATTGTAGAGTCATAAGGTAGCTCTATTTTTAATTTTTTTAAGGAATCTCCACACTGTTTTCCAAAGTGGCTGCACCAGCTTGCATTCCCACTAACAGTGGAAGAGGGTTCCCCTTTCTCCACATCCTCTCCAACCCTTGTTGTTTCCTGTCTTGTTAATTTTGGCCATTCTAACTGGTATAAGGAGGTATCTCAGTGTGGTTTTGATTTGAATTTCCCTGATGGCTGATGATGAACATTTTTTCATGTGTCTGTTAGCCATTTTCATGTCTTCTTTGGAAAAGTGTCTGTTCATGTCTTCTGCCCATGAAACAAACAAAGTCTTGAAGGCATCATTGGTCCACCAACTCAGAATAATCCTGAAGCCTTCTTTGTCACTGGTCATTCAGCCATATGAGCTGATAGTCCCATGATCATGTGACAGTCCCAGGAGCTGATGATCTTTATTGTTTAAGATGGTTTGAATTTTCTATCATTTGCTTCCAGATGAATCCTGACTGATGGATACAGTCAGAAAGCAGTGGGGCCATGATTCAAACCCAGGACCACCTAGTCCCCAAATCGATGCCATTTCTGCTCTTCTTTGCTTGGTTTGAATAGACCTTCTTTCCAGAGAATCATAGAGTTTCAGAGCTGAAAGAGACCAATGAGACTGTACTGTGTAGACAAAGCAGTGGGGGTGAAAAGCTGGAGACACCCAGTATTGCAACAGTTTTTGGAAAGTGAAAGAAGAGGGAGTGAGTGAGGACAGTGGGAAAGGAAAAGGAAGAAAAAGGCCAGAGAAAGAGGAAACAGGTGCTCATGAGATGCTATTTAAGACGAAAGGAGAAGAATCTTTGCCTTTCTTCTCTTTAACATAGTGAAGTCAGCATGGTTCAGCTAGGCTGAGAGACCCAGAGTGCTTCTTGTGTCCTCTCTTTTTCCTTGCATAGTTTATGCCAGAGTACCTTCAGATACTTTAGGACCACGAAATCGTAATCTAGAACATAACTCAGTGCTTAGTGCTTCAGATAGGTGACCCATTGGCAAAAAGGAAGATGTTTTATTAAGTAATTTGAGAGAGTAAGAGAGAAAGATACTGTTTCTTGATAGCTGAGCTATCAAGACTGCTTCTCATTTTCCTTGTAGGAGGACAAGAAATCCTCTCTCTTTCTAGGAGGAGGCTGGACCCAGAAACAGCAGTGGCTGATACGTGCCTCTCACTGTATGTGGTAGGCACCATAGTGGGTTCACGAAGATGTCCATGTTCTAGTCCTCAGAATCAGAGGATACGTTACTTCGCAGGGCAAAAGGGACTTGGAGGTTGTGACTAAGTGAAGGATCTCGAGATGGGGAGATAATCCCAGATTATTTGGGTGGGCCCTGTGTGATCACAAGGGTCCTTCTAAGTGAAAGATGGAGGCAGGACGATCAGAGGCAGAGGAACCACAGATTCGAATACTTAGACTGGCGAGGGTTGTGGGGAAGGACCCAGAGCATGTGGCAAATCGTAGAAACTGGGAAAACAAAAAAAGTCAAGGAAATGGAGTCAGCCCTAGAGCATCCAGAGGAACACAGCTCTGGGGCACTTTGATTTTAGCCTGGTGCAGTTCATTTATAATCTAAGACTTCCAGAATGGTATGATTAGAAATCGGTGTTGGTTTAAGCCCCCTGCTGTGCTTGCGGTAGTCTGTTACAGCAACTGGAAACTGATAAGCCAGCTGACGAGGCCTGAGCTCAAGGTCATGTGCCTACTGTTCTTGCTTACTTTCTCACCCATGCTTCATTGCAAAGATTACAAAATACTGCTCTGAGTGGGAAGTTAATAGACCTAGAAGTCTTAGGCATGGAAGTGTCCTTTCTGGGCTGGCAGGTGCCTGGAAGAGTACCTTACACGCCAAGTGGTGTGCTGTTCTTAGGAAAACGCTTCACTTGTGTGATAGGAATGGTGGCACGCAGTGTTTCTGCTGGGTCTGACCTGACGACGGGTCCCTGCGTCCTCACCGTGCTTCCCTTCTTCATCCAGCCATCCAGGGAGGCCGCTGGGGGCCGCAGGAAGGGGAAGGCCAGCTGTGGCATTCTAGCTGATGCATCATCGGGGTGTTGGGAGGAGGGAGCGTTTGTGACTATGTGACTAGGGTCAGAACTATTTGTAGAGTCAGAAAGGAAGGTGGGGGGTGGTTTCCTGATCCGAGCATTGAGGGGGCGGGGAGGGAGGAAGGGAGAGGGAGTGACAGACCCTGAAATAAACTGGGAGAGATACACAGAAAGGGACACATGGTAATACAAACACTAGAGAAAGGGAGGAAGATTTTGCAGGATAATTTACCAATCTTTATTAAAATTAAAGGAATATCTAGTCTGCGATCCAGCAGGTTTTATTTTACTAAAATACCCAATATAAAGTTTTTTATCGTAACCATCTTTAAAGCATACAATTCAGCGGCATTAAGCACATTCACCGTATTGTATAACCATCGCCCCTCTCTAGTTCCAGAACCTTTGCCTCACCTCCAAATGGAAACCCCATGCCTGTTACATAGTCACCCCCCATTTCCTCCCTCCCCCAGCCCCCAGCAACCACCAGTCTGTGATCTAGCTGTAGGCATTTACCTATTCTGGGCATTTCCTATAAATGGAACCATACAGCTTTGTGTCTGGTGGCTTTTACGTAGCACAATGTTTTCGAGGGTGACAACTAGACGTGGACTAACTATTCGTTGTGGGGCCATGGCTAACCTGTGACACATGGCACCAGGGAGGGGGATAAAAAACTTGGTAGAATGACGTAGAGTCTTGTACTGATGGAGAGAGGTCTCTAAGATGTCATTTTAGGTGAAAAGAGCAAGTTATAGCACAAAATGTGTATCTTATTTACGTAAAAACTTACGGAACGGGGTGATTTAACTCCCTCTATAGCTACAGGAACATTAAATGCACAGGCTAAGGTTCGGAGGAATATATAGGATAAATACACAACAGGGGTTGCTGTGGGGGCTTGGTCCGGGATGAGGGACGGCGGTCCAGGGACGCCAGCTTTGTCTCTCGACGTCTGGGTTTGCTGAAGGAGAATACATTTCTGTACAGAACGTGGACGTATAAATGAATCTGATTGAGAGGAAAAAAGAGACCGAGCGAAAGACACAGAAAGAAACCAACAAAGAGGCACAGAGGGAAGCCCGCAGAGGCAGGGACGCCCTGGGGTGGAATTTGGGTGAAACCGTCCATCACATCATTAGTCTCCCCTCTGGAGCGGAACAGCGTGAGTGGGGGAGTGTCGGGCAGCCAGAGATTTCTAGATTCGGCCTTCTCCCCATTGTAAAAACCGACTTTAATTACAGCATCCCCCACGCTGGTGATTATCGGTTGGTTCCAGCGTCAGAAAGTCGAGAGGCCAGTTCCGGACACATGTCCCGGTTTGAGTCCGACTCAACAATCAGTGTTTGGATTTTCGAGCAAGTTTTCCAAGTTTAATCAACTTGTTCTTTCTGTGTTGTCAGGATGATAAATTTGGGGGATGGCAGTGATAAAAAATGTGGTTTGCTCAAAAGAATGGAGGAGGAATTATGTAGAGATTGGCACCTTGTGTTTGCAACTTCATAGTCGTTAACTGTTCAATGTGAGACATAATTTTTCAGGTTTTTTTTTTCTTTTTTGCGAGTGGGAGAACATGAGCCAGCCCTAGGGGGGGCGGGTATGGGGTGAGGACAGAGGGAGAGGAAGAGAGAGAATCCTAAGCAGACGTCACACCCAGCACAAACCCCGTCAAGGGGCTTGATCTCACGACCCTGAGATTGTGCCCTGAGCTGAAAGTGAAATCAAGAGCCGATGCTCAACCGACAGAGCCACCCAGGTGCCCCGATAGTTTTAAGATTAAAAAAAAAAAAAAAGAACCTCATCAGATGAATCAAACCAGAAGTAGAAGCAGTGTACTTTTACCCTGTTTGCCTCGTTAAGCACTATGAGTTCTGGGTTGGAATCTCTACTCCTATTCGTTTGCCCATTCTTCAGGATTACAGAATGAGGCACCCAATGCTTGGGGATTAAAAAATTAGCCATGGCTTGTCCCCGTGGGTGGAGTTGATGGTGTATTGGGGGAGACAGAGACTCAACAACCACCCCCCACCAATTATGTATATGTGATTATAAATCTCAACGAGGGAAATTCTATGTAGACAGATGGGTTTGAAATAATACTTACAGGTGTCCCCACTGGCTTCCACTAAGGGAGAGGTCACCTGGGAGGTGATGTCTAGTTGGATTTCCGTCTCTGGCCTCAGTTAATTTTGTCTCTTAATGACTACGGTAACAGCAAGAGCCAGTCTTCTGGAGGCTGGTGTGCATTGAGTTGAACTCCGTGTCCGTGCACGCCCGAGTCGGAGTGAGTTGCTGTTCGGGGGGCGCAGGGAGCACGTGCCCCGGTGCTGGTCTGACACAGGGCAGTGTTTTGGGAGAGACTCTGGTGTCCTCCGTCTGCAGCTGACTCCCTGAGGCAGAGAGCGGCGCGTCATGACCCGGTCGGATGTAGTTGTTGGAGATGACCTTCCACCTTGCCTAACTTTGGGGTTCTCGGTCGTCTTGCTTCTCCCCTTCCTGGCATCCTGGCCTTCCGTGCTTGTATTCTCTTATTCTTATATTTGTTTCTCTTTCCCTTTCTTTCCCTTCCGACCCTTCTTTTGACCCTTCTTGTCTTGCCGTCAGTTCTTTCCCTTTCTTCTCTCTTCCTTCTTCGCCCTTGCTCTCTTGTTGATCCTCCCATCCCATTTACTTCTTAGTCTATTCTTTTACCTCCTTTCTCACTCTTGTTCCATGTACTTCCAACGGATCCTTGTTCCTTTTCTTTCCCTCCCTCCCTACGGGCCCTTTCCCCCTGTATCTTAGACTCACGGAAGGTGCTAGGCGGACCCTATAGGAATTATTACTCGGGTGGCAGCGAGGGTTGTGGGGACCACTTACCCCTTGCTTGGAAAAAGCATTCTGAGGGTATAGTGAAAGAAAAGGGAGAACATTGGGGAATGTGAATAAAAAGAATCATTAACATCTTAAGCACAGTGTTATTGATTGTGTTGCTGGGGGAAGGGGAAGGCAACAAGGACACAGGAGGTGGTGTTATTAGACGACCAGAACCTCAGGTACATCTGTCTGTTTGAAGAGGCTTCACTCTGGCCCTAGGTCAGATTGGTTTGAACTCTTCCTCCTTCATTTGCTCACGTGTGTCCCGGCTGTCCCTCTTGAATCTGGCCAGTGTAGGTGGAAAAAGTAGGACTGCCTCATGAAATCTTTGCCAAAATAACAACAAAATTCCTGTCTTTTTTTGAACCGCCCAAGGGGGTGAACACCTAGGAAGTCTTTCTGAAATCCTTTTATCTCCTCTATCCCCTCCGTGAAGCTGCATAAAAGTCTCTGATCTCGTGTTTGTTCCCCCACTTCTCGTGACTGTCCCTTTATCAACTACGTTCCCCTAGCCTTACTCTCCCTTCAGTTTTGCCTAACTCTGCCCGGTTTCTTCTTGTCATCTGGGCCCTCCATGACCTTCTCTCAGGATTCTTTCTTGCAGTTATTTCTAACCTTTCTGGGGGCTGGGGTTTGGGTGACAGAGAGGAAACATCTTGAAGAATTTGATAAAAGCCACGGACTCCCTTCACGGGAACATGCACATGCGCACAGCAATTTTCATTTTCCTCAGTTTCAAGGGATTTCTCAGCTCTCTGAAGCCCATCCCTGGACCTTTTGAGCATCTGCACTGTCAGATGAGTCTCTAAGAGTTTCCCCTCCCTTACTACCCCCCCGTCCCATCAGCTAGACGTATTTGCTTCTTAACCCTTACAACTAGCTGGAACTAGGTTGGTTGTTTGCTTTTTTATTGTCCTCAAGATTCTGGCCAAGAACACTGGCCATTACCATAGCAACTGCAGGCAGTGGGAAACACTTTGAGGACACAGGAAATCCAATGACACAGAGAGGTTGAGCCTGACATTTTGCTTAATATTGTTTCATGTTGTGGTGACTTAGGTGCCCCTGGCCTGAAATGGAACTCAGTCCAGAAACTCTCAGTGTTATACCTGGTGGTTTCCATTTGTATTCAAGTCCATCCCTGTCCATAGTCTTCCCTTCTATTTGCTCTTTGTCTCTGTTGATGGAAATCAATAGTTCCCTTCCATCTTGCCCCTGCATCTAGAGAAGTGGATCAACTCTCTGGTCTCCCTACTCCATTGACACACAAAGGTTAGGTAGCATCGTCGGGCAGTGGATCCTTGGGACAGAACTCAGTTCAGAGAATGTTTTCCTCCTAATTGATTGGATCCCCGCACTGAGAACCTCTCATTCCACCTCTCACCTGGGGACGTGGAGGGCTCCATGGTCCCCTGAACAATGATATTTTGCTTTCTTGCCTTGGAGAGAAAGAGATACAAGACACGGGCACAGGCAATAGGGGATGAGCAACCCAAGTCACCTCTTCAAGGAACTGAAGGAAACTATCCAAGGGCCGACAGATGGGTTTTGTATGCTGACAAGTGCAAGGCCCCCTTCTGCGAATTGCCTTGGGAATTGGAAAATGAACCTTCGGTTGCAAACCTAGAAATTTGTTTTTTTAAGTGGGGAAGGAGGTATTTGCCAGTGCAACCCTTACTGCTGGGTCCTTATTCTAAAGATGTGAGGGTATAGAATGCTGGGATTGTGGATTTCTTCTTCCTTGCTCCAGAATGTTCAAGAATGGGTTCGCCTGTAATTCTGGTACAATAGCGAACCACTGTTTGCAGGTGAGTAGCAACAATCGTGCAGCGAAGCACTACACAATGGCAGTGATGCATCGGAAATGTGAGACTGTAGCAAGGACAAGGACCGCATTCTTTTCCTCCCCCGGGCCATCTCTACTGATTCTTGGTGCACCGCAAGGTCTCTTGCCTCTACTGCTCCGGAGCCCTGGGTCTTTACCAGCGGGGGAAAGGTTGGCAACGGGTGGGTTTAGGTTATGCCCTCAGTTCTCCCATTGACAGGGGTTTTTTGGTGCCTTTGGGGAAGACACCCAGTTACCCCATGTCTTTGTGTCATCACCTGAAACATAGGATGGAGACACATTCCATGCATGGGAGAAACTCGAAATGGAAGAGTCTTCACTCCTGGAGAAAATAATATTTTTTTTAGATTTATTTATTATTTGACACACAGAGATCACAAGCAGGCAGAGAGGCAGGCAGAGAGAGAGGGGGAAGCAGGCTCCCTGCTGAGCAGAGAGCCCGATGCGGGGCTCGATCCCAGGACCCTGAGATCATGACCTGAGCCGAAGGCAGAGGCTTGAACCCACTGAGCCACCCAGGCGCCCCAGAGAAAATAATACTTTTTTTAAAAAAGTGTGAGTTACCGTCATTATTGCAGGAATAAGTAGCATTGGAAGCAAGACTGAAAGGAGACAAATGGGGTCTGGGTGTGGCTCCCCTCATAGTTCCGGTTGGGTACCACTCACTCACTCACTCAGTGGAGCATTGCTTCTCGGGGTCCGATTTGTCCCGTGTCCACATTTCCCCACGAACTGCATCTTGTGTGGCTGCTTAGATTCCTCTTGGGCCTGATTTATTAGCTTTGGTTGATGCAGAGTGAACCTCCGTGTGAAATCAAGAACAATTGATAACCTGCCCCATCAGCAAATACCCCGAACGTTATTCACAATAAGTGAATTAGTCAGTCCGGTACTTTGCTTCTGGTTGAAGGAGCTAAAACAGAACGGGTTATTTTCACCACAGATACCTTCTCCTTCACTTTGGGAACCAAGAGATATATTGACCTGTTTCTTACCTTTGATGGCACAAAGAAATAGGACACAAACACTTTGCAGTTAACTGGCCAAGAGGGAAGCTGACCCTCTTTCTGCTGAGCAAACAGAATCTCTGTTCCCTGTTCCATCTTCACAAGGGAACATGAGCTCCGGGGGCTTTTAGGCCATGCCTCCCTGTCTTCACTTCTTCTGGCTCTCTCTAAAAGCTGTGTTAATACCTGAGAAGGCTTTATACTAAGAACTATGACTGCAACTTGAATTTCAGCATGTTTTTTACCAGTTGGGCCATTTAATAATTCAGAGCTAGATTTCGGGGTCCGACAACCGAGGTTTAGTTTTGTCTCTACCTCGAGGATGTCATTTCTTATCTTTCCTAAGCTATAAATGGAGTTAGTGGTGCCTGATATTAGATTATAGTGAGCATTAAATCTGAGATCTTCTGTGATATGCTGAGTGGGGAGCCTCATTAAGAAATGCCAGGGACTTGCCTTTTCCTTTTTCCTTTTAATGAGGACATTGGCAACTTATAAATAACAGCTTATTTGTTAGAACAAGAAAACCATACTATCTAACACCTATGTTACAAGCTCTGTCAGGCAGAATTTCTCCTACACTTGACCTTTATGAAAAAAGCAGGTGAGAGAAAGGCCAGTGTTACGACTGTAGTCGATGCCCTGCATCTAGGCAGAGTCTAGTGCCTGTCCTCATTTTTTTACATAGCCCTATATTCTTGATCCTTCACCAAAGATGATTGACATTTGGAGTAAGAGTACCAAAGGGTCACCGTCACACCTCGAGGTTCACACACATTCAGATTTCATCTCCTTATTAAGGCAGGAAAATGGACCAACATCCTAAGTTTTCAACACTGACTTGTGAAAATTAAGGCTGGTTGTAGGACGAAAACTCTTAGAAATGTTGATGACCTCCTTCTTCCTTCTCATCTGTCTGGTTGACAACATTTGGTTCTTCGGGAATCATTGGCTACATTTCTTTGAAAGGGGATTTCCTAGGAGCTCTGTGGCGTGGAAAGACCACAGGCTGGGGGTAGTCTGACTTGAGGTCAGCTCATGCCCTGGCTCATTTCTAGCTGTGTCATCCTGGGGAAGTTATTTGCTGTCTTTGAGTCTTAATTCCCTCTTGGTCATATTGGAGGTAACGGTGGCTTTTTCAGAGGGCTGTTGTCACATGAGAGAAACTAAAGGTGCTCTTTAGATATTTTTTGTCCTTATAGAAGTGTGTGTTTTGTGTGTGTGTGTGTGTGTGTGTGTGTGGTTGGAAGGGAGAGAGAGATAGAGGTATAACCACAGAGCCTTTGGGTGGATTGGGCTTGGAGGCAAGTTTCTGTCTGTATCTTGCTTTGGGAAGTGGTTATTGAGGTGTGTTCCCATTGTAGAAAATTAATTGAGTGGTACACCATAATGATTTGTCCAGTGTCTTCACGTACTAAAATTTGACTAAAAATGTGTATCTGTGAGATTCATCACACCCACACATGCAAATTCATAACAACAGGCCTCTTTGTTTTGGTGTCCAGGAGAGAGACAATCCCAGAACGTCTTGGTACCCCCTTCCTTGCACTATTGATTCCCGATGTGACTTAGGCTCATATTTCCCTTTGGACCCAGCATTCTTGCATCGCCTCTGTTAGGTGGTAGGTTGGGGTAGTGGAGGCCATGCGGACCTAGGAGGCAGCGAGCCAGCGTTCGAATCTCGGGTTTATTTTGTACAAGACTCAGATGTCTTGTCTGCAAAGTAGTTGCTGGAGGGTTGGAGATGATTCAGGCAAACCCTTTAGCACAGTGCTGGCCATCGAAATACTCACCTTACACTTCTTGGATTTAAGGAAGGGTAGATTCAACCCCTTATGCCCAGTCTGGAAAGACATCAGTTTTTACAGCACAGTTTCTTGCTGTTATCAAATTGGCTCCGTGCTTGGGAAATCTCACCTCCTAGAATGGGTGCGTATGTACTCAGTCTAGACCTGAGTTCATCTAGGTCCTCCTAGAACTGTTTAAGACTACTGCCTCTGAATTGGGCTCAGCAATTCAGATCTTCAGAAACATCTCACATGGATGACAATGTCTCTGTCTTTTTTCTGTTTGTTTACTTAAGCCAAATGTACACAACTTGAAGGTCTAATAATTTGCTTCTCTTTGTTGGTTTTACTTTCTCAGCTTAGCTCAGGGCAGAGGTGACTAGGTATTTTTAGAATGCCACCTTCAATATATGTGTGGGCATATTTGTTTACATTTACGTGCCCACCTGGACAGATCATAAACTAGCCGTCATCAGACAGATACTACTATTGGTGAAGACGTAGAATTTCCACATAGGTGCCTAAAGGGATACAAAGAAAACCACGTTATTCTAGCTGTTTTCCCCCACTCTTCTGGTTTCTGAATTACAGATGGAAGTGAGTAGACTTTGATATGCAACTCCATAAAAAAAAGGAAGAGGTAAGCACATTTTTGGGTCGTCTTTATTGGTCTGTTGCCTAGAATCATTTTAAAGGGTTCAGGGACAAGTTGTGGCTCTTTTTCCGTAATTACTAACCTGGTTGCAGGCCCTAGACACACTCTTATCATAACAGCCATACCAGGATCCAACAGTGTGCCCAGTGCAAGGTCAGGTCCTTAATACAGTGTCTCAAAGTGGGGTCCGTGGAACACCTGCATCAAAAATACCAGATATGCTGGTGCAAAAGACAGATTCCTGGGCATCATACTGAGAGATCCTGGTTCCGTGGGCCTGAAGTGGAACTCACATGTATATATGCCTTTTGAAGAGCTCATGCGGGTGATTCTGAGGCTCATCGAATTATCAAATTAATGCTTTTAGCACTCTCAAAATTTAGAGAATGGAAAATCCCTGTGTGGGTTTGTAGGGTTTATGGAAGAGGGTGAGGGACCTCTGAATCTTGAAGAATGAACAAAATGTTGACAAAATTGGCGTATTTTATTGCTTTAAAAAAGCCTTTTTTTTCTATTATAATAAACGCATGTTGTGAAAAATATGAAAGTACTGGGGCGCCTGGGTGGCTCATTCGGTTAAGCATCTGCTTTTGGCTCAGGTCGTGATCTCGAGGTCCTGGGATTGAGCCCCGCATCAGGCTCCCTTTCTGCAGGGAGTCTGCTTCTCCCTCTCTCCCTCGTGCTTGCGCTCTCTCTCTGTCTCTCTCTCACTTTGTCTCCCTCACTGTCTCCTGAGCAAATAAAATCTTTTTTTTAAAATGTAGAAAGTACTCTAAAATACAGTAAAAAGAGATGCGTAGTTACGCCGTCGCTATTGAAACATTTTGGTCTAGTCGCCAATGTTTCTTTTTCCTTATGAGCATCTTTTAAGATTGTCTTGTGCATATACTTGGTGACCTGCTTTTAATCCCCTGATTATCTTAGCATTTCCCACATTATTACAACCTTCCAATGACACTTCTTCCTTGGTTGTAGAATTCCTTTTTTGAGTACAGGATATCCTATCGGGGAATTTACTTTCTTATCAGTGTATCTTAGTATCTAGGGAGAAGGGATGGAGTTGGGGATGGTTTCTATTTCTAAAGGAAGATGAATGCTTCTATTTTCTTTGAAAGTTGTTGTCCCGGCCACATGGCCCAGAACGCCCCATTTGCCAGGAGCACGATGACTGCGGCTGCATGTGGTTGTGTCCAGGTAACAACCTCGTTCTGATACATTTTCATTTTCAAACACTTAGTAATAAAACATTACTTCCTGATGATGAAGGCAGATAGGAACCCGAAGGATAAGTTGAAATTTCTTGCCATTCCTTGTGGAGAACCGAATAGAAACGAACATGCAGATTACATATATCCACCCATAGCTGGATGTTGTAATCCCACCATTTGGTGTGTATTGATGGCAAGGGAATTGGTCTCCCCGGGAAGTCAGCTGAGGGGCACAGCCAGAGAGCGGATGGATCAGGCAACTTTGGTCAGCAGCTTAGTTTCTGGCAGAGCCTCAGGGAGAGTCGTTGCTCTGAAGGACGTGCGTGTGTGTGTGCACGGGGGTCTGGGAGCAGGGGAGCACACTGGCATGTGTGCTTTTTCAGCTAGAAGGGCATCCCATCAAGAACAAGCCTCCCGGGGAAAGCTGGAGTGGAGTAGTAGCTTGGCTTGTGAAGCACTAGGAACCCACTCTTCATAAAAAGTGCAAGAGAAGTAATAAAACACACGACACTCATGGGTAGTATCTACAAAAAATGGTGATATGGGGCTCCCCACCAGGGCCCCAAACGAGTGTGTGGATAAAACCACTAAAAGCTGCATTAGGGAAGGTGTGGCCCTCGGAAGGGTGTGTGAGAAAGGAGAGGAAGGAGTTGCTTACCTTGATGCTGAGCCTTTGAGAAGGCCCAAATCACCGTCAGGCCCTCTTGGAAAGCTAGGCGGACCTTTTAGGAGGACAGCAGAAATGCTGGTTGGCAGGGAAGGGGCGTATCTTGCAGGCCCTAATCAAAGACGAGGGCATGGGGGCTGCAGGCAGGGCGGTAGGCATGGGGAGAGTCTGGAGGATGAGGCCTACGAACTCTCGGTAAGTGACGGACTTGAGTCTTCTCCCAGGACCAAGCCCCGTGCTGAGGGGAAGGAGCTGAGGGTAGGGACCAGAGCAGGTGGGACAGAGAAAGAAGGGTGTCATAGAAGTCCAGACAAAAAACAGTGACAGGAGCAGAGAGGAAGCTCTCAAAAAACTAGAGGCCGTATTTTTAATCACTTTATGGCAAAAACAGAACATGGACCTCTAGAGCCGTGAAGGCAAGAAGCTGCATTGGCCCCTCTGTCCCTCCTGAAGGCATAGGACAATGAATTTGCCTTTAAGGAAAGCAACAAAAAAGGGATCATAGTTGAATCCCATACAAATGCAGACTAGAATATGAGGGAATGCGTTAGAAAAGACTTGGGAACTACCAAGCTCTGTATGGATGGAGGGGAATCTATATATTCTTCGGTCCTTTTAGGTTCTGGGCTCAGGTGCCCCTGGAATAAAAGAGAGATTGACAGGAGAAAAACAAACAGGAGTTTAATAACTTGTATACCTCCTATAGACATGGGAAAACCAAAGAACTCTCTGGAATGGCTCAAGCCACCAGCGTCAACACCATCTCCCACCAGAGACAAAAGAGATGTTGGGAGGGGGCGTGGGGAGGCCAGTGCTTGGAGGTTCTCGGGAACAGCACAGTGAACAAGGGTGAGGCTGTCACAGATTTAGGTCCTTGTCCTCTTCAGAGGTTTAGGTACCTCCTTTTCCTGATATCAGGAGACACCCCTACAGACTCCCTTATAAATGTAAATGTCGTTCACAAAAGGGTAACTTTGTGCTCTTCACTCAGTTTTCAGAGCATCTCCAATGTCTGCTGTTTCTGGGAAATAACCAGCCCGATGTAATCATTATGCCAAAGAGGCACATATTGGGGCAATATATTTTGTTACCCTTCAGCGTTAAGAACGCACATTTTGTCATAAAAGAAGAGATCTATGAGATTGAGCCCTGAACTTGCATAAAAGTATCAGTATGAACTTGGGATGTATTTTGGCTTAAAATACATTCACTCTAGAAGTAACCAACCCAGTAACAATAACCATCCTGTAGCATTTAGATTTAGGCTTTTAAATAACTACTTTCCACTGAGAGAAATTTTTCCATTGGAGAAGTGGCGGTTTCTTAGAGCAGCTTTCCATAGCAGAGAGCAGAGGAACTGGTCTAGTCAAAGACCTTGAAGCCAGCATGAGGTCCCCACTGGCCAGAGATGCAAAAACGTGGGCATCAATACGGATAGTGACTGCAAGGGATGGAAGCCAGAAAATCCGTGTCTAATAATCATTCATGAGTTTATAAGAAAATATTAAAAAAAAAAAACTTACAGAGAGCCTTTGGAAGACGCCAAGAAACCAATTCCTTGCTTTTGAAAACCAACGTAAAGGGAAAGAATCAGCATTTATTCTGCCTTTCTTACATAAACTGCCCTTGAGGCTAACCAGATCATTGATGAGGGGAGCATTTCTCTTTTTGTCTTTGTTCCAAAGGTGACAGTTGGCATCGTTTCAAGGTAATGAGCGAAGGAGATAGAGTTTGAAATGTAGTGACATTCAATTGTACTAATGAATGAGTGGATCTGGGCAATAATCATCGTGGCTCGTTAGTGTTACAGAAGGAGACGACTAGGAGATTTTCATCTCTTAAAGAAAGTTCACATATCACCTATGAGTTAGTCTTGGAAAAAATAGATGCCATCTGGATCTAAGCAAAGCTTTAGATTAAACTAGCAATTTCCAGCAAATACCAGAGGGGGCATACATCTGATAAATGACACCGTTAAAGAACAAAAATTTGAGTAAATTCAAAGATCTAATTGGCTTCATTAAGTGATTTCACGAGTTGAGGAGCGTCCCATCTAGCAAGAAGAGGGGAGCTCCAGAGTTACAGAAAACGGGGTTTTATAGGAAGGAGGGAGGGGCAAGGAAGCTATTAGCAAAAGGTAAGAAAGAATTGCTCAAGGCAAGGTCACCTTCCCTTAGCGGGAAGGGCAGGGCGTCTTACTTCTCTGATGACCTCCTCTCCCCTTCGAGGCTGGAGAGGGCCCAGGGGACGTTTCCTCATTGGTGCTTATCAGAAAATTCCTACCTGATCAGTCAAGACTACATTTCTGGGAGTATTTGAAACTGCAGGTAAAATAGCTATTGAGCCCCAGTTTGGTGATTTGGCCTGAGTGTCTCCATTAGGGGCCCGTGGTTGTCTTTTTAACACCACCGTGGGAATGCCATCAGTGGAATCCAGACTGCTAGAAACTGAGGCAGGAGACCCAGTTTTCTCAGCCGTTGCAATACAGAGGTGGGGCTGCCTTGGGCTCAGGTTAGGATCTCAGGGTCCTGGGATGGAGTCCTGCATTGGGCTCCTTGCTCAGCGGGGAGCCTGCTTCCCCCTCTGCCTGCTCCCCCTGCTTGTGCTCACTTGCTCTATCTGACCAATCAATCAATCAATCAATCAATCTTTTTTAAAAAAAATCCAAAGGTGGAAGGGGAGCCTATACATTAAAAGATTTGAGTCATATTAGCCAAGCATACTATATGGACCCTATTTGTGTCTAACTAAAAGAAATAAACATTTTAAAAGGTTTATTTACTTATTTATTTTGAGGCAGGGGAGGGAGAGAGAGGTGAGGAATGCCCAGCATGGAGCCTGGCCTCGGCAGGATCCCACAACCCTGAGATCATTACCTGAGCCAAAACCAAGAGTTGGATGCTTAACCAACTGCACATTTTTAAAAAATAAAACAGGAGAATCAGGGAAATTGTGAACACAGAAAAGATACTTAGTACTATTAAGGATTTAAAAACGTGTTCTAGTGTGATGATGTCTGAAAAGGACAGTCCTTGGCGTTTAGAGATTCTGAAATTTTGACACGTGAACCAACATGACACCTGGGGCTTCTCTCCAGAATCATCCAGGGAAAGGAGGACGTTGGTAAGAATATGGACCAAGCAGGACTGTCAAAAATTGAAAATTAGTGAAGCTGGGTGATGGGAATGTAGGAGTTCATTGTAATATCCTTTCTCTTTTCTGTGTTTGCCACTCCTCATCATGGCAAGCTGAAAAAGAATATAGCGACCTGAGTTTACACAAACGTTCCTGTAAACGACCCCACTGGGCTACCACCACGAAGCCTTACACATTGGGAAAAAATCTACCAACCCAATTTCTTGTAAACATCTTCAGAAACTCTGAACAGCATGGCAGCGCTGCCTTCAGATTACAGAGGAGAATCAGTAGACTCAAAGTTAATAACAGACAGCCCGGATGGCATTTCAGTTTTTATTCTAATGCTAATTTGTGCATTTCCTGGTGGGTGCATGACAGGCGGGGAGACTAGTGTCTTTTCAGTCTGGAGCTCATGACTGTCTCTTTTCCTCCTCTGAGTTTGCCTGGGCCGAGGGACTCCTGGGGGAGAAGGTCTCTGGTCTTCCAGGACCAGCAGCATGAATCTGTCATTTCATTCTCTGTCCGGTATGTGGGGGCGTGTATGACAGGGCGTGTGGCAGGTCCTGAGTGCTTTCTAGTATGTTCACGCACTTGGTGAATATTTATGAAATGCTGAGGTAGCTGGCCCTGCAGTAGATTATGAAGCTACAGTACGGAAAGACTGGATTCTAGTTGACTTCTCATGTGGGGAGACATGGAACACAGGCGAGTAAATTAATTGCAGATCTGGAAAAGTATTATGGGAAATAAGAAAAGCAGAGAGCTATGGCCAAGACTAATGGGCAGAGGCCCTGCTCTAGGAAAGGAGGTCCTCTCAGAGCAGGTGACGCTTGAGCTAAAACCTGAAGGATGGAAAGGAGCCCCTAGTGATGGGAAGACCTGGGGGGAAAGCATTCCAGGCAGAGGGAACAGCCATTGCAAAGGTGCTGAGCCGGGATCCTGCAGATCGCAGTGTGGAAACTGAGATCTCTTGTGGGTAGAGCATCATCAGTAAGAAGCAGTGTGGCCCAAGGCTTGGGGTCTAAATTGACCTTCAGAATAACCGCGTGCGGCTGTTCCCTCATTCCTCCCCGTTTATAGATGGCTGAACTAAGGCAGCCTTCCCCTGTCATTGGTAGTAAGTCACAGAACAAGAGAGCGCCCGGATCCTTTTCCTGGGACTCCGGATCTGGCGTAATTACCAGGCAGATACGATAAACCCTCTAGCGTGTCGGTCCCCTCTGACTCTCCCTTTCTCGCAGCCGGGGGGTGGGGGGTGGGCCAAGGAGGTCCGCGTGAGCCGGCTGTGAGGTGACCAGACGGAGGCGCTTGTGTGGCAGAGAGAAGCAGGATGCCACGTGCTCCTCAAAGCGACATCAGGATTTCTTC
This sequence comes from Nasua narica, assembly GCA_028533885.1. NCBI lineage: Eukaryota > Metazoa > Chordata > Mammalia > Carnivora > Procyonidae > Nasua > Nasua narica. The sequence continues at coordinate 7,468,781 of CM052805.1, read as the reverse complement.
ACGGGCTGCGCTGTGGGAGTAGGAAATGTGGGCACAACTTTTTAATGTCTTAGAAGCGTCTGTGGGTACATAGCAGAATTTACTGTCACATCCATCTGCCGCTCTCCCTCTGTCTCGCTGAGTAACCTGCCATTTGAGATGAAGAACCCCGGGCCACGTGTCGCCGTCAGAACAGAGATGAAGGCATCGCTCTGATTCCGGGGGAGCCTCAGCCCGGGGTACGGAGCAACTTTTATCTTGGGAGAGACGCCAACTGTTGATCCCTGGCTTGCTCTTCTTCAAAGGGGAAAGCGATAGAAAGCCTTCTGGAGGATGTTCCTACTGACACAGTTGTCTGCATGGAGGACTTGACCCAGGTCACGGAGCGGGAGACGTGTGATGTCAGCGCGGAGAGTAGACCCTTGCTTTATGGAGGAGAGCCCCAGGAGAGGGAAGGGGAGTGGGGAGGGAGGAGGGAGAGGGGGCCACCTCTGGAGCACTTGCCATCCTCCCATGAATGCGTACAAAACCCCACCGGGCTCGGAACAATGCCCTTCTCTCTACGAGGTGAGGCTCGGTGAGGTCAGCGGCCCGCCCACATTCGCACAGGCAGGGGCAGGTGGAACCCGGCCTGTGCGTCCCCCTTCCCTGCAGCCACAGCTTCCCCCTGAGGGCTTTGAGAAGAGAGCTTTGCTTCCGCTCTAGCCTCATGCTGTCCGAGGAGCGTCACCCCCAGCTGTCTCACGTTGCATGCAAGGAGGGGCTCATGGAAGCGAAGAATACGTCCCCACTCTCCCAGCTGGTCAGCACTAGGCTCAGGATCCAGGTTCTGACTCCACGTCCACTGCCTTCTCACACTGTGGCTGCCCTGTTCTGGCCAAAGGTCTTTTTCTTTGTTTCTGGTGGGATCAAGGTCGAGGGTCAGCATAATTAAGGACTTCCGTCCTTTGTGAATTGGAAAGGATTTTCGGTTTGCTTGGAGTGGGGACCAAGACTAAGAGAGATACAGAGTCGCCATGGTCTATACTGGGAAAGCCAACCAGCTAGGGTGGGGTGTGTGTGTGTGTGTGTGTGTGTGTTTGCATGCACACACGGAGGTAGGGAGGGGAGTGGGCACATTCACACATGGCCTGGTTAAAATTCAGTGGCACATTTGCCTGAACACATGCTTGAGTTCTGCCCCCAACACTCAGCCCCGGCGTCGGCGGGGGGGGGGGGTTATCTTACCGCAAGTGCCCCGATGTGTGGCCAGCGCTCCTTGACATTCTGCATATGTGCTCCAGGAACACACGAAAGGCCCAGCATAGCATCTGACAGATGGCATGCAACGACCGTGATTAACCTGTATTATAATTTTCCCATTTAGAGAGAGGCAAGTAATATTTTCTCAGTTTTGTGGGTGAGGAAATTGAGATGGAGAGATTGAACCAATCTCCCCAAATGACACAATGAGTCAATGGCAGACCCGGGACCCAAACCCAGGTCTGTTTAATTTCTGAGATTGGAGCCTCGCGTGCCAGCTTCCTGTTGAGTGGGGCCAGGTAACAAAGTGGCCGATTGTAGATTCGTCCCTGTGATGGGTCACTTTGGGAATCTGGAGAGTTAATTCCCTCTTTGTTGCCGGAAACAGAAACAAACTTGCTCGGAGCTCTCCTGTTTCAGGCCTCAGACGAAGGTCATCAATAGCAGGGAGCTGAGCATAGGCAGGGTAAACCGTTTTGTGCTCCACGGATGTGGCAGCCCTTCGCCTGGACCCGGGACACTTGGACCCGGGGCTCATTCCTCCCCCTGCGTGTCACCAGTCGGGCCACTGGATGGTTAGTGACCTCCCCTTCAAGGGTCAGCTCCTAAGTGACACCAGCTGAGCAGCTTTGGGGGAGGATGTGGCATCATCTGCGAGGTTCCCGTGGGGGAGTCGGGGGAGGGGGCAGGGAGTTGCCTTCCTGGGAATCCACTCCTTGAACTGGAGTGGTCGCTCCCAGTTTTCCGGAAGTCCGCAGATGACATCAGTCATATTGGAAAGGCGGCTGCTACCCGCACGCTGTTCCGAGCCCTGGTCCTAATTTGTAAAGGTGACTGAGTGACAAGGTGGGGAGGCCGGTGCCATTGAAAGAAAGTGTTATTGTTACTTAGACACACAACTTGCGGGAGGACCACCAGGTTTTGATCCGGAAACAGAAGCGACAAATTTAGGCCAGAGCTTTTATTAGGGTTTCTGGGGTGAAAGGACAGATGGGGTAAACAGTTTAGGATCGGCCTCCAAACTCCGGGGGGAGGGAGTGTCACTTATTTCCTGGAACTTAGTACTTGGATGATGAAGGCAGAGGACTGTTGTCTCCTAAGGGTGTCCTGGCCAGATAGAGGAGCTCCAACTTTAGGGACTGGCTGTTAAAGCCATGCTCCCACTGAGCCCTGGGTCATCTCTAGGAATTAGTTAGCCCCAGAAGGCACAATCTTTTTTGAGCTAGAAAGCTTTTTTTAAGATGTCAAAGCATCGTAAGATACAGAAAATTGAAAGTGTATTAAATACCTATAGCTGACTCTAAGTTGGTTCTGGATCGGGGACCTTGGGGTTTCTGTTGGATTCAAAAATATCAACTTCAAGGTTGGGGGGAGTCTTGGGGTTCACTTACTATGAATGGGAAGCAGATTGAACAGACAGGTCAGAAGAAGGAGCACCCAGCAAAGGATCGGGAGGTGGGGGTCTGACAGTAACTTGCTTTATGACACAAACTCAGTTATTCCCCCACTTTGCACATGTGAGGGAGTTGGGTTACATCTGCGTTTCCCAGAATGTGGGATACATCCGGAGAGTGGGGCGGTTTTAGGGGGTGTAACTCCAGAAAAAGAACATGGATCACAGAGCAGGTATGGCTCATGCATTAACACCGGGACCTAGGAATACAGTGTGCTTTGTTTTCACTTCGATGATTTGTGTAAGTGGCACAGTCTCCCATTTATGCATGGGAATAAAATTTACATTAAAATATATTTTAAAAAGTGAGCTGATTTATAAACAAATAACGAGTAATGGCAACTGACTGCGATTGAAGTTGAAGAGAAACTGATTATGGAGTTGTCTCTTTCTCCCTCTGTATTTTGGGATACTGTTATTAAGTGCGTACACATTTGTGATGGTGATATCTTCCTTTTATCATTCCAAAATGTCCCTCTGGTTGTGCTCTTTGTCTTGAAGCCTGTTTTATCTGATGACTCAGACTTGCTTGTGGGGTGGCATATCTTTTTCCATTAATTTACTTTCAATCTGTTTGTGTCTTTATATTTAAAGTACATCTCTTGTAGAGAGCAAAGAGTCGCTCTTGCTTTTTTTGGATCCATTATGATAATTTTTGCCTTTTTAATCTACTGCCTTTTAATGGGACTGTTTATGTGTTTGGATTAGATATACCATCTTATAACTTGTCTTTTCATTCCTCTCTTCTCCCTCTCCTGCAGTGATATTTTCTATGGCTGCTGTAAAAAATGAACAGTGAAAGGTTGTGGGTCCGAGGTCTGCACTTAACTGCTGGCTATGGGACAGGGGGGCTGGTTTCTGGAGGCCACCTACTTCCTTCTCAGGCTTTCCAGCAATGGTGGGTGATGTGGCTCTCACACGTGGAAACTCTGAATCTCTCCAGCTTCTCTGCCCCATCTCTCTGCTTCCAGATGGAGAAAGCTCTCTGCTTTTAAGGACACAGTGGATTAGATCAGGCACAATAGGATAATTTCCTGTGTTTAAGGACCTGGGATACATCTGCAGTCTTTTTTTTCCATGTACAGCCTATTCGCAGGATCTAGGGATTAGGGTATGGACATCTTTGAGGACCATTCTATCTACAACACCTGACTTTAAATTAAAAAAAATTTTTTTTAGGATATTGGGGAGTTCCATTTTAACTTATTTATCAGATGTAGCCATATGTCTTGCATTGTTCCCCCATATGTCTTGCATTGTTTCCCCCATATGTCTTGCATTTTTAAAGTGACTTCCCCGGGGATTATGTTAAACATCCTTAGCTTTTCACAGGGCTGCACAGGGTTAATATTGTACCACTGCACATGAAATGTGAAATGTAAAAACCTTTAATTGTATGAGCCCATGACCACCCCTCCTCACCCCTTGGACTATATAGTGTGATACGCATTAAATCTACATTCATTAAAACCGCAGGAGACAGTTTAAGAATTTTTGCTTTAAAGAGTCATATGCATATGTATTTTTTTAAATTGGGGACAAATAGTATTTTACACTTAGATATTTACCAGTTTTAATGGCCTTCATTTGTTCCTGGAGAAATCTGGGTTTCCCTCTGTGATCCTTTCCCTTCTACTTGAAGAACCTCCTTTAGCATTTCTTGGAATGCTGGTGTCCTGGCAATAAATACTCTTCATTTTCTTTTATTGGAGAAGTCTTTAATTTGTTTTCATTTTTTTTTACATTTATTTATTCATTTGAGGGGGCGGGACAAGGAAAGAGAGAATCCAAAGCAGGCTCCTTCCCCCCAGTACCCCCTCCCCCCCCCACCCCAGGGCAGAGCCTGACATGAGGCTCGATCTCACGATGCTGAGTTGAAATCAAGAGTTGTCTGCTTAACCAACTGAGCTACCCAGTGCCCCAATTTGCTTTTATTCTTTTTTTTTTTAAAAGATTTTATTTATTTATTTATTTATTAGGAAAGAGAGAGAGTGAGAAAGAGCATGAGAGAGGAGAAGGTCAGAGTGAGAAGCGGACTCCCCATGGAGCTGGGAGCCCGATGCGGGACTCGATCCCGGGACTCCAGGATCACAACCCGAGCTGAAGGCAGTTGCTTAACCAACTGAGCCACCCAGGTGCCCTACTTTTATTCTTGATGAGCATTTCCATGAAATATAGAATTTAGTTTTCAGCACCTTAAAGATATCATTCCACTGTCTTCTGGACTCTGATCCAGTTTCGTTTCTGATGCTAAGTCTGTGGGAATTTTGGAACATCATGTTCGATTATAATGTGTCCTTTTTCTCTTGTGAGTGTCAAGATTTTCATTTTCTTCTGATTTTCATTAGTTTTGACTTTGGTGTGCCTGGCATGGTTTCCTTCACATGTATTCTGTTTGAGTTTCTTTGAGATTTTTGAGATTGTAAGTTTATGTCGTCTGCCAAATTTGGAAAGGTTTTAGCCATTATTCTTCAATATTGTTTTCTACCCCATTCTTGTTCTTTTGGGCACTTTAATCACATGTACACTAGACATTGCTCTGCTAATTTTTTAAAAATATTAATTATTTGAGAGAGAGAGGGGAGAGGGAGAGGGAGATCAGGAGTGAGGGGGAGGGGCAGAGGGAGAGACACACTCCCTGCTGGGCAGGGAGCCCTCATTGGGGCTCCATCCCAGGACCCTGAGATCATGACCTGTGCTGAAGGCAAGACGCTTATCCAACTGAACCAACATCTAATTTTTAAACTTCTCTTTTTCAGATGGAATGATTTCTATTGCTCCATCTTCAAGTTCTCTGATTCTTATGTCATCCTTATTCTCATATCCAGTACAATTCTTTATGTATGTAATTCTTTTCTCATATCCAGTACAATTTCTCTTCCAGTGGTCCTACAGTCACACGGCCAACCAGATTTGAGAGGAGGAGAAGGAAACCAACACCCGTCAGTAGGGAGGATGGCAAAAATACGTGAGCATCTTCAATTCACTCCACTTGTCACTGACTGTTCCTCTCTTTCCCCAGCACATGGCATTGATCATGCCCTCATCTTCTCTTTTCAGGATCCTGAAATACTGACTTGTCCCCTTCCCTTCCTTTTTGCCTCTCTCAAATGTTTATCTGCACAACTCCTTGCCTTCTTGAGAAAGGCAGAGTGAATGAACTTTCTTTCTCTCTGTTATCATTAGCATTCTGTACATAGCTCAGCATTTACCACATTCTTCTGCAATTACAAGATCTATTTGCCTTCTTCACCAGCTAGTTGGAGCTACTCGGGGAATGGGACCATATTTGATACATCCCACATTTCTTCAGTTGAGAGTTCGCCGGCCTGCAGCCTCTCTAAGGTTGGGGACTCTGTGTGCTTTGTTGGTTATATATCCAGTGCCTGGCTCATCAGAGACACTTAATAAACATTCCTTGAACTAGAATTATTTTTTTTTAATTCACACTGCCATTTGGCAGAACCAGAAGTAGATTCCAGATTTATTTTCCTCTAAGTTAATTCCTTCTAGGGTTTTCTGGCAGCCGAGTGAATCTAAACAATCCTTAAGGTCCATTTTCCTTAGTATATCCATGTTATATCTTTATCCTATTTCTTAGACCACATCCGTTCATAAACTATAAGTTGAGTTTAATAAGGTAGAAAGGGTCAGGGATTTTCCTGCATTGGTCTCTCTAATGGTCAACGCACCGAACACTGCTCTTTTTCTTGGTTTCCAACGTGAAGAAATCAGCTGTAAGCTCGTGACCAAGAAGCAGATTGTGCATCCAATTCTAGTTGCCTTGGACCATGAAACTTAAGGGTTGATTTCTCTGGAATACTGCTATTAAAGGGAAAAAAGAATGAAATTCTTTACCTGGAGGTCTGGGAGGTTGGATCCTAAAGGCCGAAGTCATGCGCTCACTCTGATTTTGAATCTTCTTCTTCCGGGTCACTGTCCCGATGCTGGTCACAGAACGAGAACTCAGTAGACGTCTTTGACAGAAAGGTCGTCTCACCCAAAGGGATAACTCTCAAACTTCCGTGTGCGTCTGGAAAGCTTGTTGAAAAATTAATTCTGGGCCGACTTCAGAGATTCTAGTTTTGTAGGTCTGGGGTGGAGCCCAAGAATAAGCATGTCCGCCAGGCTCCCATGTGATGCTGAAGCAGCGGGTCCCTTGGCTACTCTTCAGGCGACCAGACGTTAACGCAGTGTTGCTCAACAGGGGAACTCTGGACCTTTTAGGCTGGATAACCCTTTAAAATTATTATTATGGTAAGAATGCTTAGCATGAGATGAACCCTCTTAAACTGATTTTTAAGTGCATGTTACAGTATTGCTGACTGTAAGCCCAGTGTGGCCCGGGCAGGTCTCTAGAACGTACTCATCTTGCCTAACAGAATATACCTTCAAGTAGCCGCTCGTCATTTCCCGCAACCACCACTCTACTCTCTACTTCTCTGATTTTGACTCTTCCAGATCCTTCATTTAAGTTCTGGCATGGAGTATTAGTCCTTCGGTGTCTAGCTGATTTCACTCAGCATAATATTGCAGGTTCTTCCATGTTGTCACAAATGGCAGAATTTGTTGTTTTTTTTTTTTAAGGCTGAATAATATTCTATTGTATGTATATACTGCATTTTCTTTACCTCTTCATCTACTGATGGGCATTTAGGTTGTTTTCCGATCTTTGCTATTGTGAATAATGCTGCAGTGACACGGTAGCGCAGATAATCTCTTTGAGATCCTGATTTCAATAGCTTTGTTCAGTTTCCCAAAAAGTGGGATTGCTGGGTCATATGGTCGTTATTTTTAATTTTTTTTGCAAAACAACCATAGTGTTTTCCACAGTGATTGCACTAATTTATGTCTCCATCAACAGTGTGCAAGAGTTCCCTTTTCTCCACATCCTCTTCAACCAACACTTGTTATCTTTTGTTTCTTCAATAATAACCACACTGACAAGTATGAGGTAATGTCTCATTGTGGTTTTGATTTGCATTTCCCTGATGATGAATGATGTTGAGCATCTTTTTATATACCTGCTGGCCTTGGGAGAAATGTATTCTTGGTAGAAATGTCTATTTAAATTCTTAGCCCATTTAAAAGTCGGGTTATTTGGTTTTCTGTTATGAGCTGTGGAACTTTCTTACACACTTTGGAAATTGGCTCTATTAGATATACAGTTTGCAAATATTTTCTTCTATTCTGGAGATCACCTTTTCACTGTGTTGGTTTTTTTCCTTTGCTGTGCAGAAGGCTTTTAGGTTGATGTAGTCCTACTTGTCTATTTTTGTTTTTGTTGCCTGTGCTTTGGTGTCATATCCAAGAAATCACTGCCAAGACCAGTGTCATGAAGATTTTCCCTTATGTTTTCTTCTAGGAATTTTACAGTTTCGAGTCTTACATTTAAGCTTTTAATCCATCTTGAGTTGATTTTTGTGTATGCTGTAAGATTAGAACCCAATTTCATCAGAGAATTGTGTTCTATGGAGTTTTTTAAGCACTGTAGGGTGCTTAGCACCATCCCTGGTCTTTATCCATTAGTACCAGTAGCACCGCTTCCCCCAAAGCTGTGACAACTAAATACACCTCCAAATAAGGCCAAATGCCAAATGCCCCCCTCCGAGGTGGGAGCATAATTACCCCCTGCTGAAGACCATGACTTGAGGGTTTCTAGTCCCATGGATTGAGGTATCTGTCCTTCACTGACCAGGTTTAAGTAATGGATTATAAGGTCTGTTTTAGAGCCTGTTGAGTTCCGTTGGCTTCTAGGGTACCATGAATGCCTAGTGATATATGATCTGTGATCCATCAGCATATAGTTAAAACCATAAAGAAGGGATACAAGTTACAAGTGAATGAGAAACTGAGAGAGGAGCAATGCACAGGAAATAGAACCTTTAGGAACGCCACCAACTCTTTAAGAGGTGAGTGAAGGAAGAGGTGCCGGTAAGAAGGAATGTTCGGGGATGTCGGAGAAGGACAAGGAGAAAAAAGTCTCAGAAAAAAGTGTTTCCTCTAGTATCTCCACTAGAGGAGAGTGGGCAAGGAGAAACAAAAGGAGGGAATAGTCAGAAGAAAGATTCACTAACTCCACATCTGAAAAGGGTTCTAGTGGACATGGGATAGGTCTACCAGAAGGTCATCTTCGACATGATGGCCACTGACCATATGAGGCTCCTGAGCAATGAAAACATGGCTTGGCTGAGCTAACATGTGCTATAAATATAAAATTCACATTGGATTTCAGATTTGCTATGAAAAAGAAAGAGACATGAGATATCTCATTAATCATTTTTTGGTGATTTCCCATTGAAATGATAATATTCTGGATATAGTGGGTTGAATAAGATACATAATTAAAATTGATTCCACCTGTTTGCGCAGTACAATGTAGAATTACATATGTGGCTGGCGTTATGTTTTTCTTGTCATCTTAGGAGAAGAGGCAGCGCTGCAGAGTTTATTTTTAGGAAGGGGGACTTGGGCGTGTTTGAGGCCAAGGGGTAAAAGAGTCAATAGAGAAGAAGTGGTAGGTGAGTCAGGAAGAAAGAACGAAGCAAGACGCCTAGAAAGATCCCCAGGGATCAGGCGGGTGGCGTGGAAGGGAGAGGATCTCCTCTCTACCCTCCACCCTGTTGAACCTCATTCTTCTCTCCTGAAAAATGGGGAGGAGGATCATATAGTAATAATCCCTCCCCACAGGGTTGATCTGGGGTTTCAATGAGATGATAGATGAAGATCAACTTTGTAGGGGATGACACACCATGCGAAAGTAATTCAACCACATTCCCCAGGCACCCTACCATTAGTTTGCTGCCTCAGCCTCCTGGTACATTCCTAGTTTCCATTCTTTATTGCCACAGAGCTGCAAGAAGAATACACCCAACATTTCACCCCTGCTCAACCCAGAATCTGTAGCTGACACTGGAATATGAGTGACACTTGAACAGTGATGGGTGTTGGGTTATCGTTGTGCAGTGGTTCTCAAGTGTGGTCCCTGGACCAGCAGCAGCAGCAGCTGGGGACAGGACTAAAAAGTGCACCTTCTTGGGCCCATACGAGTCCTACTGAATCAGAAACTCTTGGAATCAGGGCCCATCAATCTGTGTTTTAACAAACCTTTTGGGGGATTCGTATTCAATGTAAGCATTTAGAACCGTCCTCATGAAATCAGTTCGGTGCCCTTTTAGTGCCAAGGTCCTCAAACTTGTAAAACTAGTTAAAATACAGATCCTGGCCCTGTGTGACTTCATATTTAAAATGTCCCGAAATTATCCTGTTGAGCCGCCATAATATATTGTAAAGCAGGGGTCCACCCGTGTGTTCTGTAAAGGGCCAGACAGTAAATATTGTAGACTTGGCACACAGAGAGACCACATGCTCTGCTGTTGTAGCAGAGAACAACTAGAGGCAATATATTACAGGACAAGTGTGGCTGTGTTTGGGAGTCATAGACAATAGGCTGCCTGCTAGATTTGGCTTTTGGGCCACAGATTGTCAACTCCCGCTTTAGAATCTAAGTATCACCCCTGGGTGTGAACCTGGTTTGCTCATCTTTAGTAATTCTCCATCCATCCATCCATTCATTCTTTAACTCAACACTTTTTAGGGCATCCTAGCCATGTGCCTGACACTGAATCAGGCACACAGGGAAATTGACTGCTGATTCTGGGCAAGGTCCTTGCTCTAATGGTGCTCGTGGTCTCACCCGGTGTGTGCGTATGGGGCGGGGCGTGTTAAACAGTGTCAAAGTCTATTGCAGCATCTCATTATAACATGGGGGAGAAAGTTTATAGCCATCTGAAGAGCCTCTGTCCTGTAGCCCAGCCCAATATGCTTGCACTCAAATTCCTGGCTTCCTAGCTGCCCGACTTTTATTTTATTTATTTATTTATTTATTTATTTATTTATTTATTTATTTATTTATTAAAGATTTTATTTGACAGGAGAGAGATCACAAGTAGGCAGAGAGGCAGGCAGAGGGGGGGGGGAAGCAGGACCCCCGCTGAGCAGAGAGCCCGATGCGGGGCTCGATCCCAGGACCCTGAGATCATGACCTGAGCTGAAGGCAGAGGCTTCAACCCACTGAGCCACCCAGGCGCCCCTACTGCCTAACTTTTAAAGAGGTTGAGGCAATTTGAGGGAGATTTGGGGAAGCAGTTTTGCTTCCACCCCACCAGTTGCTGGGGGTTCTTTGCAAACGGCTCACATAACTGTCGTCACCCACCACCAGGCCATCATCATTTCTGAGTCAGACCAGACCAGCTGCTTGATCCGGCACGGGGAGTTAGGAGAGGAGTCTGTTCTCGCTGTTGGTATGGAAATGCTGAAACACCATCAGTGTTTGTTCTGCCAGCAGATGAGCATGCAATGGAGAGTTCTCAGTGAGAAAGTCTTACTTTATTAGAAAATTTGTCCAAATGGAAATTCCAGATTTGCGTATCTTTTGGAGCAGTTTCTTAAGACTTGAGCATTCCTAGGATTTACAACTAGTCTGGTTCGGATTTGCATGCCTGCTGGCCCCAGGGACTCTGGCATTTCCTGCTCATACTTCTTTGAATCTGGTGTCATAATAACTAAGCATTCTCCAGCACATATTCTAAGCCAGCCATTGTGCTCAGGAATATGGTTTATGGTAGGCACGATAGTGGGTCCCCAAAGCTGTCCGTGTCCTCCTTTCTGGAATCTGTGAATTTGTTAGTTTACATGGCAGAAGGGTCTTCGCAGTTGTGGCTAACGTTAAGGACCTTGAGATAGAGAGATTATCCTGGGCTATCCAGAGGCGCCCCATTTCTTTCACGTGGATCTTTAAGAGCAGAGAACCTTTCCAGGCTGTAACCGAGAAAGATGTGATGATGAAAGAATGGTCAGAGATGGCATACAACTGGCTCTGAACTTGGAGGAGGAAGGAGCCACGAGCTAAAGCACACAGGTGTCTGTAGGAGCTGGAAGGCACGGGAGTGGATTCTCCCTTAGAGCCCCCGGGGAGGGAAGGCAACCCTGCTGACATTTTGATTTAGTTCAGAGAGACCCTCTTTGGACTCTGACCTCCAGAACTGTAAGATAACAAACGTTCACTGTTGAAGCCATCAAGGTCATGGCAACTTGTTACAGCAGCAAGAGGGCACTAATACACCATGGTTGATCTTATTAAATCCTCAAAAGATCCCTGTGAGTTAACTACTGACATTAGTCACATATTGAGGAAGAGGAATCGAAGGCTGAGTCATGGCCCAATGTTACATGTTCATTGAGTGGTAGACCCTGGATTGGACCATTGGTCCCAGAGCCATACTTAGACTGAGACATCATGTTGGTGCCAAGGTATCAAACTCCACGTGGACTCCTGAGCGTCTGTTCCCCACCATTTCATTATGACTGTCCTTCTGCATTCACATCATTGAGAATACTCCTTTCTCCTCCAAAGATCCACCTGGAAACTTTGCTATATTCCTCAACTCTTAGGCTGTGTTGTATCTCCAAAGTCACGGTCAGGCCACAGGATCCGTTCCTCCTGTGCATGAGTAGCACCAAAGAAGTCCGCACGCCCCATCAGGGCACTTTCTACATAGTATGGCATCACCTGTGTCTGTCTTCGCCCTAGACTGATTTCTCCTAGTTTGTAGATAGCACTAACTCTCATTATCGGGACGCAGCACTAGATCCGGTCTTCCCATCATTGTTGTGTTCCAGTGCCTAGAACGGTGCCTGGAACATAGTAGGACCACAAAAAATATCTGTTGAATGGGTGACTTAGGGGATAGCACCTTCTTAATAAATATACAGAGAATGGGAGTTATTTAACCGGTAGTAATTATTTAAAAGCCTTTTCTTTATTTTCTCAATGCTACTTCAGGAGGTATAATTTACATATAGTATGATATACAACTCTGAAGCGTACAGCTCAGTGGATTCTTACATGTGTATATAACCATGACATCCCCACCCATTTCAAGATACGGAACATTTCCAGTCCTCCAGGATGTTCTCTTTTGTTCCCTTGCCATCAAACCCAAGAGCACTACTATTCTGAATTCAACCATCGTAAAGTAGTTTTGACTGTTCTTGAGCTTTCTATAAAATTTCTGTCCTTTCCTGTTCTAATGATTTGTATAGTATGTATTCTTTTTGTGGGCAGCTTTTTTTTTTCTTACTGTAGTGTAGTGTTTTAGAGGTTCATCCGTAATGTGTGTAGAAGACTCTTTATTTCTGCTTTCTACCAGTGATTCCCAAACTCTTTAAGATGAGCTTCCAGTATGGATGATGAGTTTCTTACTGGATTATGGCTCCTTCTAGACATCTGAAGAGTACCTGGTGATTCAGGCTTGGAATGTCTTGCTCATGGGTGACAGCTTCAGTGGGAAAGTGGCTGCTGGTTCCTTTCTGAGACTTAATGAAGGGCCATTAAATAAATGAGTACATGAGCAAACTCTGACATCTATTGGGTGTTTATTATATACCAGGCAGTATAGTGCTGAGCATCTTACATTCATCGTCTCCTGTAAACGAAAACAACAACTCACTTGAATGGTAGACGTTACAACTCATAGTATGTAAGTCAGGAAATTGAGACCAAGAAAGTGGCAGGTTGGGCCCACGTCCTCTGTTAAAAAGTGATAGGCTGTTTGATTGCAATGAATATGTTCCCCTCACCTGTCAGGGCTATTTTTATTTTCTTAAATATTTTATTGATTGGTTGATTGATTGCACTTGGGGGAAGGGCAGAGAGAGAGAGGGAGACAGAGAATCTCAAGTAGACTTCATGCTGAGCACAGAGCCTGATGTGGGGCTCGATCTCACGACTCTGCAATCACCACCTAAGCCAAAATTGAGAGTCAGATGCTTAACCATGTGAGCCTCTGAGGTGCGCCTGGGCTGTCTATTTTTAAAGTAAAGGAAATGCATTTTTCTTTGTAAAGGAAACAGGGTAATCATAGAAAATTTGAGAAATACAGAAAAGCGGAGGAAGAAAACAGAAAGACACCTCTGGGCCACCCCCTAGGACAATCACTATTAATATTTTTGTTTATGTTACATCTTATTTTCTATGTACAGCACAGTACTTGTTTTTTTTAATGTAGTTATGATCATGGCACACCTCTAGAATTGCATCTTTTTTTAAAGATTGGGAAATGTTTGCATTGATTTTTTTTCCTGTTGCTTTTTGTATTTTTCTTTTTAAAAATTTTTTTAATTCCAGTATAACATACAATGTTATATTATTTTCAGGTTTATAATTGTGATTGAACAATTCCATATATGGCTGAGGGCTCATCATGATAAGTGTACTCTTCATCCCCTTCATCTAGTTCACCCGTCCTCCTCCCCTTCTCCCCTTTGGTAACTATCTGTTTGTTTTCTATAGTTAAGAGTCTAGGTTTGTCTCTTCTTTTCTTTGTTTTCTTAAATTCCACAGTGAATGAGTGAAATCCTATGGTATTTGTCTTTCTGAGTGACTTATTTCACTTAGAATAATACTCTCTCGGTCCATCCGTGTTGTTGCAAATAGCAAGATCTTATTCTTTTTTACGGCTGAGTAATATTTGTCTCGCACGTGTGTGTGTGTGTGTGTATACACACTACATTTTCTTTATCCATTCGTTTACCAAGGGACCCTTGGGTTGCTTCCATAACTTGACTACTATAACTAATGTTTCAATAAACATAAGGGTGTATATGTCTTTTTGAACTAGTGTTTTCATATTCTTTGAGTAAATACCCAATAGTGGAATTACTGGATTATGTGGTAATTCTATTTTTGATTTTTTGAGCAACCTCCATGCTGTTTTCCACAGTGGCTGCACCAGTTTACATTCCCACCAACCGTGCAGGAGGATTCCTTTTTTTTTTTTTCACATCCTCACGGACACTTGAAGTTTTTTGTGTTGTTGGTTAAAACCTTTTGTGTTGTTGGTTAAAGCCTTTCTGACAGGTGTGAAGTGATACCTCGTTGTAGTTTTGGTTTGCATTTCCTTGACGATTAGTGGTGTTGAGTATATTTTAATGTATCTGTTGTTCTATCTGTACGTCTTCTTTGGAGAAATATGTTTTTGTCTTCTGCCCATTTCTAATTGGATTATTTGTTTTTTTTGGTGTTGAGTTTTAGAAGTTCTTTGTGTATTTTGGATACAAACACCTTATCAGGTACATCATTTTTAAATATACTCTCATTCAGTAGTTGTCTTTTTGTTTTGTTGATCATTTTCTTTGCTTTGCAGAAACTTATTATTTTGATGTAGTCCCGATGGTTTATTTTTGCTTTTGTTTCCCGTACTATAGGAGATAGATCTAGAAAAATGTTGCAATGGCTGATGTCAGAGAAGTTACTGTCTGTGCCCTCTTCCAGGATTTTTATGGTTTCAAGTCTCAAATGTAGGTCTTCAATGCATTTTTAAATTTATTTTTGTGTATGGTGTAAGAAAGTGGTCCAGTTTCATTCTTTTGCATATAGCTGGCCAGTTTTCCCAACATCATTTGTTGAAGAGACTGTCTTTTTCCCATTGCATATTCTTGCCTCCTTTGTCAAAGATTAGTTGACCCATGTAATTGTGAGTTCATTTCTGAGCTCTCTATTTTGTTCTGCTGACCTATGTGTCTTTTTTCTGCGAGTACCGTATTGTTTCGATTATTACGGGTTTGTAGTACAGCTTGAAATCTGGGATTGTGATATCTCCAATTTTTTCTTTTTCAAGGTTGCTTTGGCTATTCAGGGTCTTTGGTGATTCTGTACAAACTTTAGGGTTCTTCAAGTTCTGTGAAAACTGCTCTTGATATGTTAATAGGGATTGCATTAAATGTGTAGATGGCTTTGAGTAGTATAGACATTTTAACAATACTCATTCTCCCAATCCATGAGCATAGAATATCTTTCCATTTGTTTGTGTCATCTTCAGTTTCTTTCATCAAAGTTTTACAGTTTTCAGAGTACAGATCTTTAACTTCCTTGGCTAAGTTTATTCCTAGGTATTTTGTTATTTTTGCTGCAATTATGTATGGGGTTTTTTTAATTCTCTTTCTGATATTTCATTATTAGTGTATAGAAATGCAGTGGATTTCTGTGTATTACTTTTGTATCCTGCAATCTTACTGAACTCATTTATCAGTTTTTTGCAGTAGTTTTTTGGTGGAATCTTTAGGTTTTTCTCTCTATAGAGTATGATGTTGTCAGCAAATAGTGGAAGTTTTACTTCCTCTTTACCAATGTGAATTCCTTTTATTTCGTTTTGTTGCCTGATTGCTGTGGCTCGGATCTCCAGTACTACGTTGAATGAAAGTGGTGAAAGTAGACATCCTGGTCTTGTTCCTCATTTTAGAGGAAAAGCTCCCAGTTTTTCACCATTGAGGATGATGTTAGCTGTGGGTTTTTGTATGGCTTTTATTATGTTGAGATATGTTTCCTCTAAACCTACTTTGTTGAGGATTTTTTTTTTTTGAGGATTTTTATCGTGAATGAATGGTGTACTTTGTCAAATGCTTTTTCTGGTTTTTCTCCTTTCTGTTGTTGATGGGATGTACTACATTGATTGATTTGCAAATATTGAATCACCATTGCATCCCAGGAATAAATCCTACTTGATGGTTTTGAATGATTTTTTAAAATGTATTGTCGGAGTTGGTTTGCTAATATCTTGTTGAGGATTTTTGTCTCTTTGTTCATCAGAGATACTGGCCTGGAGTTCTCTTTTTCTCTAGTGTCTTTATCTGGTTTTAGTATTAGGGCAATGCTGGCCTCATAGAATGTATTTGGAAGCTTTTCTTCCTCTTCTATTTTTTGAAATAGCTTGAGAAGAATGGGCATTAATTCTTCTTTAAATGTTTGGTAGAATTCATTTGGGACACCATCTGGTCCTGGACTTTTGTTTTTTGGGAGTTTTTTGGTAACTGATTCAGTTTTATTGCTGGTTATGGGTCTGTTCAAATTTTCTTTTCTTTCTTTTTTTATATTATGTTAGTCACCATCCAGTACATCGTTAGTTTTTGATGTAGTGTTCCATGATTCATTATTTGCATATAACACCCAGTGCTCATTACAACACGTGCCCTCCTTAATACCCACCACCAGGCTACCCTATCCAGTCATCCCCCTCCCCTCTGAAACCCTCTGATTGTTTCCATAGTCTCTTCTGGTTTGTCTCCTCCTCTCATTCCCCCTCTTCTGTTTTCACAACCTTCCCTTAATGTCTTCTGTGCTATTCCTTAC
>CM052805.1:7361716-7451419 GCA_028533885.1 Nasua narica | reverse complement strand
TCCTGAAGGTTGTGAGAGCTGCTGAAAAAAAATTTAAGAAGGAGGACATCATGCTCTAGTTTGAACTTCAAAAAAAGTAACTGGAGCAGCAGCGTGGAAGGTGGGTGGGAGCGGGACGAGACTTGGGTAGGGACTCCGTACAGGAGGTTCTCGCACTTGTTAGAGAGCTGCCAAGGGTCTGGAACATGGGCAGGTACAACAGGGAGAGGAAAAAGAATTAATCCTCTGGGTCAGTGAAGAAAGAATGGATACCCCTAAGCTTGAGTGGTGGTTAAGTGCAGTAGTGAGTGTGGGAAGAGATCCCTCCTAAAATGAATGATAGAACATAAAACATAAAACAGTCCAATAAATGGAGGTTGCTGGAGTGAAATTTTGTGTTTGTGGATGAGGGAGCTGATGGGTTTTTGGGTACACTTTCCCCTCTTAGCCTCAATCTTGTACGACATTGGTTTTCTATTTCTGGGCGTTTCCTGTTCTAGTTGGTTGCCTCAGGAATGGTTGAGTGGTGATTATTCATCACACACACACGCCTGTTCTGTTTCCTGTTCTGCACACCTGGTATCTGTTTTCCAGGAGCTATGCATCCAGATTCTAGATTCAGATTGCCTGATCTTGAATTCTGACCCTGCCATGTACCAGCTATGTGTGTTTAGGCAAGTTACCTTCTCTGAACCAGGGTTTTAAAATCTGTAGTACAGGGACAATAATAAGACCTCTTACTACATACTATATTGTGCTACATATTGCATATGCCTAGTAAATGTTAGCTGTGGTGATGACCATGGTGATGGTAATTCTGATGGAGGAAAGGGAGATGGATAGATGGATGTGATGATGATGACAGTGGTGGATGATGAGGAAGAGGAGGAAGATGGATATGATGTAGATGATAATGAAGGTGGTGGGTAATGATACCATGATGATGGTGGTGGTGGTGGATGATGGTGATAGTGATGGTGGATGATGGCGAATGATGATGATGATAGATGGTGATGGTGATAGTGATGGTGGATGATGGCGAATGATGATGATGATAGATGGTGATGATGATGGTTATGGTGATGGTGGATGATGGCGAATGATGATGATGATAGATGGTGATGATGATGGTGACGGTGATGGTGGATGATGGCGAATGATCATGATGATAGATGGTGATGATGATGGTGATGGTGATGGTGGATGATGGCGAATGATGATGATGATAGATGGTGATGGTGATGGTGATGGTGGATGATGGCGAATGATGATGATGATAGATGGTGATGGTGATGGTGATGGTAGATGAGGATGGTTGTGGATGATGATGGTGGCAAATGATGTGATGATGAATGATGATGATGGTGGTGATGGAGGTGGAGGAGGAGAATGGCTAATGATAGGATAGAGATCCTTCAGGAGGATAGAGTTAGCTTGTGAGAACACTGTTCTTCTAAATTCTCAGACTTCACAAGTTTGGTGCCTTTAGTTTTCCTCTCATCCGTGGAAGCAGAAATTAAATATACTTCAAAGTTCAGTTAATAAGCAAGAAGAGTGGCAGAAACACCCCGAGGTTGACCAGGACAATACTCCTACAGGAAAAAAAATTCCCATGGAGTCCCTCTCAGTTTTCGCTGGGTCACCTGCATCATTATCCTTTTTTTTGGTACCCACCCTGGCAGGCAGAAGGAAAATAAGATATGGAAATGGGTGCAGGGTTGGCAGCAGTGACCACTTCTCTCGGAGCTTCCTAGGGATGACCTCCCTACTCGTTTATTCCTCACCAAATATATATTGAGCCCCTGCTCTATGTCAGACATCGAGCTAGGCTCTGACAATACTAACTTGAATGATACGCTGCTGTTGAGAGGAGACTGAGAAAAACGAACAAATCAGCATCGGAGCTCAGATGCTCAGATCACAGAAGTTCAGTTTCACCTGTACTGGCATGGGGCACAAGCTCGGGAATTTTTTTAAAAAACAAGTGATTCCCCTGTGCAGCTTGGAACGAGAGCCACCGGTATGTGCGAGGGAACATTGGATGACACCTTGCATCTTGTACCAAAGCTGTTGTTAGCATGGGGCCAGGTGGATTTTAGGGAAATCACTTAATCTCTCTTCCTGTGACTTGATGAGAAATGCCATCCGTGAGGGTTCTAACCACTTGCAATACCTCATCCCTTGAGTAGTTAGAATCAAAGAGCTGACGGGTATGAGCGTCCTTTATAGCCTTTGTCAATGGGTAAGTGAAATGAAAGTTGATATCAGACTCTGTTAAACATCATGCCTTGATACCCATGGAGTCAGGCCTCACCCTGAACGCTGAGCAAGCTCTGGAACATTCTAGAACATGACATCAGGAACTCTCATCTGATGAGACCTCGGTTTAGGGTGGGACCGAAACACAGAGTGGAGAGCAGACACCCAGAATCCCACACCCTCCTGCCTCCCTCGCTCTGTGTTTAAAACAGTTTGTTCTGTCTTCAGCAGAGCAGTGAGCCTGGGGAGAGAACTGCTCTTGCTGCAGAACCCAAGTGGGTGTCTGAAATCTGCTCCTCTCCCCCGGCTGCATGCTGCCGACGAAGCCAGTGCCGGGGGTGGTCAGAGACTGCTCTGTAGACCCTGAAAAGGACAGGCTGAGGGATGGCAGGAGGTGGTGAGGGCAGGAGAGACAGCCTCTGCTACTCAGGTAGGAAGCGGGAAGAATGTTCAGGGCCTTGAAAAGAGGGCCATGTGGCATATCAGATGCCAGGCCCTGGGAGTGTGGCCAAATTCCTCCATCACCTCCTGCCGGTCTGTAAAAATACCTTTGAAAAATCCAGGGCTAAACGTGAGCCTCTTGAGTGCCTCGCTGTGCACTTCTGTTTTGCAAACACCTTCTCGCTTCCATCCCTCCGTAAGGTATGCAGAGCCTTGGGTCTGTGACGGGTTTTGAAGTTTCAGATGCCAGTGGAAATGATCGTGGTTCAGGGTAACCACGGGAGGTCCATGAAGGACATGAGCGATGGTTTCTCTCCAGAGCATGATTCATCACTGCGAGGAAAGACGGTTCCTTCGCTTCATGTGGCCTCCTTGGGCTCAGAGTGAGTGGGCTGATTTGTGGAGGGCGGGCAGTGTGACGCTGGCCCGTCAGTATCTGGTCATGCCAGTTTCTGAACTAGGATCAGGACCCCCTTGGGTTTCTTGCTGTGTCCATGTTGTTTAGAGGACTGAGGACATGGGGAGGCATCCCTAGACTGCGGGGAGTCAGGCATAGATAATAGATGAGCCTGTCATCCCAGTTCATCCCTTCTTCCTGGCAGCCCCTGGCCCCCACGCACCCCAGGATGGTGCTTATTATGCCCACTTGATAGGCAAAGAAACTCAGATGCAGAAAGTTTCAGAATTTACCCCCAGAACTAATACCCACGGTGTTAGTTCATGCAGAGGCAGAACTTGAACTCAAGTCCAGTAGACCCCAGAGCCCATGCTGTTTCAATTAGAAAGTGACTGGTGTGCGTAAAGGGGTAGACTGGAGAGCCTCTACTTAATGCGGTTGTGTGGGGGAACCGCTGACAACCATAGAGGACAGGAGCGGCATGGCGAAAGTGGTATCCAACCAGGAACTTCCGTCAGGCAGTCATGATCCAGGCGAATTGTTGGGATGCTCGAGTCCAGTGTGGGAATTAGCCCTGACCCACGGGGAAAGCGACAGTGGATTTGTTGATTTGTTGAGTACTTGAGTACTTGATATGTGACGGGTACTGTCCTGGATACTTTTCTACAAGGAGGTCATTGAATCCTCCCCGCTTCATGAGGCAGTGCGATCATCACCGACAGGGTCACGCAGAGCTGAAAAGCTTGGAATCTCAAAGGCAGGCCAACCTGGTTTCCCTTGCCTGTTTGACCCTGGAAGAGTCCCACTGGCTCCGAGTCTGTTTCTTCACTTGTATGGTGGGGATCGTGCTAGGACCCGTTGAGGAAGGTGGTTGGGGGTAGGATTAAATGAGCTACTACACTGAAAGCGTTGAGCCACACAACTCGCATGGGCACGTTAACTAGTGTAATTGACATGGCCATACCCATTGTACAGATGTGGAAACTGAGTCTTGGGAAGGTGAAGTGACTTTTTTTTCCCCCAAGGCCACCCAATTATGATCGGAACCCAGACGGCATGACCCCAGAAGTTACACTGTTGTCCGCCTTGGGGAGAAGATACTAGTGGGGATCAGAAGAGAGTAATAGGAGAGTCATTGGACTAAAGCACCGCCAGACCAGGGGTGAGGGGGTGGGAATGGCAAGGAGCTTGCACGTATTTTTACAGAGACGGCTGTGCCAAACAGGCTCTTGGCTAATGAACTGCCGTCCCTATAATTATCTTTGTCTTTCACGAAGTTCACAGTGCAGCCGTGCCCTCCTCCCCACGTGGAGAGTTAGGTAATGCTGCGCTTGCTTACAGCTCTGCTCTGTGCACAAAGCCACTCGTGGATACAGTAACGTCTGGCTCACAGCACGTGGGGCGGGGGTGTGGGAGCATCCCAGCTACCCCCCTTCCCGACATCCGGCATGCTAGATCTCCACCTCTCCACTAATTCCCATCATCCCTAGGCAGTGTGTACATATGGATCATTTCAGAGATCCTTTTTATTGGGTTCCGACTGTACCCTTAGCGTCTGTCCTCCTGAGGTCTTTCTCTATTCCTTGTATGCTCAGTGCAAGTAGATGCTGATCCCTTTGCCTTTTGCAGTCCTAATGTGACTCTGGTCAGCAGCTTCCTTGGAGGCATCTTGCTCCACGGGAATTACACATTTCCTTGGTAATCAAGTTTGGAGCTTCTCAGTCCCATCCCAAGAAGCACCTGGCTATGTGAAATGTTGGTGGATGTAACCGCCTTGAGACCTGACTTCTCTGCCTTTATCTCTTGTTGAATTCTTCAGGTTATTGTTGTTTGGGTATTGAATGAGGTTCTATGGGCAGCTTTTGAGGATTGGAGGACTTCTATATTCCTTTTTTGATCAGAAAAGGTCACTCTCTGTATATTTCAGCATTGGATACAGGACTGGTAGATTGGTGATGTTGCAAGATTTTATTTTTTGGACGTGACATTCAAGAGCCATAAAAAAAAGCACAGCAGTCTCGGACACTGAATTCTTCTGTTTAAGCTTTGTGTTTAAACCAAGGACATTCCTCTTAGACTTTATTCACATTTACTCACGCGTTCCCTCATCCTGCGTTTCCTGATGTGTCACATGCCAAGCCTTGTGCCAGTTCTGGGGACAGAGAGATGAGGACAGCAAGATCTCTGCCCTTGAGCTGTTCATAGTCTTGTTGAGGCATGATTTAAAATGATTAATCAATCCAAGAATATTGGATTTCTCCAAAAGCTACTGTAGGGAAAAAGACAATTATCCAAAGTCTTTAAATCTGTTATCCACTTTAATTGATTTAATAAGGCAAAATTCATAAGACTGTATTGTTGGAAGGAGCCCAAAGGCATTTATTCCTGTTTGTTGTTTTTTTTTCCTCTCTGCCTTCAGACGGAGCTGCACTTGAATTATCCCCCAAACCCATGCATTTCAGAAAAGGGAAGTATTTCGAAGAACTATAGCTTTTGGCCCATTCAGATAAAACTTTCTATTCAGTGAGCACCGACAGGGAAAACTTGGCAGACTTCTAGAAAGGGTTGACATGCACGGCTACAAAGTATCGTTTTGAAAAAACAAATGGAATCATCCATTCTTTCTTTTTTAAAAAAGATTTTATTTATTTATTTGACAGAGAGAGAGATCACAAGTAGGCAGAGGGAGAGGGAGGAAGCAGGCTCCCCCCTGAACAGAGAACCAGATGCAGGGCTCGATCCCAGGACCCCGAGACCATGACCCGAGCTGAAAGCAGAGGCTTTAACCCACTGAGCCACCCAGGTGCCCCTGCAATCATCCATTCTTAACACACACACACACACACACACACACACACACACACACACACACACACATATGGAACCCCCCGTATTCCTTCTGTTGAGGTGAATGCATATGGTTAACTCAGAATGCAAAAGGAAAGCGTGGCTGCACTATAATAAGGACTCGTTGAGAATTCTTTTAGTTCCCAGGGGCAGAAAACCTTTATCTCAGCACTTGTCACGTTTTGTTGTGCTCTAACACACAGGCACACCTTCCGTTTAGCTGGCCTTTTTGTACCTTACCCATCGGTCAGCAGCATGGTGTAAGCACCTACAATCTGCAGATCTTCAGGGATCCCAAGAAAGTTGTGGCTGTGTTCTAGAAAGGGGGCTGTCACGGAAGCAGAGCCCGAGGTCATTTCGAGCCTCATTTCCTCCCTGCCAACACCACCACCTTCACAGAGTCATCATGGGGATTTTAGGAGTTACGGGGTGTGCAGGTAGTTTGTAAGTTGTGCAGCTGTACGCACTGTCTACCTTTTCTAAATGGAAGTTTGTTATGATCAGATCGTGACTTAGGGAGGTGTTAGAACTATTAGAGGCCCTTTAACCCAACACAAGTTGCCACGTCCCTTTCCAGAGTAAGAACATTCTGTGGCTCCCCCTTATGCTTGATTGAATAAGGTCTATGAACATATCCCTGAGGCCGCATGTGCTGGGGCTTCTGCCACGCTCTTCATCATCTTCTCATTCCCCACTTCATGAGCCACAATGCATTTATCTCTGGCTTCTAGAATACTTGAGATGTATCTGTAGGGCTCTTCTGACTATAATGTCCATCCAGTTCCTTTCCTCCTCACCCCGGATACTCCTTCAGCATCCCCTTAGACATCTCTCAGCCTCTAGTCCCTAGAAATTGCTCTTCCTCAAGTTCCCACCAGATCTGTGAATGTAGAGATCTGTGTCTTTACCTATCTGCGTCTTTACATATCACTTCCCCATGTTCTAAAATGGTGTTGCTGCATAGTTAAGGGGTCAGCAAGTACTTGTTGAATCAGATGGACATTCAGATAGAATGTCCAACTAGCATTTATTATACTTTATATTACACAGGCGTCTAGAATCCAAGTGACAGAAATCCCACTGGATCTGGCTCAAGCAGTCATGGGAACTTGTTGGCTTACGACCAGCAGGTCCAGAGTAAGTGGCTTCAGGCATGGCAGACTCCAGGTGCTCCAAGTGCATCATCAGGACTGCGTCTCGATGTCCTGATGCTGTCTCTTTTGGCTTTGTTTTCCAGTTCTGAGCCTGGGAACAGATAGAGTTCATTGCGTTCAAACCGTAGGGGCCCCAGAGCGCAGGGGGAAATGGGGTTATCCAGAAGCAAAAACAACAGAGGTCCTTCATGCCAGGCTGCCGGAGAGTTCAGAGTCTCTCTCCCCTATTTTGAGTGTCCGTTCCGGAGTGTGGCCTATAGTAGGTGCTCAGGAATGTTCGTGAATGAATAGGTGTGTGATGTATTTCCCCTCCCTTCTAAGAAGGCGTTTTTTAAGCCTATAAAGACAGATGATTGTATATAAACCGCCTTTTGCCTCATCCTCTGTTTTGCTTTTTTTTTTTTTTTTTTAACGCCTGTTGGCAGGATCCAACGTCAACCTTCTTCCAGTTCGGAGCGTCCATCCAGCAGCAAGCCACGGTCATGCTGAAGATCATGCAGGATTATGACTGGCATGTCTTCTCCCTGGTGACCACCATCTTCCCTGGGTACAGGGACTTCATCAGCTTCATCAAGACCACTGTGGACAACAGCTTTGTGGGCTGGGACATGCAGAACGTCATCACCTTGGACACTTCCTTTGAGGACGCCAAGACGCAGGTCCAGTTGAAGAAGATCCACTCTTCCGTCATCCTCCTCTACTGCTCCAAAGACGAGGCTGTCCTCATCCTGAGCGAGGCCCGCTCCCTGGGCCTCACCGGGTATGACTTCTTCTGGATCGTCCCCAGCTTGGTTTCCGGGAACACAGAGCTCATCCCAAAGGAGTTCCCATCAGGCCTCATTTCGGTCTCCTACGACGACTGGGACTATAGCCTGGAGGCGAGGGTGAGGGACGGCCTGGGCATCCTCACCACTGCCGCGTATTCCATGTTGGACAAGTTCTCCTACATCCCCGAGGCCAAGACCAGCTGCTACGGGCAGACGGAGAAGCCGGACGCCCCGCCGCACACTCTGCACCAGTAAGCAGGCCGTCTTTGCTTGTCTCCCCGAATGGGACCTGAGTTTTGTTTGTTTCTTTGCCTGTTTGTTTGTTTGAAAACTCAGAGCAATACATGTATACTCCCTGCTGAAAACATGCACTGCAAAGAGAGAATGTCGGCGTGTGCTTAGGGCATTCGCCGTGATTGCCTCTCCTCTCCTCTCTCCCCTTTGACTCCTCTTTCGGTTATGACTTACATCGTACTGTGTTTTCTGCAACTTTCTTTTTTTTTTACTCAACGATATACCTTGGAAACCAAGACCTGTCTGTGTATCTCTCTCTCTCTCTCTCTCTCTCTCCATATTCTGTCTATAGCTCTATCTCAAGTGTGCCTGCGTGTGTATGTATATAGAGATACAGATGGATTTTATATGCAGATATATACACATGTGGATGGATGTACATATGTATACATGCATACATATGTGCAGACGTGTATATGAAGGTATGTAGATAAATATGTATGTGCAGATGTACGTGTGTGTGTGTGTGTGTGTATTCTTTGCAACCTACTCATTGCATTTCTCGATAGGGAGATACCATGATTTATTTATCCAGTGTCCATAATGACAGAAAATCTAGGTTGTCTCCAATTTTTCCCCCATGAGAAACGAAGCTGCAGGGATGGTCATCCCACAGGTCCGTTCGTGCACACGTGCAAGTGTTTCTCTAGGGTGGATTCCACGAAGTATGAGTTGGAGGTCACAGAGCACACGCATGTAGACATTGAAGTGTCTGCTGCCGAATTGTCCCGCAGAGGAACGATCCCAATTTGTATTCACACAGGACGCTTGTGAAGCCACTAGACTTCCCACATGCTCACCAACACGTTACACTCTGGGAAAACTGCCCACGCCCGGGCTCGCAGTCTCTGTTGGAGTGCGTGTCTGAATGTCTTTCCTTCTTATGTCCTATTTTTGTAGGTCATTGGAAATCGTGGCGAATCACACTTGGAAAGCGGCATTATATGCCATCCTATGGATGCATCCTAATGTATTTAAGTTATCTCGTCTTGGTGGGCATTTCAGTTTTATGTTTCTGAGAAGCGTCATTGTTCTTCGTGGCCCATCATTGTGGCTCAGCTGTTGACCTTTAGAATGACCCCTCCGACACCCACTTTGCATGCTTTTGCCTGATGTTCGGTGATGGACTACACGCGCCTTCCTCAGATAAGAAGCAGTGAGGCTCTGTGGTGACGGGACGGGGCTCCGGAGGTAGATTTGTCGGGGTGCAAATCTCGTCCACTTCCTAAATGCCTTGGCCGGTCACTTTGCCTTTCTAGGCCTCAGTGGTTCATTGTAGGGGGCTCATTAGAGCGCTCCTCCCTCTAGGTGGCGCTTCGCAAACTCGAGCACGCATCAGAATCCCCTGGAGGGTGATTTGTGAAGCCACAGGTGGCTGGGTTTCACATTCAGAATCTGTAGTCCAGTAGCCCTGGGGTGGGCCCCCAGAATTTGCAATTCCACCAGGGTTCCTCCGTGATGCAGAGATTGCCGCCCGTCTGGGGATCCCGCACCGAGAACCAACGTTCTGTGGATTGACCTCAGTATTAAATAAGGTGGTGCTTGGGGGAGGACTGCGGAGCCCAGGGCCTGGCACCCGGTGGTGATTGACTGTCAGAAGGACCAGTGCAGTGGGTTTCGGTCATCAGAATTTACAGTCAGCAGACTGGTTTGGGCTACTATCAGCAGAATAATATGTCACTCTCAAATGTCTCTGGAAGGTTTTAGGACTTTGAATCTGCTACAGTTCAGGGATTATCACTGAGCTGAGTCTGGATACCTACGTGTGTGTGTGTGTGTGTGTGTTTATGATGGGTATACACCTGAAAAATGAACTCTTGAATTAAAAAATCATGGTCCTTTGCAGTTTTCCCTTCCCCTCTCCTCATTCCCTCCTTAGGGATCCTCTTTCTACACTGCCACTTTGAGCGTCTTAAAATAATTGTCTAAGTATCAGGAAGGAACTCCGATACATCAGTACGAAGCTTGCAAACCTCTTAGGGAGGCAGGATTGCTGTCAGCCCAGTGACAAGGGCTGGGCTAATGAATACTTCCTTCCCATAAGAAGTGCCCTACAGCCGAAATAGTCACAAATGTGTAATTTTGATGAAAACATAACTCAATTTTAAAGCAATTGAGATATAATATATACAGGAAGAGGAATTTGAGAAGGATAATTGTCAAGACATGCAGAGCTCATCCCAGTGACCACCCTGAATTGCATTCCTTTAAAAAAAAAAATTCTGCTGCGAAATGCTATTTCTAGGAGTTATGCTCTGAATGCAGCAATTTTGTAGATGGTGTTTTGGCCCCAGAGTAGCCAGGCACCAAGTGGGGCAAGCCTCCATCCACTGCTTGGTGTTTCACGGAACATCTCTCTATCCGTGGGGTGCAGGTGGTGCTCGCCCCGTGTTTGAGGCTGGAATGTGGCACCAGCAGTGGCTCCTTACCACGCTCCCCTGCTGTCCCAGTGTTTCTTAACCTCACCCAGGGAAGAGGAGATGTTTGCCAGGAAAGGAAGGGACTGGGAACTGGAGAAAGCCCCCGATGGCCGTTTTTCAGGAAAGCGTTAAGGACAGTGCTCTCTTCTACATCGGTCATTCCTACCATCCAGTGGACTCTGTACTGGCCCCTGGAACACAGATAGGAATGAGGAGAGAATTTCTCAAAGAACGAAGAAGGAGGAAATTTGTCTCATGACAAACTCTGGGAACAGGGACTTTTTCAAAAATACTAGGGGAAGGAAAAAAAAAAAAGAATAGTACAGAGTCTGATAAAACACCCACCCCAACACTCATCACAGAGAACAAAGGTGAGCGTGTCACATTTGTTTCAAAATTTTAAAAGAAATAAAACATTCCTGATGATGTAACAGTTCTGATTATATCTCTCCTGAGTCCCACTTTCTTCCCTTCCTCTCCTCAGGAGGGAAAAATACTGCTGGGAATTTGGTACGGATCCAAATCTGTGTGTGTTTTGTACTTCTCCTATAGATGTCCATGCCACCGTAGACCCAGCGCAAGTTCATTTTAATGCCCATAATGGTGAGCAATACATTCCAATTGCCTCGACTGCAACCTTGTGGTTCAAGATGGATCTCTGAATATACATGGCATTCTCGCATATTCATTGGAGTTGGGGTTCTGTACTCCGTTGAATAAGTGTTGCATTGTGTGTTTGATCGCCACCCCCTTGATGGACATTTAGGTTGTCGATGGTAAGGGGTCTTTATTATCTGATCCATGAGCTCGTTCAGCAGAAACCCAGGACTCTCGAGTTCAAGTTTCTGCCGAGCATCTGGTAGCCAAGTAGCTCTCATTTTGTAGTAAGGAGGATGCATATAGTTTCAGAAGAAGCTCAGATGAATTCACGCGGGTGGGTATCCTGGTACGTTGCTGCGGAGATCTGTAGTTGGACTGGTTGAGTGCGCCATCTTGGAAGAAGTGACTCACGTCACTTCTCTGGTCTTCAGGGATGTGGCTTGTAACCTCATACCCAGAGCTTGGGTGCAAAGGATGCCGTAACCATGACTTATTGCCTATGATGCGGGACATGGTAGAAAAGTCAACTTGCTGAGGATGACGTGGGCCTGTTTCTGTCCCTGGGATTTTAGGGAAAAAAAGATGGGGACAAGGGGAAAATGTTCTTTATATTTAATATTCCTGGTTTTACAGAAGGCACTTTGAAAAGAGCAGTCAGCATTTTAGAAAGTTCAAAAATAGCTCAGCCCTGTTATGTAACCTCCTTGCTGCTGCGAAGTTATTAAACATCTGTCCCTTCCCCAAGCGCCGGGTGCATCGTCGGTAACTCCTGGAGCGGTGACGTAGATCAGTACCTGGAACCGAGGCTGTTCTGTCCAGTCCTGTCCCAGGAGGACTGTCCCAGTCCCCTTCAAGGCCGCTGGTGGGCAGGGCGCCCTGGGAGGCATTGTCATCTCAGCGTGAAGCATCTGGCCCTGAAGCCAGCCTGCCTGGGTTTGTGAGTGAGACTGATGTATCTGCACGCCATAGGCCACAACATTGCCATTGATCCATTCCCTAAAAGGGTCTTGAGTACCCTCTGTAGGCTGGATGCCAACTCGCCATAGATGGTGAGACGGGGAAGGCCCCCATGTGAACATGGGGGGAGTCAGTGTTGCCACGTGTCTTGTCTTTGCGGCCTGTGGGCCAGTGGACTGTCCCATAGTGGGGGCTCATCTCACCAGCTGGAGGTACAGGAGGAGAGGGAACATCCTCCCGGGGAAGCAGAACCCCTAAGGAGCAGAGGACTTGGATTGGGATGACCCGAGGCCCTGCTAATACGTCCCACGCTTCTTCGTGGGAGCTTTTAGTCCTTCCTCTGGTGCCGTAGCCCTGGTCGTACTTGCTCATCCTCACTCGGTGTGCTGGTTCAGACTGGTAGACCCAGGAGGAGTGCCTGTCACATTGTAGGCCTACGGTTCTATAGGGCACGGAACGTTAGATGTGTGTTGTGAGTGGTGTGTGTGTGTGTGTGTGTGTGTGTGTGTGTAGTCATCTCATTGTACCAGAATTAAGTGAAACTATGTATACGAAACACCCTTGTGCCTAATGTGTAATAGACAATTCACAGATAACAGTCACGTCATTCTCATCATCATCTTTTTGTGGTGATGGTCATCGTTATTTCTTTGATTTATACTTGTTACACTGCAGGCTGTTCACAGTAGCCTTCTCCCTTGTGTTTTAATGGTGGGATGATGACGTGTGTCCTGTGGCTCCCATTTTAGTGAAGGGGGCAGGGTGTGGAGTGGGGAGTGCATTGGAAGATGGGTGCTTGAGGAGATCTATATAACACAGATGAGTGGGAAAGAATCTCTTCTTCCAAGAGAGTTATGGATTTGGATTGAAGAGAAGTTATTTGGCTTTAATTGATACCTGGCTCGTCCACTTCGGTATTTTATATTAACTTCTTGATTTATGAAGTTAGGCTTCTACATTAAGAAGCGACAATATGGTAAATTACTACCCTGACAGGAAAGGAAATGGAAGGAAGATATGTATGTGAATGTGAGTTTAATTCACATCCAAGTTACCTTGATAATTTTTTCTATCTTCGTTTCTCGAATAATCACAGAAAAGTTCCTGGCTTAATGACCCATTAAGAGACTGCCCTAACCCGGGTTGATGTGGTTTTATTTGAT
Organism: Nasua narica; assembly: GCA_028533885.1. Classification (NCBI taxonomy): domain Eukaryota; kingdom Metazoa; phylum Chordata; class Mammalia; order Carnivora; family Procyonidae; genus Nasua; species Nasua narica. Next base: position 7,438,141 of record CM052805.1, on the reverse strand, counting down.
AGTCAGAATTATCACTGTTGGGTTTCTTTTTTTAATGCCAAGAAAAGAGCCTGCTCAATTAAATCTCAGAGCTTGACCAGAGTTAAAACTTCCCTGGGCGAATGTGATAACTCTTTGCAAATATTTATCTGTGGGATCACCACAGGCTCAACAAACATTTCTGGCGGTGGCCTGAGGCACCCTGGAGACCAAGGCATCCTGTGGTTTGTGCTGTCAGTCTGAGACTCCACTCGGTAATGGGAGGGCGGGGGGAAGGCTGACCTTCAAAGTAAATCAGCAAGAGACATGTTGCAATGAGATATGAGAGAATACAGGAGCATGTGCCACATTGAGAGCCCAAAGCACATTCTAGAAGGCTGTGTGACTTTGTCAAACATGGCTTTGGATGGTCCCGTGTTCACAACCTCGCATCTGGGTTATTGTTCCTGGCAAGTTCCTTAACTTCATTGAGCCTCCTCTTCCTTGATTGCAAATAGAGAGCGTTACATCCCTAGGGAATCGTGGTGACATTCATATGCATGTAATGCACTCAGCCAAACAGCTAGCTTATAGTTGGCAGCCCCTTCCCTGGGCCAGAGGCACAGCTCGATCTGCCCCCCCCCCCCACTGTGTCCTCATGGACCCATGAGAGGTGGACGGTGCTCCCTGGGCGTCCAGCCTGACAGCTAAGTGAACAGCTTCTCTTCAGCATCATCTCTGTTTGTGGCCTCCCTCCTAGAACACAGACGTCTCTTTGTTGGCCGCGAGTCAAAAGTACCGTATGCCAACCCTGCAATGCAAGTCAATCATTTCCAACTGGCACCCAATGAATAGCTCGACAAATGGTGGGAACCCGATGTTGGCAACTTGAAGGAGCCAGAAATTGGCCCTGCCTTTACCTTGAGGGAAAGGTGGCTTAGGTTGTTTTGGGGTCACACAGAAAGCAAGCCCGTTGTTCACATTTGCCTCAGTCCAGAGGCAAGTCTTTGGATTTGGGGACCAGCCTGCCTAACAAAAAGATGTATTGCGGACTGAACACTAGGAGAGTTTTTATTTTGAGACTTGTTAATTGGGTGACATACAGTAATAATTTGCCACAACTCTCTTCTCTGAAAAGATAAAGCAAAGAAAAACACCATCTTCATTACTCTGGTGCCTGCTGACAGAGAGTAGACAGAGGACAGAGGCTCTTACTGTGTTAGGAGGCCAGTTAGGGGACCGTGGTATAGCCTAGGAGAGAGTGGGCGGTAACTTGGATTAGAGCAGCGATTGCGTGTTCAGAGAGAAGTGGCTGAGCTTTGTGCATGTTTTGGAGTAAAATGAACAAGACCCGACAGATTAATGTGAAATGTGAAAAGAGATGAAATAACCAATAATTTTTCACTTGTACAGCTTAATAGATGGTGTTGGTGCCTTTTACAAAACTGGAGAAGAAGCAAATTTGGGGAGGAGGAGGAGGTCAGGAAGAACCTCCAGTTTCGAACATGCTCAGGGGAGCACATCCAAGTGGAAATTTTAAGTAGGCAATTGAAGAGGAGAGTCAGAGTGCAGATTGAAAAACGCAGTTCCGAGGTTCGGAGCTTATCGATGGTGGTTAAAGCCCCAGGATCGAGTGACATCACCGAGAGGGGGAATGAAAAAATCGAAAGAGGGACTGGACTCAAACCATGTGGGACGTGTCACATTCATTGGCAAATAACCCTCAAGGGAAGGGAGAATCCTAGGGCGAAAGACTTGGGGTGGGAACTTAAGCCGCCTTTTTTTCCTCACGGAGGCTGCCTGTCCCCTGCTTCTGTTAGGGTGAGTGGATTTGGGGGTGGTGGTGGGTGTCTCTACAGCATCTGCTCTATGCTAGACATCATGGCAGGTACAATGGGCCTGGCAAAGATCCATCATCTCTGATCGTTGCTAATATACCTGGATTTAGTGCCCCCGAGGAGACTTAAATAATCCTACTGGCAGTTTTAATCAACACATGGAGAAAGTCAAAGTTATCACATGATGAAGTGCCAGGCCAATCATCAGAGCAGCGAAGTCCTGGCATCCTAGGAAACCAATGCCATACTCGGCTGGAGCCACAACGCAGATGACAAGCCAGGCTTTGGATCAGCAGAGATGAGGTGGTGACACTTCCAGAAGGGGGAGGAAAAAAAATACCTCTGCTTTTGCTTCCTCCTTCTCATGATCTGGAAAACATCCAGCGTCACACAAAACGATGTTAAAAATCTTTACACCACAAGGAAGGTACAAGTGGCAAAGCTTGAACAAGCATGAAGGGCCAGTTTATTCGCAAGCTGGTTGTTGTTTGCTCTCCTGGAAGAGCGTCTGTCTGTGCATCTTCTTGCATGCAGGATAGGAGCCCTCCTTGTCGTCCCTTTCAGATGGGAGCTGGCCAGCAGAATGGCCCTTTCCACTTATTCTCTGCCCCTGTGCCCTTGCTTCTCAGCTTCCCTACTCTCTTGCCTCCACATGGAGGCTGCCTGCCTGTAGGGGTGACTGAGTCCGTATGCAGTCTCCTGCTGCCTCAGTGTATGTCCTGGATCCCAGGGACGGAGGAGTCTATCCTCTATCTATCTATCACCTATACTATCCGTCACCTAAGGTTGGTGATGCTGGCTAGGTTTGGCACAGGCACGGGAGGCCAGACGTGTTATTATTCAGGGCCCACAGTTTGGGGACTCAACTGGCTGATCTGCCAATGCCCAGTGTCCTCTTCTCCAAATCCCCATGGGCAGTTCCTGAGGATTTGCTTCATTTGGTTAAATCCTGTCCAAAGACAAGGAGTAAATACACATAGCACTCAGTTTCCTATGTGATGGAGAACAGCTCTCCTGAGACATGGACTCATTTTCTTTTTATTTCCAGCACTCTTAGTAAAAGGAACTTTTAACAATTTAATTAACACATCATTATGTGTGAGGGGGGGGGAAGAGAAACTTCAAGTTGCATAAGTTACGTGATAGAAGTGTATATACTTTAAAATGTGATTAATGGAAATTTTAAAGTACTCTAATGATACAGCTTGTCATATATTAACTGCCTATGTGCTAGTCACTTTAAATACATTATCTTTAATCCTTAGAGATGAATTAGGATGTTTTTGCTGTAGGTAACAATCAGTTAAATTCAGTTATGTGATTGAATTATTTGATTGGCATTCCATAGCAGGGTGGACTTCAGATACAGTATGATCAAGGTTCCAGCTCTTTGCCCTATGATCTCTTGACCCTGCTCCTCAGAAATTATAGAATCTTTGTTAACAGATTTCTTCCTTTGTCAGCAACACCTGGCATGACTTCTTTGTTCATGGCCAAATTAGGTCATGTGCCTATCTTGGGGCCAATAACAGCCATTTAAAAAATGCTGTGTACTGACTGTCTTAATTCTGGATTCCCAGTCTAACCACTGAAAAAGCAAATGGGATTGCGTTAAACCAAACCAGACCTACTCTAAGAACTGGGGATAGAGTAAGTTACCCCCGAAGCCCATAAAGTCTTACAGGAAGCATGAAATTTCAACAAACATGAATTCTGTTAAGACCAAGGCAGAGGAAAATGGGTACTGGGTAGACTACCAGCAGGTCAAATTATAAATCATAACAACTCATATTACAGATGAGGAAATTTAAGGACCAGAGAAGTTCCACAACTTGACAAAAGCCACACCGCTAATAAAATATGAAGATAGAATTCAAATCCACTTTTATTTGGATCTAAACCCCATTATACTGTTTCCTGTGGTTGCAAATTGACCTGAAGTTATGGTATTTTCCTATTTTATTTTTATTGTTTGCAAAAGTTGAATAATTCCCAACATTTAAAAATTGAAAGATATCACAAAAATACATTCTTAGCTAATGTTGAGGAAATATGAAAAAACAATGATGATAATTCTACATTCCTCTCTGAAAGTCTTAAAGGTTGGGGCTCTCACTCTTGAGGTCAAAACCTTTCCCTCCTCAGGGAGATGCTGGGAGTCGTGAGTCTTGTCCTGACTGTATTTTGCTGCATAGAGGGTGGGGTTTACGGCAAGAGCGTCTAGGCCTTTCCTACCCATTCTGATGTGGGCCTTTTCTTGTTCCCTTGATGGATAGGAGTCATGGAGCTAGCTTCTGGATTTCTTTCGGTGTCGTTCTAGATTTGGTGTGTATAGGCGGAGGTGAGTTCAGGAGACTCCTATACTGCTCTCTTTTACTGGAACTTTCTTCCTCCCCGGAGATGGTAACCTAGGTGTTGTCAAGATTGCCAGCCCAGTTCCTCTTAGTCCCCGCCTGGACCACTTATGTATTCATATTACATCCATGGCCTCCTTAAGCGAGTGCTTAATCTTTATCAAAAGATATCTTATATTTGCTTTACTAACTTTATCGTCGTCATTTGCATTTATAATTACCACCAAAATAAGAACTTGATGAACCTTAAGGCTGGTAGATATTAGAATGAGTGATAACAGAAAGTTTTGGTATCTTGCCTTCAAGGATCTTTATACAGCTGGGTCTCTGGACGTTGTAGGTCTCTCATTCTGTATGCTTTCCACATTACTGGACAGACATTCTGGTAAAATCACATTAAAAAACTGCTGGTGTATGATTCTCTGTGACCAGAGGCCCTGTAAGATTGGAAAGGGGCCTCTAATCTCTAACTCACATTTTCTCAAAGCAGAAGAGGCTTTTGAAGTTCCAGCTGAGGGTGCCCAGGATGCAGTCATCAGGGACTAAGTGGTCATTCCAGGCAGCCCTGGGTTATAAACCTACTTTTCTGTTAAACTTACAGATGGGAGTATGAATTGTTTGTGCCTAAAGTGACTTTGCCCAAAGACAGGAACTTACTGACTCACCCAAGGGGAGTTCTCACCCATCAGTTTGGATTAAGTTGTACATGTTCTTCTACAACTGGAAGAAAATGTTTGTGATCTGGGTGGTGTTGGGGCAGGGGTCCTGCTTTTTGCAGTATCCCCAAATCTGTCAAATAAATGGCAAACAAGGGAGTCCGATGGAACCCACACCACGTGTTAAGGGTCACTTTATCATTGAAACTTGATAGAATAAAGGGTTCTAATCTGATTTTCTTCTTTATGGCTCAAATCCGCCAAATACATTATTGGTTGTTACAAATTATTTTCAGCTGGTTTTGTAACATCAGAATTGTTCATTTCTTTTTTGTGCTTTGTTACAAGTGAGGAAATTGGGGGCCTGAAAGACACAGGGTTCACTTTTCACTGCTGGGAGACTGGTTAATGACAGAGGCACACGAAACTCACATTTCCCTTCTCCCAGACCTAGCGGGGCTGCTTCCACTGCACCTGTCCTCTTTCCCACTAGGTCCTTTGTGATTAATAATAGTAATGTGATGATGGTGGTGGTGATGAACTCCAGCGACCTCGTCCATTTCATCTGTGTTCACCACTACCTAGCATAGCGTGGACCCCTTAAGCGCATGTCAGTGGGTGAGTAACAACAGTTGCTAACCCAGCACTTGCTCCGATCGTGATGCTGTTAGGGATATTTACAAGCGTTATTTTATTTTATCCTCACAAGAACATCATGAAACCCGTGGTACTGCTATTCCCATTTTTGCATGAGAAAAAAACAATCTCAGAGAGAAAAATGACTTTCCCAGGATCATTTAGTGGTGGAAGCAGGACCAAGATTGCCTCTCTGACTTGAGTACCTTCTGGCAGCCCTAGGAAAAAGGACATTCGAGGTGTGTGTTTATGAGGCCCTAGGGAGTCTTGCGGTGCCGCAACTTGGGTGTGAAGATCTGCCCGTTGTGGGCAGGAGTCCTTGGCGTGTCTTGCAAGTTAACTTGTCGCAGAAATGCAATGCATGGGATTTCATTTTATAAATCACCAAACCTTCCTGAAAACGTTAATACTTTTACCATCAACATCAATTATTGTTATTGTCATTAGCATAGAGATCCGCGTTGGTGTTGCCAAGAATAAAGAGAGTGGAGAACAAAGGGGAGAAGTTGACCTTTGGAGAGAATTTTTATGAGAATAGTCAAACGCTCAATTGCAGAGTCATCAGCTCCCTTTAAATTAGTTCTAGAACGAGTCCCTTCAGATTTTGTGTATCTCTGAGGAGTGCCAGTAAATATTAACTGGATGCAAAGAATTGAGCAAAGACATACCAGCAAGGGAGCCTCAGTAATTCCAACAAGGCGGAAGGAAGGACATAAAAGGCCGAAGAACAGAGGGAAGCCCCTATTTAATTTTGACACCGGCCGTGCGGCAGGTCGTAATGGGGTGGTCTGTCTTGATTTTTAAAGTGTGCAGGGGGCCACCCTGCTGGAGGAAGCCATCCACCCTTCCTCTAAACCATTTACAGAGCTTGAGTTTAAGAAACCTTCCACTTTTAAAACAGAGCCTTTCTTAAATAGACTCTGAGCTCCGTACACAGGACTAGGAGAAAGTGTGCCTTCTGCAGAGTAGGTGAAAACAAAATAAACAGAACAAAAGCAGCCCCCGGGCGTCTGTCACCCACATTCGTCTCCTGCCTGCACCTCATTTTGTCCTCTCTCCATTCATTCATTCGTGCGTGCCTTTGTTTCCATTCCCGTAGCCGTCCGTGCGGTCAGCCCTGTTGTAGGACGGGCCATGAACCCAGCAGACGAGGCCCCCGCACCTGAGGCTCCCATGCTGGTGGGGAGACTGCAAATAAATGATGATACGTATAATGTCAAGGTGGAGTTGACGTGGGATGGGAAGAAAAATAGGGCCGAGTAAGGGGATAGAAAATGGAAGGGGTCATTTTATTTATTTTTATTTATTTACTTTTCCAATATTGATTTAAAATTTTTTTTTAATTTAAATTCCGTTTTGTTACTATACAGCGTTATCGTTAGTTTCAGGGGTAGAATTTAGTGATTCATCAGTTGCGTATAATACCCAGTGCTCATACCAAGTGCCCTCCTTCAAGCCCATCAGAAAAGGATTATTTTATTTTTAGGGTTTTTTTTTTTTTAATTTATTTGAGAGAAAGAAAAAGCACAAGCAGGGGGAGCGATAGAGAGGCAGAAGAAGGCTCCCCACTGAGCACTGAGTCCAACGTGGGGCTCGATCCTAGGACTCCAGGATAACAACCTGTGACGAAGGCAGACACTTAACTGAGTGAGCCACCCAGGCGTCCCTCAAAAGGGGTTATTTCAGATACGGTGTTTGGGAAGTTGACGTTTTGGCCGATACCTGAACAAAGCGAGTCAGAAAGCTGTGTGAAGATCTGGGGGAAGAATGTTCTGGGTGGGGGGCCAGCACGGGCAAAGGCCTGGAGCTGAAAAACTGCTTGGATGGTTTGCGAAGCAGCAGGAAGTTCCGAGTGGCAGAAGCAGGATGGGTGAGTAGAACGTGCCTTGGGAGAGGTGGACCAAGTTGTAGGGTCTTGGGGGCTGTGGTGAAGGTGTGGGGCTTTGTTTCAAGTGTTATGGGACGGTGCTGGAGAGTTCTAGCCGGAGACTGAGGTAGGCTTCGGTGGCAAACCCTGAGCCTCATTCGTTTTTTCTTTCCCTTGTGCCATTTCTTTTCCTGTTTTGAAACAAGCTCTTCTTAGTGTGGAGTAAAAGGCACTTGGTTCTCCGGATTCCATTCCTTCCCTCCCCCATTGAGCAGCCTACAGTGTGGGTAGACCCTATTTGGCCACAGCCAACAAAAAAAAGACCCCATCCATCTCACTGTGCCAGGTGGTTGCTGAGTAGGCATGAGATCTGAGTTGGTCTAATAGGTCATATATCGTTTCCATCTGATAATATGAGAAATGTGGAGATGTGAGGCCTAGAATTTCTGCTGCCATTTTCCATCATGAAAGAAATCAGGCTGAGGATAGAGGTGACTCACACATGAGACGACTAAGAAAAGTATAGTATGGAGAACAAAGCAGAGCCATGATCACATTGTACCTGAAGTCTATCCTATCACTGATCATTTCAGATGTTAACTGCCAGACTTCCTAGTAGTATAAGTTTGTTCAAGTTTGTTTCCTTCTATTTGGAACCAAAAGAATTTTGATGGATATATGGATTTGGCAGTTAATCTCTAGTATTATGCTAATTAATCCATATATTACGCCCTTTAAATTAATGTGGTTGCCTTTGATAAAGCTCAATTTGTTCAACAGCAGAATATTGTAAATAAAAATTTTAGAAACATTATTTTATGCCAAACAACAATGGCTCTATAACTGCAAGCAGAAAACTCCGTGATGGACATAATTTGTGCTCAGCATATGTTTGTAGCCTTTGGGGGATTCTAGCTTATAAATCCACAGCCTTTGGAATCAGATGCTAACTTTTTCTGCCACATACTAGCTCTGGGACCTTGAGCAAGTAGCTAAATACATCCGGACCCCATTCTTGTCATCTGTAAAATGGAGATTGTGCTGGTCCCCACTCATGGTGGGGAGTGTGTGAAAATTCAGTAAGGCATGAAAAGCATTTAGTTCGATGCCTAGCACATGTTCAGTGATGCTGTGAATGTTAGTTCTTGCATAAGACTAGAATCCTCAGAACGACCAACGAAAGTGGGACGAAAAATACCACCTAGATGGCAGGATTGTTCTGCACAGCTTAATTAAGTGTGTTTCATTATTCTAACTCCCTGGGGCTTTTGGTGGAAAAATAGATTATTAAAAACTTGGGAGAGTCATCTCATTAAGAGAATGGGGAGGAGGCCATCCTTAGAGAGGAAATGAGAAGGAGGCAGTGGTGGAATTGTGGAGTCGAATGCATCAGTGTTGGTGTTAACTTCCTTCTTAAGTGATTAATGTCTCCATGGAACCACAGAACCATAGCTTCCCAGAAGACTTTGTTAAATGCAAGAAGAACTTGGGTCCTCTGTAAGAGTGAAATGTTACTATAGTATACCTAATCTAAGACCCAAGCAATTATAAAATATTTATATCAAAAGGCTAACATTTAGGGCGCCTGGGTGGCTCATTCGGTTGAGCGTTGGACTCTTGGTTTCAGCTCAGGTCATGATCTTAGGGTCATTAGATCGAGTAGATCGAGCCCTGCATCAGGCTCTGTGCTCAGCATGGAGTCTCCATGAGATTCTTCCTTCCTTTCCTGTCCTTCCCGCATGTGTGCACGCTCTCTCTCTCTCTCAAATAAATCTTTTTTTCAAAAAAAAAAAAAAAAAGATTAACATGCCAAAGTTGGGCATCTTCAAATTGATTCACTAAGTAACAATGCCTACCATGTCCACTGCTCTACTGGTCTATAGGCTGGTGATCCCCTAGTGTTCCAGATGAGAAAATCAAGGTTCAGGAAAGTTGAGTGACTTTTTCAAGGTCCTATCATTAGTGGGTACGAATCACAATTGTATTCATCCGTTTACTTGAAGAACTTGTGTTCATTGTCAAGCTCTGCAGGGGATCCTTGAGTGAAAACAAGAGTATGGTCCCTGTGTTCATGAGATTATAGCTTCATAGGGAATATAGACAAAGACGAGAAGGGAATCAAATAAATAAAATAACCTCCCTTCATTATGTCAGCTGAGAAGGAAGTGTGGGATCCTGAGATGGGAAACATCATGGATGGGAGGAACACTTTTCTTTATTGGGTGAAGAGAATGCAAAGCCAGAGGAAGTCATTCCATGCAAAGGGAACAGAGTGTGCAAAGTCACTGAGCTGGGAAAGACTTCATATAGGGAAGTCTTATAGGGAAATGAAGAAAAATGTAAGGATGGTAGGCTCGGTTCCAGGTCATTCTGACCATGAGGCCACACTGCCTCTGCAGAAGGGACTGTTGAGCGAAGGACACAAAGGACCATGGAGCAATGGCTGTTGCATCCTCACATCAAGACCCTACTCATCAGAAGACAATTCCTCTCAGCCATTCCCTGCCCAGCCGCAGCCCTGTACAGTTACCGCAGGAAGAGAGATCTGAAGAGCTTCCATAGAAGATGAGCTGGGGAAGGAAAGCCTGCCTTCAGAGGGTTGGAAAAGAGAAAAAGGCATAAGAAGTGCTTAGGGTGAACATTGCTTGTTGACTTGAGCCAACTGCTGATCACAGCTGCTTCTTGGGCCATCTCCCAGCCCCCCCCGCAGGAACATGAGGGGTCTCTCTCGGTCCACCGAGTGAGAGGCACGTTGCTCCTGTGGCTCTTAAAGTTGTGCCTTTTAGCTCCTGAATGGTTTCCTCCGGCACCTTTGTTCCCAACAGGGGGTGCTGAAAATACAGGAAGAACGAGAGGGCCGGGATTTACAAATGGCTGCAGATTCAGGGTGTAGGAGAAGCTCCCACTCTTAAGCCCTTGGACCCCCTGGGAGGTTGGGTGGCACTTTAATGTCACTTTCCCTTCTGCTTTCCCCAGGCTTCACGTCCTGAAACTTTGCACTATGTGGGAGGATCTATGACTAATGGGACCATCATTTTGCCTGATTCTGCTTCTGCATAGACATGGTTAATAACTGTCACAATAGTATTACTTAGAACGCGTGAGATTCAAATTACAAAGGTCCCTTTCTCCTTGTAGCAGTTCTGTAAGTCGCACGTTAGACATTCCCAAGTAACGGGAAGGTAATCAAGTTCACAGAGGTGACGGGTTGTCACCAAGATCACACAAAGACGGTGACCCAACTCTGCCTCTCAATCCAGGAGATAAAGGGCGCAAAGCAGTGTAAGCGGGATGTGGTCCCACGTCTCTCAACCCGGGCCTAAGTAGAGACGTCAGTAACAGGAACTAATGGAATCACTGCTTCTACAACAGTGGGTGTTTATCGAGTGTCTGGCATGCTGTGCTGGGTTCTTTAGTAGTTATTAGTTAATTAGTTAATTAGTAGTAATTAACCAACGCAAGCCTCCTAACACTGCCATGCAGTAGATGCTGTTTTTGTGTCCATTTAACAGATGAAGAAGTTGAGGCTCACAGAGTTAATTCACAGACCCCAGCAGTTAAGGGTTGGCTTACATTGCTTCTCCCGAGGACATGCTTTTGTTTTAAGACGCGTCACACCATTTCGGGGTACTGAGCATATTCCAGGTTGTGAATTTCTTTGCTTGCTCTCAGTTACCAAAATAAATAAATAAATAAAAAATAAGGGGTGCCTGGGTGGCTCAGTAGGTTAAGTGTCTGCCTTCAGCTGAGGTCATGATCCCAGGGTTCTGGGATCGAGCCCTGCATTGGGCTCCCTGTGAAGTGGGAAGCCTACTTCTCCCTCTCCCTCTGCTGCTGTCCCCCTGCTTCTGCTCTCTCACTCTCTCTGTCTCAAAGAAAAAAAGGTAAAAGTTTTAGAACAGGATGGCATTATGCTCTTTCCACATAAGCGAATGGAAACAAGTCATAGGATCAATTGTCTTGATAAATAATCGGACTGTGAAGCTGCCAACATGGAAAAAAATCATTCCTGTGTACTTTGTACAGGAATCAGAATGTTTGGGTAGTTGCGTGCGTCCCTGCCATTCTTCCTACGGAAGGGGTTGCTCTCGTTAAGGATAGCAGCCTCCCTTCCAGCCTTCCTGGTTTTGATGTGTTCCTTAACCAGTTGAGTCCTATTTTCTTGACTTGTATTTTGCTGTCCGTTTCTGCTTCTTCCGCTTGCCTTATTAAGAATTCTGCATAGTCAATAGGATGCAAATAAATGGAAACATATGCACCTCCCTGCATGTGGGAAATGTCACTGTTGGCTGTGCTCCCGCCTAGCTGCCTTTGCAAGGGGGTAGCTTCGGCTTCTAGTTGAGGCTCCTCCTCTCGGGGGGCTGCTGGTCTGACTGCTGCTGTCATATCCAGGTGAGGGAGCTAACGCGGCATCCAGAGCAAGTTCAGAGCACTGACTTCTCTCTCAGGTTTGGGTCTGGAAGCCCCTTCGGCTCCAGCTCCTTTCACTCTGGGGCCATTTGTGCCTCTCCGATGAACCTCACTTCTGCGCCAGAGCACATCAGAGGCCCCGAGCTCGTTCCTGAATGTGTCCACCGGGAAACTATGTACCGTGTTTTACCGTGGTGAGAAGAACCAGAATAAACCGTGCTGTTCCGAGCCAGATCTGACACTGAAAGCAGGTGCAGACCTGTCAGCCACACAGCTGGTTGAGTTAACTCTATTAGACAGCGTTGGACGATTTCGTTGTCTGAAATAGAAGCCACTATGGTGGCAGGCCATCCTTTGCCAAATGGTGCCCCTGCCAGGCTGGTGAGGTCTGCCTTTCTGGTGGGTGCATCTGCTGGGTTTAGCTGCCAGCATGTTGGAAACTGACAGCTCTGTAAAGTTTTATTTTCTTTCTAGGTGTTTCTGTCGGGGAGAAAGAGTGGAGGATTTGCCATTTTTTAATGGTGACTTGGCATTTTTGACTCCTGGCTCACTTCAACGAAAGGATTTTATGTTAATATTGCAAGCGCATCAGCTTTTTGACCAAGGATGATTGTCTATCTCCCTTGAAATCATAGGTTCTCAAGAGCTTGTGTTCTCAACTGTTTTCTCACACTCGATTTTAATGCCTGCACATCATGGATTTTTGTATTTTTTTCTTCCTTCCTTCCTCCCTCCCTCCCTCCCTCCCTCCCTTCCTTCCTTCCTTCCTTCCTTCCTTTTTTCTTTTGAAAATCAGCAACAAGTAGGAAGATCCTCTGTGGTTGAAGTACGGTATCCCTTCCAAAGAAGAGTTAGGGGGGAAATGTTTTTCCCAACTTGAAGCCCGTGCCGGTGTGAGCTGCCTTCCACATTTTAAGCAGGCTGAGAGCCTTTGAGGCTTGAGTCAGAGAATGCAAAACGTGACCTCTTAGTTAAAGCCAAAAGCTAAACAAGGGACCTTGTACATCAAATGGCTCTTACCAAAGGGTGTTTTTATGAGTGAAATGCAAATGAAGCATAGAATAGAGCTCCTTTCTAGGATCCGAGATCCCATTTCCAAAACATGTGAACGCTCTCTTGATTGATTGTATTTGCTGCTTAGCTATGGAGCTGTTGGAGTATGAAATGAAACGTTAAGCACTCAGCACTGTGCCCAGCACATCTTGGCCCCTCGATTTAACATTATTATTCGTGGTTCCTACGTAGAGGTGAAATATAACGCAACTCGTCTCAATTACTCCTTTGACCAGAAATACAAGATTGTGTAACTGATGGCGACAAATGTCTATATTCTCTACCAAAAGGTCCCTGGGATAGGATCTCGTGAAAATGTGAAAATTTTACATCCTGTCTCAACAAAAGGGAGAAGAATCTACAAGTGTGTTTTTAGAGTGGGAAAGAGCACCATGTCTAATATATATCTGTGTGAGAAGTGGGTGAAGGATTCCACAGAAGAGGCCTCTAAGGGGTGACGGAAGAGTCGTCTTCAACATTTTAAGGGTTTGTTAGAAGTTTTCTTCACTGATAAAAGAGAACTAGAGCCAGTCTATTGAATTCCCAAGGAAATAATTCTGGAAGGACATTTTTGCTAAACACTTTAAGCTGTCGGTGAAAAGGACCCTCCTCAGAAGTGGGGGGCCAGCACCCAGACCCTGGGAACTTCTCACATGGAGACCACTGTCTGTCAGGCAGGCGTTCAGCAATGCGTGGGGGGAGGGAGCGCCTCAGTTTAGATGAAAGAACCTTAAAACCTTTCTATGTGGAGAGCACGTGGGTCCTTAATTTCTCTGCCTTAGAATCTTCCCATCCACTCAGACAGCTCTCACTGCTCTTTAGATTTGGAAATCAGTAGCATATGTTCCTTGACCCAGATCACTCCGTCTTCCATCATGCCCCTCGATGCCAGTGTAAGAAATGTTTACTCTTTGGCTACTTTGTTCCCGGATTGGCACAAAGTGCTTTGTGTCCATGGCTATTCTACTACTTACAGCAGCCCCACAAGTATTTGTTTAATCAAGGGATAATTAGCATATTATGTTATATTAGTGTATTTGTTATATATATTATATATAATGTAATGATTCGATATTTATATATGTATATTGGGAAACGATCACCATAGTTAGCCTAGTTAATCTGTTACCATGCATAGTTACAGATTGTTTTTTCTTTTGATGAGAACTTTGGAGATTACTCTCAGCACCTTTCAAATATGCGGTAAGGGGTTACGAACCTTAGTCACCGTGCTACACCATGCCGCAGCATTACGGCCCCTGGGCTTTTTTGTTTTGTACCTGGAAACTTGCGCCTTTGTCCTCCTTTACCCATGTAGCCACTTTTTACCCCCCACTCCTTGCCTCTGGCAACTACCATCCTGTCCTCTAGTGTCTGTAAGGTTGGTTTGTATTGTTTTTTTTTCCCCCTAGGTTTCACATATATGTGAGATCATATGATATTTGACTTTGTCTGACTGAACTTCACCTAGTGTGATGCCCTCAAAGTATATCTGTGTTGTCGCAAATGGAAGGACTTCGTTCTTTTTTGTGGCTGAATAACATTTGTGTTGTGTGTCTCTCTCGTTCTTTATCCATTCAACTGTAAAGGGACACTTAGGTTGTTTCCCTGTCTCAGCTGTTGTGATTAATGCTGCAGTGACCATGGGAGTGCAGTATCGGAGATTGTCTTTTTGTTGCCTTCGGATGTATACCCACAAGTGGGGTAGTTGTACCAATTACATTTCCACCAACAGTGTGCCAAGGTTCCCTTCTTTCCACATCCTTGACAACTCATATCTCTTGTTTTTTCGATGACAGCCATTCTGACAGGTGTGAGGGCTATGTTCTTGTGGTTTTGATTTGCATTTCCCTCATGATGAGGAATCTTGGGCAAATTTTCCTGAGCCTGTTAGCCATTTGTATGTCTCCTTTGGAGAAATGGGAATTGCCATTTCTAAGTTGGAGTATTAGTGTTTTTGCTTTTTTTAAAGATTTTATTTATTTATTTGACAGAGAGAGAGAGAGATCACAAGTAGGCAGAGAGGCAGGCAGAGAGAGAGGGGGAAGCAGGCTCCTTGCTGAGCAGAGAGCCCAATATGGGGCTCAATCCCAGGACCCTGAGATCATGACCTGAGCCGAAGGCAGAAGCTTTAACCCACTGAGCCATCCAGGCTCACCGAAACTTATATCTTTTTTTTTTTTTTCCTGGAGATTTTATTTATTTGACAGAGAGAGACACAGCGAGAGAGGGAACACAAGCAGGGAGAGTGAGAAGGGGGGAAAGCAGGCTCCCTACTGAGCAGAGAGCCCGATGCGGTCTTGGTCCCAGGACCCTGGGATCATGACCTGAGCCGAAGGCAGACGTTTAATGGACTGAGCCACCCATACACCCCTAGTATTTTTGCTTTTGAGTCGAGTGAGTTTCCTGTATGTTTTGGGTATTAACTCCTTATCTGATATAGGGTTTGCAAAGACTTGTCTCCCAATTCATAGATTCCCTCTTCGTTTTGTTGACTTTTTTTTTTTTGTATGCAAAAGCTTTTTAGTTTGGTGGGGGTTCCACTTGTTTTTTGTTGCTTTTGTTGCTTGTCCTTTTGGTGTCCACACACACCTTTCCATCAGAGGTATTGTAGAAATGAGTTCTGGGTAGAATGTTGAATCTAAAGAACTCAGATCTCTGGTAAACCTCATATCCCAATTTAGACTCCTTATTGTATCATTCAAATTAGCTCAGTCTCTGTTCAGCCATCTACTTACTGTCTTCATGGCTTTTTAAAAAACAATTTGGCAAAATACATATGAAATAAAAATTTTCATTTTAACTATTTCCAACTGTACAATTCATTGGCAGTAAGTACATTCATAATGTCCTACAACTGTTGCCACTATGTATTTCCAGAGAGTGGTTTCAGAGATACCTAGTTTTACTGCCTTTTTCATTACTGCAGACGATTCCACTCCTAGCTATATACCCCAAAGAATTAAAGACAGGTATTCAAACAAAAACTTGCACATGAATGTTTGTAACAACAGTATTAACAATAACCCAGAGGTGTAAACAACCCCAATTTCTATTGGCAGATAAATGGATAAGCTTAATGTATGTTCATATAGTGGAAGATTTTTCAGCCCTAAAGGGATGCAGTGCTCTTACCTGCCCTGACATAGATGAACCTTGAAGACATTATGCTCAGTGAAAGAAGTCAGACACAGAAGGCCACATAGTGTATGATTTCACTTACATCAAGTATGTTCATCACTTTTTTTAAAAAAGATTTTATTTATTAAGAGAGAGTTTGAGTAGGGTGAGGGGTAGGGGGAGAGGGAGGCAGCAAGAGGGGGGGAAGCAGGTTCCCTACCATGCAGAGAGCCTGATGCGGGGCTCGATCCCAGGACCCTGATATCATGACCTGAGCCGAAGGCAGAGGCTTAACTCACTGAGCTACCCAGGCACCCCACATAGTTCTTTTTATGTACATTGATTTACTTTTTTACAGATAAAAAATTTCACTGTAGTTTCTTCCTAAATAATGAAATCTATGGAACAATAGGTTTGATATGCTAGTTCCGTTTTAAAATATACATTAAATAAAGCAAATTTAATTCTAAAAACAAAGTTAACCAAATGCCATCTAAATGTACCTGTGTACCACCTGAATTACACTGATGACATTTAGGAAAACAACCTTTGGTTCCTCTTGGCAATCAGTTCCTTCTTGAATGTGATCCACATGGCTCCTTGCCCTTGATTTAAGCTGTCCAATATGGCGGCCACTAGCCATATGTGGCTATTTAGATCTAAATTAAATAGAATAAGATAAGATTTAAAATTCCGTTCCTTAGTCATACTGTTCACATTTCAGGTGTGCAGTAGCTACAGGTGAAAAGTGACTCCCATCTTGGACATCACAGATAGACAACATTTCCATCCTTGGGGAAAGGTCAGTTGCCCAGTATTGTCCAGAGTTGGCTTTTGTTCTTGTTGAACCAGGGAAGCACCGTATCTCCACATCTTGTCCTTAAGTCAATCTCTCACTCAGCATCCTCACTTCGCGTCACTTGTTCCTGGCTGACCATTCATCCCCCAGTCAGCTCCGAAACTGACCTACTTTTCCAATGTCACCAGGGAGGGCCTGGTGCCAAACCACAGCGTGGGACCTCCTCTCGCCGCTCCCCTTCCTGCTTGCTACTCGGCCAGCTCTGGCCTCACGCCATCTTGCCACTCTCTCTCCCTCTCATGCTATTGATGCGAGGATCTCCTCCCACATAGCACTTTCCAGCTTTCCTGAAGGGCCCCGCTCTGCTTCACACTCCATTTTGTTTTGTTAGTCAAGTGTGAGAAGACATGGCTCCTCCTTTTTCCATGCTTCTCTCTACTCTGTCTTCCTCTCCCTTTCCCTGGCTTTTCGTTCTCTGCAACTTCTCTTCCTTGTTTTGTCCTTTTACTTTTCCTCCTACTCTCCTCACGTTTATTTCCCTGAAGTTGTAAACTTAACTTTTAACTATTTGGAAAGGAAGTAGGAGAAAGGGCTATGATTTATACAGGAAAAAAAAAAGATTGCCAAACTCTTCGTTAGTCTAACAGTTCTTTGCTCTTCAGGAGGCAAATACATCACTTTCTTTTCCATCAAGGAAGTGGCCTAGCAATGGCGGGCGGAGATACGCGTATCAGGGCAGTGGCTGGGATCGCAAAGCTGAGTCTTCTGGGGGACACATTTCCACACCAGAAATCCGTGGCAGGACATGAGACATTATTATTGCTGAATTTACACAGGGCTGTCAAGTTTCATTACATGACTGGGCAGCATTTAGACTGCTGTTTAGACCAGGACATAGTTAACTCTGTCCTGATGGTTCTGAGGTGTCATCCAGCACAATGGAACTTTCTCCACCTGCTGAGGACTCAAGCACTGGCCAGATGAAAATCTGCTCCTGTTCATTCAGCAAGTGGTCGCTGATCTCCTACCATATGCCTGACGCCATGCTCTGGGTGTGGGGCATGCGGTGACAATTCAGACATGGTTTCTCTGTTCCCCAGGAGTTTAGCCTGCAGCAAAGGACATTGTGTGTGTGTGTGCACGTGCGCATGTGCACACATGCGTGCACAAAAAACTATAATAACGTGGAAAGGGAGGTGCAGAGGAAGTGATGGGAGTTCTCAGGATGGAGTGGAGGCCGGAAGCTCAGTGAACCTTTTGGGAAGAGGTGAACTCCATTGTAGGCGGTCTGAAAATGTGAATATTTAAGGGATAAAAATATTGGTATTCATTGAGACTTCTGTGATTTTAAGTCATGGAAAACCAATTCTCACAGACTTTGGCAAAAACGAAAGAAGAACAAAACCAGAAGGATGGAGCAGCCCATTCAACTGGAATGGGCGTGTTAGTTATCGGGCGTATCTAGATCCAGGCTCAAACGATGTCTTCATATCTCTTTCTCGGTCTTTTTTATGTTTCTGTCTGTTATTGTTCATTGTTTCTCACCACGAGATGGAGAAGAGCATCATCTAGGTGTGGATTCACATACTTTCGTCATCACATCTCCTTAAGTCAGAAGAGAGAATCATCCCCTTTAGCTGCAAGTCGTCCCAGAGAAGGGATCTGATTAGATGAGCTTAAGTCAAGTACCCACGGCTGAACCAGTTACCATGGTCAGAGATATTCCCATTGACCAGGTAGGGGAAGATCTAAGGAAATGGAAGTAGCCAGAAACAACAAGCCATTACTGCTTTCCCAGTGGAAGGAAGTGTAGGAGCAAAAGCCAAGAGGTGGGAAATCACAAGGACATCATGAGTTGTTTGGGTCTGTTCCAATGCAGGATATGTAAAGAACAGTTTTAGGAAGTAAGATTGGAAGTTAAATTTGGCTAAGGAGCATGGATTTTATTTCTGGACAATAGGGAGCCATTTTAGGCTTTTGAGCAGAATTTTACATAATCAGGACTGAGGTTTAGGAACATTTATCTGGCAGGTAGACTTGTTATGAGTGTGGGGGATGATGTACAGGGAATCTGGAGGCCAGGTGGGATGTTGCAATAGTCCAGCCAGGAGCAGAGTGAGTCCTGCTTAAGGTATTCTGGTGGTAAGCAATGGAAATGAGCTCTCACTCTCTTAAACAAAAGGAGGTAATGAAGAACAAATCATAGAAAACATGTTGGGGATTTACTGGGGCATCTTAAAAAATCAGAGTAAAAGTTGAGCAGCCTAGATTGGGAAAGGTCAGAAGGGGAGGCACAGTCATTGGTGGAAGAAAGTTACTTTTACCCTGGTCCAGATGGGACAATTCCTAGTCTCTGTCTCACCTATTAGGCTTCGAATTCCTAGGAGAGAGAATCCGGTGGATCTAGCTTGGGAAGGGCCACCTCCGTCTCCCACCAGACCTATTTTTCTTATGTCCAGAGGAAGAATAGGCATTCAGGTATATAGAGAGAATGCCTTTCCCAAAGAAGAGGGCGTATCACATGTCGGTAAGCTGCCCTAGGAGGGAAGCCCAGGTGCTAGGGGAAGGAACATGCATATTCTTAAGTTTGAAATGAGAACACAGTTCACATGAAGGGTCTGCAGATGTGTTTTATTTCATTTAAAATATTATTTCTAAGTGAATTGGAGTGCCTCCATGTGGGATTTGTACCGCTCTCAATAGATAATCTTGTACCTGGCCCATTTCTTGAATTTTACCTGCCCTGTCCCAGGAAGCGTGCAAGTTTGTGATTCCTCCTGAGAACTCAGCTCGTTGTTGGCCCTGGGAAAAAAACAAACAAACAAACAAACAGAAAAACAAGTAGAAATGGAATAATAGAAGACTAACCTGACAGGTTAGGTTCTTCTGCTGATACTCCTATAGCATCAGGGACTTCAGCTGCAAATAGATTACCACTTGTTGTCATTATTTATTTTGTCATCCTTACTTCCTGATAATGATTATTTGTTTCTCCCTAAACTCCGAGTGACTTTGGAGAAAGAACCACAAGTTTTTACTACCTCTCTCATGTTGCTGGCGTACAGTAGGTGTTTGAATTGATGTCTTTGCTAAGGAATGGGTTCGGAGCATTTTGACAGATGTGCTTTGGAGGTATCGCTCTGAAATCATGATCTGTAACTTATGGTCCAGGTTTTAACACTGAATGTGCCGTGCCCCAGGAAACCCCTCCATGCTGGGAAAATTGGGATAGTTGTTCACATTACTTATGGAAGTCGGTTAAGAAATGTGTTAATCATAGGCCCTCATCACACTCTTAGTAGTTCTGATTTGAAAGTTCTCAGTTCCACTGTGTGGTTGCTATGGGCTGAATGTTGGTGTCCTCCCCAGAACCATAGGTTGAAACTCTAATCCCCAATGTAATGTTATTTGGAGGTGGGGTCTTTGGGAGGTAATTAGAATCAGACCTCATCTGATGGGATTAGTGCCCTTAGAGGAAGAGGAAGAGAGACTGTGCTTTCGCTCACTGCCATGTGAGGACATGGGGAGAAGATGGTCATCTGCAAACCAGGAAGCAGGCTCTCACCCGATGCCAGATCTCCCTGGGCTCCATCTTGAATTTCTAGCCTCCAGAGCTGTGAGAAACAAATTCTCATCATTTAAACCACTCAGCCTATGGTAGTTCGTTAGAGCAGCATGAACAGCCTAAGACAGTAGTGTTACCCCATTTGCTATGGGACTGAGCTGAATCTCAGAGGTCTTGCTTATGGGGAAGATGCCAGTAATGGTGGGTTTAAAACTCAACCCCAGCTCCTGTACCCTGCACCTGCTCTTACATCTACCTGATGATGTTCTCAGAGTTCAGAGTCCTGGGTTATGAATTTTGTCTTCACGAAGGTTATGCTCTAGCAGAGGTGGTAAAGTCACGCAGGTTATGATGACCGCCAGGCCGAGAATCTCCCTCCACATCATATTCATCAAAGATTTGTCTTCTGTTTTCGTAGTGGATGGTAGTATAGGGTTGTATGAGCCAGGCTCCTCCAGAGAAACAGAACCAACAAGCTGTATTATGAGGGACTGGCTCATGTGATCTGATCATGGAGCTGAGAGGTCCCACGATCTGCTCTCTGCAAGCTGGAGGCCCAGTTTCCAAGCTGGAAACCAGTGGCATGGTTCGTGGTTCCTGTCCAAGTCCAAAGGTCTGAGAAGCAGGTGCATAGATCCACGAAGGCAGGTGAAAATGCATGTCTGAGCTTGAGCAAAGAGAGCAGATTGCCCTTCCTCTACCTTTTTGTTCAGTTCACACACCCCACGATTGGATGATGCCCACCCACATGGGTGGGGGCGGTCTTCATTACTTATCCTACTGACTCAACTGCTAACCTCTTCCAGAAACATCCCTACTGACCCATTCAAAAGTAGTGTTTTACCTGCTTTCTGGGCATCCCTTAGCTCAGTCACATAAAATTAACGATTACAAAGGTCTTCAGAAAGAGGTGTATTTAAAAAAAAAAACAAACACTCCAAGTGACTTAGATAATGGAGGTCCTGTAAGAGGGGCGCACAGCCCCTGAACTGTCGGGGTTGAGAGCTCACAGAGGATGTATCCGATTTGGCGGCATCTGGGAAGCCTTTGTCAGGGAGGCATTACTTGAGGTGATCCTGAAGGGCAGCCAGTAAACATGGCGGACGGGATGAGAAGGAAGTACAGCCCCTGGATATTGTGTGGACAAAGGCATGTGTCCTGGCTTATTGTCACCACTCAGTCCTGGATTTGGTGTTTGGTTTGGAAAACACGATCCTGAGGTGAAGATTAATGCACTGCTTTGCGAATCAAGTCAATAAGTGTTGAGCACGCTGTGCCCGACAGCATGGTGCTAGATAAACATGAATGGCTGAAGCCAAGACCTGATATCTGCTTCTGTTGAAACTAAATGTGTGACTGTGGAACGTTTAGGGAACAGTCAGGGATGAAGTATTGTTGAGGGCTATAACATGAGGTGTGGATTAAAATGAACTAAGAAAATGAAGGGCAAGGCCAAATGGGAGAAATGGAGCTTGCTACTCAGCTTTACCCTCCCCTGAAAGGTATTGGGTTTAGATTGAGGATAATGGGGAGGGAAGACATTGTGAGCGAGAGGAACAGCATATACTAAGAGATGGGGGTAGGATCACATGCATTGTGTACTGGGAGGGGACTCAGGGGAGAGGATCAAGGACTGCAGAGCTGGGAAGGAAACAAATACACAGTACTGTGTCCACTGTTTACAGAGAACGTTAACTGAGATGCAGAGAGGCCAGCTGGCATGGGTGCAGCTTAATTCAAATGCTTTGGACTGTATTTTGGTTCAGATAGTCACTCTCGAACTTAAACCAGACTGGATCAATTTTGTTTTCAAGTGACAGAGATCCCAAAACATATGAGTGGCTTCAGGAGGTTAGGCATTGCATTGTCTGTCTTGTAAACAAAGTCCAAAGGTAGTCCAGGCCTTGTGTGGTGTTGCATGGTGTCAAGGACCTGGGCTTCTCTGCCTTGTGGCTTTGCCATCTCTAACCAGTGGCTTCTACCTCACAGTCCAGGCTGTCTGCTCTTGCTTCTGCCATCAAAGAAGGGTCCATCCCTTCCATATGTGATGCCTCTTACATGTTGTGAATATCACGCCTTCTCCCTTTTGGCCAGAACATAGCCACATGGTCATGCTTAGCTACATGGAGGACTGGGAAATGTAAACTTGATTACACAAGGCTAGGTGCACAGCTAAAAATGGGGGTTTCCACTTACTAAAGCAGAGGAGGAGAAAGGATATTGGAGAACACCCAGGAGTATCTGACACCCTGCGTGGCCTTTGGCACCATCAGAAAATCCTCCAAGCCCTGTAACACAGGATAATCCATACTTAGTTCTTGGGGTAAATATTCAGGTAGCCTATGGAAAGTATCTGGTCCAACATTTAACACCTGTTTGGTGCTAAATATGTTTTCGTACCTTTTTTTTTTTAAGGCAATTGTTATTACTCACATATCTAAGGGAGGAGGGCAAGATCTTTGGTCTGCCAAGTTGAAGACCAGGGTCTTTGTGCGCTGCAGCATCGAGGAATAGCCCCTTAACTGTTTTCTCGCTTGTTGGTTTCATTGATTGATAAGAGCAGTAGGATGTATTTCCAATAATAATGTATAAGGGAGTACAGGATGTTAGGGATCCAAGCAGAGGTGAGAATATAGAGGCCCAGGGGCTTTCCCCTCACCCCTGACCTTTCTCCTCTACCTTTGAGTGCCTTCATCGGATCCCCAGGGACCCACTGAGCACAAGTAGACCCCCACTGGATAGATAGGTAAAGGAGGGGTCATGTCACAAAGTGAGAAAATAGGACTGAACCGAGGCCTTTCATTCACTTTGTAAGTAGGTGATGAGCACCTGCTTTATGCCCGGAACGGTTCCCTGTTCTGGAATGGGGTGCAGCTGAGAATGAGAGATTGATGCCTTGTCCTTATGGGGCCCATATTCCTAGTGGGGGAGGGTACCTGGAAATTCTTGGATACAATCACCCTTTGAATTGATGTACATCATCTCATTGTGCATACTCTGTGCGTGGAGGGGTATTGGGGGTGGTGAGGAGGGCAACTCCTATGTACGTCTGCCTCTTTGAGATCCTGAAGAGCTTGGCTATGTAGACACAGGGGATCGAGTGAGTTCACAGAAACTGTCCCATGACCTGGTGTTGCCGCCCCCCCCACCCCCGGCTCCTTTGGCTCTCTTGGAATTGAGACTTATTACATGGGATTTCCCCATGAACCCCCGTGCCAGCCAGTTCCGAATGGTTAGGTGAGGCAGAGCCATTAGAGGTTAATGGTGATGTATTTGGTGCTACTCAGCTGGTGGTATAGAATACGATCCAGAATTGCAAACATTTCCAGAACCTCCACCAGGTTCCCAAGAGAACCACACATAGAAGAAACAAGAGCCCATATGGGAGGCTGGGAACCACTTTCAGCAACTCTTGATAAAGTACAATTAGGGCATGCCTCTTAGATCCTAGTCTATATGTGCCTTTCCCAGTGGAAACCTTGGCCAGATGGTTCATCGATGCTCTTTGGCAACAGGGGTGGGAGGAATGGTCCTATTCATAGAGAAAGCTTTGCCCTAACTTACTTAAGTACGGTTTTAGACTTTGAGGTTGCGTTAAAAAAGACAGCGTGTGGGGCTAGTTCCCAGAAAGCCACCTTTGGCTCAGATGTGCTCACCAAATAGAGATGGGGAGCCCAGGCATGGTGAAGGGAAGGCTGGCAGCTGGGACACTGTCCTTGCACCATAGCCTGGCTGGGAGTCCTGTATGCTCTGAGCACTGAGACTAGCTCCTCTTTCCTGGGGGTAGGGACACAAGGGAGTACATCAACTCCCTTGGAGGACTGGGATTAGCAACCAAAATAGTCCTCCAGCATCTGAAAGAGGAAAGCCGTTTAAGCTCACGTTTTTGGAGGAGAAAGATAACCATGTGAAACCATGACAACTCCTGTTACTCCTGCCCCCATCTCGTATTACGTGCCGAACACTCGACTGGCCTCGGAACACACCTTACCTTCTCACATTCTGTCTGAACTCTGAGCTCATCCCTATAATAGCACAGTTGCGTGGCCGTTATAACCTCGCCTTTACAGCAGGGGAGACAGATGGTCTGAGAGTTTAGCTACTTACCTGTGATCGAAAGCAACAACACGGCATCCTAACTCAGGCCGATTCGAAACTAAACAGTTGTCTCGCAGACACACCTGGGTCAGGCTGTGGCATAGGACGCGAGCCTTGAATGAACGAGGTCCTAGAGGTGTGGGTCTACCCATTCATTCATTCCTTTATCCAACACGTACTCCGAAGCTCGTGCTGCAAGCCACACTCTTCTAGATGTTTTAGAAGCTCAGTGATCCAAGACCAAGATCCCTGCCTTTATGGAACTTAACCATCTCCCGTTCTCATTTTTAAAAAATTCAGTCTTGTCCAGTCAAGGCAAGTGACGTAACTATTTTTGCAATGGGCCACCATAGAATTTGAGTTGAAAGAGTAAATATGGCGATCTGTGTGTTGGAGTGATTATTTCTGTCCTGATGTTTAAGTCTAAGTGACCTCTGAGGTCATGCTTTTGGTAACTGTTTGGGGGGGAAATGGGAAAGCACCAATGAGCCTGTGAAATTGAGCACCGGGGCAAAGAGGGTAATACAGTCAGCTGGAGGCGTGCGGAACTGTGCAGTGCATGCGTGTGTCTGGGGAAGGGCCTGTGCTCGGGCTGGAAGCTGGTGGAGGCACTGGGCGTGTGGCCTAAAGAGGGGAGAGGGTTGATGCCCATCAGGGAACGGTTATGGAAGATGGGGTGGTGGGGTGACACTCAGACACGCATCAGAGTTGGGATTCCAAACCACCACGAGAATGCTGCAGAGAGCAGAAATATGTTTTCAAAGAATGGGAGTGTCCCAAGGAGGGGAAAGAGGCTCAAGAGAACAGTGACTGTTTTCAGAAACATGTAAATTGTAGGACAGATGAAGAAGGGTGATAGCCAAAAGCAGTTGGAGGAGGCATTTCAGGCAGAGCGTGATTTGGGAGAAAAAAACAAAAACAAAAAAAAACAAAAAAAACCCCGGCGGGGAATGTGGGAAATGGCGAAGCAGATGGGAAATTAACCAAAAATTGAGAAGCACTAAATGGGTTATAGTGGCATTTGTGTGACAGTAACAGAATTAGTCTGAAGGGAAATGGTGAGTAATAAATGCGTCTCAAGAACATTTCAAATCAGATTTTGGAAGTTAAAGGAGACTTACGCCCGTAAAGACGACAGAAAAGAGAAATCAGAGATATTTTAAGTGAGAGTTAAAGGAGCTTCGGCAGCCTGTATACGGTTGGCTTTTGACAGAATAGAGATACCCCTGGTCACAGCTGTGAGAAGCATGGCCTTAAAAAGACCAAGTTGCATCTGGGGTGGGTGTTAGAAATATGAAATATTTGTTAAAAAAAAGTGTAAGGAATGTCTGTAAATCTCAGCTACTAGTTATTAGGTGACAGCCATAAACCAGGCATAGTGCTGGGCATCATAAGGGCACCGTCCCTAGGGCTACCTTACCTCTAAACCTGGGCGTTAGGGAACGGTGAGCCGAAACCTTACGAGACCGTCTTGGCTGGCTGGTTCATACGGTGGAACCTGATCCATTTTTCACACAGAAAGAGGTGAAGGCTCGGAGGATTTTAAATACACCGCCCAGTGTGACACAGGTGGGAGCACAGAGCCAAAGTTTGGATCCCTGTTCTGTTTTTCAGCAACGTAGAAATAGCAATTCATTGCTGTATTCATCGGCACCAGCTCTGTGCCAGGCTTTCTGTTTGGCACTAGAAATACGATACTAAAGGCGGACGGGGTCTTTGCCTTCATGATGCGTACCGTCTAGTGCTTTAAAAAACAAAACAAAACAAAAAACAAAAACCAAGGACAGTCTAGAAGAGCTGACCAATAGCAGTAGGAGACGAGCCTCGTGTAATCTTAAACTTTCTGGCAGTGCATTAAACAAGGGAAAAGAAGCAGATGCTATTAATTTTAATAATACGTCTCATTTCACCCAAGATGTCGGAAATATTTCAATATGAAATTAGTATAAAATGACGCGGGAGATCTTTCTACACGATTTTTTCCGACGGAGTCTCTGGCTCTGGGGTGCGTTCTGTCCTTACGGTGTCTCTCCACCTGGACTCACCACGCCCGGGCGCTCGCTAGCCATATGCATTGGTGGCTATCACACTAGACACCGCAGGTCTAGGGAGAACTCGACAATGCCGGCCGCATTTCGTGGCAGTCCTAATAGAGGGAAAATTGCCTCTCTGTGCTTCAGTGTTCTTTCCGATCCCCTCCTATCAGCCCTTCACAGGGCACAGAATTCAAGCAGTAGGCAAGTGGTCCTTTCATCTGGACTTAGCATCCATCACACACCTAAGCAGTTAGTGAAGGAAACTTGTCCGTGTGTACGTATGGCCCATAACTTACATATTTTCTAGTTTAGTGTTGTGTATGTCACAGACAATTAAAAAAAAAATAAAACAACCCAAAAAACTTGGCTTTGTCATCAGTGGCTGGTAATAATACAGAAGTGGACCCTCTGCAAAGCCCCGGAGCCCCTATCCGGCCACATTTTGCCTGCTTTGCTTTCCTGTATTTACTGCTCCTGACGGAAATAGTGAAGATGTAATTCGAAGCCCGGTCGCTGCTGGAATTTCTAATATTTCATCTGGTCACTAAAAGTTTATAATCCATTTTGGAAAGATAAACAGAACAGTGTTAAGATTTTACTGCTTAATACACGTACCCAGCAGGTGTTAATGGGGACCAAGCAATGGGGTGTGTAATGGGATTTCCCTAGGTAAAGAATTCTGCTCGGGAGCCAGTTTAAATGGGAGGAAAGTCTGAGAAAATATGGATTGTCTTTCCTAGAAATTGGATGGGGGAATTGAAGGTAATAGGTGCTCGCATCCTGCCAACTTCATAATGAAATTACTGTTCAGCAAAAAATTCTGTTAGTGCCCCCCCCACCATACACACCCAAGAGACTGAAGACTGTTAATAAAAAACAAAAGGAAAAACAATAAAAGGATATTAACATTGAGTATACAGACTCAACGGTTCAGAATATTGAGTCTTAAAGGAACACAGAGAACTAGGGGGCATGGGAAGGTCTATGTAGTGGTTTCCATATCATCCAAAGAGGAGTGATTGCATCTAAATCATCTGCCTGCTCATTCCATCTGATTTCACTGCAAGATGGGAGAAGGGGAATGAGTAGAGGGAGTGGAGATGGGGAATTAAAGAAGAGGGAAGTTTGAGGAAATTCAGCTGGCAAATCAAAAGAAGATCTGGTTGCTCATTAGTACACGCTTGTTCCTTGATCTAAATGAAAACTGTGATGTTTGGGTTGCACCACACGTAACCTTGAGAATGGCTCTCACCAGGGCCACGCATCTAGGTCAAAACCAAAGCGTTTGCTCTCCGGTGTGCCTTTTGCAAAAAAGATAGCAAACCGGATATTTCTGAACCTCTTGATAATTGACTGGAATTTTCAGTTCCTCCACCTTTGGGTCATTGGGTAGATCCATCCTGAGCTCTGTCCATCCCTAAGTGTCAGACAAATCAAAACGTGGCCTGATAGCTAATTTGATTCAACAACATCAACCAGAATAATAAAACCCTCTGAGTTTGGGGCGGCAAAAACGGAGACTCGATAACTGATATCCTACTCACTCTGGTAAAGGCCGCTCATGGGAGATTCCAGGACCAGTCTTCCAACCTGTTCTGTGGTTTTGTGCCATTGGCTTGGTGACTCCCTCCTGCAGGGCATCGCCACCCCTCGCCCCTAGCCATTCACCTGGCCAGCCCTTGCTCTTCCTTCCGCTTTGTTTCCTGATGCCAGCTTGCCTCTGCGTTAGAATCGGCCTTTCACCAGCCTACTTAATACATGTCTCTAATTTTATACTTGGCTGTTCTTGACGGCAGTTACGTATTACGAAATATGTTTGTTTATTGTTTTTCCCACCACAATTCTCGGCACAGGTCCTGACATGTAGTAGGTACGCCTGTGTCTGTTGGATGGATAGATGGATGAATATATTGATGGATGTCCAACCCGGTAGGGGTTGGACAAGAAGGGCAGCAGTTTGGTCGGGCTGAGTGGCCGAGGAATGCGTTCGTTCTCGTGGCTCTCCTGGCCCGAGGCCATGGGCTCCTCGTCGGGCTCGGGACTGCCGGGCCGGCTCTGGCCGCTGGAGTACACGTTCTCCGGGTGCGGCTGCTGGTTCTGGGCGGCGGCGGCCACCACGGGCTTGCCATACACAGTGGGGAAGGGCGGCCCTCTGCAGTGGGTCTTGGTCAGCGCGCTCTGCACCGCTTGCTGGAAGTTCTTCCCGGGAGCCTGACGCTGCGTGTACATGGAGTATATGGAGCTGGCCGCCACGGTCTGGGGCTTCCGCAAGGGCGGGGGAGGGGTGTCCTTGGAAGGCTGCGGGGTGAAGGGCCGGACGGCCGCGGCGGGCGGACTCTCCTGTTTCCCAGCCGCAGACAGGGCCTGGGCCTGGCCAGCCAAGGGCGCGCCGGGGGACACCACGACCCTCTGTGGCTGCCCCGCTTTCGGGATGGATGAGTGGATAAATGGATGGACAGAAGGACAGACGGATGGATAGAGGCATGAATGATGGATGGCACTTCTGGGGAGATTCTTTTAATGTACTCAACCACCAAACATGAACCCTAGCTCTACAGTCTGCCAGACAATATAATAGGGCTCAAAATTACCACGGGAAACAAAACCAAAAGTCAACTGGAAAAATATAAACAATTTAACCGCCCCACACACAACTAATGAAGTTTTTTTAGCCATAAACAAAAATGAAGTTATCCTCCAGTACAGAGAAGGAAGCATTTTTATCTCTGCTTCTCTGGCCAGCAAATCTATGCATCACTCCTTTATTTAAAACCTTCCCTACTTCTCTCCAGCCTTCTGAACAAAAACCGAATGCTTTAGGCTATCATTCAAAGTCCTTCAGGATCCGGCTTCAGGGATCCACTCCAGAGGAATCCCACTGCCCCAATAGCTTATTAAGCTATTCCCTATTTTCCCCAGTGTGTGTCACCCTGCCAACCTTTGCTGACTCTTCTTTTCTCAAGGTGTGATGCCTTTGCTCAGAATTCTGTTCTCCTTCTCTTTCTTCTCTCTCTTTTTTTTTAAGTAGGCTTCATGCTCAGCACTGAACCCTATGCAGGGCTTGAACTCATGACCCTGACATCAAGACCCGAGCTGAAATCAAGTCAGACGCTTCACCATAGAGCCACCCAATCACCCGTCTCCCACCTCTTCTTAACTGCTTCACTCTTCAAGATTCCCTAGGAAGCCCCGCCCCAATCCCTTAGCTTGTGTGAGGGGCCTCCTGCTGCATTCTCATTTCTCCCACGTACTGAGCATCCCTACTTGAGCTGCATTCTCCATGCTGTCCTTGTTTATGTGTCCATGTTACTGGGTGGTGATTATGTGGGTAGGAGGGTGGACAGGCACTGTGGTTTCTATTTCCGTATCTATAGGACTCCCTATAGGGCCTGACATGTAATAGACATGCAGCAAATAGTTGTCGAATCAACAAAATATCCTACTAGGAAATGATCACAGACACCTCACATGCACCAAATAGAAGAGTGATTACTCTTTGCCCCTTCTGGAATTGCAGTGGGGTATTTTTTCTGTTTTTTAACAGACACTATTTGTAGAAAATTTGGAGAACACAAAGATACACGAAAGAAAATAAAAGGTACCTGTAATCTTTCTATGCATAGACAAACCTTATTTTTATCCTCTTCTGCTTATTTAATATGAAAGAGTGAGCATTTTCTCCTCTCCATTAACTTGTCATCGAAAACATGATTTTTAAATTTTTTTAAGATTTTATTTATTTATTTGACAGAGATCACAAGTAGGCAGAGAGGCAGGGAGAGGGAGAAACAGGCTCCCTGCTGAGCAAGAAGCCCCATGCGGGGCTCAATCTCAGGACCCTGAGATCATGACCTGAGTCATGGCACCCCCAAAAACATGATTTTTAAAAACCCAAATAAGGGGCACCTGGGTGGCTCAGTGGGTTAATGCCTCTGCTTTTGGCTCAGGTCGTGATCTCAGGGTCCAGGGATCGAGCCCCATGTCAGGCTCTCTGCTCAGCAGGGAGCCTTCTTCCCCCTCTCTCTCTGCCTGCCTCTCTGCCTACTTGTGATCTCTCTCTCTCACTCTGTCAAATAAATAAAATCTTTTAAAAAAAGATAAAAATAAAAACCCAAATAGTTCATTGAGTGGATACACAATATTCTTCGCCTTTTCCCCAATTTCTTTACCTCGTCCTGGGAGACCTGATTTTCCCCCTACACGACATGGCCCAGGGGCAGACATGTGACAGTTAGGACAGTCTCTCACTTTTGAATTTTTTATACTCTATTTCTCCTCCTTAATATTTTACTTCTTCAGCTACTTTTGGAGTTAAAAGAGCAAAAAGCAGGAAAATGCCATGGTCTCGAGATACCCTGTCTCTCTGGGGGTCTCCGAATATTTCAAGCCACCATACTACCTTCATTGAGTTTCTCTTAATTGGCATGTTCCCTTGGAAGTCTCCAACAGTATCAGCTTTTCCTCAAGGTACAAGGAGATGTGGACTCCTCAGGATCCTCCCCACCACAAATCCTGGGAGGGGAGCTGTGCCTTACCTCCCTCCCCGTCCACATCCAGCCTGCTTGCAGGCAAGGTGGCTTTGAATAGGGGTGGAGGTAAGATGCTCTTAAGGCAGACAGGCGTCCCCTGCAACACATGTGTTAGGACAGTGGCTGACCACACTGAGACATTGTCCTTGTTGCTTTTCTCTCCCCAACTAAGTATTCTCCACTTGATCTTATTTGTGGCGACCTTTACTCCTCATTCTCCTCCTCTGTTGGGGCCATGACAGAGTCAATGCCAACATCATCTCTGACCTGGAGAATAAGCACATTGTAACCCCCCCGAACCCACTCTTTACACAGCCCTCAAGTCATATTCTACAAGAGAAGTCTGATTGTATCACCTCCTTGATTAAAACCTTCACTGTGGTCTTAATGTTTTAAAACAAAGATAAAACTCTTGAATATGGCCTAAAAAGTTTTGCACTATCTCCCCATTCACCTTCTTAGCTATACCACATCCCACATCTTCTGTCTCTCTCTGCTTTGGTCTCATTGGGTTGCAGTCATTCCCTCATGTGTGTAGCCACAGGGCCTTTGCACAAATACCCTTTATGCCTCTAATTTACCGATGTCTTTTTTTGTTAACCTAGTTAATGCTGACACATCCTTCCAGTGAAGCCACACTTCCTCAGTGAAGCCTTGCCTGACCCCTGTTTCACTTCCAGACAGCCCACCCACCTCACTCTGATAACACTTGTCATAGATCTGTAAATGATTAATGCCTGTCCTCTCTTAGCCTGCAAGCTTCATGAGGAGAGGGATCGTATCTGTTTCCTTTTTTATCCTCACCCAAGTGTCTGAGTCCTGGCATGTAGCAATCATTTAATAAGTATTAGTGGGATGAGTAATGAATATGTGGGATACCATTTCTTTGAAGTTGCATCCCATATGGT
The DNA here is from genome assembly GCA_028533885.1 of Nasua narica. NCBI lineage: Eukaryota > Metazoa > Chordata > Mammalia > Carnivora > Procyonidae > Nasua > Nasua narica. The sequence goes on along the minus strand of CM052805.1, from coordinate 7,406,314 downwards.
TAAAGAGCCAGCAGCTTCCTTTAGGGAAACTTGTTAAAACGTAATAGAACATGCTTTAAGATTCTCCTGCAGTGTCATCTGAACAGAGGTCTGTGGGCGTGGCAGGGCAAAAAGGTTCCATCGCACGTGCTAATGATAGTCAATTGCTAACATCTTATAGGGTGGGGGATTCTGAGAGTGAGTAGAGGCTCGTGGAAACGAGTGCCTGGCCAGTTAGCAGTGCCAGCATGGGTACAGTCCTCCCACAGGTAGAGGCCGCTTACCACGGGTGACGACGGCCACGTGAGCCTCACCGTCCAAGAGTTACGCGCATCGTGCCCTCCACTCATCTGACCTTTTTCCTTCTTCCCTAAAAACTTGTCTTTCTGTCTTGTTCTCTCTAGATTTATGGTCAACGTGACGTGGGATGGCAAAGACTTGTCCTTCACCGAGGAGGGCTACCAGGTGCACCCCAGGCTGGTGGTGATCGTGCTGAACAAGGACCGGGAGTGGGAAAAGGTGAGTGTCCTTCTGCATGTTGAATGCAGGGGGGCGGGGAGACGAAAGCGTGGGCGGCGGGAGGGCTTGACAGCTCCTTTTCCCAACGCACTTCCTGCTGAGTGGCCCCAGACCCCATCCCACCACCAGGAGCGGAGCTTTCTCGGCATAAGTTGAACCAAATATGGTAAGGTGGAGCTGGAATGCTTTTTCTGGGTCAGCTGTGGTAACCGTGTGCTGTTCCTCGTGTCAGCTTCTCCAGTCTCACTAGGAAGGGGCCTTGAAGGCCTTAAGATAAATAATTTAAAGACTAAAGCTTGGTTCGCATTGTTGGAATAGTAAATGTTTACTCTAGTAATATATATAATATAGCAGCAATTCCACCAGTTTGCCTACACTCCTTATTAAGTACCATATTTACACATTTTGCCGTATAGATAAACCCCTATATTTTTTTTTAAAGATTTTATATATTTACTTGACAGAGAGGAGAGAGGTCACAAGTAGGCAGAGAGGCAGGCAGAGAGGGAGAAGCAGGCTCCCTACTGAGCAGAGAGCCTGATGCGGGGCTCGATCCCAGGACCCTGAGATCATGACCCGAGCCAAAGGCAGAGGCTTTAACCCACTGAGCCACCCAGGCGCCCCAAACCCCTATATTTTCATTTACATTGTCTTTTATGTTAAGTCAACTAATTTCCAAAATTTAAGTGTATCATACTGTAAGTCACAGATAGGAGAAGGAGGTTATAGTTCTCGTAAAGCACATTTTCTAGTGCATATATATTAACTATTGAAAAATATACAACATAACTCTACAGGAACAACCATCACACGTCCCCCCCACAAGCCATGTCCTGAGTCAGATAAGAGAGATGTCACAGGGATTTTACAAATGACCCCATGCAAACAATGGCAATATCTGCCCCACTTGCCCTCTCTCCCACCAAATCCCAAATTACTCGCCACACCATCACATAAAGAACAGAACAAAAGATAGCGAAAGGAAGCCCTGGGTCATTTTCTTGTCTTTCTTGACAAGGCATGGCTTCTAAACCACTTCAAGCAACTTGAGATTTTACTTTGCACATCAGATGGAGGCCCAAGAGATCCTAGGGGGTTGGAAGATGCAGGATATGGAGTGGGAGCCATACTGTAATTAACTAGGATCAGAAGAAAGTACTGTGGAAACAGAAGCATTGACTTTGGGGGATCTGGGATGCTTCCTGGAAGGGAATATGGAGAGAAAGCTTTGGAAGATTTTTGCCCACTGCAGCCATCAGCTACAAAAGAGACTTTCCTTCAAGCATACTTAGAAAAGTCACCCAAGTAGACTGTGTCCTGGAGCATAAAAGAAGTCTCGATATATTTCAAAGGACAGAAATAATGCAGAATGCATTCTTGGACCACACAGTGTTAAAAGGTTATAATAAAAGTAGATCCAGAGAATATTCAGATGTTTGGAAATTAGATAACACCTCTGAATAGCCCGTGGGTCAAAGAAGAAATCGAAAGACAGCAAATATTTTGAATGAAATGACAATGAAAAACACGACACAGCAAATTTGAAGAGGAAGGTGGGAAGTGTGCAAAGGGGGATGTTTATAGCTTGAAATTCTTGTAATTTGAAAAAACAAGGCGTGTATAAAGTCACTGATTTAAGCTTCTACATTGAGAAGCTAGAAAAAGAAGAGCAAAGTAAACCTAATTGAAATAGAAGGAAAAAAAAATACAAGAGTAAAAATCAAGGTAGAACACAAAATATAGAGAAAAATCAACAAAGCCAAAAGGTAGTTCTTTGAAGAGATTAATGAAATATGTAATTTCTAGCAAGAGTGATCATATGAAACAGAGAAAACACAAATACTAATTAAAAAAACCTAAAAATGCTAGAATATCACCACAGACATTACAGATCCTGCAGACATTAAAATGATAAAAAAAATTATGGATGTATATCAACAAATTTCACAATGTAGATAAAATGGGTATATTAAAAAAACACACACACACCCCAAAACCCCCACAAATTTCCTAAACTGACCTAAAAAAGAAATAGACTGTCTGAAGTCTCTTCCAAGCTCTAAACTTGCTAAGAAATTTAATTTATAACTAAAATCTTTTCCATTTCAAAAAACAAGGAAAACTCCTGACCTAGAGGACTTGGCTGAGAATTCCATCAGACATTTTAGAAAGAACTAACACCAGTCTACACAGTGTTTCAATATATTAATAATCATAATCAAGCAATATATTTAAAAATTTATGTATCATGAATTAATGGTGTTTACCCTAGGAACTCAATTTTGGTTCAACATTTGAAAAATAAATATAACTTATCATATTAATATAATAAAGGAGAAAATTGTGTGGTCATGTCAATAGATGCAGAAAAAGCATTTGATAAAATCCAATATATCTATTCATGATAAAGGAGGAAGATTTCTCAATCTGATAAAGGTTATCTATGAAATCCCTATAACTGACATCTCATATAGTGATGAAATGATGAAAATAAATCCACGGAGATGCTTTCCGTTGCTTTCTGATGAATAATTATGACAAGGGGGAAAGGAAAGTCTTTTTTTTTTTTTAAAGATTTATTTATTTTAGAGAGACAGAGAGCTTGGCAGAAGTGGGGGGGGGGCATGGGGACAGAGGGAGAGGCAGAGAATCTCAAGCAGACTCTGTACTGAGTGCGGAGCCCTACTCAGAGCTCGATCTCATGCCCTGAGATCATGACCTGAGCCAAAACCAAGAGTCAGGCAGAACTGACTAAGCCACCCAGGCACCGCAAAAGGAAAGTCTTTTTAATAAATGGTGCTAGATCAACCAGATATCCACATAGAGAAAAAAATATCTTGACCCATAGCTCACATTATACATAAAAATTACTTAAATTTCAGACCTAAATATAAAAGCTAAAGCTATAAAGTTTTTAGAAGAAAATTTAAAAGGATATCGCTGTGATCTGAGAAAGGAGAATGCAAAAGGGATTTAGCATACAGTAAACATAACAAACTGGAGGTTCCTGGGTGGCTCAGTCAGTTAAGCATCTACCTTCAGCTCAGGTCATGATCTCAAGATCCTGGGATTGAGCCCTGCAATTGAGCCCTGGGGTCTCTGCTCAGAGGAGACTGTGCTTCTCCCTCTCCCTCCATCCTCTCTCTCACACACAAATGCGCACGCATTCTCTCTCTCAAATGAATAAAATCTTTAAATAAATAGACTGGACTCCATCAAAATTTAAAAATTTTTAAGTTTTTCTCCTGTACAGACACTGTTAGAAAATGAAAAAGGCATGCCGCAGATCGGGGAAAAAATATTAACTCTCTATGTATTTCCTAAAGGGCTCATATCCAGAATATATAAAGTACTCCTATAAATCAATAATTAAAAATAAAACAACACAAAAGTGGGAAATTAAGTTAGACACTTGGCAGAAGATGTTACTCAAATGGCCAATAAGTAAGTGAAAACATGATTACCATCATTGACCACCGGAGACATGCAAACTAAAACCATAATGATCTATCACTTCACACTCACTGGATGGCTAAAATGAAATGACTCACAATACCAAGTGTTGGTAAGAATATGGAGCAACTGAATCTCTTATATATGGCCGGTAGGAATGTAAAATTACAACCACTGTGGAAAAGTGTTTGGCAGTTTCTAATAAAGCAAAAAACATATACAAACCTTCCAACACAGCAAGTGCATCCTAGTTGTTTACTGTAAAGAGATACAAATATATACCACAAAAGTAACACTTGTATTTCTTTTGAATACTTTTGAATATTCATCGCAACTTTACTGATCATAGCAAAACATCAGGTGGAGTGCTACTACCCATTGACAAAGAATAGATAAATAAATTATGGTATAGTCATAAACTGGAATGCTACTCATTAATAAATGAATTGGTAATACCTAGAACATGGATGAATTGTCAAGATATTATGTGGAACAAAAAAAGAAGCCAGAGACATAGAGGAATATACAGTATAAATCCATTTATGTGAAGTTCAAAAGAGGCAAAGCCAGTCTATGGAGTTAGATATGAGGATAATGGTTGCTTTTATGGAGGAGGGCCGTCAATAGGAAAGGGGCCTAGAGAGCTTTCTAGAGTTATGGCAATGTTTCCTATCTTGAACATTTGTCAAAACATACCAAATTATCACCCAAGATCTGTTTATTTTATTGCATGTCTTTGTACCTTAATTCAAAACAATTTTTGAAACCCTTCAAATTGTGATACCCAGCACAATTAACTACTAGCATCTACTGAGTTTTTGTATTTAACTCCCAGACATGAATCCTAGTTATGTCAACAGTAACCATTGCTTATTGCACACTTAATCTATTTCTCCTCTAGGCAGTACACCCAAGCGCTGAATCACACTTCATTCATTCATCCAAGAAATATTCAGGGCTGACTATATGCCAGGCACTATTCTTGATGCTTGGAATCTGTTAGTGAATAAGAGAGACAGAATAAATTCTGTACTCATGGAACTTAGATTCTAGTCTGCATGTGCAGGAGGGTGGGGTAGGAGTCTGTGTTTTTTGTGATGCTTGAGGAAAGCATTGGATTCTAGTTAACAGGCATCTGGTATACCCTGTGGCCCACATCTCCATCGCTGAGCTGGGATCCTTTGTGCAGCTGGTACACTGAACATGCTGGGTTTTTGTTCTTGGTTTTGTTTTTTTACCTGTTATGTTTTCCTGTACCCACACCTTCTTTTATCCATCCTTCAAGTTCTGGGTTTTCTTTCCTCTTACAAATGCAAAGCCAAGATGCAGATTACTTTTTTCCTAGTCTTAATAGGAGTTAGGGAACGTGGGCCTTTTTTGCCTTCTGTCATTGTGTTTTGGGGTTATTTTTCAGCTGTTTGAATTTACACAACCTGAGGATCACTGTGGAGCTGTGAAATCATTCTCCTTGGTTCAATTTCACCTGTCCTGGGTCAGACTTGGCTCACACCTATGATTTTCAGTGCTGCCTTTAGGTTGAGCTCATTTGCTGGGGAGCCTGTTTACGGGGAGGCCCCCTGCGCAGCAAGTGATAACATTGCCTAAAAGAAAGCTGCCCTTGATCTCTTCCGTTTTCACATGCAGAAAATGCCCTTTTAATATTTTGTGGGTCCTCCTTCAAATTCCTGTTGAAATACAACAGTTTCTCAAAAAGGCAGCTCAGGGAATTGCCACCAAATTGAACTGAGAATATACAAATGCATCCTGTAGTTGGTCTATTCTCTTGGCACTCAGGGGATCCAGTTTCTTAGAAATAACTCCTTGTGCTTCTGTCTTGAAGAAAGGAAGCCATTAGAGCAGGTAAATACCAGTCATGTTATCCTTCAGCCTGAACGTAGGCAGCATATACAGGGTACGGTGGGTCATCAGAGGGGATGGCCTGTGGGAGGAGGGAGCTGATGTTCTGGGGCTCAGAGATGACTTTTTTCTATCTCTGAGGTCACCCAGTGGTGTCAGTGGAAGAAGCAGCATGTAATGAGGGAGACTTGGAAATTGTGACAAGCCCTTGGAGGGGCCTTTGCTTTCTGCCAGGCCCTTGTGTGTGGCTGGTATGGATTATTCCAGCACCATGACCACTGCACCCCATGTCCAGCAGACATAAAACTCAGCGGTAAGCACGCTTCTTCTTACAAATCAGGACTCCCATCCTCTTTGCCTCCTCTTTTCTCCAGTAGTTTTGCTCTGCCTTGGAGCTTGGTAGGTCTTGGAGCAAGGCCTCCTGGAGATGTTCGAGAACAGTACCATGGATGCAAGGCAATTGGCAGCCCAGGCCAGTACAACCAGTACTCCATGGGTATCAACTCTGTGGCCACCATTCTAGCAGGCACTGGGGCTCGTCCAAGGATGAGTATGAAACCATCCCACTCTTCAAGTGGCTCATGACCTAGCCTTTGCTGGAGTGAGAAGGATGAACTTGACTCAGTCAGTTGGGGTAGTCTCCAAGAAGGTAGGGCCTTTGGAGCTAGGGTTTGAACATAGACTGGATTTCTCCAAGTTGAATCATTTTCTCTTTACCTGAAAAAAAAAATGCTTTGGGAATAATTCTGTTTACCATTTTTGGGTTACACTAGCTTTAAAATGAAAATATATATGTGTATATGCATACACACATATATACATATGTATAGACTGGCTTTAAAATGGAGGTAGATTTAGAAAGAGAGATAGAAAGGGAGAAATTCAAAGAAAGGTTTTGAGAGCAGTTTTGAATTTTTTGACCTCAAGCATAAATAGGATAAAACCCATACATATTAAAGTAAAATGACTACCTAGTTTTCTAGAGAAGCAGTGATTAAGGATGATAGTGGTGCCCCAGAAGACATGAGAGAGACCCATCATGTTTTCCCAAACCAAGAGTGTTACTCCCATGTTCTGATGCATCTGCCTCCCTTCCTCCTCCTCAATCTGTTTGCATTCTCATTGGTGCCCTTGGTGCCAGCTGCCTTCCTCATAGGATGACCCCAGATCCCTCGCCCTAGCCCAGACCTCCCCATCTCCATGCTTGCTTGCAGAACACCCCCATGCAGAGAGCCCACAGACCTCTAACTTCCTCTTGTCTAAAGCCAAAATCATCATCTCCCCCTCCCAAATATGGTCATCTCCTGTGTCCCAGTACAGGCATCTTCATTCTTATCCTCCCATTGGAAGATATTTGGTTGTCATGGGCTCATGCTCTGCTCCCTGATATTCCTGTTCCTTTGAGCATTTTCCCCATTTTCCCTAGGACACCCATCCTGGATAATGTCAAGTGGGTTAGGTCTTTTCCACCTCATTTCTACAGACCTGTATACTAACTCCTGAAAGTGTTAACACTTGGGATTGTCATTGTTTGCTTGCATATTTATCTACACTTAGATCACAACCCCCATCTGGGAAAAGGTCAGTTCCATTCATGTTTCTTTAGCTCTGCCATGGGACTTTGTTTTTAGTAGCCAGAAGGGTCTCTTTACAATCTGTTGGGCATGACGACTTTAGACTTCAGACTCCATTCATTAAGACCTACTCTGTACCAAGAGCTATGGTGAGAAGTTTACGTGCATGATCTTACATAGTTGTTTCAACAACTCATCTCAAGGAGGCATTCTGATTTCTGCCTCACAAACAGATATTCAGACTAGTGACCAGTTTCAGATCCCCCCAGCTAAGAGGTGAAGGAAGCAGGATGTGAATGGAGGGCTGCCTGACCCCAAAGGCTGCATTTATAATCACTAAATCTTATGGAAAGCCTGTCAGAGGGACAGAGATGTTTTAGAGAAAAATTAAGAGAGTTCCTCCCACCCTTAGAATGGTATCCACCTTCTTTTCTCATGGGGAGCAGCAGATTCCACCCAGAGCCAACTCACTGGAACTTGGGGGATAAATATACTTCAGAGACCATGTCTTTTCTGGTCTGTGGCAGTTCCACCTTCCGGGATCATACCCTGTTCCTTGTTTCTTGTGCATAATTAAGGAGGTGCCACTTAAGGAAGGTGTTCCTGGTGTAGATATGGTACAGGAGGTCTTAGAGAAAGCTTGGACTAATATCTGGAATGTATAGTTCTGATGAGACCTGTCATGATCAGATCTAGGAAGGCTTTCACCAACAATGGTGTATGCATGGGGTACAGTTGTGACATGACATGATTTCTAATTGTAGATTGCTGTTACTCCCTTCCTTCTGGGTCACTGTATTTTAACCTCCCCTCTGCCACTTCCCCACCATGTTTGCCTAGAATGACTCCATGAATCTCAAGAACTGATAAGAATGTGCAGAAGATTTTTAGTGTGTGTTTGCTCATTTGTGTGAGTTTGTGCATGATATCAGTAATCTGCAAACAGATTCATCCTGCGAAAGGATTGAAGTAGTTATGCAAACATTGTACTTGGCTTCTGCACACACGATTATGTGAAGGAAGTCATGGAGGAAATGATAATTGAGAGACCACTAGTAAATGATGAATCGATTGAACAGTTGTGTGCATTGCTGAAAGGGAAGAGCAATGTTTACACCTTCTGCAAGCAGGTGGAAGGACATTCTGGCTTCTCTTGTGTGCTTGCTTTGCTCGGAAGACAGTGGAAGCTCACTGAGGAAGCCATGAACTCTGGCTGTCACTAGCCCTCCGAGAAGAAAATTTGTTTGCAGGTTTTTACTTCTTCTGTTACTGTTTCATCTCTCGTGCTCAATCGCCATGATTCAGTATTTGTAGAATGGATACAAGAATGGATGAAAAGATTGGTTTTCAGGGACTTCCCCATGTGAGGAACATCTTTTAGTGTTGGTCGATCATGTGTAGCTCATGGGTCTCCCTGTGTCAGAGTCACCGGGGGAAAGGTGTAAAGGTCTTATCCCAACTTTCAAACCTAGGGAATGATCATTTCAGATTCTGCTTTTTTTATAAGCTTTCCTCATGATTCTTATGCCCCTTAAAGACCTAGAACCATGGCTTTGGGGCATAGGTTTACTCTTTGTGACCCCGAAAAAGCAGTCTTGTCTACATCATCCTGGTTATCAGAACTTTTTGCTTCTTAAACTTTTTGCCTCTTTCTTCCTTTGGAATGCGATGTTTAGTGGCAAAGCCTAAAAGAAATGGCATAGGAGAAAAGGAAATAAGGAAATTACAGTTTTGTTACACCTTGAGTAACTTCTGGTGAGTGAGACCATACCACTGCCAAATAGAATCTTGTTTATACATGTAGATCAGTTCCTGTCATCTGGCGTATCCCCCACAGATACTGTTATTAAATGATTTCTTTTTCTGCTAAATCTGTCCCCCATAAACAGCGATGGTTGGGTTTGGGGTATATAACCCTTATGCATTCACACATGTATTCCATCAAACAAAATGTCCAGAATACCTACTATGTGCAGATCATCGTGGAGGGTTGCAGTAACACATGGACCAGTCCTCAAGATAGGTAGAGTTTAGTAGGGCACCAGGAGATGCTCATAACCACCAGATGTTGTGCTATGTGCCAGAAGAGTTGTTCTGATCGAACTCTACAGTATTTAGAAAAGATAGACATGATGTGTAGGCAGAAGGATTGAGGGCATTCGTACAGAGGACTTCTCATTGGACCACGTGTCTGAGAATAAGCCTGATCTGGACTTGTGAATATGTGTGGGAAGGCCATTCCATGTGGAAGGAACATTGTAAGCGAAAGCCCAGAAACAAGGAGTTCGATGTGTTTGAACCATAGCTTGTGTGGTAGGCAGAATTCTAAGAATGTCCCCCAGTGCAACTCACCTCCCGTAAACCTTCCCCCTCTGAGGATGTGTGGATATGATAAGATAAGCCTTCCATGATTGTTATGTTAGGGGGCAGAAGGGGTTGTCCGATGGCTTTGAGTTAATCGGGTTGGGCCTAATGTCATCCCATGAACCTTTAGAAAGTAGGGACGTTTCTGCACCTAATAGCAGAAGAGGGCAGACAGATTCAAGCATGGGAAGGATTTGACTGCTAGGTTGAGAATTGAGGGGCTCTGTGACAAGGCATGTGGGGGGGCACTGGGAGCTGAGATCCGTCCCTGGCCAACAGCCAGCAAGGAAGCAAGGGCTTCACTGTTCACAGCCTTCAAGGAGCTGGACTCAGCCAACGACCTGAAGGAGTTTGGAAGTAGGTTCTTCCCAGGTCCTCCCACCATGTGCCCGAGCTGACTGACACCTTGATTTTGGCCTTGGGAGACCCTGAGTGGAGAACCCAGCTGAGCCCCGCTGGACTGGGGGCCTGTGGAACTGTGAGGTGTTGTCAGAGGGTGCCGTTCCAGGCAGTGACATTGGAGGCCCTTTGTTCCAGGGCCACAGAAAATGAATATGGATCATCGCGAGGGAACGATGGGAAGGGCGGGCTGTGCTGGGATGTGACTTCGAGGCTACAGGACTTTATTTAGTCATCGTTGGGGCACCATTGAAGAAGGAGAAGAAAACAGAAAAATAATAAATAGCAATAGTCAAATATATAAACTTGTCTAGTCCTCACATGAACACTGGAATACAGATGCTGTCACGCTCTTTTATAAACTAGGGAATGAGGCCCAGACAAATTCAGAAATTGTGTAGTGTCGCAGAGCTGGGATAGCAACCCTACAGCCCACTCTCATAGATGAAAACTCTGCTGCTTCTTTAAAAATGAAATGGTGGTTGGCAAGCATCTTTGGGAACATTTCTCAGGGGCGCTTTAAGTCGCTGGGGCTGAAGGGGAGTGTAAGGTTTGAGCAGAGACAGTGGCATTGGGATCTGAGAGCAATGTCAGAAGGGAATTGGAAGCGCATGGCATTCACCGAATGATCTGCTGAGAGCTTCATGACAGAGCAGAATCGGTCTGTGCTTAGGCATTTCAGGATTGAGTGTATTTCCAGAAGAAATTAGGCATGCCTGTAAAAGACATCGTCTTTCTTCTGTCCCTACTCCACCAACCCCTCCTTCTCTTTCTCTCCCTTTTCTCTTTCCTCCCCAAACCACATCTAAAGTCAAAGTCCCGTTTGTAGAATGGGTTTGGTGGTATCACTACCTTAGCCGAGTCTGCGTGAAATTTTACTTACTTCCTTGTGTAATGATCATTAAGTTTCTCAAATAATGCGAACCCTGGAGAGGGAAAGTTAAGCCATCGCAGAAGACATAAATGATCATCTGACTTCCCTAGAGTCATGCGCCGCGGCTGTTTTAAATATCCACACAGTACAATATGTTAGGTCACAGTGGGAGAAAATACAGTAGGTCTCTAGCAAATTAACACTGCAAACTGAATTAAGTGTTACCATCTCCTTGTGTGTGTTTGTGCGTGTGTGCGTATGTGTGTTTCTGTCTTCCATTGGTTCTCTCTCTCTCTTTCTCTCTTTTTTTTTTTTGTACCATCTGTACCATCAAACCAACTCCCAAAAGAATAGCAGTTAAACCAGTGCTCTCCTGCAAGGCAACATTCTGCTAAAAGTTTTCTTGATTTCAGAAGCTGGGGGGGAAAAAAGGCATTTCACAGATAAGATATCTTTGCAGGAACATGCGTTAATGGGAATGTTAATGATAAGGATGAGTGATGATGATGGTGGTGATGTTGGTTGATGTGAGGGTCATGACGGTAGCAGGTGCCAATGGTTGAGCTCCTATTCCATGATGCAGTTGAGTGTTTTCAGGTCATTATCTCATTTAAATATTACAACATTGCATTTTATCCTATCTAAAAGGGAGCTGATAAGAGAACCTACCTTATAGGTTGTTGGGAAAACTTAAAAATATCTGTATCTGATATCTTGCTTAGAACATCAATTGGACATAGTAGGTGGTCAGTAAATGCCAGCTTCAATTATAATTGGGAGTTCCATGTCATCAGAGAGAAATTGGAAGCTACATAGGGTAAATGACTTGCCCAAGGAGACAGTAGTGAAGGCAGAAGTGGAACCCCAGCAGTATCTCTCTCTCTTAAGAGAGCCAGAGTCCACCACGATGCTATCAGGACTATCCATGTCTATGGAAATCATAAACCCAACTTGATAAGGGAGCTATCTGAGGGTGCTAGGGGCATGATTAAGCTGACAGATGGTATAAATGTAAGACAAAAGCTGTACCCTTGATAGTGTGCCATTGCCATCAATTATGAAAATGAGTGAATAGATTATTTAAATGATCTCAGATGAGTGAATTATTCAGAGAGCCTCTCAGTCAGAAGTATTTCTAGAAACTCCTGAAGAGACGGATGAAAACGATTTTTATTTTCTGACAGGGTCATCAACCCATCTTTGCATAGATGAATGCAAAGCCCTGGGCTCCTCTGACAGAAGGGGGAAGAGATGGAGAGGGGGAGAGGGAGAGGGAGAAGGAAAAGGAGAACAGTGAGGTTTCAGCCCGACACTGCAGAACACAGAATGAGACTCCCATGCATCATACAGGAAAGAGATTTTTTCTGTGTTCTCCGGGGTGCCAGAGTCTTTCAGAGTGCCGCAGTGGTCTCTGAGTGGGTACTGGCTAATGAGATAGGATCCAGCTTTAACCAGAGATGGTAATATTCTCTCTGACTGGTGTATTGCTGTGCCAAGTGAGCTCTCATTTGGGGAAAAGATAGAATATTTCTAAAACTAATTTGCAAATGAGTAGACGAAAGAGATCGACTTTAGTGGTCCTCTGAATTTAACACAAGCCTTAAATTACTGTCTTTCATATTTACAATTTACTTTTAGCTACACGAGAATCCTGTGAAGCAGGTGGTACTCTGATTTTTGAGGAGGGAATACTCAGGATACTCAGCGACGTTTTTATCAATAGCTGATCAAAGACTCAAATTTAGGTCTTAGGCGTTTCCATGTCTGGTGCTCATTCCACCATTTTGTACAGTTTCTAGGATGAATGATGGCAATTTTTACAAAGAACCAAGGGTTTCTTGTGGCTGGTAGCTGCCTTGGAAGTTGAGAGGAGGGGAGAAATGATGATAACTAGTCCTTTACATAGATTCAAATCTTGCTCTTTGGGGTAAAGTAACTACTAACAGTGAATGTCTGATACAATTGAACTATTTGTCTATCCATTTATTCACCCACCCATCTAGTCATCCAATAAACCATCTGTCCGTCCATCCATCAACCCATGTGATAAACCATCTCATCCATCCGTGTGAGTCATCCATCCACTCTTGAACCCACCCGCTTACCCCTACTAATCTGTTGGCCAGGTATGTACCCATTACCTCCCTGTGCCAGCCCCATGGTAGGTATGGGTGAAGCAGAGATGAACAATGCAATGTCTCTGCCCTCCAGAAGCTCACAGTCTAGTGGGAGAGGCAGAGATGAATTTGTTTTATTTTTTAGAGAGTGAGAAAGAGAAAGAATAGAGTGGGCTGAGAGGCAGAGGGAGAAGGAGAGAGAATTTTAAGTAGTTTCCATGCCCAGCGCGAAGCCTGACACAGGGCTTGATTTCATGACCCTGAGATCATGACCTGAGCCGAAATTAAGAGTCAGACGCTTAACCGACTGAGCCATACAGGTGCCCCCAGTGAACTTTCTATTACAACATCCTCCTAGTAAGATGAGTGCCCGTAGAGGCACGTCTCGGCCATGGCGGGACATCTCCCCAGCCCGACTATTAGGGAAGCGACAAAGAAAGGCTGCCTAAGAGAGCCAACATGTGTCCTGAGTCCTAAGGTTGGAGAAGAGTTCTCCAAGGGACATCGGCCGTCTGACCCACTTAATGAACTGAATCACACACGTGAGAGGCTCCTCCTATTTTTCCTCTTTTCACAGTTGGTCTGGTTGGCAGCAGCTGCATTGCTTCCCTCCGCCACCCTACAACTACCAGCTCTCCTGGTTTGTGGTTGGGACCTGCTCTTGACTTTCTCAGCCTTGTCTCTGTCGGCCTCTCTTACTTCCCGTGTGCGTGCTGTTGGTGCAGACAGGAATGACATCTGTCTGTTAGAAAAGAGACGGAGCAGTGAAGTGCTCTTCCCCAGCAATCTGCTTCTGGCTACAAGTGGCTGTGCCGGGCTGTCTTCTGTGTCTGCAGTGTGGTTTTCTCATCTGTGCCGTTGGCAGCGGAACCTGCGTGCCCCGCTACGCTGTTTTTCTTGGCGTTGGAGCCTGGGTGGGCCAGAGGGGGAGGCGGAGATAGAGAGGGATTGAATATTCCCAGTGTCAGTCTCTGAGCTGTGGAAGACTTCAGGCGCTTTCAGACCCTGAAGACAAAGAAATGGGCCGCCTGTACCTCGAGATAGTTCCCCACGTTGTATGCAGGAATTAATAATAAATATTGTATCCTGGCTCTAGCATAGGGGCTTTGTATTCATCACTTGGATTCTTTTTTAACAGACATTCAACCTGAATACTGTCAGCCTTCCCCTCTAGTTTATATCTAAACAAACTGAGGCTCTTTGAGGACTAGTGACTTGCTCAAGGTTAGGGAGTAAGTAAATGGCAACCTCTAGATTCTGGCTCATGTCTCGTAGCTGCTAAAGGCCATTTGATGTCAACGGCACCATATGGTAGAGATGGAGGGTCTTTGTACATTGGTAGTGAAGGTTATCATTGCTTTTAATTATGACAAGCTACATTGGGAATCCCCCGTCCCTGCATGGTTGACAGGCTCCCGATGTTTGCAAGGAGAGCTATTACGGGTACAAGATTCCCTACGGGACCAGGCATTTTCCTGAGCCTCGCTCAGAGCATCCCACTGAGCTGCATGCAAATCTGCCACATAATCAGTCTCTTGCATCTTTGTGCAAAACCAGCCAGCATCCCTCTGCAAACCTGAAGATGTAAATTCCCCTGCCTCCTGCAGTGTGCGGCTCGTTCAGTCCTCATTACTCCACCATACGGTTCCTTATCTATAGCCACTGTCTTTTGAAAATGTGTTTTAAAACTCGTTGCAATCACATCTAGAGAGTTCTTAGCGTCTATTTTCCTTCCATTTGAATTATAATTCTGCAAATTAGAAAGACTGAATGGACCTGTTTGAGAAGGAGGGAGTTAGGGGCCGAACCATCTTGGTTTCTCTCGGTGTGCACATAAAGACTCCTTTGGAAAAGCCTATGAGAGAAAAATCTGAAACTGAGAAAAGACAAGATAATCAACTTTTATTCCCTTGAAGGGAATTGTAGAGTGATGTGAAGAAGCCAATGGCCTCTCTCTTACGTTTAATTTTCACATTGAAATGGACGGTCTGAGTTGGAAGAATCCTGATTCTTCACATCATTTCTCACTGTGCTGGCCTCCGTGTGTGCCAGCAGATTATAGCTGATGGTGTGGGTTTTTTTCTTTCCATGATTAAAGTGTGTTTGAAGAAAATAGGACAGGCAGGTATGAGGCAGAAAAGGAGGGCAAGAATCAGATTTGGACGTCAACCCTGACAAACACCATTTTTGTAAGGAGAGTAGGAACATTTGCCTCCTTTTAACAGGTGAGGACACGGAGATTCAGGCAAAAGAAGAGACTTGTTCAAGGTTTCCCAGCAGGGCCTGAACACATCTCTCTCCCCAAATAGCATTGGAGTTGGTAACTTGAATCGTCACAGCGAGATGTGAATTTCATTACCGAAATGACATCCTAGGCTTTGCATTCAGGAATTATCATCTCTTTGAAAGAGGATGAGCTTTCAAAAAATAAGGAACACTCATCGAGTTATACTATAAATCAATCAGGACAGAAGTTGGAGGAGATAAAGATGTATCTAATCCAGAGCCCCAAATCCCAAGTCATTGTCGAAAGATGCGAGGAGAAGTCAGCACCATGGTCAGCAGAAATGAGCTAAGGCTCTCTGTCATTTCTGCTTCTTAGAGCATGGCACAGGTTAGCAGCTGAGACATTTAGGAGAGGGTATTGGATCAACTCTGCAGGACTGAGTTTGGCCACGGGTAACACTTAGTTCTGAAACCCAAACCAACCCTGGAAAGTTGTCATTCTTTGTATTTCTCAGATAATCGGTGTCTCCATCAGTCAAATGGAGCTCATGATGTCATCTACCCCACGGGCTTCCTGTGAGGATATTAATGCTACCATTTATTAAATGCTTCCTGTGACCAGAAAGAGCTTTTAGGTTCTCTTAATTCATACATAAATTCTGAGACCCCTACTATTATTATCCCCATCTCATAAACGAGAAAAGTAAAGAATATAGAGGACAAGTTAATTTCCAAGAATCTGTGCTGGTTTTGGACCTCCGTTTGTCTGATTCTGAAACTCATGTTCTGACCACTAAGTTCTATTGTTCTTCTCAGCCAAAGTCTACAACGCCCACATCATTCAGTGTCGTGAGAGGCAAGGGACTCAAGTGGGAAAAGTACAGAGTTTAGTACCAAATAAATAATGCGCGTAAAGCGTCTAGCATAGGGCCTGCTATACAGTTAAAAGAGTTTAATAAATGAGAAATATTATGCAAAGTGCCATACAGATTTTTATAGGACTTATAGGACATTTGATAGGACTTATAAGACATTTTTTTCTCCTGCATTTTGAGTGGATTTCTAGAAGCCTGTTGCTAGCATTCTCTTTTCTTAGAGGAGCGGGGCTCAGACTTTGAAGATCCACTCGTTTTCTCTTGGCGTTCCACGCAAAGAGATGAATACCAAAACATACAATCACACAGGTCCTAGGCCAGCGGCCAGAAAACTGCCTCCAGTCCTTTCACGTATGTGCTGAACTTTCTGGTCCACGTTCCTTGAATGAACGTTAGTTTACCACTCTGAAAAAATTCTAATACTATCTCCTTCCCTTTCTGTGACGATCCGCCATAAGACTCAAATGAAATGAGAAAACAAACAGCAACTGGTAGCCCATAAAAGGCTATGTAAGCTTGGGATTTTATATTATTATTCTTGTAATGACACACAGCACTCTAGCCAGGATGCTTTCCCAAGTGTGTCTATTATCTGAAATTTCCCCTTTCTGTTTCTTTTCTCTTTTTCCCCTCAATACAGATTCTTAGCCAGTGGAACACTAACAAGTGTATTCATAAGGTTGCGCTTTTTGGCATAAGGATCCACGAAAGCTCGGGTTATATTTATAGTTATGAAATTAATGGTATGGATTAATTGTGCAGAACCTCAAACTAGCAAGTGGAATTAAAAGTAATTGTCAGGCCTCTGGATTTATAGATAGAGCTAAAATAACACCAGGCTGCTCTTGGCAGGACCTCCTTCTCTGTGCGTGGAATTATATTAATAGGGCCGTATCACTTCCGTCTAAAGTAGAGAGCAGTAGAGGAAGAGCATATTTGTTTCCCCATAGAGCAAAAAGAGCAAATGCATTTCCCAAGTGCCATCTCAGTACATAAGAGTTCTGATAAAATTAGTGCCTTGCTCTGCCCTATTCTGGAGTTCCATCCGGGGGTTAACAGTAGCTTCAAGAAAACATGCACACTGCAGATAGGATGGCACTAGCCTCGACCGAGTACCTGTGCTGGGCCAGGCTGGAAGGTTCGTATAACTGAATTACTGTAATCCTCACCAGAGCCCTGTATATAATAAAACACCTCATACTGGTCGAGCTATGACCGTGTGACAAACGAGATAACAAAGGCTTTGTAGGCATTTTTTTTTTTTAATTCTTAGAATAATCACAAGAAACGGTTACTCATATTGTGCCTGCTTTACAGAGGAGGAAGCTAAGGCCCAGGAGGTAAGCTTATCCCCGGTCACACAGCTAGTAAGCAGGAGAGCTGGTGTTCGGGTCCAGCCACCTCTAGAATCCACATTACTCTCAGTCATTTTACCAGAAGGGACCAAAGGAAGGTGGTAACTGATTACAGAAAGATCGCGGTTATGGTGGTCATGCTGATACGTACATTTATTCCATTGCTTATGTGCAAACACATGTCTACTCTGTAAGAGGCCATGGGCTGGGTTTAAGGGATGCTAAGGCAGAGAGTGGGGAAGGGTTTTCTTTGCAGGGTGAGTAGCAGGTGTTGATTATCAGCCTCCAAGGGAGGAGCTAGATGTACTCAGAAGGCTATGATTGGTTCTATGGGATTTGAGAGTTGACGTGTGGGGGGCAGGGGTGCAGCGGGGATTTGGTTTTCAGGCTGGTGGGAATGCAGTCAGAAGCAGAGACCTGGGAGCAGGCCAGCTTGCTTAGAGTGTGGTCAGGCATTTCCGCTTGATTCTAGGTGTAGTGAGAAGCCATCAAAAGTCTCTAAGGGCAAGAGTGGACCCATCACATGTGCAGAGATAGAGTGCTGGTTTGGGCTGCTGTATGGGGGGTAGGCTCTCTCTGGAGCAGGGAGACCAGTCCAGAGGCTGTGGCAGAAACCAGTGAGTGGTGAAGGCCAGGACAGAGTGGTGGTCTTGAGGTAGGAAAGAAGTGGACAAGGAAAAATATTCAAACATTAAAACTGTTAAGGATTGAGGATTGATCTAATATATATGGGGATGTGGGGAGACGGATGAATTAAGGAGTGTCTGCTGGGTTGGAAAGTTCAGAACTCATATTTGGCTTAGGGGAGAGAAATTATGCCTTGTTTTTAAGCTGAAGATAAGATGGTGAGTTCTACTCTAAATCTGTTGAGTTTGAGGCTTCCTGGAGCAGGTGAGTGTCACTGGGGAAAGACAGATCTGAAGGTGGTCAATGTAGAGATGGTCCATAAAGAGTGGGCAGTAGGAGAAGCCTGAGCATGGCAGTCTGAGGCCAGGAGGGAGAGGCAGGATGTGCAAAATGCACAGAGAAAGGGGAGCTTGCATTTTGGGAGAGCCAGAGAAGTCAAAAAAGGCGGGAGATAGCCTGGAAAGGGTGGGATTATGACAGTCTGGGACAGGGAGACTCATGGAAGATGGGCGAGGCTCTCAATGTTGCATGTGCTATATCTGCTGGATTTGTTGCTGAGAAAGCCCCGGGCGGTCTTGGCTGCTTAGGAGGACAGCGTCCCAAGCACCAATGATGGCGTTAGGCCAGAGTAGACAGGCCTCTTTCATTACCGAAGGAGAGAAGTAGGAAGACATGTGTCCGGAGGCAGGTATGTCTGTAGGCTCTGTGGGTTGTCCGTAAGACTTCATGAAATAAGAGAGGGAGAGACGTCATCTGGGAGTGAGGATAGAGCCGGCTGGGCTGCAGTCTCGTGGGCAGGCATGAAGGTTTGAGATAGTTTCTAGGGAATGGGATAGGAAAGGAGAGCAGGATTTGGGGCCAGAGAGGGAGTCCTTGCATTTGCAATGATACTGATCTCTGTGGGTCTGTGATGATCTTCACCTCTCCTCACTGGTTGACAGGTGAGGCAATTGTTGGATTGATGACCTGGTGTGATGCCAGGAGGGTGGGACAGGAGGACAGAGTGGGGGTCGGATAACTCTGGATATGGTGAAGCATCGAGGGGTGTGATGGACGAAGAGGTCTAGTTTGGAACAGGGTGGAAGTGAAGGCTTGAGTGAGTAGACCAACCGGGGGGGAAATAGAGCATCCCAGGGACGGGTGGCCAGAGGGATGTGGGGCAAGAGCGGTGATGGTAGCTGAGTGAGAGCACTGTCGGTTATCATTGAATATTAAATCATTGAAATCAAGCAATTCTAAGAGAATTCCTCCCCCCCCCCCCCCCGGTGAGGAAGGATGGCTAAAGTGGACCAGAAGGGGACAATGGAGAGACGGTAAAAAACTGACCTCCAACTCGATCCATGTAGTCTGCCAAGTACGAAAGTATTTATGAAGGAAATTATACAATTATTTGAAAATAGAATAGTTCCAAAAGATGTAGGAGATGAGAAATACCAACCCTACAGGAATAAAGTCACCATAGTATCCCTGGGTGTTGGGTCCCCATTTGGGGATGGCAAGACCAATTTCCGGTTTGAATTTGTATGCAACCAGATTCCAACATGTGCACGTTTGAGCCCACCATCCAGGGGCTTCGATTATCCTGTCCTGATAGATCCCGTTAACCCTCTTTCTCTCTCATCCCTTTTGTATATCTTGTGTCTTTTATCCAATTCAGGCAACTTCCTTTCATGCAATTTGTTGAACTTCATTAGACAAACATGACCGTTGGCTCATCTGTGATGCTTTTGTCCATGCAATTCATTCATCCTAGACGTTACTTCTTTCCATTCTGGTTTTCCCACCTCTGTGCCGCCGCTACAACCCACCCCTTCCCAGTTGCCCCTCCATCTGTAATTTCTCACCTCTCCCACCAGACCTGCTGTCCCACTCCTGAGCCCCCCCCCCCCCCCAATTTATTTCACCTTTCCACCTCTGGCACTTGTCATTCTCTATTTTATTTTATAACTGATTGCTTGGGCCTTTTATTTCATTTTTCTGTTGAGTGAATGGGTCCCTTAGAGCCAGGAACTTAGATCAGGGGTTGGCAAACATTTTCTCTAAAGGGCAGCTAGTAAATATTGTAAGCTGTGTGGGCCACTTGCCTGGATAGCAAGTACTCAGTTGTGCTGTCTTAGTGTGAACATGACCTTAAACAACACATAAGGGAAATGAGCATGGCTGTGTTCCAATCAAACTTCATTTATGGACACAAATTCAAATCTCGTACAGTTTTCACATGTGACAGCATATGATTCCTTTGGTATTTTTTTTAACCACTTAAAAGTGCAAACTCCAACCTTAGGTCAAGTATCTCAGGCTGCAGTTTGCTGGCCCCCAGCTTTGGGTCTACTTCCTGCTGTATTACCGGTGTGAGAACCATCTAGGGTACACAGTAGGCACTCAGTAAACATTTGTTGAATGAATTCACCCGTGAATCCATGTAATCCCATCGAAAGCCTAGAGGCTGGCATCGCCTATCGGGTGTTGATGCTCAGAGTCACTGGAAGCAGTTTGTGGAGACCTGAAAACCTTTGATTTAACTGAGGTGACACAGCTCATAAGCACCCAAGTTGAACTTGAACTTGAACTCACAGAGGCTTTTAATCTGTGAGTTTGCCAGTATAATTCAACAGGAAATGCTAAGGAGCACCCTGGTTGGTCGCCATGCTCCCAATCTCGTCCCAGTAAGGACAGTGCTTTGGAAATTGTTCGTTAGTGTCCAAGATGAGGATAATTGGGGTGGGGGAAATTGGATTGACATTGGAGGGTTACTTAGGCTCGGTGTTCTGAAATGGCGAGTCCCATCTAGCCCATCCTAAGGGGATCCTCGTCTCCCCCACTGCCTCCTACTTATCATGTTTTTAATAGTGAGCAAAGCTGTGGATAAGCTTATTACCGTTTCCTCACCATTAAATCTTCTGTTGGCTTTAGTATTTCAAAGGATCCTCTCGCTGGAATACTTGAGGGCTCAGACAAGCCTGGAGCAAAGTAGTTTGGGGTCTGAGCTAAGCAAAGAAAAACGATTGTCAAGACGCCATCTTACCTAAGGAGAACTGGGGCTGTGATGAGTGCATTTCATCAGAGGGATGGAGCTCACCCCCGTGCAGGGGCTTTGGTTAGCATCCTCCTGATAACTAGCAGGGCCTCTGGCACCAAGCCCTGGCTCGCCCTTTTCATCTGGAAGGAGGAAACCACCCAGCCCAAAGATTTAAATGTATTATTTTGCCCCAGATACAGAAGAACAAATGCCCATCAGAGACATGACACCAAGTTCCGAGCACCCCACTTTGACAACCCAGGAACTTCACGGGCGAGGGGATGAAATGCTTTGCAGCCTAATCGATACCCTCAGGTCTTTTAACCTTATTTTAAAACTCTGCAGACACTGTCAATGAGGTTAACTTCGTTCAGGGCCAAGGTCCAAATGGAATTGGCTTTTTTACATAATGCTGAGTGAGGAAATCCATCAGCTTTTGGCCTGTTCCATCCCTCAAGTCAGGTTTGATGCATTGAAGTCTCTTGCTTCCTTGGTCTGCAATTTAATTACCTGGAACTTATCTCCTCTTATAAACTGTTACACACTCAGCCCAAAATGTTTGCCACTTTTCAAGGTTTTCATTAAAAACAAAAACAAAAACGCTGCCCAAGAGTAAAAGGAGGCTTCCCATCTGTATTCATGCCCTACCTTGGCGTGATTTTCAGGCTGGTGAGTTGAAGAATGAGTTGATAATCCCAAGCAAGGAGCGGTCCTCCCAGGTATCAGCCCAGGTCAGAGCACGCCTCTCTTGACTTCATCCTAATGTGTACTGGCAGTTCTGCCCAGGAAGCATGAGCTGCTAAATACCCTTCAGGTAAACACTCAAGGAAGAGCCCTTTGCTCGGCCACATCACAAATGGCATTTCATTTATCTCACAAGTAGAAGCCACACCGATCCCTGAAATTTACCCAGAAAAAGTACGTTGGAAGGTCAGAAGGAAAACTGTGAGCCGATTTCTAAATTGTCTTGGCCAACGTGTTAAAAATGATAGTGATTATCCCTATTACTGTTACAGAGGACTGACCCGAGGTCAGGTTCTCATTCGTGTGATGTACTCGCTGCCGTGGCCCTGTTTCCCCACCCTCACACCGCCACCACCGCCCATGTTCTGTGATTGCCCCCTGCCCCTTCACATCTCTTCCTAAGCTGTTTTTGCAGCCCTGCATCCACTCTGGTTTTCTTCTCCAAGGCAGCAGTCCTATAAGGGTTTCAACCAAGTTGATGTTCCAGTTTTGATTACAACACATGCAGCAATGTAAACAGAGACTGGCCTTGATGGTCAGCATATCAAGCACACCATGGTACGAAGAGAAGATGGAACCCTCCCTTCTATAGCCCCTTATGTAACGCTTGGAGATTACCACAGAGGCAAAGAAAAAGTCTAATCAGCTGTTAGAGCCTTAATTACATTCCTCTTGGTTGAAATCCCCAAATTACCTAATTGTCACTCAGTTCACATAGGAGAAGTTGATTTTTCCCCCCAATCTATTATTACTCTGATCGCCTTTTGGATGTCGGTGTTGGTAGCGGCGGAATTCAACATCAAGCCTGTACAGGCTGACTGCTCTTCTGCCTTTCCCGTGGAGGAATCCAGGGTCTTTAGAAGAATCAGCTCACGGGTAAACTGAGGAAGTAAAATGGGCCTACAGGAAGGAGACCAGTGAGACCACCGACTCTGACTGTTGTTTCCCTGCCTCCTGCCTCAGGGTCCCAGCTCCTCAGGACACAACTCTTTATGCAGCAGGGTCTTCCTGATTGATCCATGGAATATTCCCTCGACAGAGCAATCTGCCCCTGTTTATTCTAGTGTTTCCTGGAGCAGAGATGATGGTGGCCTTGGGAAAAGGGCAGGTGGTGGCAGTGGCCCCAGGCTCTGAAGTCACAGTCCGATACGCCCCGTCACTGTTAGATCTTTTTTTTTTTAATATATTTTTTAAATATTTTATTTACTGAGACAGAGATAGCAAGAGAGAGCGTGAGCAGGCAGGAGAGGGAGAAACGGGCTCCCCCCAAGCAGGGAGCCTGATGTGGAGCTCAATTCCACATCAGGATTCCGTGGGATCATGATCTTAGCTGAAGGCAGACGCTTCGCCAACTGAGCCACCCAGGCACCCCGATCACTGTTGGATCTTGGGCAAGTCACATGAGCCCCCCGTTTCTCAGCTGGTCAGACGAGGCCGATGATGGGCTCTTCCTTGCAGAGTTGTCAGGGTGAGAGGAGAAAAGGCAGGTTGGGGTGATCACCGTGGCTCCAGAAATACGATTCTTATAGTTATTAATTTCTTAATAATCATTACTGCAGCCTGGGAAGGACCAACGGATCCATCTCCAGAGCGTGTTCAAAAAGTTAGTCATTATGAGCGAGCTCTTTTTTATGCTTTGCTGAATTTTCAAGTTTCTAATGTTGTATCGTTCCAACATGGAGCTGAAGAAGACAAAGGAAACGCTATTAAGTATTGAGCTAATTACCAGGACACACCACTTTGAAGAGCACACAAAAAAATTAAAAGCAAACCAAAGAGATAGAACTTCTGTCCATCCCTGGGGACCTGGCAGCACAAGGACTCTGGGGGACTGGGGATTGGAAGTGAACGTCTGAAGGAAATGGTTGCTCATTGTTCCAGAGACTTTCCCTTTTAAATTCGAGGTTGAGCAAGCGTTGAGCTTTTCTCCCGTTGGCTGAATCTCAAGAGGAGAATGGAAGCAGATATGCGGGTTCGTGGAAATAGCGGTGAGCAAAACTCATCTCCATGAATTACCAGATCAGTGCTGGATTCCAAGACAGTTGACACTGCTATCTATAAAGATATTAGATTATCCTGAGAGCAGTTATTATGGGAGAGAAGAAAAAAAAAAAAACTGCTCCAATGTGAGCTGTGTAACAATTAGGCAATTCGGAAATTTCAACTGAGAGGAATTTAATTAAGGCTCTAATAGATGATTAAACTTATTTTAGATCTGCTGGCAATTGCCACTGGTTACATAAGCAACCCGAGAAGAAAGATTTCCATCTTTTATTTACGGCATATTTAATCCTGCTGGTGGCCAGAGGTATGATCCTTTCAGTGCTTCCTTAAATATGGCCTCAGAGCACCTAGAGCGGAATGATTGAGGATCCCAGCCTAAAAGTCAGATTCCCAGGCCTCATCCCAGACCTATCGATGTGGACATTGCAAAGATGTAGGAGTCTGCCTTCCAGATCAGCCCCCAAAGAGACGTTCTTACTCACACCAGAGTTTCACTCTCCTACCAGCGTGGATCATTGCATTTAAGACCAGGCATTCAAAAGAAGGAGATGCTGTACCTTGTTATTGAAAAGCAGCTCTTGGTTACACTCTGCCAGTGGCCATCGGAGGACGCGGGGCCTCGAAGACAGAGTGGGTTTGACCCACACTGCCCTCCGGCAATATTTTCTAGAAGCTTGTTTGCATACATCATGCAGGAGAACCCTGGTCTCGGTTTGCCTGACCGATGGTTTCAGCAGACTCTAGTCACCTTGGACAAACTTCAGATCAGGTCTTGGTTTAAAACAAAAATCACTGGGCTCAACCTCGAAGTGCTCCAGGTAGAGCACATTTCAGCTTTCTATCAGGCCACGGTCATGCCTCCGGCATCCTTGTGATTTCCAGATCCCTCAAGTTCAAATCTGCTCTTGGTTTCAAGCAGCCACCCCAAGACATTAAATTACTCACGTGTAAAGCTGCCACCAGCTTGCTTTTGCATTAGATTTGCATGCAGAGGCAAGAGGTGATGCTAACCGATGACACTGTTTATGCTAACTATGGACATTAAGTCATTGTAAATTCCCTTCACGGCCATTTATCTCATGTCCTTTGGAAGACTTTATATTTCAGGTAAAGAGAAATTGGCCTCCTGTTTGTTTTGTTTTTCTCCTTAAATTCATCTTCCTGAAGAGTTAATTACTCATATTTTCTCCAGCTTGGGAGTAAATCACTGCTTATTATCTGGAGTGAAATGCGTTCCGATGTTTCGCACACGCCAAGTGTTTGTTTTAAGGCCTGTTTGCCCCTTGGTTATGAAATGAGCTAAGTGGGGCTGGACAACCTGGAGCACTGGCAGCGTGAACTCTGCTCCCATTGTCAGTTTTAATAAATTTCCTCTCTGATTTTTAATTTAGCAATCTCTATTGTCTTGTCTCCAAGGAGAGGAGATGAGTAAATAGGCTCCTCTCCTCTTTTCACTTGGAATTCTAAGTGAAAAGGGGAGGGTGTGCGGCAGTGGGAGCCGGGTTCAATTCAGCAAATACTTATTGAGCTGAGTAGTGGGTGAGCTCCGTGCTGCTGCGCGTGGGGGTCACGTGGCAGTGGAAACCGGGCCCTCGGTCCCCACGCCCATACGGTCCTACAGTCCGTCTCTAAGCGCTCTCGATGGTACCGTTCAGAGATCTCAAGTCTCAAGTTCATGTCGGCCTCACCAGCGTGGGCCTGTGTCCCGCTCATTCAGCTGAATGCACTCCCAGCCCATCACTCTGCCTCCAAAATCTTTCAGCCACAAACCCTTTCTCTGCACCACATCGGGAAGAAGTGGTCTCATACATCAGGCTGACTTCATCCCTCCCCCGATGAAAAGGACTCCGTAATCTCTGCTTTCACCCCTCCCCGCACTTCAGTTGCCATAAGGATAAAGATGGAACCCCTTAACAAGCCACACACCAGTTCTGCCAGTCTGGCTCAGAGTTGGAAGTCACTTCCTGTTGGAAGCAGCTTTTGGTTCCCTTCCAGAGCCGGAAGCTCTCTCGGGCAGCATCCTGTGCTCACTCCCAGCATGACCATTATCTCTGTTGCTATTGAGCTTTGACTTCTCCTCTTCAACCGGAGTGGAAATGCTGAGGATGGGGCCAGGCCTGCGCTGTTCCTGATTGTAGCCCCCATGTCTCCTGCGGTGCCTGCAGCAGTGTAAAGCACCAGATGCATGGGTTGAGCCCTCAAGGAGCAAGGGAGACAAGTCAGGGGCAGCAGAGAAGGTTCTAGAGGCACAGAGAAGGCAGAAATGCATTCCAGCTGGAGAGTTAAGCTCCATGGAAGAAGTGGTTATTTGAGCTGGATCTGGAAAGCGGGGGTAGGATTTCAGGTTGTGCAGGTGACCAGGAGAGGGGTTTTGGGTAGAAGGAACAGTGCAGGCAAAGGCCGAGAAGTGGGTGTCGACCATGGTATATTTGGTGAGACCCGAAAAAGTATGCATCTCTGTGGCTTAGTCTGGTGGGTGCATAGAGGTGTGAGTGTGTGTGCAAGGTCTGTGTAGATGTGTTGTTCCTGTGTGGTTGGGTGTGAGTGTGTAAATGTATTGTGAGTTTGGGTAGGTATGAGTGTGTGGACAGGTGTGGGTTTGTCTTTGGGTTTATGTGTAAGTGTTTGGGTATAATATCTATCTGTACGTATATACATAGATGAGTATGTGTAGGTGTGAGTGTGTGTGTGTGTATGTTTGGATGTGTACATGTGTGAGTGCATGCATAGGGCGTCTGAGAGAGAGAGAGAGTGACCGAAGCAGAGATCAGAGAATATGGTGAGATCGATTGGTTAGTGTGAAGCCAATCATTGTTAGGAGGGGTCTGCATGATTCTGGAAGGATCTGAGTAAGGGTTGAAGTATGATTTGGGTGTTTTGATGTGTTTCTAGGGGGTGGCTTGGGAGACCAGTTACAAGGCGATTTTAATTGTCCCTTGTAAGCATGTCATGAACAGATCAAATAAAATCAAGCACATCTCTTGGGAAGGCAGGCACAAACATCTATTAATGTAATTTTTCCCAGCTGCTCGTGGCCTCTGTGAGGTCTCCCTGAACTGACCCAGACATGAAGGGGTGAATAGTAACTTACGACAGACAGTTTCTGGCCATGAAATAATCTCTACTCTGAGAAAATAGTGGCTGAACATTTCGATAACTGATCACTGCCCTTTCAAAAAACATTTTCCAAGAGTTGAAGAGCAATTAGCTTTCTAAAGGCACTGTATTTAAATTTTATTAATAAAAATGGATTAAAAAAATCATTACAAACTTAATTTCCCCTTTTTACAGTTCTTTTAACAGAATCGCTTTTTCTCCATCAGAGGTCAATTATTTTTTCTTTGTCCTCGAAACCTTCCTATCTTTGCTGAAAACACTCAAAGGTTTATCACCAAAATTCAGTTTATTTTGAAAGTAAAGATTTTTTTTCCTCCTCCCACACAGCCCATTTGGGTGATTTGGGGACTTTTTAATTACAAAAAAAATTCACGGTAGAGATAAAAATCATCTGCCTACACCTATTTATTGTGTATGGAGCATTTATAAGAATTAAAATCATGCTAAGAATAGTACCTAATACATACCAAGTGCCCAGCGAATACCAACTTTTAATGTTGTGAGAGCACAGCAATTCAGATTTTACTGCTGTTTCCTGTTGCTTAGGTCTGGAGTCTTTCTCTGATGGGTTCTGCTGTCATGACCTCCCTATGCTAATCATCCCAGTCAAAGTCCCAGGGAAAACTCCCATTGGCTCAGCCTCGGTCACATGCACATCTCTGAGCCAATCACTGTGGCTCAGGGGCCAAATGCATGGATGTTCCAAGTAAGGGCCACGTGCCTATTCTTGAAATTGGAGCCAGGGATCTCTACGAAGGAAGACCAACATGCTGTCACCAAAACCACTGAACACTGACAATGGGCCCACAAGCAGCAGAAGGCTGTTATGGAACCCTGGGGGGAAAACGTGGAGAAGGTGGTGACTTGTGGCCAGAATCACTGATAAGGGGAAAACAAAACAAAGCCAAAAACTAACTCAGGTTATTGTCAAGCAATGGTTTTATGAAAAAAAGAAGTGCTTTTATGGAGTTAAGACATGAAATGATATGAGCTCCCGTTTATTTATTTTTTAAGATTGGTTTACTTATTTTAGAGAGAGAGGAGGGGCAGAGGGAGAGAGAGAAAGAGAGGCAGACTCCTCGCTGAGCACAGAGCCCGATGCGGGGCTCCATCTCATGACCCCGAGATCATGACCTGAGCCAAAGCCAAGAGTCTGCCACTCAACTGAGTGCCCCACCCGGGCGCCCCAATATGTACTCCCCTTGAAAAGCTTTTCTCTCTCTCTTTTTTTTTTTTCATTGATCTAAACCACAACAACAGAGTATACAACACCTCCCCCTGCGCTGGGCCTTCCTCCTTGCATTTTCCCTAGAATAACCGACTTAGTCCTCTCAGCAGAACTACGAGTTCCACGACTGTCATCATCCCATTTTTCCAGTGATGGCTTTGAAGCAGAAAGACAGCAAAGCAAAGCAGCTGACCCCCGAGCAGCGGGGGTTAGGGGCACAGACCCCACCCCCCATCCCGCGCAGTTGATAATCCACATATAACTTAAAATTCTCCAGAAACTTAACTACTAATGGCCTCTGGTTGAGCGAAACCCTTACTGAGGACGTGAGCAGCTGATTACCACGTACTGTGTTCTTCCAATAAAGAAAGCCAGAGAAAAGAAAATGCAATGAGGAAAATCACAAGGAAGAGAAAGTGCGTTGATGGTACCACACTATCTTGATGGAAGAACAGCCGCCTATAACTGGACCCTGCGGTCCAGACCCCCGTGGTCGTAGTTCTGGGGTCAGCTGTCTGCCCAAGTGGCACAGCTGGGATCTGAAGTCCCAGGACACCTGAGGTCACACTCTTGGCAGTCTGTCTCTCTGAGACTACATCTGCTTTTTAAAAAAATTCCCTCTTTTGAATTCAGAAAAAAAAAATCTAACCTTTGTCTTTTAGAATAGTTTTAGAGGGGCACCTGGATGGCTCCGTCGTTAAGGGTCTGCCTTTGGCTTGGGTCATGATCCCAGGGTCCTGGGGTCAAGTTCCGCGTCGGGCTCCCTGCTCAGCGGGGAGTCTGCTGCTCCCTCTGCTTGTGCTCTCTCTCTCTCTCTGACAAATAAATAAAATCTTAAAAAAAATTTTTTTAAGGAGAATAGTTTTAGATTTACAGAGGGATTGCGAAGCCAATACAGCAAGTTCTCTTACGCCTCACGCTTGATTAGCTTCTCCGATTACTAACGCCTGGCGTTAACGTGGTGGTTGTCCCATTGCGGGAGTGGGAGTTGATACGTGGTTGTTAACTAATGCTTTATTCACACCTCCCTGGATTTTATATGATGTCTTTTTCTTGTGCCGTCCTGCCGTCTCGTCCAGGACACCCCGCTACATTTAATCACAAGGTCTCTTCCGGCTCCTCTTGGCTGTGACAGTTTCCCGGCCTTTCCTTATATTCTGATGACCTTCCCAGTTTTGAGGAGTTTCAGTCAGCTCTTTTCTAGGATGCCCCAAAATTGGGATATTTCTGATGTTTTTCTTATGATCAGACTGAGGTTATGTGTTTTGGGAGGAAGACCACACAGCGCCATCACTTTGTATCAAGGGGACGTACTATCAAAATGGCCTGTCCCTGTTGGCATTGACCTTAGTCATCTGGCTCAAGTGGTGGTTGTCAGATTTCTGCATTAGCAAAGTTTTCTCCATTTCCCCTCCCCCAGCAAAAACTTCTCGTTGCATTTCCTCACTGATTTAAAAGCAAGTTCTGGGTTCAGATCCTGATTCTCCCACTCTCAAGCCATAGGGCCTGAACAAGCTGCTTAAACCCCATGCCTCAGTCCCCTCATCTTGGAAGTGGGGTAATAATAGTATAATATCTTACTTATCAGTTTGTTTTTAGAATTACACAAATTAATATGTAAAGCTCCTAGAATAGTGGAAACAGAAACACTTATTTTTTCTTTATTTATTTATTAAAGAGAGAGAGGGAACACGCACATGAGTGGGAGGGGCAGAGGGAGAGGGAGAGAGAATCCTGAGCACACTATGCACTAAGCATGGAGCCTGACATGGGGCTCTATCTCACAACCCTGAGATCGTGACCTGAGCCAAAATCGAGAGTTGGACACTCAACCAACTGCACCACTCAGGTGTCCCCAGAAAGGCTTATTTTTATCATCTTCTGTAATCCTTAGAAGAAGCCTATGAAGTGGATACTATTACTTACCTTTAAAATATGAAGAGACCAAATTTCATAGAGGAAGGTAGAGATGAAGCAGCGCCCTGTGTTTTTACTGACCAAGTTTATATTCTTGCTTCGATGTTTACATTATGACCTGAGCAAGACCCATCATCTTTCAGAGCATCATTTTACCCACCAAGCAAGGATAGTGGTCATTCCTTACCTCGTGGAGTTGCTTTGAGAATCAAGTCGGATAAGGCATGATAAAGTCTCAGTGCTGGAAACACACGGTAAAGCACCTGAGAAATGTCCATGATTGACTTTGGCATCATTGTCCAAGTTACCCGGCTAGGGCTCGGCCAAGTCAGGATTTGAACCCTCCACCCTGTGTGCACAGTGAGCAAGAGGCAGCTTGGAGGGAAGCTTCAGATCTGAGCAGCACTGGTTTCTGTGCAGCAGAGAACTTCCAGCCACGAAGGCTCTGGTGATCTCATTCTTTCTTCTTGGTCTTCCAACTTGGTTCTTAGAACCATCCTGTCTTCTTCAGAGGTAGGCATGTCATTTCCCTGGCCTCTGCTGGCACAAGGCCTCCTTTCCGAATTAAACATCAAGTTGTGAGCTCTGCTGCCTTCATTGACCCCTTTCTAATGATCTCTTTGTTGCCCTGATCCCAATAAGGAGCGAGTTAGGAAGGCAACTTTTCTTTCACTTTACCTAGAACCTTGGGTCTCAAAGACCTTAGAGATCATCTGGTCTACCCTCACACCTCATCTCTGTTATAGGTGAGGAGACTGAGACCCAAGGAGATAAAAGGTCAAGGGTGTGTTGTCGTGGGAACTCACCCACTGCTTCTGCTGCAGAGGCTCACTGTTTTCCCAAAGAGAGGCTTAGTAGATGTTGAATTAATGATTATAGTGCCTGATATGGAGAACTTGCCGTGAGCCAGGAACTGACCTTCAGAAAGATTATGTGACTTGCACAAGGTCACCTGGCCAAGGGCACTGGTGAGATTGGAACCTGTCTGACTCTGAAGCTCAAGGTATTAATGATTCTGAACCCTTTTCCCTCTGTAACATGTGAGGGAGAGAAGAGAGGAGTTCTGTAGGGATGAGGCCAATCCTTGGAAAGTGGATGGATCCGTATGTGCCCATATCCAACACACACACTCAAGTGCACCTTCTGGTCCCGGTCACCTGGAGATCTGACCGGAAGTTTAGCAAGGCCTCCCGGAACTCCCTTTTAAGTGCCATCGATGAGACCCTGTGTGCAACAGAGACTGTATCACTTCACTTGCTCCGATGCCTTGATAACTTACCCCAGGAGAAAATGTGGTGCAGCCTGGGAACGCACTACTTTCTCTGGGGCAGGCAGGGCACGCTGCTCTAATGTTACAGACTCTGACCCGTAGAATGTGCCTGATTCCAGAGGGGATTGGGAGCCAAAAGAAGGTCCTGTTTAGAGAGCAGCAGGATGGTCATCATCAACTCAAAACGGGAGCAGGGAGAGAGAGATGGATGGCTCTTGTCCTCAGAAGGCTCTGGGTTCTTCTGTCTTGGATGTGACCTTTAGAGAAAGGCCCATGGAGCGTTCATATTCTGTGCCCATTTAGTGCCTGGGGACACTGAGGCAAGCAAGCAGAGATGGTGTGACTGAAGTTTCTTCTCAATTCATGGCTTATTCCACTGAAGCTTGCCATCCTCTTGAGCCCTTCAGAGCAGCTGGAGCTCCTTTTAAATTGGCGTTGGCATGATGGTCTTGGCTCCATTTTGAAAATACGGTGTAGTCACTCTCAATGGCTCCACGTCCGGGCGGCCGAAGTCAAAGTGAAGCATGAGCTGGGGAGAGAATGCAGGTATGGGAACTTCAGTATTGTGTTTAGGGCACAAAATCCCACAGCTGAGGCCAATATGGACACATCAATCAGTTTACTAGTATTTTCCGACTCACGGACGTTTTTAAAAATTCAGGTCGCGCATTCCTTCATTCTGTCGGTAACTGTTCATGAAGTCCCTCCTTGTGCCTGGCCCTGAGTTAGAAGCTGTGGACCTCGAAACCAATCGGTGTCTGTATAAAATCCCTCCTAGGCAGGGGAATCCTAATCTAATCAGAGAAACACATAGCTTGTTGAGGTATAATGTTATTAAGCAAATAGAGATTAGATATTTAAATCGAATTAAGGATTTGTGAATGAAATGTTACCATGTCTGGGAGTTCGTGCAATGCAATACTGGAGAAGTGGGTGGCAATATAAACGAAACAAGATTGGCCATGAGTTAGTAATTATTGCAGCTAGATAATGGGAACATGGAGATTCATTATACTGTCCCACTTTTGTAGGAGTTTAAAATTTTCCATTATGAAAGAGAAGCAAAGATGCACTGAGGGAGGACGGAGCTTCCTCCTTTGGGCAGGTTACATATGGACATATGTCCCTGGTCACTTCCATCCAGCCTTTCCCTCCTGGCCAGCAGACTGGATGAACTCATAGGATAAATCTCAGCTCCTTATGAGGACCTGCAAAGCTTCACGTCATCCAACCCCTGCCTATGTGGGGTGTTCTCCCTTCCATTCACTCCCCCAGCCCCCTACCCACTCATCTTGGGATTTCCAGTCTCGGTTCAAGTGCCACCTCCTCCAAAAAGCCCTCTGTGATTTCTTTCCCCCTGTCTGCTTAGACCCATTTTTTTTTTTCTTTCTTCTGCCCAGTTTGTATGAAAAACCACACACAGTTTTTGTGTAATTATTGGACTCAACGTCTGTCTTCCCAATTAACGTAAAAATTCCATGCAAGGAAAAACTTCATTGCGTGTTCTTGAGTCTCCTCGGTACCTAGTGCTATGCTTAACACCTAGTGGCCACTCCATAAATACTTAAGGAGTGAGTGAATCTTTTTATTTTAATTTTTTAATTTTTATTTATCTATTTGACAGAGAGATAGCACAGATAGACAAAGCAGGAGGGAGAGGGAGAAGCAGACTCTCTGCTGAGCAGGGAGCCCGATGCGGAGCTTGATCCCAGGACTCTGGGATCCTGACCTGAGCAGAAGGCAGCCGTTTAACCGACTGAGCCACCCCGGCGTCCCAAGGAGCGAATGAATCTTTGTTCATTCTGTTGACGAGCGCTGGACTGACTCGGTTAGAATCCCTTGTGAGAATGCACTTAGGAGAGGGAAAGTCTATTTTCCCCATGTGGTGTATAGAATCCTGGAGTGGGGACTTGGGGAGCCTCTCAGGGCAGCCCGGCAGACTCAGTCGGGAGCTTGATGAGGCAGCATCGACACTGCAGCTTCGGGCTCTGTTCAAGTCTTTCCACCCACTGCTTGCTTCCAGCCCTCCTTGGCCCACCCGCTGGGTGCTTCCTTAGACATTGGAAGGAGAGAGTAACTTAGGGGAGACTTGGGAAGTTACTACACTCCAGGAACTCAGACACCTTCGCTGCCTCTCTCCCCGGGAGTCAGTCTTAGACGAGAACCTTGGCTTGACTTCGGGCTGTAGGGTATGGTGATGTGGCCAATGACATCACCAAGGATTCTGCTGGCTAAATGGTCTTTGCCTTAATTTCTGTTCCCTGGGGCTTCCCAGGGGCTGTCTCTGCAAGGGAGGAAGGGTCTTGGAACTCTCACATGGCTACCACAGATCACTTAATAGAAGCACCTTTGGGTTCACACAGCCCCGTGGTATGGCTCTGGTTCCACGGCTTCCCAGCTGTGTTTGGGCAGGTTATATATCTCTGTGCTTCCCACCTCTGAACTGCCGAGTTGGAAGAAGAATCCTTACCCTGTGGGATTTGTGGGGATCAAAGTCACTGGTGATAGTGATATGTTTCCGGACAACCCAGGAGAGCTCAAAAGTGACATTGTTGTAGCTACAGCATTGAAGACCTATGGTGGACAGGTACAGAGTTCTGTATTACTAGGGAAGGCACGTATGCCCTTGCAGGTTAGGTGGTATTTGAGCTAAGTCTTAAATGCAAACTACAACAATAATAAAATAATGGCAGCACCATGTACGTTTCATGCTTAGGTCTGTGCTGATGCTTCATAGACATTTTGGCTTATCGGAAACTGACTAGAGTCCTTAAGGGCATGTCCCGTTGCTGTCAGCATTTTGCAGACAGAGAACATCAAACTCAGGTTCAGTGACTTTCCCGAGGCCACTCAGCTAAATGGGTGAGGTTGGGATCAGCACTTAGTTCTGTGTGACTCCACAACCCACTAAACTACCCAGCCTCTCTTGAAGGTTTGGCTTTTCCGAGAGAAATGGAAAGAAAAAGAATTGAGGTAGCGTGTCCCAAAAGAAAAGGCTTGGTTGTCTCTTTTTTTCTAGCTGCGTATTTATTATCATTAGTTTAGTCTTTGTCCTGAGGCAGACCGATGGTTCCGAGAAGACAGACATCATTCAGTTTCATCCATCACCGCTCCCGGGCTGGTGGCAGCCCACAGTTGGTGTTTCATAAATCCGTGTGCAGTGAATGAGGGATTTGACGGGCTCAGCATTGTCCCCGGCCTGTGTTACACGTCACAGCAATGGTAGACAAGCATGTTCATTGGCCTAAATTCTTCCTTGGCCCTTCCTGTCTTACAAAGGCAGGGATCGGTGATGCTGGACAGTTCTGTAATTGGCCACATGGAATGTTTCCCTGTAAGCGGCGAACATTTTCCAAGACGGTCTAGGAGAGCGCTGTCTGCCTTTTCTCCCGCCACCCTGTCACCCCTTTGGGTGTCCGGTGTGTCCGAATTCTCTTTACGGGCCTGAAATTCATTTCTGGCGACACTCGCATTACTGGAGGGGAGGTGAGTGGGGCACGTCAACACAGACAAGCCTGGACTGGGCACTTAGCTTTTCAGACGAGGTGCTTCCTTGAGGTTGGTATTACAAATAAAGCGCTGACCTGTGGTGTCAAGCAATTGCGCATGGAAGCGGGAGGAGGGGGGGAGCACGATGCCGGGAGCAGCTTTCTCCCGGGACGTATATGAACAGTGCCAATAAGCTGTCAAATAAAATTAAGGTTCAAAATATACAGCCTTCAATTTGATTTTGCTAACATGCCGACCGCTGCTCAGAGGGAAGAGATCGATTCTATTTTGACAGGTCTTGGTGCACACTTAAGCGCTCCAAGTCTCTGTGCCGGGCTAGATTAATAAGAGTTCATCTTAATTTGCAACTTAAATAGAACCATATCTGAGCTTGACATAATGCTCCTGATTTCCCCTCCTGCGCGTCCTCCTTGTGTTGACTCTCTCGTCAATCCTCCTGCCTTTTTGTCTTTCACGTCATCTTCCTCTCTCCGTACTCCTTCCCTCAGCATCTTTTAAAAATTTCTCCTCCTCTAGTCTCTCTACTCCACTTAAAAAGTATGGAGTCCCTTCTACGTGCTGGGCACCGTGCTCCTCGCTGCTCCCAGACTGTCTTATCTAATTTGCCGTGATGTCCTCACAAGGTAGATGGAGTTGTGCTCTTTGCAGAGGAGAAAACAGACGTTCCCAGTGGTCCAGAGCTTGCCTGGGTTTATGTAGCTAGTGAGTGGCAGAGGTGGAGGTCCCAGCCTTGATTCCCCTGATTCGGAAAGTCCACACTGCCCTGGTGACATTGGTGGTCCCAAACACTGGCAAAACATTAGGGTCACCTGGGGAGCTCCACCCGTCTCATTGCTTGGGCACCATCGCCATATTAATTAGCGAGGAACAAGCCAGGGCATGGGGGCTGCCCTGTCCCCTGCTCTCCTTTTATCCCTGTCTTTCTTAGCATATACACAGAAGCATATGTCCAGGTGGGTAGCAGAAAAGCCCTCAAGATGGGTGGGGCTCTTGCCTCGGACCTCGTATGGGGAACGACTCACCTTTTGAGGCGTTGGTGCTGCAAGAAAGCACAGGTGTGCCTTTGTGTCTCTGATGCAGGTGGGCAAGTGGGAGAACCAGTCCCTGAGCCTGCGGCACGCCGTGTGGCCAAGGTACAAGTCCTTTTCGGACTGCGAGCCCGACGACAACCATCTGAGCATCGTCACCCTGGAAGAGGCCCCCTTTGTCATCGTGGAAGACATAGACCCGCTGACCGAGACGTGCGTGAGGAACACCGTGCCATGTCGGAAGTTCGTCAAAATCAAGTGAGTCCGGGGGCCGTGTTGCTCCAGTGCGCCGAGTCCTTCAAAACTAGCGCGTGTCCTCGGCAGCGGTGCACGTGGTATCGTAATAAAGTGTAATACAAAACGGGCTATTCTGGTACTAGACGATAATCTATAATATTAGGTTTCAAGACTTAAGTGAATAACTGGAATTACACCAGGAGTTTTATGCTTATGTGATTCCAGCAACAGCAATGGGAGGTAAGGGGTTTTGCCCACTTCAGGCATTTAAACTGAGTTACGGGGAGATGCAGAAACACGCTCGGAGCTGTTGGACGAGCGGGGACTCGTCTGCTCGTGCATCTGACTCCACCGCCATATTCTTCACCACTGTACTCAGTGAACCCTCTCCTTCAGTCTTGCCTTAAAAATACATACATTTTTATTTTTCTGACTGCTCCCTCCTCTAATACTTCACATCTCTTACCTATCTTTTTTATATATCCCACATACACACTCTTGAAAACCTTTGGAAACTTCTCTCCAGTGGGGGGTCATGGTATGACCTTCTCTGTGACCTTCTCCACGTCTGTCTGAGGTGATTGGCGTGGCCCAGGCCTTCCGGCCGTCTCCTAGCTCGCCGACAGCAAGCCGGCGTCCTACCTGTGCCATTTTCTCTCTTATTAACGACCAAAGGAACAACTGACAATTTTTGTGACAGTGTCTGGTGAAGTCTGTCCCTACCCTATCAACCTGTTACCCCTCTGGGGAAGCATAAAGCTTCACGACCACGTCCAAGGCCCTGATTGTAGTCTCTCTAGTGCAAACACAAACAGCCCTTGTGGGGATTTTCGCGAAAGGAAAAGGCCTACCATCAGAGTGTTTTTGTCAGTTTTTTCCGAGCGCTTCCTTTCATCTGGATAATTCTCCCCGGTCCTTTCAGTCCCTCCCCAAGCTGGGTTGGCTGTCCCTCCTTTCACAGAACCCTGGGCGTGTCTCTGCGCCTTTGTCTGTTCAGGCTGCCGTAACAAGTCCCCGCAGACCGTGTGGCTTAAAAAAGGGAGACACTTACTTCTCAGGGTTCTGAGGGCTGGGAGCCCACCAGCCGGGTGTCTGGTGTGCAGACGGCCGTCTTCTCCGGCTGGAGAACAGACAGAAAGGAAGCAAGCTCTCCTGTCTCTTCTAAGGGCACACGTCCCATTCATGAGGGCTTCACCTCCCAAAGGCCCCGCCTCCTAATGCTGTCACCTTGGGGTTTAGGGTTTCAACACACGACTTTGAAGGAACTTAAACATTCAGTGCACACCACTCGATCTCTCTGTCGCCTGTTTCTGTGGCTTATAGTTTGTCTTTCCCCCTGGAGTGTGGGCCACATAAATATTGGAAACGTGGCTTACTAGTCTTTGTATTCCCGGTGACAAGCAGGAAACGGGACACACCAACGTTGGTAATGATTAAACACACGAGTGATTGGGTACCTGTCGTTCCGCATCCCAGATTCTGACGTATGTGAGATGCAGATCCCCAGAGCTCAACTCTTGAGATAATAATTTTTAAAAAATATGATTGCAAAATGTTTTATGAAGGCACATTATAGATTGGAAAAAAATTCCTTTTTTTAATCAATGAGGAGCCTCATTGGAGATGAAATTCTGAATAGATTAGTCAGTAAATAAATATACATGAAGTACAGTTCATATGTGAGGCACAGTGTGGGGCACGGAGGACGAGAGATGGGGTTCTTGCCCTATGGATTGTACACGATTAAAAAACAGCTCTGCCAATAACAGACCAGGACAGCTCTGTGTTAGGATAAACCTTGTGAAGGATGTGAATATGGCGGCGGCGTGAGGCGAGAGTAACTTGAGGTGTGTGGGGCTCCTTTCGCTCACACAGGTGAGATGTGAGACGATGTAGAAAAGGATGATGTACATGTGAAGAATAGGGGGAGAGGGTTCCAGGTGGAGGGAACAGCAGGTGCAAAGGCCCTGAGGGAGGAAAGAGATCGACGAGTGTGGGAGACAGAAGGAAGCCCAGGGTGGTGCTGGGAGAGAGTGATGGGCTGGGTGGGAGATGGAAGGGGTAAACGTGGGAAAGGGGTCCAAGGAGAGTTTGGTTTGGGTGGGTGGTCTTTGAACACAGCCTGGTCAGATGAAGAAAGCAGGGCAGTTGGCACAAAGTGAGGACTCTTACCTCAGTAGGGGCACCTCCCTTATGACAGTGGTGCCTTCCTTGTTCAATAGGGCCAGTCAAGTAGAGCCTACAATCAATCGTAGGAGCTTTAAATCTTTAACATCAGAAGCCTTGGAGCTGACAAGAATAGGTCAGCGAGTCCTGAACCACATTTGTATTACTCTCTTTGAAAGAATTGAGTTTTTCACATTTTTGGTTCCTGTGGGCGGTGGCGGCTTGTAGCTTCCCTTTTCCCACTTGGCGACAGGACAAGGTTACTGCACATCTCAACGACATTAAAGTCTTGGAAAGCCATAGGCAATCACTGGGACCTATTCGTCTCAGTATTAACACAGATCAGATCACTTCCATTTCCTAAAGGTGGTATCTTTGAGACAATCTGATTGGTCCTAAGAAGGATTCTTTTAGGTAACGTGGTTGTATTTTTCTTGGTGACGTTCTCCCAGGGAAAACCCTTTGTCTCACTTCTGGTGAATGGTGGGGTCTTTAGGACACACATTCAGTCTTCCAAAAACATAGGTAACAGGAAATGAGCTGAGAAATCAAGAATTTCTTTTCATCTGTTAGTTGGGTGTTAAGGCATGAAGAGAAAATTGAGGGAAAATGATCTGGCTTGATACGTCGGGAAAAATGGCCACACTGTCGATTAATTCCCCAAACTGTCAGATAGGTGGTCGGCCAGAAGAGAGGAAATGTATTTTTAAGCACTTATGTGAGAGGTGCTGCAGATACTTTATTTAATCTCCCCAACTGTCCTGCAAGGTAAGCACCAGCCTTCTCAGTTTGCAAGGGAGCAAGCCGAGGCTCATTAGTGAAGAGACTCGTCTGCTTCTTCGTGGTTGTTAGGAGCAGACCTAGGACCTCACAGTGACTCTGTCCAACCTCCGTGGCCGTGATCCTGTCCACTCGCCACACTGGGAAACTGGAGAGCTAGGGAACTGGATTTCTTATTGGATCCCTTTCCCCACGTTAGCTTTTATGGGTCACTCTTTCTTTTGCATGATGGTGGGGAGTGGGGAAAGATTGTATCGGGCGCCATTTCTCAGATGTCTGTGTGGTCCCATCACACCCGCCCTCTACACACACACACACCAGTGCCGTGATTGGAACCCATGAAAGTTTTCAATTACAACATGGTCTGTGTTTCCATAATCCCCATGAGAAATTCATCTATTGCATTTCCTGCGTGTCTTTTCATCCCATGTTCCCATGTCTTACACACAGTAGGTGCTCAGTGGTTGCTTGTTGGGTAAAAATGCATTAATGACAGCTGTATCTAGACATATGCCTGAATCTAGACACACACCTAGTATTAGGAGATGAGGAGATACTTAACTCATTAGGTGGCTGAGGTTCTCAATGGGGCCATAGAATACCACTGTGCACCTGTGACCCTGAATCTTAAGCTTGGGGCATTCGTAACTCCTCTCCAGACTCTCCCAGGAACCCAGAGTCAGGGGAAGGAAGACCCTTTGACAAAAGAAGGGAGGGAGCAGAGAGCAAAGGAAACAGAGATAGGAAGGGGTAGAGAAGAGGCATCGATGCGTGGCCCATGGTGGCCAGGAATAAAAAAATGAATTGACTCTTCCACGTTTTTCAATGAGCCGCAGATAGATACTCAGAAGGAAATCGTATTTGGACATGGCACTAATATAATGTACTTGGGACACATTTCTGTCACATTTATGGCATTTTGCAACCCCCTACCATTACTCGAAGTCACACTGTCAAATCTACCCGTGTTCCTGGGCATAGACAGGTTCCAGGGCCTAGACACCATTGACAAGCATCAGTGGTGCTTGATGTGTGTGTGTGTATATCCAATTATGTGTAGTTTATACTCACTGCAGTTAATTCGTGGGGGGAAGAAAAAACCTAAAAATA
The DNA here is from genome assembly GCA_028533885.1 of Nasua narica. Lineage (NCBI taxonomy): Eukaryota > Metazoa > Chordata > Mammalia > Carnivora > Procyonidae > Nasua > Nasua narica. The sequence continues at coordinate 7,365,965 of CM052805.1, read as the reverse complement.
TGAAAAAGAGAAGTTATTTTTCACCATTCAAAAATAGCTATGCTTCCTATTTCATTGTTTTTCCATCCCGATATTTCATAAGCTCATCTGTTTTTATCTAGCTAGGACTGTTCTGTATGGAACACTGTGTAACCTACTTTTTTCCCAGTGATATGGAAATGGAAGCATTTTCCTATTGTGATGTTGCTTTTCCACGAGCATCACTTAGTGCTTAGGTAACAGTCGGGCGTGTGGGTGGCCCACCAGTGGGATATCGAGAGCTCGTATCTCATGACGCGCATCATTCAGGGAGCCAAGCTCGTGAGATGCCCCATCACAAGGTGGGCCAGCCGAGTTGCCTGGAGAGGTCTTGATCTTCCGACCTGAGTTGTCTATGTAGCAGCTATCAATTGGGAAGACCCTCTCTTTCTTTCCTTTTTAAAGGCACTTCTGATTTGTATAGTCCTGTGAATATGACTTGGCCAGGTGAATAAAGCAAGGCGGCTGACACAAAGCCACCTTTGTCACCTTGGTGGATGATGACAGCTTTTAAGATGCCAGTCCCCTCTGTATTGCAATAGGGCTTTTTCCTGATCAAGGACGTTCCTGTTTCATGGTGTCAGCTTTTACACTTCCTGCTGTGTAGGGAGGGAGGGCAAGTGTTGGATGGAGCCCTCATTTGACAGATGAGTCCATCAAGACACATTAAGTTCATGGACTCAGACACAAGGTGGACCCCGGCTCTTCCGATTCTCAGCCACGTTTTCCTCAGGAAGGAAGGCACCTTTATTTTTTCTCTTTGGTTGCAAACCTCTAACTGCAGTGATAGGATAAAGCAAAATTTCACGTCGTCCGTCTCTCTTCCATTTTCCAATAAGCTTTTATAATTCGGCTTAGATCATATGCCTGAACTCTGGTGTAAAGGGGCTGTAGGTGTCATAAACTTCAAAATAAGGGGTGATAACTATCATTGCTCTAATGGGGAAAGAGTTCCTGTTAACTAAGAGGAATGCCGTGGAGTTTATTTCAGCAGTTACCATGAAGCATAGTACACGGTGCAAGTAATAATCACTCAATAAAAGTTAGCCGTTGTCACGGTTACTGTCACACGAGAACACTTTGTCCTTTTGCCGACGTAAACTACTGCCTGTCCTTGAAAAAGCCACTCCCTCATGTTAAGCCTCAGTTTCCCACGTGGAAAACAGTGGGAGCGTCTTAGGTAATGACAGTGTGTAGATCTCCCCATGCTAATAATCTATGGTCTCGGGTATTTTTTTTTTCTACAGCAATTCAACCAATGAGGGCATGAATGTTAAAAAATGCTGCAAGGGTTTCTGCATCGATATCTTGAAGAAGCTTTCCCGTACTGTGAAGTTCACCTATGACCTTTACCTGGTGACTAATGGGAAGCACGGCAAGAAAGTCAACAACGTGTGGAACGGGATGATTGGTGAAGTAAGTTGTCTTCCTCCCACGGGCTCTCATCCAGACTCCACGCCTGCGGCGCTCGAGGGTGGTGGGAAGGACAAGTAAAGGCCCTGTGCTGCTTTGCCTCCCGTGCAGGTGGTCTACCAACGGGCAGTCATGGCGGTCGGCTCACTCACCATCAACGAGGAGCGCTCGGAAGTGGTGGACTTCTCTGTACCCTTTGTGGAGACAGGGATCAGTGTCATGGTTTCAAGAAGCAACGGCACTGTCTCACCTTCTGCTTTTCTAGGTAGGTGAACGTCAAGGTCACTGCTGTTTTCCTAACAGGGAACTAGAGGCATCTGTCTCATTTACTCAAAGGATGGACCTTGGTCAGTTCCATATAATGACATCAGCACATTCCAATTCATTCCCCCCCCAGCCCCAGCCCCCATTAACATCTTTCATTGATCTCAGACTCGGAACCATCTGCTGGAAACACAATCGCATAATCAGATACTAGTCTTGACTGCATAGAATGGAGATTAGCACATATATGTCTCAGAGCCTCGAAAACATTTAAAAAATAAACCTCTGCCTGTCCACAGTTAATTTAAATCAGCCCATAAGCCTCTTTTCAGCATCCTCATTCCCATCGTCCATCCTTTACTGACGTGACAGCCATTTATTTACTGGATTTGAGAGTGAAATGATGATGATCGCACAGTGATTTACAGCAGCATCCCGATAAACAAAATACAAGTAGTCTGAAGTGCATACACTGATGGAAAATGAATGGAATCATATTTTAAATGTGAATATCCTTCAACTGGACTGGTTTGTAAGGGAGAAAAATTCCTTACTCTCCTTTTAACTATTTCATAAATACGCGTTTTGACATAAAGGGATTTTTTTGTTTTAAGCTAGGTAGAGCTTTACTTTCTATCATCCTATTTTCTTTAGCACTGTATGCATATATGCCTGGCCAGAGAGGGAGAAACCGCATGGGACAGAGCCAAGCGTTATTTATTTTTTCTTTAAAGGAAAGCATTTTGTGGAGTATTTGGTTATCATCAACAGTTCTGGAGAGCGTCTGCCTTGACGATCATGGGGTTCCCATTCCCTTCTCCTTGGTGCCCCTATATCCATGGGTTTGTTTCAGATTTGGGAAGGCGAATGCAAACCCCCCAAAAAACTGCACGAGAACGGGGAAAGAGATGAGAGTCAACCAGATTTCTTACACGTTTCTAGACACACACAGAAGAACCTTTGTCTATTAGAGAGCTTACACTCGCAGAGCAGAGCCGGTCTGTGGCCGCCGGCTCCCGGCCCATAGTCTCGTTTCCCCACCGGCTTCATTGATACATCGTGGGGGCGTCCAGCAAAGCTGTCTGTGCTTCATTCCCTTGAGTGGAACGTTGACGAACAGGATTTTCAATACCGCCTCACTTGCGGAGACGTCCAGATTTGCTGTTTCCATTTTTGATAATCCACTGAAGCTGTTGAAATCCTTACCACTCCCTGGATTTCATGTTGCACTTCCCACCTCCGTTCTTGAAAGATACACAACTCATTATGTTCCCTTTGTGTCTTTGTCTGATAGGGATAATGGACCCATATCTCACTAAGGGAGCCTCCGACACCATGGGAAGTGCAGCCCACTGATACAGACCAGCAGGCAGAATCTTAGCAATGATAGAGTGGACCCTCGCGTATGAGCCACTCCTTATCACGGTCTTATCACTTAGCCCTCCTTATCTCCGTAACAGGGCTCTTTGGCCCTGGGGGTTATGAAAAGGTTGGAAGAAGTGAGTTCATGGAAAGAATGGGAAAAGATCTGTTTCTTTTCTTTTCTTTTTAAGAGAGAGGGGAGTGCATGCGAGCAGGAGGGGCAGAGGGAGAGAGACTCCCAAGCAGTTTCCACACTCAGCAATGCAGCCAGCCAGGTGCCCCAAGAAATCTTGTTCTTTTTATAAGTTGTTGCCATATCTCCATAGTGAGCTAGAGAGAACTTTTTTCCAATTCAATCAGAGAGGAAAAAAATACCATCAGCCGGCTTGGCTCATAAAAATATGGGCCACTGGTATCAAATCTGGCCTCAACCCAGATTTCCCTGGATTTTAATCTTACCTGCATTCGTAGAACGTTTCCATAAAAAGTCAGAAATTTTTTCTAAGTTAAGCCTCCTTTCCCCCTTGCTTTCCTACTGTATCTTTAAAAATAAACTAAAAATACATTGTAGCCAGAGGAAACTATTTCCCAAGCTGTTTTGACATCAGTAGGCTTAATATTTTTTTGAGTCACTAAATTACATCCCTATCGGATTGTGTACCCCCTTATTTACGGTCATTATCTGCAGGTTTTGAAAGTCATAATGAACCATGCGAAGCTACATTTTTCCATTCACCGGCTCAGTCATCTGGAAAAGCCCAAACATTCAAAATGTGATTGCATTGCTCTTCATTATTTCCTATCCTCTCTCCACAAACTCCATTAGCTCCCACTGGAAACACTAGCAGGTAATGCCTCTGAGTTTTTGGGTAAAAATGTAACCTGCGGCTCTTCAAGGACAGAGATGGTGTCTCTTGGGATATTTCCATTCAGTTAATTCCGGAGACTTTCCAAGCAGATTAGGTTGTTTGAGCCAACGAAATGCTGACTTGGAGTCCCTAGATTGAAATCCCTTCTTTTTTTTTTTTTTCCTCCCCAAATATGTTTATTTTAATTTTTCAGTGTTACAAGATTGATTGTTCATGTACCACACCCAGTGCTCCATGCAGTACGTGCCCTTCTCGATACCCACCACCAGGCTCGCCTAACCCCCCACCCCCTCCCCTCCAAAACCCTCAGTTTGTTGCTCAGA
>CM052805.1:7280292-7361616 GCA_028533885.1 Nasua narica | reverse complement strand
CTTCTAGTCCCGTCCATGTTGATACAAAAGTTGGATATTCATCCTTTCTGATGGAGGCATAATATTCCATTGTATAGATGTACCACATCTTCCTTATCCACTCATCTGTTGAAGGGCATTTTGGTTTTTTCCACAGTTTGGCTATTGTGGCCATTGCGGCTATGAACTTTGGGGTACTTGTGGCCCTTCTTTGTACTGCATCTGCTTTTTGGGGTAAATACCCAGTAGTGCACTTGCAGGGTCATAGGGTAGCTCTATTTTTAATTTCCTGAGGAATCTCCATACTGTTTTCCAAAGTGGCTGCACCAACTTGCATTCCCACCAACAGTGGAGGAGGGTTCCCCCTTCTCCACACCCTCTCCAACATTTGTGGTTTACTGTCTTGTTGATTTTGGCCATTCTAACTGGTGTAAGGTGGTATCTCAGTGTGGTTTTGATTTGAATCTTGCTGATGGCTAAAGATGATGAACATTTTTTCATGTGTCTGTTAGCCATTTGTATGTCTTCTTTGGAGAATTGTCTGTTCATGTCTTCTGCCCATTTTTTGATGTGATGACCTGTTTTGTGAGTGTCGGGTTTAAGGAGTTCTTTATAGATCTTAGATATCAGACCATTCTCTTACACCATACACAAAGATAAACTCGAAATGGATAAAAGACCTCAACGTGAGGCAGGAATCTATCAAAACCCTAGAGAAGAACATAGGCAGTAACCTCTATGACATTAGCCACAGCAACTTCTTTCAGGACATGTATCCAAAGGCAAAGGAAACAAAAGCGAAAATGAACTTTTGGGACTTCATCAAGATAAAAATCTTCTGCACAGCAAAGGAAACAGTCAACAAAACAAACAGGCAACCCGCAGAATGGGAGAAGATATTCGCAAATGAAATCCCTTCTTGAATGAATGTGGTGTCTGCTTTAAACCAGTAGAGGATGTAATCCAGAGCCACCCAAAATATTTCTGGGTCCCTCCTTACACACTTTAGGTGGCGTTTGACCATTACTGCCACGCTTTTCTCCACAGTGGTGCTGGTGGTGTGTGTGGATGTGTGAGAACAGCAATCCTTCAGAGCACCCTAGGTACCTAACTTAACTAAAATCAGCACTCGGTAACAGAACCCTTTGATCCCCATGCCACGATCACAAGTCGAGGGACAGATGTCACTTCCAAGTGGGAAGACATCTGGGATCAGTTGCTTGATCCTGCTTCCTCCTAAGGCCGCTGCACGCTTACAGATCCCGGTGTGCAAGTGAAGAATTCGGAAAGGATGCCCCCTCATATTTTTTATCATGTCATCCCAACCTGCAGAGAAAAGAAGTTACCAGATTGATATTGCTAAAGCAGGATGCCTTTTTCAGGACCCTGAACAGCGCACCTCCTTCCCCCGCCCCCCACGCCAGGTTCCATGGAATCAAACAACTATTCCATTTAACTTACTGTGTGTGTAGAGCGTGCAGCACACGCCACGAAGCACTTTCGTGTCTATGATCATTGACTTCTCATGGCAATCCTCCTGGATGTAGTGAGACACACCACGCCACTAGTGAGACACATACCCGACTTGAAGAATTACTTTACTGTTTCTATCTTGAATATTCAGTATTTTTAACCCCCCAATTATTCATTTCGTTCTCCTGTTTGGATACACCTCACTACCAAACTGCAGTGATCTCAAGGACATAGTGTTGTTATTACCCAAGGTAATTCCCTCAGAGACAGGTTGTAGTTGCAACCTCGCTGGTTTCTTTGAACTCATCTTGTGTTACTCAAACTGAGCAGGCGGTGTTGTTCCTTTTTAACATATCCGCACTGTCAAAACTGCATTGCAAAGCATTCCTTCTGGTTTCTAAATTTTGCAATGTAGTTAAAGCTTTGGACGTATTAGTTTCTTGTTAGGTAGTAAGCTCATTAAAGTGGAATTTATGATGACCTCTGGCTGTGTTAGGTAGTCACAGACTTAAATGATAAGGTGGCTTGCAACCAGCCTAGTTCTTTATGATTATTACTAGCTCCATCAGAAAAACAATTTAAAAATAATAAAATGTCTACTATTCAGGAGGTATTACTGGGTTTCTTATATTTTACCGTCTGAAAATGTTTGCTTGTGAGGCAAAGGATTATAAGTTTATTGGTGTCCAAGGGCAGTTTCTTCCCAATGCTGCATTCAAGTGGAGATGTATTCATTTTTCAAAATTTGAGCCTCTGTTGATTTGCTAGCAAATTTGTGTCCTTTATGGGCACAATGGCTCCATTCAGCACCCTCAATCAGACTGGATATAGATGCTCTTAACTTTCTGGAGTGTTCTAAGATTTAGAAGCTTGTGACTTGGCCTGCCCTTCTGTGACATCCATATGAAAATGAGCTTGATGTAAACTCCTTTGGGGGGAAATAACCATCCATCCATCTAGTACTTCATTGTCTCTACTCTGTCAGCAATGCTTTTTTCATTGAATTACCATGTGAATGTAATATCCTCAAATGACTCTTCAAATGCATTTAAGCCCATTACCAACATCAACAAGATTTTAAACTTGTAGAGATCTCATCTGTCCGAGGCAGGGAGTGGGGCGGGGAGCATGGGAGTAACGGGGGCAGAGGGTGACCTTCCAGTGTTGCTGTCAACCCCGTGATTTTACGATCCTTTTCTAACAGGTTGTAATGTTCCCTTTCCTTCTGGAATTCCCTGCCCACCGTCCCTCTGGCATGTAAGGATAAAAATGAAAACAAGAATAAAACCCATGCTGATCTACAGAAGCCTTAGGCTTGACTGTTTGGGTCTAGTCTTGCTTCCCCTCTCGTGTTGGTCCCCTGGATATCGCTATAATCATACAGGACCCGATGGCCTCTTTATTTGCGTTCTTTCTCCCATTTGTTTTTACGCTCCTTGACCCAATTTGGAAAATGTCACGTGCTCTTCTCTATTTTTATCCTATTATATGCAGCCTCATACCTCAAATCTGTTGTAGAATAAAGGATGGTGTAGACGTATGAATCCACAATGACCAGCTTCTTCTGAATGGTCGGATTCACGGGGGGGCGGGTTTCTCAGTGAGCCTGCGAGTGGACCTCTGGGCTTCCTGCCGGTCCTGGTCACGAGGATGCGCCAACTGACCATGTCACTCCTCTGACCTGTTCCCCCGCAGAACCGTTCAGCGCCTCCGTCTGGGTCATGATGTTCGTGATGCTGCTCATTGTGTCCGCCATCGCTGTTTTTGTCTTCGAGTACTTCAGTCCTGTTGGATACAACAGAAACTTAGCCAAAGGGAAAGGTGAGACCCCTCCCTCCGCCCCTCATCCATATGACCCAATGTTGATGCTCTTTCATTTACTCTCTACAAAGGTTTCCCAGTTAGAACGCCTCCCCCTGTACCATCTTGCTGGTCTGTGAGGGAATGGAGCTGGGTGACCAGGGTCCTTCCCTCCAGTGGTGGGCTATTTACTTCAACGGAAGAAGGGATAAAGCCAAAGGAAACGTTTTCATCATTTTATCATGTGAAGTCTGTATTTGTTAGGTGGAAACTACTGACAGTTTGTTGAGAGAGCATATTTAAAAAGAAGTTTTTCTGGCAATTAACTTCTAAAATCTGTGTCAAAAGAAATGTTAAGATTGCAGTGAATCTCGCCTCCCATCTACGCAGAAGAAAATGGCTTTTATAGAATCTAGCTTAAGAACATTCTGCAGATTTCTGAATCATTCGCTTGCATTCGTTTGACGCTGAAAATAATTTTAAGGGGGTATTTTCCCCCGGAGAATTACATTTTCCTCTTGACACTGCCTGAGCTTAGTGCCTTGTACTTGATAAAACTGCAGTCAGTCGATAGAAGATTGCACTGGGTAACAGTCATGGGCTGTGACGAGGGTCCCATGCAAACCAATATTCATGTTATAGACATAAACACATTACATCACTTTGAGTGACTCTACCTCTGTGCGTAATGGGTTCCAAGTGGATGGCTTCAAAAGGCTGCTGCTAGGACCAAATCTCTCCTGAAACATGACTTAAGTTGGTGGAAGACTGCAGGTCTTCGACGTAGAGCCATCAAAGATCAGGACGCTTGAATTTGCCACGTACTCTTTTCACTGGGAAGATTTAGCACTGGAAACAGCCAGTGGGTCATGGGAATCTGTTAGGAACTTAATTTGAATGAAATCCTCCCATTTCTTCACCATTGAAGAGTGGTGATTACTGTTCATAAACCGTCTCCCCGTCTACCAAACATGGTGAAAATGCCATGAATGACGGTGTTCTGTTTAAATGGGGGAATTGTCATCCTCCACTAAGAGGCCAGCGTCACTAGCCAATACGGAGCTTCCAACACGCTGGGACCTGAGAAGGTTTTCTGTGAGTAGTTATATTTACATTTGTGGGATCAGTTTGTTCTGTTCGTGAGTTCATGCATTTCTTCGATGAGTATTTACCGAGTGGGCACTATGTACCAGATACTGTGCTAGGACAGGGGAACAACATGGCAAATCAGATAGAGATTTACCCCAGGTTTACCCCCCAGAGAGCTGAGAATTTCATTGCAAAGACCACACGTGAACACATGTGTTAATAATCACAAGTGGTAATAAATTTCAAGAAGAAGGTGAATAGAAACCCGAGTGAAGTGATGGGAGGGGGTCTCTACTTTAGATAAGGTGGCCAAGCAGGGAAGAACTTTCAGAAGATAGGACATTTAAGCCGTGACCTGAAGAATGAGAAGTCATCTGGAAAAAACGGAGGGAAAAGCATTTCATGCAAAGGGAACAGCCAGTGCAAAGGCCTTGTCAGGGAATTGATCTTGATGAAACAGAAAAGATGAGAGTGAGAGAGGGGGACAGTGATATAAGATGAAGGGAAGAGGCGGGACGAAACATGTACAGTACGGGAAGGTCCCTGGGGCTACTCTGTCAAGAGAAGGGGAGGGGCAGGCAGGAGTGGATGGGGGGGAGCCCAATGAGGAAGGTGTTCGTTTTCTGAGAGCAAGGGTTACGGCGGTTTGGACTTGGCTGGAGATAAGCAGATAAATCAGGGCTCTATCTTGGAAGATAGAAAACGATCCAAAGGCTAGTCACGTGCAGTAATTCCTCCTTTGGCTAAGCACACACTTCCAAGACTATCATACAGCGAGAAATCTAGCACACCAACTCCCCAGCCCTTCCTTCACCTCGAGGCTTCTCGCTCCCTGCTCCTCTGCTTGTGGAAGCTCTCCAGAAAGGACAGCGACTTGTTTCTTTGTTCAGTAAGGCTTTCTGTTACATTTCACTGCCCTTTATGGGGAAGATTTTATGCGCGGCTCAGTAATAGTATTCATGAATCAGGAATTCCCAAAAGTGTTGGACAGAACCCCTGCGAGGGCCTGTTTCTGATTCCCATACTGCCGTCACTCCTGGTCCATATGCACCCCTAATAAAATTAAGTAGTTCATGAAGTTAACTGGATGGACTCTAATTATTATTTTTTCTGAGAGTTCTTGGCATCTTGGGAATAAGCCCAGAAGATTTATTATAAAACTAGGCAAAGAGAGATGGAAGAGTTTGAGATTGAGCGTAGCAGAATTAATTGTCTTCCCTGTAATGCGCTGTATGGGGGATATTATAAATACTGCGGTAGCCAGAGTTTGGCTTCCAGTGTGCAAGAAGCTCGCCTCTCCCCGGCTCCCTGCCCAGAACGTCGTACCTTCCGTCCATGATTCACTTCTGCCACGTTATTAATTGCCACTCCGCTGATGTTGCCAACTAAAGTCTGAGTAGATCATTTTTTCAGATCTTCATTTACTTAAATGACATAAAAATTAACCTTCTGTTAAAGGAGGACCTCTTGCCTATGAAATGAGGGCATACTTCCCCCCCGCCCCCCCCAGTGCAAAACACATGTGAAAGCCCTAGATGTACATTTCCCCGTGTACGTACACTGCCCCCCCCCCCCCAACAGGCTGGGCCGTGTTGCCCGGCCTCTTCAGTTCAGGGCTGCGAGGCACATGTCGGAATCTTCAGCGAGACCGGCAGATGTCTCAAGGCTCCATGAGGGAGAGAAGTGCTGGGCTACCAAGGCTCATGCTTCATGACCCGCAGCCACGCCGTCCTTCGGAGAAGTGCTGGATGAATTAGCTCTGCCGTTTGGCTCCTGGACGTCTCCACCTGCAGAGGGTTTTCGCTTGGTTCATTCCTGTCCTGGGCACACTTCGCATCCGACGGCGAGCATTTGCTGGGGACGGTCAGATTCGAATACCACGCATCAGCCAGGGAGAACCAGAGCTGCCCCCACACACACGTTTTTGTAAGGCTCGCTCCGTTTATTAAAGGAGATTGGTTCCCCCAAACGGTAATCGAATTCAAATTTACAACCGGCCCTCAGGCGACGTCTCATCCAAACACACGTTTTGCATGGCCGTTTGCTTCTCATTTCTTGCTTATGTTTGATTTCCCCTTCTTTTAAGAAACATGGCAAGAATCCAGCCAGATAGAAATGCAGGAAGAATGCTCGTTGTTGAAGATAAAAGGGAGCTGTGGCGGCCGGGGTTCTGGGCCGTGATGGGGAGCGAGCAGGAGAGACCCGTTCCATCTTGTGGCCAGCGGCGGGGATGAGGGTGGCCGCCACATCGCCCTTTGGAGAAAATGCTGAGAGTGTCCTTTCTGTTCTTTGCAGCACCCCATGGGCCTTCTTTTACGATTGGCAAAGCTATATGGCTCCTCTGGGGCCTGGTGTTCAACAACTCCGTGCCTGTGCAGAACCCCAAAGGGACCACCAGCAAGATCATGGTGTCTGTGTGGGCCTTCTTCGCCGTCATCTTCCTGGCCAGCTACACGGCCAACCTGGCTGCTTTCATGATCCAGGAGGAATTTGTGGACCAAGTGACCGGCCTCAGTGACAAAAAGGTAAGGTCACCTCACTTTCCTCACTGCCCGGGGGCTGGGTCTTACCCACTCTCTCCTCAGAAAGGCTTGATTCGGGCTCCTATCATCCAGACCCATCGACTGACTCTAAAGCCCCAAAGCCAGAGGGGTTTTGTTTTTGTTTCTGTTTTCTTTTTCCTCTGAACTTAAATTGGCATAGTGCTAAGAATTTTAGAAACAGAAACTTAAGCTCAGCTCCAGGGTCTAAAAGATTCCAGATCTTGTTTGGAAGCATTGTTTCCCCCAAAGGGTCACTTCTTGTATTTACAGGATCATGACAGGGACGGTCCCCAAGGCTCTGTGACTCACGGGAGGGCCCAGGCTGGAGGGCTCCCTTCAAGGGAGCGGGTGATGGTGGAGAAGCTCACGAGCCTCAAGGAGGATTAGCTTGGGAGGAGGTGGGGTGCTCTCGGCTCTAACCACCTCCCCGTTCTCCGGCTTTGGCCGAGTCTCTGGTACCCATCGGGCCTTGGATTTCTCATCCGTGCCATGAACAAAAGTCGTCTCTAAGGCCTACCTGGAGACCAGACTGACCACTCCTATCGCCCCCGGGTAGTCGGGGAACCCCACTTCTGCATTCCCGACTCGCCTGAAATTTCCTCAGGGGACCTGAAAGGAACAGAGAGGGTTTTCATTCGCCACTGGCTCCTTTAACTCAGACGCATCTGCACCCCCCCCCCCCGACATGGGGCTGCGCCCCCCCGAATCATCAAGGTGGCGGCGGGACTCACACCTGCTGTCTCCATTCTCCTCTTGAGTGGCGCGAGGGGGGCGGGCTGTGAGGGGCCATTCAGAAAGGCACACGGAGGAAGAAAAGAGGTAAACTGGGTGCATCCTTCCATTGAAATTGTGGGTTCAGCAAACAGACTCTGACTTGCTAAGCTCAGCAGTGTGGGGATTGCTGCACGGCTGAGATTGTCCGGCTCGTGTATGCGGATAATCGTCTCTCTTTATAAAGTCTCACCAGCGTGTCTTGCTGACATAAGTCTACGTATATTCTTTTGGCGTTCATCAACAAACTGCTGAATAGAAAATCAACCATGAAAAGCCCTAACCACTTTCCCGTGACATACGCCGTGCTTGAAAGAGGTGCAGAGAAGGCCTGTCAGCAGGGAGATGACGAGGGGCGGGGGCTGGGTGGGCCTCTCTCGGATGGCTTCCCACTGCGGCTTGAGTAAATGCCAGGCAGCTTCCGGTGGTGACAGAGCCCTGGATCCTCTGGCCCACCCCTGGGACTTCCCTCCTTATTGCTCACGAGTCCCCACCACATTCCTTTAGTACCTCAAGCATCCTGCCACCACAGGGCTCTTGGACTGGTCACGAGCTCTGCCTCAAATGTTCTTCCCCATTATCTGTGGCTGGCTCCTCCTTGACTTTCAGGCCTGAGGGGGCACATCACCTCCTGGGAGGGGTCTTCCGTGGCGAACGTTGCAGCCTGAGCTGATACTCCCGTGAAACTTAAATTCTAGTAGAAAGAAACAAGCAACAGGAGAGTAAACATAAACGGGGAAGAACATTCCAGGCGGGAGCACGTGTTGTAAAGGAGGTGGGATGGCGGAGATTAAAGGTCGTGCCTAGGATAGAGTTAACCGGCACGTAGGAGATGCTCAGCATGTACTCGTGCATTGGGTGAGAAATGCGAGCTGTGGAGGATACTGTGGGCGCCCCGTCCGGCTCTCCTGGCGCCCCCTTTTCCATGGGTGTGCACATCCCACGTTTGCTGACAGAGGCTCCTAGCAGGGATCTTTAGAGGCTGAGAACTTGGTGTCCTGGAACAGTGAAGGCCTGGAGAGCTGGGTTCCCCCAGTCCTCTCAGTTCCCTGTAACCAGCAGCGAACCCCAACCCCCAGCCATTCCGTGGCATCCAGGCACCCAGGGGTGGAGCTCCCTGCGGGATCAGGTGGAAGCTGGGACGTTGCCCCAAATCACCCCTCGGTTGGCTTCCTTTCCTTCCTTAACCTTCTGCCCGTGCTCCCTTCCTGGGCTCTCCGGGATCCCTTCCTCACTAAATGGTGTGCACCCAGCCCTTGGCTGTTGCCTTCTAAAGCGCATGGCACCTGTGAGACAGCAGATCGAGTCAGGAAGGTCATGTTCTGTCCCCCTCCCACACTGGCCACGTGCTGGCTGCGTGGTGCTTTCATAGCCACAGAACCGGGGCCTGCCTCCTCATTCCCCCCGCCCCCCGTACATTTGGGGGAAGAGGTCGGAGTGAGCATGAGAGGAGACAGCCATTGCAAATGTGCCTTGTAGCCTCTGGAGTCCCCTTCGGCCACAAAGCGCCAGCACTCGCCGACGCCGCCACACCGTGGGAACCAAAATAAGCAACTGGAGGTCCCACAGAAGCGGTGGGGGACGCGACCTCCCCCTAGGGTTTCTCAAAAATGTAGTTTTTGAGACAAAGCCCATTTTGCTTTCTGTTGCTATTTTCAAGGCGAGGGGAGGAAACAATCCGTTGCCACATAGTGTTGGGTGTAAATAACACGACCGCTTGTGGGAACACTAATTAGAACCACTAATAGTATGACTGCCCTTCCCTGACTCGGAGACACCCCGTAAGAGAGACCACATCCTCGTGGGATGCCGCACGGCCTCTGAGCTCGGAGCCCTAGCGGCAAGCAGATCGCTCTCTTCATTAAATGCTTGCTCCAATTAGATAAACAGCAAAATTCTTGGAGTAAATAAGCTAAATGTTCCCAGAAGATTAATAGCAGATACACAAAGAAAGTCTGCAAAATAGAAATCTGTACTGAATCAATTTCTCTTAACACTGTACACAGTGGGCTTGTTTCCCCCTTCTTCCTTTTTTTTTTTTTTTAAATCACAATTACCTGTGTAACAACTTGGGTTTATGATGCTTTTAAGGTACTTGGCAGCCTTAGTGCTTGCTGGGAAAAGCACCTTTGAAGCCCACAGTGTGCTCAGATGAGTTCGGGCTTCAATTATAAATAAGCAGAGTCGTGGTAGATGTCCCCTAGGAATTACTCAAGGAAAGTTGAAAAGTTGGTGGGGAACCTTTCCAGTGAGTTGGCAATCACTAGGGTGCCGAGCTCCATCCCTGGGAAGCAGGGTAATGTAGTAGGAAGAGCAGCGTCGTCTTTGGGGTCCAGTGAACCTGCAGTCAGATCTTGACCTTGCCCTAAAATGGTCATGTGACCTTCGGTATGTCAGTATCCCCATGGCTTACTTTCCTACTAAGAGTGGGGGTGGGTATTAATACCTTCTTGGCAAGGTTGATAGGAGGCTTAGAAATAATCCCCACCCCGAGCCTGGAACACAGTGGATAATCCTATTAGAAGGACTGCTTCCTCCTCCCTCCCTGTCTCCGTGGCCCCTTGCCCTCCTCTTCATCACCCTCCTCCTCCTTCATGATCAGCATCCCTGCCTGGCAAGCCTGTTCCTCACTTTTGGGATCTCAAGTGCCACTGCATTAGTTGGCCTTTCGTGGTAATGGGAGGAATTCTGGAACTCTCCATGGTAGAGGACCCCAGGAACATGTCCCTGCGGAGTTGTGCTTTCTCTGAGCACTGTGTCCACGCTGCTGGGTGGTCACTGGCTGCACAGAGGCCTCTGAGCCTCTCCTCCCTCCTGGGGGCCACAGTTGTTTGATGCTGACCCCCAGAAGCTTGCAGCCCACCACCACTGGGAGAAGACTGTCTCTGAGAGACGAGGTTCCCAGGTGCCCCTGTCCCTTATTTATAGCCGCAGAAGACAGGTATTTTTAACAAGTGTGTAGTTTGGGTGTGTAAAAGGAATGAAAAGAAATGTCCTTGGTCAGTTGCCTTGTTTTCCCTAAACGTTTTATTTCCCGTATTTTGCGTTTCTGCTTCCTCCAAGGGCTTGCCTTGAGAGGGAGTCCTCCTGCCCCCAGGCATCCGATGACATTGCTCTGTGGTCTCGCTGACCACGGACCTCTCTGCAGCACCCCTTCCTTCACTTGAGCCCACACTCATTTCTTTCTGTTTGCATACAGAACTCTCTGCGAGGAAGTGGCACCAGAAATCATTCCAGTCACCTACGTGGACTGTGTCCTCAGTGGGAGGCCCGGGGGTTTAAGAGATGAGCTGTGCTTGCCCCTCCCTGTTTTTCACTGTGCAAGGTCCTGGCTTTAGTGAATCATGAAAATAATTTAGGGATCGTGACCATTAAAAAAAATAGAACGTAGCAGATGACGTCAGAATAGATCACACGTAGGGAGATTGCCCCGAAGGGGCACCTACGCGTGTGTGCATGTGGCGTGTGTGTGTGTGTGTGTGTGTGTGTGTGTCTGTGTGGAGAGTATGGGCCTGAAGAAATGTCCTGGTCTGTGGACCATGCGCTGAGAGTCCTGCTTTAAAAAGTCCGACAGCCTTTCTCTAACGGGATCTTCAGCTGGGCTGAACTTTGCGTGCGGGGAGGGTCCCGTCGAGGCTGGGGAAGCATGGAAATTCATCCCTGAGGCCAAATGTCTGTCTCCATCACTGTGTGAAGCAGAGAGGGAGGGACAGGAGGAAATCTGAGGAGCTATGTGGCAACTCTGCCGCAGTTGGGAGTGAAGCGGAAGGCATTTGGGTCCAGTGGTCCACGCCTCCGGGGAATCAGCGGCTCCCGTTAATGCCCGCATTTACCAACAGCACCGCCGCCTCTGTCCCGAGTTGGGGGCTGCCGTGCTAGCGAGCCAGCGCCGGTGCCCCCTCCTCTCCGGGTGATGAGTTGGGACACTGCCTGCCACACTAAGTGCAAAGAGCATTTTGCTGTTTGTGCGTGGGTGCACACACACACACACACACACACGCAGTCTCCCAGTGCAAGGCACCAGCAGGAGGGTCTCCTTTGGACAGTGTGGGACCACGTCCCCCAAATGCAGCGGCAGCTCCTTATTACACAGCAGCACGCCTGATTTAGGGGACACGGTTTTCAACTGGAAATTTTTATTAACAGTGAAATGAAGTGTGTGAGTCTGGAAGGAAGAATGATGTTTTTGGTTGTCTGACTCAGGTAAACTCGGACGCCTTCTCCTGCAGTTCTCAGCTGCACAGAAGACAGGCTAGCCTCGAAATCTGAGCCTCTGTGGATCCCGGCCATGGTCCCGCCGTGGGTTTGCTGGGTGTCCCTTCCTTCCCTCTAAAACAGAGCGATGGGCTCTGAGGAACAGCCGAGTTCATGAGGACAGGCATACGTAGGATTGGATTCTGGGCTGCTGCTTGCAAGCAGCGGGATCCTAAATAGGTCAGGTAACCTCTCTGAGCCTCTGTTTCTTCATCTGTAAAATGGAGCCTCTAAGATTAGCTACCTGGCAGAATTATCATGAGGATGAAACGATCCAACATTTTGTAAAGTCCTTGGCACATTGCTGGCCCCAAGCAAGTCCTCAGTGCTGGTCGTTGTTAGCTTTACTTTATAGTTCCAGAATTTCTTATCTCATGGAAGAATGAAGTCCAGGTTAATTTTTTGCCCATGCTCATAGTAAAAATAAAAAGTAATAGTAATTATTTTTGAGTGCTTAGTCTGTTGCAGGCACTATTTTAATTACTTGACAAATTTTAATAATTTTAGCACTTGCCATTGACCCTGCAAGTGAAGTACTGGTATGTTTTCCACTCTAGAGACAGGAAATAAACGGGGGCAGTGTGAAGTGCTTTATCCAAGGTCCCACAGTTCGTACATGAACCTGACCTTTTAACCTCTGAACCTGAGCTCACACTTGTACCTATTTCCCTGTGCTGACTCTAGATTTTGTTTGTGCGTCTGGGACTCAGACCTAGTACTCTTGACTCCGACTCCGGTTGGGTTGCCCCAAACGCTGAAGTTGTGAATAGATAATATCAATCAGGGAAGAGAAGCCTTTTGGAGGGTTGAGAGCCATACAAGACATGGGTATCCCCAGGAAGCTAATGGTTAGGAGGAACTTCAGCTCGAGAAATGTTCATGGAGCCTGCCATTATGCCTGGAATTTACTGAGCCCCCAATAAGTATTAGATGCATGCATGCATGCATGAATGAATGGGTGAGTGGACAACGAGTGAATGGCAGACACACAGTCACTGTGGGGGAGGAAAAGTAATTTTCCCTCTACCCTTCTAGGTTCTTGGCTGAGGCACCTCTGTAGTAAAAGACAGATTAACAGGAGAAAAAGAAACCTAAGTTTAATAGCATGGATACTTTCTGTAGACCCGGGACATGCCCAGGAAAAATGAGTACCTCCGGCTTAAACAGCCCCTGCAGCTAACCACAAAAGAGAGATGTTGGGAGCTGGGGTGGGGAGGCCAGTGACGGGAGGCCGTCAGGAAGAGCACAGTTAAACAAGGGTGAGGTTCTCAGCAGATTTAAGCTGGTGCCTACAACACTGGTAAGAGTTTCTGCAGTTCAGGTCGTCTTTCTCTTCCAGGTGCTGAGAGGAAGACAACACTCTAAGTAGAGCTTTCCCTTATCTGTGTAAATGCCTCTAATGGAAGGGTTAACTTCTCTCCAGAGCTTCTCCTCTGTTTCTTAAAAATAGCCAGCCCAGGAAGATCCTGAGGCCAAAGAGGCGTGTTTTGGGGTGACTTGTTCCATTGCTCTTCATCATTTCCTGGGGGAGGCGATGGCAGTTGTCAGTGGGGTTCAGAGAAGGAAGCTATTGGTGGGGAAAGCAGAAACTTTCCCTAGAAGATGGACAAACAGATGGAGTAAATGTGGGCTTAATTCCAGCCCACTTAGTGTCTCCCGAGCACGGCCCGCGTGCCTACCACAAGGCTAGTCTCTGTAACGGTGTCAAAAAAGTCAGTCCAACAAATACCTGTAGCACGCCCGGCCCATTGCGAGGCACTGGGAGACAGGTGGGAACGAGACAGACGCTGTTCCCAACCTCCTCGAGCTCGCAGGCCAGTCCCAGGTGATTAAATAAAAACGGAAGCCCAGAAATGCATGGTTTTTCAGCTGTCCTGTGCTAAGGCATGCGTCTGTTGAACTCTGACCCAAGAAAGAATGGTGGCTGACTTCTCCTTCTCTCTCTGTCTCTGCCTTGTCTGTCTGTCTGTCTGTCTCTCTCTCTCTCTGTCTCTTTCTCTCTCCAGTTTCAGAGACCTCACGACTATTCCCCACCTTTCCGATTTGGCACGGTGCCTAACGGCAGTACTGAGAGAAACATTCGTAATAACTACCCCTACATGCATCAGTACATGACCAAATTCAATCAGAAGGGCGTGGAGGACGCCTTGGTCAGCTTGAAAACAGGGTAAGGACGATGAGTTGCTTTTTTTTCCCCCCCTCCGCAGGCCTACCAGCCCATAAACCACACGGAAAATGACTTTCTCCCTGTCTTGGTGCTTATCTGCCCCCAGATCTGTATTTTCTGGAAAGCAGCTGCAGTTAAGATGAATCCCAGTTGAGGGCCACTTTTGTGCATCTGATAAGCATCGGGGGCTCCCTCCTGAGTTGTGTTAAGGAAAAGCAAATCCAGGGCACTTTGAAATGCAGACAACCAGAGGGGGTTCTGAAACTGATAAAGAACTCGGTCCAACTCCGCGGAATAGTTCAGCCCAAGAGAAAGATCTAAAGACTCTGTGAGCTCATTTAAAGTGCTGAAAGCGAAGGGCTATAGATTTTTATCTGGTTTTGGGTAGGAGTTTTTGGGGTGCAGCTTTGTGTGAACGCCGAGAGTATCACGTTGACGAAGGGGAGGGGAGATGGGGAAAGAAAAGCAATGTGAACTCCGTGTCTCAAAAGTTAGGGCCAAGGTTCCTGGCTACCTGCTGGCATCACGAAGCACGGCAGGCTCGCTCGAGATAAGGAGCGGTCTAGGAAAGCCGGCGCAGAGGCTAGGAGTTGAGGATGTGAAGCTGGAGTGGGCCTCCTCTCCCCTTGCTGCTCTTTTTCCGACTTGGGGCAGATGCCTCATTGTTCTCGGCCTCCTCTGTAAGATGGGGTGCATAACAGGACCTGGAAAATGTCGGGGATGTGCGGGAAGTGTGTTTTGGGGAGGGTTCCATTCAAAACGGGTCTGTTTCTAAATGAAGTTCTTGCACGAGGGCAGTTTTGCTTACCCAGAAAACGGGTTTCCGTGGGCCGTGTTGGTCCTCAGGACTCCCCAGCAGCCATCGGTGACTGGCGTGAGTTCCCCAGAGCTTCGTCCACAGCGCCTTTCTCTGGCCGTCCCGCGAGCCCCCTGGGGCTGCCCCCTCGCATTGGGCAGTGCAGACGGCCCGTCCAAACCCTCAGGCCCTGTCCCTGTCCCTGCACGCTCTCCAGGAGCTCTGGCTGGTAGCATTTTGTCTCTTCAGTCTCTGTGGAATCTCTTCAGCCCCTCTCAGGGGCTTGAGAAGCTGAGCCTGTGACTTACCCCAAACTCACACACACACTGCTCGTTCTGGCTCGGGGTGATGTTTAAAAACATTTTATTTGAGCGTGACACGAATGTGGAGAAGATACACATGGAAGGTACAGTGCCCGAGGACCTCGCACAGACGGACCATCTAGGTCCGTGCATGTTCCCAGAAAGCCCACCACCCCCTTTTCCAGGGGCGAGGCTCGCTTCTAAAGCTCTGGATGCCTCTGGCCAGGCCGTTCGCACATGCAAATGAAGTGATACTGGATGTTTTCTGTGCTGTCTCCTTTCAGCTGAGCAGGTCTGTCTGGGACGCTGTTGCGTGTCGTTCGGGGCCCTCGTTCTCATTGCTGCAGGGGATTTCAGGATGGGCGCAGGCCCCCAAGTCCTCCGTCCCTTCTTACCTTGGTGAACACGGGGGTGGTGTCCCCCTTGGGGCTGTGGTGAGGAAGGCTCCGAGGGGCGTTCTCAGCCAGCTCTCTCCCCGCACGGGGGAGCACGTTGTTCTCGGTACGGACCCAAGACAGGACTCGCCAAGCTCTCAGATGCATGTGTGTTCGATTTTAGTAGATACCAGAAAATCCTGACGACTTTCCAGCAGAGCACCAGATACGGGTTTTGTTTGTTTCTTTCTGCCACGGTCTTTTCATGAACGTACACTATCGCTTGGGACAGACGGAGAATGCAAACATGGGTGACAATGGCTAGAAACAGCGGGCGAAGCCTAGCTCACCCCCCTCCATCCATCTGCCACCCAGCACGCAAAATGCGTTGTTTTCTTTCTTTTCCCTTTTTTTTTTAAAAAAAAAAAAAAAAAATGCGATCAGAAAGGAACAGAGAAATGGAAACAGTTCCTGGTCATAAATTGTACAAATTGTTTTCGGGAAGCCATCTAATAATTATGACATCCATCCCATCAAACGTGGGCAGATGGCGGATTTGCCCTATACTCAGTCTTCCATGGGGGGGACATTTTGTCCTGTTCCATGAAGCTCAGAAACTAGAGTTGGGGGTAGGAGTCTTTTTTAAAGAAATAACTCTGCGGGCACCTCAGTGGCTCGGTCGGTCAAGCCTCTGCCTTCAGATCAGGCCGTGATCCCAGAGTCCTGGGATCTGAATCCCACATTGGGCTCCCTGCTCAGTGGGGAATCTGCTTCCCCTTCTGCTCGTCTCCCTGCTCGTGCTCTCTCTCTCTCAAATAAAATCTTAAAAAAATAAAGAAAGAACTCTGCACGCCCATAAGGGTGAGGGCTCATTCTGGAAGGTTCAGTTTCAATGGAGTTGAGGTTGGGAAAACCACTTATTGGTTTAACAAACTCTGCTTAGCTAATTATTTAAATTAATTAAATAAAATTTAGAATAGAGAGCACATTTACATAATTCAAAAATCAAAAAGTATTGTATAAAGAGATAAACAGTGAAGAACCTTCCTCCCACACTCTTTCTCTCCTCTCTAGAACCCCCCACAGTGGCCACACTTCCTGAGTATCCTTGTGTCCCTCCAGATCAATCAGGGCATAATTAAAAGCCTTCTGCAGTTCCTTTTTTGAAAACTTTATTTTTTTTTCTATTGGTCTGTTGGTCTTTTTCTTACTAATGTACATATTGGAGAAATAAGCCCTTTTTTTTTTTGGTATGGTTACAAGTGGTGTTCCCACCTTTCTTAACTTTTGAGCCTCCAGATGGTATTTGTTTTTCCATGCTGAGGGTTTTGGGTTTTTTTTTGGTTTTTTTTCTACAGTCAGATTTATCAATCTTTTTTTAAGTCTTCTGGATTCTGAGTCGTAATTCAAAAGCTCTTCTCCACTCTAAAGTCAGAAAGTTACTTTCTCACATTTTCTTCTATTTTGGTCGCATTTTTCATGTTTGGACGCTATCTTGGGGGATAGTGTGAGCTGTGATTCCGACCCCACAAGGGATTATGAGAAGCGAGATGCCACCACAGAACCGTCCCAAGATCGAACCAAACTCCATGTGGGTCACGTCTGCTCCTCCTCCTCCTCCTCCTCTAAGACTTGTCCTTCAAGTGTTTACATCATCTTGCTTCTGATCTTTTCCTTCCCTCTCACATGTCATTTGCTTTTTACATTTTTTTTAGTGTTAGTCACCGTACAATACATTTTAGTTTTTGATGTAGTGTTCCAAGATTCATTGTTTACATATAACACCCAGTGCTCCATGCAATCCCACCACCGAGCTACCCCATTCCCCCACCCCTGCCCCTCTAAAGTCCTCCGTTTGTTTCTCAGAGTCCATAGTCTCTCATGCTTCTCCCCCTTCCCCGATTTCCCCCAATTCACTTTTCCTTTCCTTCTCCTAATGTCTTCCATGTTTTTCCTTATGCTCCACACGTAAGTGAAACCATATGATAATTGACTATCTCTACTTATTATTTCACTCAGCATAATCTCTTCCAGTCCCATCCATGTTGATACAAAAGTTGGGTATTCATCCTTTCTGATGGATGCATAATATTCCATTGTACATATGGACCATATCTTCTTTATCCATTCATCTGTTGAAGGGCATCTTGGCTCTTTCCACAGTTTGGCAATTGTGGACATTGCTGCTATGAACATAAAGGTGCATGTGGCCCTTCTTTTCATGATATCTGTATCTTTGGAGTAAATACCCAGTAGTGCAATTTCTGGGTCATAGGGTAGCTCTATTTTTAATTTTTTGAGGAATCTTTACACTGTTTTCCAAAATGGCTGCACCAGCTTGCGTTCCCACCAACAGTGGAAGAGGATTCCCTTTTCTTCACATTCTCTCCAACATTTGTTGTTTACTGTCTTGTTGATTTTGACCATTCTAACCAGTGTAAGGTGGTATCGCAATGTGGTTTTGATTTGAATTTCTCTGATGGCTCGTGATGATGAGCATTTTTTCATATGTCTATTAGCCATTTATATGCCTTCATTGGACAGGTGCCTCTCATTTCTTCTGCCCATTTTTTTATTTGATTATGTTTTTTGGGTGTTGAGTTTGAGAAGTTCTTAATAGATCTTGGATATCAGCCCTTTGTCTGTAGTGTCATTTGCGAATATCTTCTCCCATTCTGTGGGTTGCCTCTTTTGTTTTGTTGACTGTTTCCTTTGCTGTGCAGAAGCTTTTTATCTTGATGAAGTTCCAAAAGTTCATTTTTGCTTTTGTTTCCCCTGCCTTTGGAGATGTATCTTGAAAGAAGTTGCTGTGGGCCAATGTTGAAGAGGTTACTGCCTATGTTCTCTTGTAGGATTTTGATGGATTCCTGCCTCACTCGAGGTCTTTCATCCATTTTGAGTTTCACTAAGTGTATGGTGTAAGAGAATGATTAAGTTTCATCATTCTGACAACACAGTTGTCCAGTTTTCCCAAGACCATATATTGAAGAGACTGTCTCTTTTCCACTGGATATTCTTTCCTGCTTTGTCGAAGATTAGTTGACCATAGAGTTGTGGGTCCATATCTGGCCTCTCCATTCTGTTCCACTGGTCCATGTGTCTGTTTTGGGGCCAGTATGTCTTGGTGATCACAGCTTTGTAGTAAAGCCTGAAATGAGGCAATGTGATGCCCCCAGCTTTGTTTTTCTTTTTCAACATTTCCTTGGTGATTCGGCGTCCTTTCTGGTTCCATACAAATTTTAGAATTGTTCCAGCTCTGCGAAAAACGCTGGTGATATTTTGATCAGGATGGCATTGAAAGTATAGATTGCTCTGGGCAGCATAGACACCGTAACAACGTTTATTCTTCCGATCTATGAGCATGGAATGCTTTTCCATCTTTTTGTGCCTTCTTCAATTTCTTTCATGAGTGTTCCGTAGTTCGTTGAGTATAGATCCTTCTTACATTTTTCATCATGAAATAGGTTATTTTAAAATATTATGCACAGTGTGAAATAATTTAACAAGAGTTAATCTCACGGGGATATATCGTGGAAGGAGTAGTAATAACAAAATGAACTCCTCACGTCCCCACCACCCAGCTTTAAAAATATAGTCATTCCCCTCCTTCACCACGGCACCTCTAGAAGTTTCCATCCCTCTGGAAGGTACAGAGAGGAATCCTATGCACTCCTGAATTGTTAAACTTGAGGACATTTCCTTTATGGGGCCCCCCAGGACCCTAAAACCCAGCAAGCCCTGGCTTAGAAAACGCAGAGCATCTAGCTCAGTGGCTGGGTCCCTCCTCAGTACAGAGAGGCCTGTGACATCTGTTGTTCCGTGAACACGTGGGCCTGTACACCAGGGTCAGTGGATGTGAAGGCTCCTTTATGGAGCCTGGAAGGGCCTGGAACCCAAGAGAGGCCTTGGATTATGGTCAAGAGTCCCAGCTTGGTCTTTGTCTGGGTTCCGCCGTTAGCTCGCCATGGACTTGGGTCAGTCATGTCATGTCTCTGAGCCTCAGTTTTCCAGTTAAAAAGCAAACACACTGAATCCTTTGGTCTCTGAAATGGTTCTGATATTCTCTTATTTGTGTCAAACCCTTGAACACTTCATATAGAATTTTCCAGAAATACAAAATCCAGACAAGGCTTGGGTATAAACGTTGTCCCTTGTGCAGAAAGAATGTAGACTAACTCTCCAAAGCTGGGGGTCTCCAGGGCTGGCCAGTGGGCCACCTCCACCTGAATCACACGGTTACATGTTAGATGCAAGTTCCTGGGCCCAACACAGGACCTTCTCTCTAGGGCTGGGGACTGTGAGTCCGCGTTTTCACAGGCATCCTCCTGCTCCCGGTGATTTCGATACATGCTGAACTTTGAGAACCTCCGTTCTAAAGGAGTTCGTTCCCTAAACACCTTTTATTGAGACAACATACAAAAAGTCGACCAATCAATAGAACCGTGTAGCTTATCTCTGGGATCCATAATTGCTCTAAGAGCATTAAGGAGAGAGAAGCTTAAAACTAAATGCGGTTTCATTGTTTCTTGAAACTGAAGATAAATGGAGAGGAACCATCCCAGAAATGATCAGGCCAGTCGATGAGACAAGATTTGATGTGCGAACGTTGACAGCGATAGGACTTTCCAGGAATAGGACTGTTGGGACCTGCGGGCTCTCCTGAACCAAAGGCGGATGAGTGGTTCGTGGGCGTGGCTTTATAGCCCAGGGTTTCACGGGAGTGTGGCCTGAGGCTCAGTCAGCAGGGGTGCTGATGAGAACGTGGGCTCCTGAGCCCCACTGAGCCACCCGATGCCGCATCTCCAGGGACCGGGGCCAGGGGAATCTTCGGGTGATATCAAGGGGCACTAACGCCCTTTTGAGAACATCTGCTCCAGAAGAGGGACCTGAGGCCGGGATGAGTGGAGGCAGATTTAGATCTACAAATGCTCCGGTTTCGGCAAGTGGGCAAAAGTGCAAGCGCAGCGCCTATGCCGGATTTGAGTTAAACAGTCACCGTCCCCAGGACTCCTGAGAGTCTCGCGTTTCAAGACACAAGGGGATGGTTTATGTTTAACTGATGCTCACGTACAGCCATTTGTATGTAAGTTTGTGGAAGGTCCTAACTTCCTTCAGAGGCATCCATCTTTAGCCCTCAGCCTCCCGGTCCCCCTGCTGTCTGATTTTGTCTCCAGCCCAACGGTGTTGGGGAACCGGCGGGGGTCCCGGGGGTCCGGGAATCCATGTTGTTTTTATTAGCCTTTCTGGTGCCCCAGATACAGGTCGTCCGTGGTTGGGTTTTTGTTTTGTTTTGTTTTTTAGGATTTTATTTGACAGAGAGAAAGATCACAAGTAGCAGAGAGGCAGGCAGAGAGAGAGGGGGAAGCAGGCTCCTTGCTGAGCAGAGAGCCCGATGCGGGGCTCGATCCCAGGACCCTGAGATCATGACCTGAGCTGAAGGCAGAGGCTTTACCCCACTGAGCCCCCCAGGCGCCCCTTGTCTGCGGCTTTGAAGAGGCTCGTTGGTTGCGTATGGGGAGCTGGTGTTCCATCTGGAGCAAACCAGACAGGGAAGAAGAAGGGCGTTTCGGGAGGAGGGCAGGGAAGGAGCGGCGGCAGGGAAGAAAGGTTGGGCGTGTGCAGTCGGAAGTGCCTTTGGGACAGCGTCATCGTAGACCCTTGTCATCTCTGTACTGACTGAAACCTAACAGTCTGTGAGATGGGGCCCCAACGGCTTCACGTGCATAACGTCACTTAATCCTCACAGCTCTTATTAAGAATTACTCGGTTTTGCCTCCCCACTTGGCAGTGCCAACGCGGTGGTCGGGTGTAAGCAGTTAGAGCTCGAGGAAGAACTGGAGACTGAAGTTAGATATATGTGTGTGTCTATGCGTATTTAATACCGCATATAATATGCATCTATTGTATACTGTCTGCATCAACTGACTGACTGAGAGCTGATAAGGTCACGGCATCCTCATTTCCATCCTCAAAGGAAACTGGTCCACAGACGCAGAGATGGCCCAGGCAGACGTCGCCTGGGAAGGCAGAAGGGTCCTCCCCGACGGTTAGCTGCTACGTAGAGCGTGTTCTTTCCTTGCGGCTTGGGGGCGGGTGTTATTCGCTATATTTTATCGGGCAAGCAGATTCAAATCAGACCCAGAGGGTTCATTCTCCGCTGCCGCGTGCGAGTGCAGGCCTAGACATGAGGGTGCGGTGAGCCCTCCTCCTCAGGGGGATCACGTCGTCTCCAGAGGAAATGGGATCCACCCCCACACTGCAAATAAAGCTTAAAAGTAACTGTTAGGAACTTTTTCCTTAAGAAACACTCGTGAGAGCACAGGCAGTGTTTTGTGTGTGTGTGTGGTTGCGATTATGTCTCGTTAAACTCGACTCAGGCCACACTAGTGGACTTTCAAGGCCACCCATGAAGTGTCAAAAATCGGAAAGAACGGGGGAAGTGTAAAGTGGGGTCCCGATTCTGTAATCCTAGAGATAGAGAAGGACAGAGAGCGAGAAAAAGGAGACAAAGGTGAAGCACACCAAAATGTTATCAGAGCTATTATCAGACGATTATGTGGTCTCCTTTTTATCCTTGTACATGTAACAAATGTTCTTTTTTAAAAAAATAGTCTTTTTTTTAAAAGATTTTATTACTTATTTGGAAGTGAGAGAGAGCATGAACAGGGGGAGGGAGAGAGAGAGAAGCAGGCTCCCCACTGAGCAGGGAGCCCGATGCGGGGCTCGATCCCAGGCCCCTGAGATCATGATCCGAGCCGAAGGCAGACCCTCAACCGACAGAGCCCCCCAGGCGGCCCTGTAGCAGATGTTCTACAACAACAGTGCCACTTGGAATCCTCAGGAAAGAAGTCTGTTGTGAACAGCACGCGGCATTTCCCCCTGGTGTGTGTTCCAAGTTTGCACGGTCTGCATACTGAATCCGGGTGCTCGCAGAATCCCTGTCCTGCTTTCCTCAGGTGAGCCGAGACCGTCTCATTGGACCGTTTCCACATTTAACGACAGGGAGCGATTTCCCCGAGCGAGAGAAATATCAATTAATTTAACTGTCATGGCTCTGTGTTTTCATTATCCTTGGGCTGGCGTTGGAGGCCCCTACGGGACAGAACTACTGTCAAAAGCTTGCTGATACCGTCTTTGTAGACCGATTTGTTGAGAACGCCATCCTCTGCCATCTCTCAGATGTCTGGGCCCCGAACAGCGGGGCTTTCCTCCCCTTTCAGGCATGGTTTTATCTGGTGGGCAGCACAATCCCTCTAACTACTCGGCGTTTTCTTTTTTCTTGAGCGACGCCGTAATTCAGAGCTCAGTGGAGGAGCCCGTTAGCAGCTGCGGGGAGAGCTTATGTCCTGTCTGCTTCCTGACTTTCCCCGTGGCCTTAGCCACGAGCCTCCCTCTGAATTCCCGTAACTCGGTCAGACTGCTTTATCCGGATGTGTGAACCTCCTTCTGCTGCAGTCGGAATAAGCTATGTGAATTGCTTTGGGAACTAAGCGAGGTATTTCTCTCTCTCTGACTGCTGGGATGAATTCCGTGGCACACGTACATTACGGTCTGACCATTTCCCTTTGCCGGCTGTCGGTCACGTGGCTGTGCTAAAAATCCCGATGAGTCCTCTGTGCATCTCTGCAAGTAGTTCTCTGGGCATGGTCGCAGAAGCAGAGTCTCTGAGTCAAAGTATTTACTTTATTTTTTAAGATTTTATTTATTTGTCAGAGAGAGAGAGAGAGAGAGAACACAAGCAGGCAGAGGCAGAGAGAGAAGCAGACTCCCTGCCAAGCAAGGAGCACAATGCGGGACTCGATCCCAGGTCGCTGGGATCATGACCTGAGCTGAAGGCAGCTGCTTAACCAACTGAGCCACCCAGGCGTCCCTGAGTCAAAGTAGTTATATACCTTCTTGAACAGCATTAGTCCTATTCGGCTGATTTATTTATTTTCCGAGTGGACTCTTGGTGCAGAACGTGAACTTTGGAGGGAGAAATAAGTAGCCTCATACCCTGCTGATAATGACCAGCTATGTGACCACTGGCAAATGAGTAACCTCTCTGAGCTCTTCCCACGTCTGTACAATGCTGTCCCCCGGAATTAAATGAATTGGCTTTAGGGAAAGTACTCAGCACTGGATCTTGATACATACTAGCCTTTTATCAAATGTTGGTCCTCTGTCCATTCTTTCTTGCATTTTCATGTCTTTTGGTCTTGAGATGCCCCATCCTTCAGTTCTGATGTGGGGCGAGTGCAGCAGTATCATGACCCTGTGCTCTCCTACCAGCAGGGTAATGTGATGCTTTCAGGCGCAGCGTCCTGGGTTCGAATCCCCCTCTGTCCACCTCCAGCTGTGGGACCTTGGACAAGTTAATTAACCTCTTAGACCCCAGTTTTCCTATTCAAATAACGATGCTAATTTTGGCTCCTCTGCTTAGGAGAACGTTGCGGGGTTAAAGGAGATACGCAGGCCAACAACATAGTGTGTGGCTCCCAGTAAACATTTGAGAAAAGTCGGAACAGACATTTTTGAGCATTCTTTATAATATGCCCTGGAATCAGCAGTAGCATGGTTAGCATCATTCCAACCCTTGAAGAGTGTCCCCTAGAAACCCTATAGAAAAGATGTATATTTCAGAAGGAATCACTACTTTCCCTGTGTCTGAACATGAGTTGTAGGGTGACGAAGAACAGTATTTGCCTAGTGCTTTACAATTCACAAATTAATAGTCATTACTTCCTCCAACCCGTGCACAGCCGTGCAGGAGAGACTGTTTTCCTTCCGGTCAGGTCGGGAAATCAAGGCTCACTGAAAGACACAGACTCACCTGACGTGGGCAGAGAGCCTGGGGCCTCAGTTTCCTTAGCCGAAAAAGTGAAAGACAGCATTACGTGACCTATCAACTCTTTGGACGTGATTAGTTTGGG
Organism: Nasua narica; assembly: GCA_028533885.1. Lineage (NCBI taxonomy): Eukaryota > Metazoa > Chordata > Mammalia > Carnivora > Procyonidae > Nasua > Nasua narica. The sequence continues at coordinate 7,337,156 of CM052805.1, read as the reverse complement.
TCCAGTGTTAAAGCATGGATTTGCTGTATTTTTTTTTAAACCGTTTCTTACTTTTGAGGTTATTCGTCAACAGGCGAAGGGTGCACAGCATCTCCCATGTTTGCTTCTGGGTTCTCTCTCTCTCTCTCTCCATAAGCCCTTCTCCCCCTTCTTATTTCTCACTATCTGTGTCCTTCTCTCCCCCCTTCCCCACGTCGTTTTCTGACTCCCTCTTTTCTCGTTCTCTCTGTCATCCTGTTTTGCTCGGTGCCTGCTTCTGTCCGTTTCTCTCCCTTCCTGTCTCCCTCCTTCTCTTTCTCTGTCTCACCAAATCACGAAGAAGGTTCTCAGTGAAAAAATAAATAGCAACCATCGGTCTTTTCTAAGCCCCCTTCACAGTGACTGTTACCAGTGGACGTGATCAATGCAGATTAAACTGACAGCAGGTAAAAGCACACGGGGTGAAGCTGGCTACTAAGAATCCATAGGTGACTCCAATCTTCCTCAGCCAGCTTGAGTCTCTACACAGCTCTGACCCAGGAGAAGTGAACATAGTGGAAATAATAACACACAAGAAACTCCAAATGGAAGCACTTCTACATTTGTGTGTGTTGTGATCCCGACGCTGATCAGTGATCAAATCCTTATAAAATTTAAGCACGAAGGAATCGATCCCAGTGAAAATGGTTTCCAAAAAAATGCTGGGAACAATTTAGGCCGTGGGAGGCATCGATTTAGGAATTAGATTAGCTTAATGGAGTTTGCGAAACAAAAACAAAAACAAAAAAAACCTAAAACGCTTCCTTAGTGAAAACGCACCCACATCAGTGTGACTGATTTTACAGCCGTCTCCACAAACTCGGAGTCCAAATGTGATTCCAGGCCACTCTCCTGAAGGTGGTTTTAGGCCATCCTGGGCTGACGTCAGGCACGGTGTCTGTGACGCCGTCTCCTCCCCAGGCAGGCGCTCCAAAGGTTGTCATGCCTCAGGGGTACCCCTTCTTGGGCCCGTGAACGCCCCCCACCCCTCAGCAGCCTTGGGCCCGGGGGCCGGCGGCAGGTGTTCACGGCCCTGGATCCTGTGAGCCATGTCATCACTCCCGTCGTAGCCCACCCGGCGCCCCCTCCCCGGGAGAGAGGTGTCAGTCCCCCATCTTATGGGTGAGAGAACCGAAGCTCAGAGAGGTCCCAGGTCCGGGCCTCCTTCACGAGGCCCCGAGCCGCCCCAGCGTTGCCCCATCGTGCCGACCGGCTTCAATTGCTGGCCGAAGCCGTTCCCTTCTCCCCAAGGCTTTGATTCGACCTCAGAAAGTACACGCAGTTATCATCAAAGAGATGTTTAACTTTCATAACGCTGAACACCAGACTCCAAAACAGCCATAGGCGTGCACGTGTGCGTACACGCACACACGCACACACACACACACACACGTCTGCGCGCACCCATCCACACTCCAGTTTCAATTTAGCAGAACAAGTCAATGTCTTGTTAAAGGCTTCTTGAATGTTAATGAATGAATAATTAACTATATAATTAGCCTTTAAATGTGTTGAGACCCCCAGAGAGCATCTGAAAACATGCATAAAGAGATGATGAGCTAAAACCGGAAACTTTTGATTAGGAAATGTCAAGCTGCCTGAGGATACAAGTCCCTTTGCCCGAAGGGGCCACGCCTGAACTCGGGGTCCCAGCCGGCCCTCGTGCCGGGGGCCGCCGCTTCACCCTCAGACCGCCCTGGGGTTGCGAGTGAACTTTCAGGCCATCACTTGGGTACACGAGAGACCGACTGAAGTGACAGGGTCGGAGTGGCTCGTGAGAGCTGTTGAAAACTCTGGCAGGAAACTGCAGGGTTAATGTCGCACAGGGCACCTGTGACAAGGATTCCTCCCTTGGGCTTCTCCGCACATTTGCAGACAGGAGATCTTATTTCCCCCTCTCCTGCTGAATTACTGTCATTTTTAATCATTCGCTTTCCTTGAGGACTGCCCAGGACAGGTGACAGGGAGAGTGATGGCCCCTGCAGCGCCTGCCGGGGGGGCTGTAGGCAGGTCTTGTCACCTGGCATGGCGCAGCAGGGCATGACTTCCTTTCGGTCTCAGCTTCTGTCCCAGCCCCGAGGCTGGGGAGCTGAGGTGTCCTTTCATTTGTGGCGGATGTTTGGAGAGGAGATTCCCCTTTCTGTGGGGAGTGGGGACAGAGAAGGGGTCGGGTAGGCGCTCTGTCCCCATCACTGTTCTCACACCCCCTCCTTTGAGGCTCCCCTGGCCCGTGGGAAAAGCTTTCGGCCAGTGACAACCATGGGACGTGGGCAGGAGCTGGGAAGGTGGGGACAAAGACGGTGTCCTCTTGAGAAGCTGGAGCAGGAATCTCGGAGCCGAGAAGCAGAACCAGCTTCCTTGTGTGGCAGCCCCTAGGCTTCCATCTGCCTGCTGTGAGCTCCAAGGCTCCCTCTCCTGCAGGGCCCTCCTTTCATCTGGGGTGCTGCAAACCGGGGTTGGGGGGCTGCCAGTTTCCATGCTGCAGCCTGATGCATCCCTGTTTCCTGCGAGCTCAGCTCCGGGCCGGGCCCCCGGATGCCTGTGGCCTACGCAGGGCTTTCATTTCTCTTCCTTACCCTCTACTCTCAAGCGGAAGCCATGGCTGTCTACACCTAAATGGCTCCTGAAGGCAGGCATAGGATGTACTGGGGGCAAGAGAAGGTCCTCCCAGGGGTGCCTCGGGACCTCATGGGGCCATGCACCTGCTGGGAAAGAGACCAATGAAGCTGTGTGACCCATCAGAGCTCTTCAAACCCGGCAGCTCTGCTCTCATCCCGGCTGCTTCTTCCATTACACTGGGCGTGACCTAGAGCCATAACCCCAGTCTGAATTTCATAAGCAGTAGACAGAGTTGCCTTGGTTTACCCCCACAAGTCATGGCCGTCGTGGTCACAGCAGTTATGTCTGTGGCCACCTGCATCAGCCTGTGCAAGTCCAGATGCGGCTGTGACCCCTCTAAGCTGGGTGGTGGCTTCGCATCCCCTGACGGCTTGGTGACTCCGTTTCCTCGTCTGGCAGTGGGGACGGCGGCGGCACTTCCAGCCTTGAGCAGTTTGAAGGAGTCGGTGGGATGGGATAACGCGTGTAAAGTATCCAGGACTGGATTGGTCACAGAGCATGCGTAGAATGTTGGGGCAAATGCCACAAGCATTGTCACAAAATCTGAGTTCAATTGACTGCGTCCATGTGTCTTGAGCATTGTTTTGTGCCAGACTTGTGTTCACATCTTATATGACTTCTCTTCACTTCCCAAAGTGAAGTTCCTCTTCCCTCAGTTCCCAAAGCCCTCTGAGGGCAGAGATGGTCTTCCCCACTTTCCAGAGAGAAGGCTGGGGCTCAGAAACACAGGCCCCTTGCTCCAAGCCTTTGACCACAGAGGCCTCTCTTAAGGACATCAGCCAGTCGCAGTTTTTTCTTTAGCGATGGGAATACTTTTCTTCCAACTGAAGAGAGCAGGTAGACCTTTTGGAGTCAGAGTGAGGAGGAAACCCAGAGCCCCTGCTCCCCAAGCCTTCCCCGCTGCCGTCCCCTTAAGGAGCCACTAGCCATGTGTGACCATTTATGTCAGAATCTAAATGAATGCAATGAAATAAAACCAAAAACCCGGTTCCCCATTTGCACTAACCACATTTCAAGTGCGTGACAACCATATTAACGTAGATACAGAGCATTTCTTTCAGGAAGCTCGACTAGACAGCGCAGTCCTAGAGAGTTTGCAGTACGGAATTCGGAAATAATACTGATGAGCTTCGGGCTGCCTGGTGGAGCCTCCTCTGCTCATAGTCAACATAGGAAAGTAAGGATTGTATGTCTCCCTACCGGACCCTCTTTTGTAAAACACTGTGCAAACAAGCCGTGTCTATTAGAGGGGGCTGTGCAAGCCGCAGGATGTGTGTGAACGTGCACGTAGACCCCAGCTCTCTAGAATCACCGATCGGGGAGAGAAACCCACATGACATGGCCCCGAGGTTTCCATCACGAGCTGTCCTCGCTTCAGGTCTGATGTGGCCCCAGGACCAGAGTCAGCCCATGGAGGGCCGACCACCAGCCCACCCCAGGCACACCCGTGTAAGTGCTTCACGCGTGTCTTCTGTGATTTGTCTGCCCTCTTACTTTTGCAAACTTGGTTCCCGGAGAAAACTTCCTGTTTTCTTTCTGCTCATCTGTTTCTCAGCTAAAGAAGAGTTTGTCATGAAATACGGTCATGATCTGCAGAAATCTGTGCCGAGCCATAAATACCGCGTTAAGCTGCGGCTGGGCCATTCTCGTGTCAGTTCCAGGGGCAGTTTTGGAATTCCACCCCGGACGTGCCTCCGTGTGGGGGGGGTCAATGGGAGAGGGAAAGGTTTTACTGCGTGAATGCAAACAGGTGGCCTGAACACTTGAATGGCTCTGTGCACATGTGTGTACCGGTTTATTTTCTGAGGAACGAAGAGAAGGGAGCGGGAAGGTCTCAGTAAAACCCTGGCTCCCAGCGTCTCCATGGCAACTTTGACATGAGGTATTGACATTGCAAGCGCCCAAGCTTCATCGAGAGGGCGAATACCATCGAGAGGGCGAATACCTGAGGTCTTTGGGAAACACGTCATCCGGAGTCTCAGTGTCCCTGCTGGTAGTCACAGAAGGTGACTGTTGGCTTGTGGCATCGGCGTACCGCAGCTGGCTGAGTATCGCAGCGGGCCCATAGTGACCTCCTTATCTCACAGATGCGGAAGCTGCAATCCAAAAGGAAGGGACTTTTCTGAGGTCCCACCATCATCCAAATCTAGAGTAGAAACCAGATCCCCTCTTCCTGCTCTCCCAACCGCTCCTGTCACACAGGCCCCGCCATCATACACAAATCAGCTCCCCATTCAGTATTTCCACAGCTCTCGGGGCTCCTGGCTGTCCAGGAGGCTGTTCCCTTTCGGGTCGTCAGCTCGGGCTACTATCACCATTGACAATGCTTAGTTTCCTTCCCTTTCCGTCTGGACCATCTGATCTTTCAATACTCCCCAAGAGTAACTCCCAGCTTCAGGGCTGCGGCCTTGGGAGCAAGGCTTTAGAGTCTCTGTGTTGGGGAGATGAGCCCTGGAGTCTTGTCCCGCCTCCAACCATCACAGAGACACAAAATTAAAATGAAGCATGCAGCCGTAAACATTCCAAATAGTTTTGTTCCCATCGGGAGGCCGTCAGCAGCTGTCTCTGAAAGGATGCAACATTTTACCTCGTCTCCCTGCCACTTTTATTTTTCTTTACTTCGCTGTTTTATGTGTTCTTGTTACAGAAAGCAAGGCAGTGACGTTGGGAAAGTACCAGCACATTGAGTAAGCTCCGTTTTAGCTTTTCTGCTTGCTTGAGGTCCTTCTCCACCCATTCTTCCCCAGGTGCAAGGGCCACCACTTCAGCCTTAGGAAGTAACTCCGGAAGCTGGAAACAGTACTCATGCCCACTGATAGTGACCTAGGTAACTACTGAGTCACAGCCACACCATTGAGGGATGATTCGATGCTTGCCTTTTGGGCTGAAACAAGGATGCGCGGTGGCCCACGGGCCCATCTGTGTTTGTAAATAACCTCTCACGGGAACAGAGCTGAATTCGTTCGTTCGTGTGTTATTTAGGGCTGCGTCTGTGCTGCATTCACTGCATTCACTACCACAAATAGGGAGGCTCACACAATGGGAATCTCTGGTCCTGTGGTTCTGGAGGCTGGGAGTCTGAGAGGAAGGTGACAGCAGGGCCCTGCTTGCTGGGGAGGCATGAGGGCTGCCTCTGTGTCAGTCTGCTCTCCCAGCTTCCGGTGGTTTCTTGGCTGGTGGCCATGTTAAGTCCAGCCTTCACGGTGGTGCTTTTCTCTATGTGTGTCCGTCCGTGGTCAAGGGTCCCCTTTTTTTATGAGAACATCAGTCACATTGGGTTGGAGGCCTCTCCTTCTTCCCTGTGACCTCATGTTCACTAATGACATCTGCAGTGACCCGATCTCAAAGTAAAATCCTATTCTGAGGGGCCGGGGGTTAGGGCTTCAACACATGAATTCGGGAGGGACACGGGTCAGCCCAGAACATGCTAGAGCAGCAGCAGAGTGGAGGAGCTGTGATACAGACTGTAGGACCCATAGAGTTTAAACTATCGTCTCGTCTTTCCAGAAAAGTTTGCCAACCCCTGTTCTAAAAGGGGTGTGTGTGTTGTGCACACGTGCGTGAATAAGAAAATTGGAAGGCTCTTCCCCAACGTGTTAACAGAGATTGCCTCTGAATTATGGCATTATGAGGCAATTTAAATTTTAATTGTGGTTTTGATACGTTCTATATTATTTGGGTTTCTAAAATTATTATGTAGTCATTTCTGTAATGTAAGTAGATCGTAAACATGTTTCCCTTGGGAGGAGGACATCATTCCTGTGCACTCACTCTCCCTTCCTGCAAACCTCCCCCAAATTCTCCTATACCTTAATGGATTCTTTGGTCTGATGCAAACCTTTCTAAGTAGGCCGCGTTCGCTCTCCACCGTCGGGAGTGCTAAGGGCAAGCTTAGCACTGAGCAGACCAGCCAACTCAACTGTTTACTCACTTGGGCATAAGGATTCTTCATGTCTTTATTTAGCTGTCTCTTGTAACTTGGAGAGAAAAGGTTCTGGCTTTTATCTCCTCATTAAAAATAGATCCTTTGATGACGAGGGCATGGGGCGGCCATGAGTCACCCTGTACAATGAGCAAGAAAGTGTGTGGGGCCAGATCAGGCCTCGGGAGCTGGGCCCCAGGATGGTACCCCGCCACCCCCATGACTCCCTGTTTGTTTGTTTGGCCATTGCAGGAAACTGGACGCTTTCATCTACGATGCGGCGGTCTTGAATTACAAGGCGGGCAGGGATGAAGGCTGCAAGCTGGTGACCATCGGCAGTGGGTACATCTTTGCCACCACCGGCTACGGAATTGCCCTCCAGAAGGGCTCCCCGTGGAAGAGGCAGATTGACCTGGCCCTGCTCCAGTTTGTGGGTGATGGTAAGATCTCGGGTGACCCCCGTAACTTCCAGGGGACCTGACACCGTCACACTCTTTCTCTTTGCGGATTGGCTTCCCCCTCGATCTCTGTGTGATGCATTCGCTCACTGTGTATTGGGTGCCTCTCGCACGATACCATGGTTTTTTAGGCTGCTTATAATGGAAACCAATTTTAGACAACGAAATTTTCAAAAGAAACTTATTTTAAGGATGCAGAAGTGTCTATCTCAGTGAATTTAGGAAAGAAAGCAGGAACTGGAGCAATGCGCAGGCCTCGAGAGCAGGAATTCATAGGTCCTGTCCTCCGGGGCAGTTTTGCCCCCCAGGAGGCACTTGGCTATGTCTGCAGACATATTTGATGGTCATGATTGGGAGGCTCTTTGCTGCAGGCATCCAGTGGGGAGAGGTCAGGGATGCTGGCAAACAATGCCCAGGCCGGCCCCGTTATCTCAAAACCCAGAAGCCTCTGACCCCCAATATTAGAAGCCCTGGGGCAGAGAGACCGTGATGTTGCATGGTTAGGCTCCAGTCCTAAACTCCGTTCTTGAAATTTTAAATTTCAAATTCCAGAGGAAGGATTCCTGATGCATTGTGAACCAAAGACTTTCCTGGACCTGTCAGGAGTGCCTAAGGGCTGGGGTCACATTGTGCTAACACAGGGGCTCCTGATACTATCCTATGGAGGAGTGAAGGAGAGGCAGTCTCTAGAAAAGGAGTGTGAGCAGAAGTCCCATGGTTTTCCACGCAGTCTACCTGCTTCTCCTGCCAAAAGACAGCTTTCACCCCCCTGGGTCTTCCAGTCGGTGGGGACCGTGGCATGTATAGAGCGGTATGGATGACTGGGCGGACCGTGCCTCCAGCAGCGTTGCCCTCTGCTTCCTCGTTGGTGATCTCACTCCCTGCAGTTCCGCGACGTGGTTTTTAGGCTCCTGTCCTGGCTCGAATGGCATGTTGGTTTCCCTCTGAATTGCCAACCCTGAGGCAGGCAAAGCAAAGCCAGCAGAAATGGCAGGTTAACCCTGAGAATGTCAGTAAGCGTGAGTGGGCTACAAAAGCTCGGGCCCAGGGCAGAAACTGCATTCAAGGACAGCTGGAGGCCGCGTCCAAGGATGTTCGCAGGATAGGCCGTCCCTCCTGGAGCTGGGAGGGGAGATCCGGCAGCCACCGCGGTCAGATACGACACTGAAAGGCACAGACGTGAGTGCGCAGCATGGTAGGAATTGGAACGAGGTGCATATTTCCTTGCAGCTTTTCCTTCTCTCTCTGGTCCCGGAATGAAGCCCTGGATGCTCAAAGTGCCATCAAAACATCTAAATGTGTTTTATATTTAACTCCCAAATAAGAACATCTGATCCTCTGAATTCCCCATAGGGCATTTGTACCTTCTTCTGATCCTGAGCCATGTTCTCTGTTGTGTAAGAGTGATCTGTGGCTGGGTTGGTCAGCTCCGGCTGTGAAATCTGAGGCGTACCCCACTAGGCGTTTATTTTACTCGTGGGAAGGCAGGTGGCGTGGAGGAGCTCTGTGTCAGGCTGCGGTGGCCTTGGTGGCTCTGGGCCCCCGCTGTGTCCCCCAGGATCCAGGGTGCTCTGTGTGTGTTTATTCTGGGGTTCTGGCCGGAAGGGCAGGGGCCGCCTGGGAGAAGCTCTTTTCTGGGCTGTGTCCCGGGCACAGAGGAGGAGACCCAACTTACATGTGCATTTCAAGTCTCTGCTTGGCGGTGGTGACATGTCCGAACACCCTTCTGTCTAAGGCAAGTCAGATGGCCTAGCCCAGGGTCAAGAGATCAGAGGTGCACTCTGCCCTTTAAGGGAGGGGTTCCGGTGGGGGGACACGGGAGTAGGGGTGAAGAGTTGGGACCATTTCCTCCGCCTACCAGGCTGGCCAACCAACTCCCCCTCCAGGGGTGAACTAGTCAACAAATGAGGGTCTTGTTTCCATCAGTAAATACCACAAAATCCTGAACTTGTCTTGCCCTGATAACTGGCCACTGAAGGACGGAGGGAACAAGAGTGAACAAACGCATGCTCGGAGGAACGGTGGGCGTCGAGAGATTGCATTTGACGGGACACTTTTAAATGTGGTGGGCAGCTGTCAAATAAGCGAGTTCTAACTCTACTCCTGTTGCTCCGCGACTCTGACAGCGTCTGCTCGGGAACAGCACCACACCTAGGGAGAGCGACAGGCCAGTCCCCACACTGGATATGTTACCAGGGTGCTTTACTATTCATAAGAACTTTGATGAAGTGCAGTGTTGCTTCTGCACATTTTACAGGGGAGGAAACAGAAGCGCAGAGGGCTCGCTGGTAAGTGGCAGAGCTTCTCCTGCAGGGGCCTTACTCTGGAAGTGGGTCAATTATGTAAAACTGCTTCAATTAATTCCCTAGGTTGTCTATGGAAGTTAGCTACATAGATCCTCTAGGAAAGAGTAATTTAGTGTCTATCTGAACTAAATCTATTGTTCCACTGAGAGAGACGTCTGTGAAGGGGGTAATCTTTCTGAGCCTCGGTTGGTTCATTGGTGAATGAGTGTATGCAGAAATAGTTACCTAAGAAGGCTGTCAGGATGAAATGAGAGGGCACATGTAAAGAGCTTAGCTAAGCACAGCACCCGAAAATAGGAATGGTTCAATAAGTGTTGGCTATCACCGTCATCTCCCATCATTGTGAGCATGACCATCACTATCATTACAGCATCATCACGAACACCATCACGATCAGTATCACCATCACCATCATCACGAACACCATCACCACCATCATCACCATCACCATCATCATTACAGCATCACGAACACCATCACAATCATCACCACGAGCATCGTCATCACCAATATCATCACTACCATCATCATCACCAGCACGATGATCACCACCATCTTTATTGTTACTGTTCTCCACCTCAACTCTCCTCCTCATTGTTGTCCATCCACAACTCCAGTACTCAGTAGAGCCTATTTAGTTGTATTGGTGATTGAAGTATCATGGAAACAAGCTTTATGGTGGACAGAAAATTTCCTCTTTGTGGCAAATAAAAAATACAAAGTAAAGGCCCCAGATAGTCCAGAAGTGCGTTCCTTGTACTAGCAGAGCACCTAGATTCTTACACATATCTTCAGTCCTCGCTCACTGCTTTCCTGGTCAGACTGTAGGGATTGGGAAACATGTCTTCTCAGCTTCATCTTTCGAGACCATCTGGAAGCAAAGACATGAGAGAGAAAATGATGTTGCTCCAGGGGGCGTCTTAAGTTAATCTTCCCGGAAAGCCATGTCCAATTCTGAATGTCTCTCTAGGAGTAAATACATGAATTAACACAGCTGCATCAATATTTCACTTATCTTATGCAGCTTCAGCAGGATTAATTATGCTCTAAAATTAGACCTGTAAAGAGCACAAGCTAAGCAGTACCTAATTATTATTCATCCTCCAAAATGGAGTGTTTATCTCTTGTTATAGAGTAGCTTTGGTGGACGATTACGAGTCTAATGAGTGTCAAAAGTGTAAAAAATTTTCCTAATGAGCTGTGTAAATATAACCTTTGAGTGGAGTGTTTGGTTATTGGAGGAACCTCTTACATGAAGCCTGCCAGGCATTTTCCTAGGAAAAGGACTAGTGATTTCTCTTAAGGAGTACACAGGATCCCAGTAAGACCTTACCTTCCTTGCCCTAACTGTTGTGTCCTTGCTGAGACAGTGGAGGGCATGTGCCCATGGGGATCTTCGGTTCTCAGTACTTCAGTAACAACACTCATGGGTACTTTTCAGCATTGATCATCAGTATCCAGCATTTACTGAGAAACATACTTTTCTAGGCACTGATGTTCCAAGAGGGGGATGTCATGGTCTTTTTCTTCTCTCCTTCAAGGAACTTACAGTCCTATTGGTTGGCAATGTATAAACTTAACATAGCTCATCTCAAAATATGAACATATTTATAATAATTTATATATATGAAATTGTATATACATACAAATATATATTCTTAGGTATCTTGGATAGGTGAGAGAGGGGTCAAAAAGAAATATGGGATAATAGGGGTTTTTAATGGAAACATTAAAAGGCAGAGTAAGTCATAAGGAAAATGAGTATAGTAAGCATTCAATGGAGAAGAAACTGGGCCAGAGTTCATAGAGCATCATTCATTCATTGATCCAGCAACCAGCGAATCTCTATTGAGTACCTGGTATGTCCCTGGCACCTAAGAGGTGACACTTGATGAAGGTCATAAAGAATGAGTCAGTCTGGGACTTTAAATAATGGCATTTCTGGCTTCAGAGGAGAGGTTAAACGAGATCTGTTAGGTCCCATCAATCTCAGGGATTTTGTAGTTTTTTAAAATGTGATCCTGGGATTTGAAGAGACAGAAGGAAGATCATAGAGGTTAAAGCCCTTTCCGTGTGTAGAGGCCAGCAAAAAGATACTGAGAACAAGGTTGTATAATAATATTATTCAGCAGCAAGTGATGCTAAGAACAAGGAAGGAAGCCATTGTTTTTGAACCTGTACTCAGTGGCCTGGCGTGGTGCCAACTAACTCTCAAATATTCTTAAAGAGCAACCCTTTGTACGGTATTCTGGGGTACATCTTAGTATTTCCCTGTTGCAAAGCAGGAAAAGGAGGCCCCATGGGGTTAAACGAGCTACAGCACAGCTTTCACACTTCAGTGTAAACAGGAATCCAGAAGCGGGGAGGGGGTCTTGTCAACCAGCAGATTCTGTTCCAGTCCCTCTGGGGATGGGGAGCCTAAGATTCCGCATTTCTAACAATTTCTAGGGGATGCTGATGCTGCCAGTTTATGGACAACACCCTGTATGTTTTGATTTGATTTATTTGACACAGAGAGATCCCAAGTAGGCAGAGAGGTAGGGAGAGGGGGAAGCAGCCCCCCCACCCCAGCCGAGCAGAGAGCCCAATGCGGGACTCAATCCCAGGACCCCGAGGTCACGACCTGAGCCGAAGGCAGAGGCTTAACCTGCTGAGCCACTCAGGCGCCCCTGTATGGGTTTTTATAGCTCATGTAACTCAGGTTATGATCGTCTTTCCATTAAACCATGCTCCAGGGAAAAATCTTGGTTGCTAGTGGCCAGATCACCTTAGCTATAAATAATACGCTCTAGCACTGAGAAGCATTTAATCTTCCTCTTTGTACTTTGCTCAGTTTTCATGGTTATTGGTTTATTTTTAAACCCAGAAATACATTACTTGTCCCTAGTAGCTCATCTAAATTCATGGAACGAATCAAATATATGTATTTATCATGTATCTTTATAACTTATTGATATGCTATATTCTGCTGCTAATGGCATATGAATAGGGTGACTAACTCAACCTATCTTGCTGAGACTCACCCAGTTTAAAACTAGTTAGTGACCCCAGTTATATCCTTCTTGGACAATAGGATAGATAGCATATGTGAAACATTTGAAAGATACCATATGTATCATTTCAGTTGGATCGGTCCATTGGGGCCCCTTTGTACTGCAACTTCGCATGCAGTTGTTTTAAAGACTCAACATGCTCTGCTTTTGTGTGGATAAGGCACTTGCTGCAGTAGGGCGCACGGGGTTTGGAAAGCATTGCGCCAGGAGCGATCTTGGAGTGGGGCATGCTGGAGGGGAGTCCACGGAGAAGCCCTCTCCCTGCTTCCAAGTTCCTGATTGCTTTGTTTGCTGCCCTCTCTCTCCCTGGAGCATGCAGGACGGCTGGGGGTGGTGAGGGACCCCACGCTGCCAGCCAGAGTAGGGAGTGTGTGATTACAGAAGCTTACAGAAGCTCTTTGTGTATCTAATTAGGATTCTCATAAATTGCTTTGAGCCGCTGTATGGGTTGCTAATATCCTCCTCACTGCCTTAGTCCGGCGTCTCAGCTTAATATCTTTGGGCTAATGTCTGAGTCTCAGGGAGAACCGGACAGCCCGCAGCCTGGATGGTGATAACCGCCCGCGCATCCGCTGTGAGAATGTGCTCATCCCTAAGTGGCCTTCCTGGCCTGTCCTCTTGGGCTGGCTTAGGGAATGTATGTAGCGCAGTATTGGTCGAGGAGATCACTGGGAGGCTCCTAAGTGTCTTTCCTCAGTCAGCTTTTTACTGTGTCTGCAACTCCACCATTGGAAGTGTTCTCAGATAAGCGTGGAATCTTCCATGCAACTCCCTTTAAAAATGAAAGTCCTGGGCACCCCAGTGGCTCAGTTTAGCGTCTGCCTCTTGGTTTCAGCTCAGGTCATGATCTTTAGGTCGTGAGATCGAGCCCCACATCGGGCTCTGTGCTGGACATGGAGTCTAAGATACTCTCTCTGTCTCTTAAAAAAAATTCCCTTTTCCATCTCCTAAACCGATTTCCTGATTCGGTATCAGACCCACCCTTCAGGCTGCGTGTCTTCCTTCAGGATTCCCTTGCAGACCGCAGGTCTACACTAGATAATGTTATCAACTGTGGACGCTTTCAGCTCTGTGCTCTGTGTTCTTGTGGCCTTCAACAGAGGGAGACCAGTGCAGGGGAAAGATGGAAGGTTCTACAGCCTTCCAACTGCATGATCTTGGGGAACTTAACTTCTCTGAATTCGTTTTCTTATATCTACATCAGAGTTGGTGAGCATGAAATGTGAAGACAGAGAGAGACTAGCCCAGTGTTGAGTACGTGTTAGATGCCTGCTCACGGCCGGCCTCCCCGTCTCCCTGGCCCACCGAGGGCTGCTGTGTTCTCAGGCCCCTTCTTGTTGCCTTTTGTCTCCCTTGGGACTCCCTCCCGAGCTTGGCACACAGTAGGTCCTCACAGGGGAGCCGCGGAGAGCAGACTCGGAGGGAGGCCACCAGGCGGGGAGGACTCAGCCCAGGTGGCCACAGGGCACACTGCCTTGGTTCCAGCAGCCTCGGAGCAGCAGCAACTGGGCAAGCCCGAGAGCCCGGGGCCACCCCGAGGCACAGACCAGGGGCTGACTCACTCCTGCCACGGAGGCCTCTTCCTCTGTCTCCTGCTGCCTTCTCTGCCGGCAGTTCTTCGTGACATAGGTCCCCGGCTCCTCGGATGACTCAGCAGCACCCTGTTGCAACCAGCAACCTTGGCCCGTTTAAAGAGATAAACAGCCGCATGGGAGAGGAGAGCCCCGTGGGAGGGGAAGAGATGGTTCACCGATTCTGTCAGCGGGTCAGCCACCTGCTCGCTGGTACTGTTACGGGCATCATAACTAACGCTTACCAAGGGGTAGCTGTGGGTTACCAGGGTAACTTGTCTTTCTATATATTAATTTCACTCAGTGGTTACATGGCATGGGTTATGATCATTAACCACTGTGTGCCGATGAGGAAACTGAGTCACAGGCCGGTTAAGTAATGTGTCCAAGCTTCTAAGGGACACATGAGATTAGGATGGAGGCAGATGGGCCACAGGGCCTTTGCTTTAACCACAATGCAGTATTGCTTCTCTTTTGCTGTAACTCTTACAGACCTCTCTCTGTCTCTACCTGGAAAGGGTCAAAGCTATGACTGAAATGCAGATTGGTCAGAATCCAGGTTCAGTGTTCGTTCCTCTTTCACTGAAGGAACGGCGTTGGTCCCCCGCAGGTGACATTTGGTGGAATAACTTGGAGACAGAGGTCGAGAGTGGGAGAGCAAGCGACCTCTGCTTTTTCCCATTTCTCCCTGGGGAAGGAAACTTGGCCGTGCCCCAGGCCCTGACAATATGGGAACAGGCTCAGCCTAATCTTTGAGATCATTCAGCCCTGGCAGTTTGGGGAAAACTCAGGACCCAGAAGCCAGAGATGAGAAGGAACGAAACAAGGGTAGAAAGTAATTAAGAGGAGTCAGATGTTTGGCCCGGATACAGGCTCGCAGAGCGGCCTCTCCTGGTTCACAAAGACCCATCCCGCGGGCCGGAACTGCTTGCTCCCCACAGAGCTCCTCCGAGCTGCATAATCCCTGGCATTTTAGGAAGTTACTGTTCCTTGCTAAACATATTTTAATCAAATTGAGACTTGAAAGGCAGACCTCGGAGTTTGGGCTGAGCCCGGCGACCGTGTAAATCACACACTTTGTAGCCAAGTTAGCAGGACCAGATGCCACTGACAAAGCCCCGATTTACTGACCCAGTTGTTCGTTCATTCATTCACTCAGCCTCTAGACATTCATTCAACAAAGAATAACTGAGCAGCTTCTAAGCTCCAGGTGGTGGAACATAAAAATGATGAGAGGCTCCCGCTCTATTGCCCTTAATGGTTACTTTCCTTCTAATGTGCTGGGGCTCGTCTGTGTCCATCAGACTCGCGTGGAGAGCCTGGTGAAAATACAGATCCCTGATTTTCATCCCATGGGGCCTTTTTTACCCCCTCTGGACTATCCTAACACCGAGGAAGATTTAAGAATGACACTATTTCACACTTAGGCATATTATTCTCTGACAGGCAAGTACAGGACACAGAGGCCACTGGCCAACAGGTCCCTCCGCTGGGGTCCATGAAATTGGGTCTTTAACCTGAGTTTTATGCACTCTTTTCTCTAAAGGCTCTTGACTGGGTTTCTATCTCCAGAGAGCTTTGGAGAATGAGAAAACACGAGAAGTAAATTGTGTGGAATGTGTAAGCGTCAGCAAGTGACCACACGGTGGTCCACACGGACCACAATAAGGAAAAGGGAGATGCTCTGCGTGCACGACTTTGGCAGACGCGCCAGCTTCACTTGTGCACAGACTATAGCAGCTCGGAGGCCACGTCCCCGAAGGGGCTGGTGATCAATGACCATTTTCACGCCCCAGCAGCCAAGTCACTTTGACCCTCCTATGACCTAAAATCTATGTCCATGGCACACTCCTCGCTCAGAAATGAAATGTTTCGAGAGGAAGAAATGAAATCTGTCCTAAGTATAGATTAGCAATAAAGGGTTTAACTGCTGCTTCATTGGCCTGTGACCAGATGGTACTATAAAAATTAGACTTGTTTATTTCCCTCCTAATTTTAACTAGAGATATATTTGGAATAATAATGGAAATGCACTTACTTAAGAAACAGATAAAATTCATAAATATCCTGGAGGGCCATTGACTTTCGCTCTGTGCTAGAGAGCACAGAGGGTTTTCATGGGCCCACGTTTGCAGTGACTTTCCCCACCGTTCCCTGGAGATTCGGAGCTGCAGCGTTTACGGTCAGTCTGACGCCAGGATTAGAACAAGGTCAGTGGTGCCAGATTCGGGTCCCACACGCAGTGACTCGCTCCAACCAGCCAAAGGCAAATGTCAAGAGAACCGTCAAAGTTGAAATAAGAGATCATGAATGATTTGCTGGGAAGTCAAATGATCTTGTCACAGAATCCGATGTGGGAATTACCAGATGGCTACACACGGGCCCCAGATCCCTTTTAGTCTCTGATTTTGTAAACACTTATTGGGGAAGGCAATGTAATATTCATATAAAAATCACCCGGTCTACAACCTTAACATAATTGTTTTCGGTTGAGGTATTACCTTCTGGGCCTTTTTCTTGCAGGCACATTGCTTTAAATATATTTAATCAGTGGTTATAGACGCTTTTATATTCCACTATTTTAATTTACATTATATTTGGAATTTTTTTTCATGCTATTACATAATCAGGTCTCCTCACAATTATTTTAATTTGTGCACAGAATGTCACAGTCATTATTAAGCCATAATTCATTACATCATTTTCCTAACAATAAAATGTTCTTTTTTGGCTGCTATATATAATGATGGAAGGAACAGATTCATCCCCCCCTTTGTTTTCGAATTATCTGTTTGTAACAAACTCTTAGATACAGAATTAGAAGGGTTAATGGCTATGAATATCATCAGAAGTCTAGGGTCTAGAGAGTCGTACTAATGCCCAAAAGGCTTGTTCCTGTCTAAAAGTACTATTAATAATGAATCCATGTACCAGTTTTAAAACAGTCGAGAAGCTCTGAGCATCGGTGTTCTCTCTGCTGTCTTAGAACGTGCCTCTCAGCGTTGCCGTAGAAATCCCTGGATTAGTGAAAATGAAAAAAAAAAGTGAGTTGTCTTTTCATGTTTTTTTTAGCCATTTAACTGTTTATATATAGATTTTAATGGACAATTTATGTATCATGGTGATTTATTAAAACTTTGTAATATTACACAAAAAAGCCCTAAATATAGCCACATGGGGTGTAGATATGACAACTGATCTCTCCTAGTTCTATGGTCCTGGGAAAATTATTTACCTTTTGTAAGGGCCACCTTCCTCCCCTTTATATTAGGGATTGTAATGGCACCGACCTCACCCAGTTCAATGGTCTAATGTCTGAGAACTTCTTAGTCGCCCTCCGTAGGTTCTCAGCAAGTATCATGCATCCTAACAATAAGTCTCCCTAAATTGGGATCTATTCTTATTCACATATGTACTTTTTAAAGAAATCTTTTCTTTTAATTGCTTAACTCAGGATTCTGCTAACTATGGCCCACATTGCCCTATAGGTTGTTTTTTGCTGATAAAGTTTTATTGGAACACAGATACCACCAACCTTTCATGCACCGGGTGTGTCTAAGGGTGCTCGTTGCTGTGGGGACAGAGCGGGGTAGTTGGGACAGACACCGTAGGGCACACAGAGGTGAGAATAGTTACTAATTAGACCTTTTCTGAAAGACTGGTGACTTTTGGCTTCAATATTAATGTACAACATGTTCTTTTAAAGTAATTCCAGTAATATGAAAGAATTTAACATAACTCATCCCTCTTGAAGAACTTTTTCTTTGTTAAAAAAAAGTGGTTTTTTTTTTTCTCTTTCTGGGTTAGAAAGTCCCCCCCCCCCCCATTTTCTCTCTGGACCTCCAAAATGGAAAAACACTGTATGCCTCTATTATATGCCTCTGTTGCTCCTTCTGTAAGTTATACATTCATTATATTGCACAAATCTCAGTGTCCAATTAATTTTCATACAAATGTGCGACCACGGCCGGTACCCCAGAAACCCCATTTCCAGCCAACTTCCTTGCCAAAGGTGCCCACGATTCTGACGGTCATGAATATGGAGGGTTTTTGCCTCCTTCTGAAGCTCAAATATATAGTAGAATGAGACAACTTCTATTCATTTGTATCAGTGCATATAACAAACTATTACTGCATGGTAGTCTGTTGTTTGAATATACTACAGCTTATGTTTACATTTGCTACTGATGAACATTTGTGTTATTTTCCACTTTTGTCTGCTTTGAATGTTCTTGTACCTTTTCGGTGCATGTAGGCACTTAATTATTTGGGAATATACCTAGGAATAAAATTGCCAGGTCACAGAATGTGCATATACTCTGTTCTAGTAGATCCTTCCGAACCAGTGTCAGAGAAAGAATGACCAGTGTGTGTCCCCATCAGCAGAGTGCCCCGTCTCTCCCAGGACGGAGGTGAAGTGGGCTTGCGTCACTGAACGGTAGGGGTGCTCATCAACGCCTGTGGTTGCATTGTGTGGTACGACCGTCGCCCGCAGCTTAGAGACCCCCGTTCCTTCTCCATGTCCGTCCTTGTGTAGAACGGAGCCAGAGGACTGTGGTGTCCCCCCCACACGTTTTCCTGGGTCGGCATCTGACTCTAACCATGCCCCACCCCCCTGCTCTCTCACCTCTGAGATCACTTGTTGCTTCAGATTTGGGAGCAGGAAGGTCTGAGGAGCACCGCCACCTGTAAGCAGGAGACAGAGCTATCATCCAGGAGGTCTGAGCATTCACTTTTTCTTTTTTTAATTAACATAGAATGTACTACTTGTTTCAGGGGTACAGGTCTGGGATTCATCAGGCTTACCCAATTCACAGCAGCCACCCCATCCCGCCGACCCCCGGCATCCTCTGTCTTATTTCTCAAATTCCTCATATCAGTGATATCATATGATAGTCTTTCTCTAATTGACTTATTTCACTTAGCATAATACCCTCCGGTTCCATCCACATTGTTGCAGATGGCAAGATTTTGGGGGTTTTTATGACTGCATAGCATTGTATATATATAGACCACATCTTCTTTACCCATTCATCTGTTGATGGACATCTAGGTTCTTTCCATAGTTTGGCTATTGTGGACATTGCTGCTATAAACATCCGGGTGCATGTGCCCCTCCGGATCACTACATTTGTATCTTTAGGGTAAACACCCAATAGTGTGATTGCTGGGTCATAGGGTAGCTGTGTTTTCAACATTCTGAGGAACCTCCATACTGTTTTCCAGAGTGGCTGCACCAGCTTGCATTTCCACCAACAGTGGAGGAGGGTTCCCCTTTCTCCGCATCCTCGCCAACACCTGTCATTTCCTGACTTGTTAATTTTAGCCATTCTGACTGGTAGGAGGTGGTATCTCACTGTGGTTTTGATTTGTGTTTCTCTCATGCCGAGTGATGTCGAGCACTTTTTCATGTGTCTGGTGGCCGTTTGGATGTCCTCTTTGCAGAAATGTCTGTTCATGTCTTCTGCCCATTTCTTGATTGGATTATTTGTTCTTGGGATGTTGAGTTTGAGAAGTTCTGTATAGATTCTGGATACTAGCCCTTTATCTGATATGTCATTTGCGAATATCTTCTCCCATTCTGTCAGTTGTCTTTTGGTTTTGTTGACTGTTTCCTTTGCTGTGCAAAAGCTTTTGATCTTGATGAAGTCCCAATAGTTCATTTTTGCCCTTGCTTCCCTTGCCTTTGGAGATGTTTCTGCGGCTGAGGTTGAAGAGGTTGCTGCCTGTGTTCTCCTCCAGGATTTTGATGGAGTCTTGTCTCACATTGAGGTCTTTGATCCATTTTGAGTCTGTTTTTGTGTGTGGTGTAAGGAAACGGTCCAGTTTCATTCTTCTGCATGTGGCTGTCCAGTTTTCCCAACACCATTTGTTCAGGAGACTGTCTTTCTTCCATTGAATATTCTTTCCTGCTTTGTCGAAGATTAGTTGACCATAGAGTTGAGGGTCCATTTCTGGGCTCTCTATTCTGTTCCATTGATCTATGTGTCTGTTTCTGTGCCAGTACCACACTGTCTCAATGATTACAGCTTTGTAATAGAGCTTGAAGTCTGGAATTGTGATGCTGCCGACTCTGGTTTTCTTTGTCAACATTCCTCTGGCTACTCAGGATCTTTTTCTGGTTCCATATAAATTCGAGGATTACTCCATTTCCTTTAAAAAAAAAAAGTTGAGGGTGTTTGATAGGAATTGCATGAAATGTGTAGATTGTTATAAGTAGCATAGACATTTTCACAATATTTGTTCTTCCAAGCCATGAGGCGTGGAACATTTTTTTCCATTTCTTTATGTCTTCCTCAATTTCTTTCAGGAGTACTCTATACTTTTCTGAGTACAGATTCTTTGCCTCTTTGGTTAGGTTTATTCCTAGATATCTTAGGGTTTGGGGTGCAATTGTAAATGGGATTGGTCTGAGCGTTCTCTTAGGTTGTAACCCACCCTCTCCATAAAAAGACAAACCTCATCTTCCTTCTGCTTTGGTTATGGACAGCACTGCCAGCAGATATAGGGTCCTTCCTATAAAGGTCCCATTTCCCCTTTCTGTTCTTTCCTCTTCTCCATCTTCCCTCACATCCTCCCCTCCACACAACCAAATTCTGAGTGCCCTTTAAGTCCCTGCACGTAAGTCCCTCCACTTCTGGGCAAGCTTGGTGACCAATGAAGGAGGAGCCAAAAAGTGGGGATGCTATTTTACCTGCGGAAAGAACGACCTTTCTCAATCTGGGATAGAGCATTATTGCTATCCTTTTCTTTTCCTCCCCCCTTAAATCTACAGCCTTTTCAAATCCAAGTATCCCTAAGTGGCATTAAAAAGCCCTCAACGTGTAGAAACATGATGAGTCATAGGATTTTCGGGACTATCAAGGGAAAAAATGTGCAGTTGTCAAAAAGTTACTGTGAATTCATTTATGCTCACCAGCACCCATGCCTTCCAAGGCCTGGCAGCTGGACCTTCAAGAGGTGCAGGAGGTGGACAGATGAAGTCAACTCCAGAGGGGCTCGGCATACACAGAATCCATCGGTGACATTTTCCGGCAGCCTTACTCCGGAGAACTGGTTCTCGCCAACCCCGCCCTCTGTTGGAAAACTGTGACCACTTACGTTGCCTCGTGTCTGATGGGGCGGCCCAGCCTCTGCACTCTTCTTCCTCAAGAGACACAGTTTGGGGACCCGTGGCACAGAGTTCCCCGACTTCCGGGATGGTCTGGTGGCCTGCGGAAGCCCAGCCAGATGACGCCCCACAGCAGTGCCTCCTGCGGCCTCGGGCTCCATCCACAGAGCACTCATCTCGGCTGGAAGGTAGTAGTAACACATTTATGCCCAAGACAGCCTGTCTCTGCATCTAACTGGATCCTTTTAGGCTTAGCCCTATTTTTATGTTGCTTTTGTGACTTCTCAGCATCACACAGAAATGGAAGATTCTGACATTTAAATAAGGGAGATGCATCTCCCAGATTTAGTCTCCGTGTGTCCAGAATCTGGAACCGTCCCCACCACAACCAGCAAAGGTCTCCAGCCCATTGTTCAGGGACCTCATAGGTCACGTACACAGAGGCCCTAGGCTCCAGAAAGCTCTCATTTCCAGATCCGAGGTCACTTGGCTTCAAGTCAAGCATGCGGAATTCATGAAGCTAAGGCACCAAGGTCAGTCATCGAACGGTCTGGCTGACCTTACTCTGTTCCAAGTCCACAGGCTGGCACAGTCCCAAGTTGGACCAGCACTTCCTTCCCGGACAGCTGGGGAAGGAAAGCACATGGGCCCCGCCCTGCAGCCCCCAGGCTGTCCCCACAGTTCAGAGCTCACGGCAACCGAACCTGGTCTCAGCGAGAACAGCAGCCTGTCAATGATGGTGCCCTAGATTCTCTACAAAGAAAGTTGTTCCCTTGCCATTTCCAGTTCCATTCGGGCCTCTGAGAAGCCTGAAGTGCCCAGTCCCTGGGCAAGACATGAAACGGGCTTGAAACGGGGTCAGTTCCCCTCTCGGTGCGCACAGCAAACCCTAACGGGATCAGCAGCAACCTCATCCTGACGTCTGTCGGCTGTAGATGGAGGTTGCTTCCCTGTGGGGAACCACCGAACTCTATGGTTCAACTCTTTGATTGGAACTTGGTTGCCCCGCGTGTCAGGCCTGATTTCTGGGCTTCAGACACTCTTCCTGACCCCTGTCTGGGGCTGAGGCTCAGAACAGTGGATCCCAAGCTAATCCCAAGGAGAGGAGCCTCGTGTCATCAGCAGTCAACATGACAGACCCCTTGCCGAGAGCAAGCCCTGCACCAGGGAGGGGGGATACAAAAAGAATATGGCAGGATGAACTCACCTTCTGATGGGGAGGACTTAGACCCAAATGACGAGTAGACTATCGTGTGACAGATTACCTCCTGACAAGACACCCAGGGTGTCGTGGAAGAAGAAACCGTGCTCTCCTACCCACATCCTTGCACATTCAAGGAAGACTTCCTGGAAGCGGAGGCCTCTGAGCTGCACTCTGGAGGTAGCCATCGGCACGATTTCAGCATGACCCCATGCATCAGGTAGATGCAAAGTAAACTGCTACGCATTACAGTTCACCGTGAATCCTTACCAGTGACTGCCTGCGAATGGGGTTCTCTCTGGTCACCCCATAGTCTGGGGCAGGAGAGTTTAATCTGCCCATCCTGCAGGCCTCGGAGACCAGGACGGGCCCCAGTGGTGATTACGTCACGGGGATGGAATTTCTCCCTGTCCTTCCGTCTGCCACCCGCACGCAACTGTAAGAGCCGGCCTTCCATGATGGGTGAGAGCACGGCCACGGAAGACTCTTAGGTCCAGCATGCACACCGCGGGGCTCATCCGACGGTCCTGTTCCTAGGACACCCCAGCAACTCAGCACAAAAGCTGAGTCCTTTGCAGTGGGCCCCTCCTTTCATCGCTTCGTCCTTCTCCCAAATTCTGAACTCCTGATGCCTGAACACTCCCTGTGCAGGCTCCGTCATGTCATCCGGCCGGAATTCCTGCCCTCAGGACGCCGTCTCCAACAAGCCGCTGAGCTCACGGAGCCTAAAGACGGTGGGCGATTCGTCTCCGTATCAAAATACAGAGATGCCACGGACCGTGTGCTCAGTGCTTTAGAAATGCTCTTTTTTTACCGCATGAACCAGCGAGTGAATGAATGTAGGAGGGAGGAAGGGAGGCAAAACCAAATGAAGTCTTCAGAGAACCAAAAAGCATTCGCTTCCTTGACTGGAAAGAGGACATCAGAGCCGGCCTCTGACAGCACACACGGTATCTCCCACACCATCCCCCCTGTAGGGTCAGGAGCTCCAGCGAGAAACTCTATGTAGACGCGTGCCCGCAAGGGTCCATGTGTAGGCCGATGCGAGAAGATGCAGGGAAGCCCTTTCTCGGGCCCTGGACAGAGCCTGAAGGGTCCAGGTTCAAAATGAACTTTCTACAACCGACCTCGGGGGAGAAACGCTCAGCAAGTCTGATAGGTCAGTCACATGGCACACCAGCAAATCTTTCCTGAAGCAATCCCCTGAGCTCTCCGACAGTCTTTCGGAATAGAATGAAATCTAATCGGAGAAGCTACTGCCGTCCCTCAGGAAGTGCAGAGAATGAGTCTGAGAACAAATAAGGAACTGATTGCTCTTACTTTGCACATAACAGATTCGTCTTGCAGGGCTAAGCCTCCTCTCCGGACATGCCTTTCTGGAGTCGCAGGCTCCCTGGCCTGGCAGAAGGAGGGGTGTGCGGTCCGCACCCCTCCCACCCCGGCTGCAGAGAACCCTGTCTGCCGCGATACACGTCCAGTAACGAGCGTGTGCCAGGCGTGGGGTCGGCACGACTCCTATGAGCTAAATACAGTCGTGCTCCACGGGGCAGACGCCAGAGACGCTGAGCAAACGCCTCTCCCCGCCTCACCCCTAACATGGGTGTTGACAACGCGACCAGCCGCATCGGGTTACTTTTTAAAAATCCTAGTACAGTGCCCAAAATGGAATAGAATTTATGGTAACTTTGTTAAATAAGAGAACAGAAAAATAAGGAAGAGATGAGTGGCTGGGTAAGTAAGTAGACTCTCTGGACCAAGGTCAGACAGAGGTGTGGAAGGCAGGTGCGTGCGGGCAGACAGACTCGCCTCCCACCTGCTGGGGCAGTCCGGACCTGCCAGGAGGGCTTGCCGTGCTCCCCAAACCCTTCGAGGAAGGGCGTTCCCTGTTGTGGCTCATTCTGGTGTTTTCTGCTTGGGATTTCCGGCATGGTGTCTACCTGCATTTTTGTCAACAAGGAACACACGGCTCGTACCCTGTGGAGGCACATCTCACGCATATGCACGGTGCTGCCTCAGTTGTGCTCACATATTCCCTTTTAGAGTTTCTCTCTTTCAGGCTCTTCCCTCTGAATGCCCCCCTACTGTGCTTTTTGATGGCTACACTGGGAAGGGCGAGCTGGAGCAGCTGCCTCCCTCAGGCTGGCGCAGAACCCCGAGGTCCGGAGGGCTACCTGGAGCACACAGCATTTCCCCCCTGAGGACCAGATGCAGCAGGACTTCTGATCAGACGTGACCTGCCTGGCTGCAGAGGTGTTCTCAGGTAGTAGGAGCTTCCTGTCCTTTGAGGTACCGAGAGAGAGGGGGGCGGAGCTCGAGCCTCACCCAGGGACAAAGACAGCGTGGCCCGGCTGCAAGCCTCCAGTGGCCCAGGCTCCCTCGGCTCCCAGGACAGCGCTTGGCTTCTCTCCTCCCGGCAAGGATGAGTCTGCTCCGGGAAGCATTTAACTGTCCCACTTCCCAGCTGCAGTTTACCAGACCACCCTGACCGAGATCGCAGCCTCTCTGCCATGGAGGAAACGGACGGCGGACCGAGCATCTTGGAGCTGGTCCTTCCAAAACTGACCTCTGCCACTTCCCCCGAGCCCAGGACATGTGCACTGCTCAGCCTCCTGCTCCCAAGCCTGTGGCAAGTTCCCTTTGGATCTGTATTTCCTATTCATATGGCAGAAAAACTCACCCAGCAGATCTGACCATGTTTGCACTGCTGCCTAATTTAAGCCCGAGGATGCAAGGAAAGAACTAGAAACGGAAAATATGGATTCAGTCCTTGCTGTGTGTGGCCGGCCATGAGAAATATCAGAATCATAAAACACGGTCTCTAATCGCCCCCGAGGAGATTACAATATACTCGAGTAAATTAAAAACGAAATTAGAAAGTATTTGAACTCTAGTTCAGTGCACCAGGAGAAGGCCACGAGGAAGGAACAGAATAACTGCAAAATGATTGCAAGAGATGCTGTAATTGGGGTCGAGGAGTGGGCGTGCGCCCTCCTCGCGCCCCACGGATCTCGCGCCCTGAGTCGACTTGCTCAGAGAGAGGTGTTTGTTTGGTCAGAGGGCGGCGGAAAGAGCTTTCGGTTTACCCCACGTAAGGAAGCCAGTGATGTCCCTTCTACCCTGGCCCTGGTCTAGGCTCACGAACCCGGCTGTGTCTGGGACGACCCCAGCGGGAACAGAACATGGCGCGGAGACCGCTTTGTGTGCTTGCAGACGGCAAAAGGAGAGGGCATCCGTGTTTCAGGGAAGAGGAATCAGTGCTGTCCATCAGACCGTGGCAGGCAGAAGCGGCGGGATGAGCGGTGGGGGGGCCGCTGGCTGGACAGTGAGGACAAGTCCCACCGTGCGACAGCCCCCACAGGGGCCACAGGGAGGGAGGGAGACTGAGAGGGCCCTTCCCAGCCTGCCCCACTGATGAACCACGCCCTTCCTGGGGGGCGCTGACTTTACCCAACGATGGGATTCCTATTTTTCCCTCCCGTCAATGTGAATGTATATTTAGCCACGACAACAAAAGGTGTTCACCTCAATGTTGCGGTACGATGCGAGGCTCAATTGACTGAAGCCCCTTGCCTGCTGCAAACACGTCCCCGTGCAGGATTAGAAATGAGTGCACATTCGCATGCACAGTGAAGCCTTGTCTGCTGGAAACAGAGGGGGGTGGGCTAGTCTCGCGGCACCTCTCCACAGAAGCACAGCAGCCTAAGGGGGTGTAGGGCCCAGGGGTGGAGACCTGAACGGTGCAGAGACCAGAAAACGATACCCCTGCATGAATCTGAGATCCCCAGCGCATCTGTGAAAAGACTAGAAAAAAACTGTCCATCAACACGAACAAAGTACAAGAAGTCTTGCCATCTGTTTGAAGTTCCGAGGGAGAAATTAAAACCTGGATGAGTGTGGAGGTCCAAGCGTGAACCAGTGGGAGGGACAGCCACATTTCTCATACAGAAACTGGTATGTTGGAAGCCTCTGGAAGCATGGCTGAAGCAAACTGAGAACCCCGCCATGGGAACATTTCTATAGCCCAGCATGCTTGGGGGCCCCCGTCGGGTTTAGAGGGAGAGCAACCGTGCTGAAGATGAGCTCATCCTCCAAAGTTACGAACATCGCAAGGAAGAAATCCACTGCGAGGGCCAGCACACAGTCAGCAGACAGAGGTGAATCCCAAGAACCAAGGGGTGGGGGGGAGGAAGGGCGGAGACTAATCTGAAAGATGGGGGGTTGGAAATTATTAAATGTAGAGAACTTTTTTTAACACCCATAACAGAAGAATGAGACATTATGATAAAAAGAACGGGCAGAACTTTTAAGATGGCCAGATGAGTACCACAATTAAAATAAAATGAAAGCTGAAGGCTAAATATTATTAATGAAGGAATAAATGAGCTGGAAAATAGATCTGTAGGAAGCATCTAAGTGTAGGAAAGAGGCATAAAGGAGTGGAAAATATTAAAACAAAGTTAATAACCTGGAGCACAGAATGAGAAGGTTTAGAATATTTTAAACACAATTTTCAGAAGAAAAGACAGAATGATTGTGTGTTCTTAGGGGGCTTGCAGATTAAAACAGTGTGATACCACTGTGTACCTTATTAGAATGGCTAAAATCCCAAACACTGACAATGCTAACAAATTCTGGCAAGGATGTGGAGCAACGGGGACTGTCTCCTTTGTTGCTGGTGGCGACACCAAATGGCACAGCCACTTGGAACAAGGCTAAACAGACTCTTTGCACACAATCCCACAGTTGTGCTCCCAGATATTTACCCAAAGGACTTGAGAACGGATGTCCACACCAAAACCTGCACACAGATGTTGACGGCACCATGATTCCTAATTGCCAGGATGTCCTTCAGTAGGTGAATGATAAATAGACCGCACATCCATGCAATGCAAATTATTCACAAATAAAAAGAAAGCTGTCAAGCCAGGGACAGAAGTGGAGGAACTTAAATGCATACTGTTCTCAGCACAAGTGTAACATTGTGGCCACAGTTAACTGGGACCTTAACGGTAATATCCGCAGAGCTCCCACCATAAATACAACAGTGAATGATGCCAGATGACTATGGAACCCCTTGGTTCCAGTTCTTCAAAGCTAGAGTGCCTCTGCCTTCCTTTATCAGCTTTTTCGTAACCGGTACATACAGTGAAATGCTACGGCATGAATTATGCCACTTACCCACTTACTCTGTTAGGAGCGGAGTATGGTTAAATACACTCAATTTTGATGTTGCTTTGAATCGATACTTTGGATCATTTTAAATTTTGTTTCATCTTTTTAAAAACCAGAGGTTTGCTTACCTTAAAGGAAAAATACATCTTGTTGATATGAAAACAGTCAGTTGGCTACCATGTGCACTGTGGTTCCAGCTATGTAATATTAAGTATATTAATATATATATTAAAAGATCAGCGGTTTCCAGGGGTTGGGATGGGGCATGAAGAGAGTCGAACCGGGGGGCCCATAGGGGACTTTCGAGGCAGCAAGACTATTCTGTATGATACTATAGTGATGGACACATGGCATTAAGCATTGGGCAAAATCCATCGAACGGGACAACACAAACCGTGAATCCTAATGTAAATTGTGGCCTTTAGGTAATGTATCACAATTGGTTCATGAATTGTAAAAAAAAAACAAAATTACCACCCTAATGTCAGATGTTAGTAGGAGAAACTGAGGGGATGGGGAGAAGTTATGGGAACTCTGTACTTTCTGCTTAGTGTTTCTGTAACCTTATAACTACTTAAAAATATATATCGTCTACTGAGGCGCCTGGGTGGTTCAGTGGGTTGAAGCCTCTGCCCTCAGCTCAGGTCATGATCTCAGGGTCCTAGGATCGAGCCCTGCAATCAGGCTCTCTGCTCGGCAGGGAGTCTGCTTCCTCCTCTCTCTCTGCCTGCCTCTCTGCCTACTTGTGATCTGTCAAATATAATGGATAAAATCTTTAAAAAATGTGTCTGTGTGTGTGTGTGTATGTATGTATATATATGTGTATACACATATATATACACACACACACAGTCTACTAATTTAAAAAAAGGGGTGATAGGGAGAGTGGATATTCAAGCAAGAATGGGTGAGATTTTTTCCAGACTTAAAGTCCTGAGTCCAGAGCTTAACAAATAAAGCAAATCTACACCTACATTCTACACCAAAGACAAATTAAAGTCTGAAAAGCCATCAGAAAGAAAACACAGATCGCATAGGGAGTTGCAACAATTAGATTATTACCCAGCCAGCTTCTCAACAACTGTAATCTAGATCAGAAGAAAACTCAGTAACATCTTCAAAAGGCCCAGGGAAAGTAAGGATCAACTTAGATTTCTCTGTTCAGCCAAGTCATTCAAGAGTGCAAACAAACCAAGAGTGTGACACTCTAATTTCACGAAACTTAAAAAAAGACAGCAATATGAAAGCGGTAATTATGCTAACCTCTTCAAAAGAGAAATCAAAGAAACATTTGGAGTGTTTCCTTTACTTTGCATGTTTCATATTGTATCTTAGCTACACACACACACAACATAGTCATACTTCAATATTATATGCGTCCTGTTTGATTTTCAGTGTCCTTGAAGGTAATTTTTAAAGTCTGAATCATAGTGTGTGTAAGTGCCATAGTTTAGTGAATTGCTAGACAGTCAGCTTAATTGCTAGACATTTAGATCACAGAATTTCCTCCTAAATGGCAACCGGATGTAATACACATAGTAGAAAGACAAAGCGATGCTGAGCGTGGCTACTTTCTCTCTCCCACTGAAAACTCCACCTGCCTCTTTAACTGCCTACGAAAGTGGGGAGGTGTTTCTTTTGCAAAGGGCCATTCAGAGCTGATCGGGATGTCTCTTTTCAATGCCTTCTGCCCTCAGTGCACCGCTAGCAGGTGGCATCTTGGAACAGCGGCAGATATTCTAAAGGGAGAAGCAAGAGGAAAGTAATAGTACAGAGAAAGTACTGCCGTGTGCCGGGTATTTCCTTCAGAACGATCCCGTGAACGCTACTATTTATGAAAACTTACTGTGAGCCGGCCCCTGCGTTTAGGACGTTGGCACACGTGAGTTCATTCGGTCGTCATGAGAGCGCTAGGAAGTGTGCACCGTTGCCCTGTGTCTATCGCCGGCAGGAGAGCTGTGGCCCTGCAGCCCCCCAGGTGGTGAGGGACGGAGTCAGGACCGGAACGCAAGTCTCCCTACAGTAGCAAGCTGCCAGTCTGTGCCCCGTCCCGTGCCAGGCGTGAGTGCGGGTAGGGGTAGAGAAGAGGAGCATGAGCAGGACATAATGATCATAATTTAAAAAAAAAAGCACAACAGGGACCGTGCCTGGCTACTACACATTACCTTATTCCCCCTCCCGACAGCAGGTTCGGCGGGTCCGTCCCCGCGCTACTGCGCATGCGCAGGCCGGGCGCGCTCCGAAGGCGCCCGGGACCCCCGAGCCCTAAGTCGGCCGGGTCTGGGGCGCCCGCCCCGCTCCTCACCGCCTAGGGCTCTTGTCTCCCGTGCAGGCGAGATGGAGGAGCTGGAGACGCTGTGGCTCACGGGGATCTGCCACAACGAGAAGAATGAGGTGATGAGCAGTCAGCTGGACATCGACAACATGGCGGGCGTGTTCTACATGCTGGCGGCCGCCATGGCCCTCAGCCTCATCACCTTCATCTGGGAGCACCTCTTCTACTGGAAGCTGCGCTTCTGCTTCACGGGCGTCTGCTCCGACCGGCCGGGGCTGCTCTTCTCCATCAGCAGGGTCAGTACCTCCGGCGGTCCAGAAGACCGCGGGGCTTCCAGAGAATCGGGGCTTCCTGACTCCTGGGTGGGGGGCACGCCCTCCCCCTGGCTCACCCGCCCTTCTTGGGCTTGTCGGAAAGGAATCCAGGTTCTGTGCCCATGACCCAGCCACAGCACTCCCAGATGACTGTGCAAGCCCGAGGGGGAAGGAGAACGGGGGTAAAGCAGGCAGGGCATGAAAACAAGAGCTGAACTCAAGATGAAACCCGGAAAATGCCCCTGGGGGTCACAGTGAGGGACGAGAATGCCTACCCTCCCCCAAGGGGTCTATCCTCCTCAAGTCCTGCTGAATATTATCTTGTAGGATGCAAGGGCCGTATTGCCAGGTCTTCTAGTTTTTAAAAGAGAAAGTAGGCATCTGCCTGTGTGTGAAACCTTTTTGTTTTTAAATATTAGTAACTAATTTAAATAAAAAAAAAAAAAAAACCCTGTAAGCCAAATGCAGCCATCTGTGGCGTCCACCGTTAGCAACCAGACATGCTCCACGACACTGCTAAAATCCCTGGGCAGGACGTTACAATTCACACACGCATCCCAACGGCACTGTATGCCAAAGCACAATCTCTGTACAGTGCCGTGCTAGGTGCACACACATGTAACTACACACAGGGAGCGCGTGCAATACAGCAGAGCCTCAGATGAAACCGACCTGACCAACCAGGAGACGATGCGCACACATCAAATAGAAAACCAGGCAACCCAGCATAAACGACCGCACAGAACGCACCTGCTGTAGCGAGCTCACACCGTACACAAGGAAACCCCTCCCTCTCCCGGTGCATGGTACAGCATGTGTACGTCCCCATAAAACAGTACCTAGAATTCATCGGTAATGGCAACCATCACGGAAAATGCTTGTATTTGTGGAGCACCTGTTGTACCAGGCACCCTGTAAGGAGCATGGACTCTTCATCTCCTGTAAGCCACAAGCCCTCTCTGCGAGGTGGTACCCGTTATTAGCCCCAGATTACAGGTGGGGAAACTCAAAGTAACCAGGTTAGGGAATTACCCGAGGAGGCAGTCTCTGGTGGAGCTGGGGCTTGAATCTAGGCGGTGTGGTACCAACCAGAGCACAGGCTCTTACCGAAACAACAAACATCCAATACAAGCAACATAAGAGATTTGATACAAATCATACATAACACATAATGCGCACACCACTGACATGTTCTCAATCTCATCACTTGCATCCTACGTACATGTTCACTCAACTTCTAACAGAATGTAACACTGTTTATCTTCCAGTCATCTTTCCATCTGTCTACCTATTTCGTCCCTCCATCCCACCCATCCATCTGTCCATGTATTTATCTACCTATTTCTCCTATTTACTCACCCCAGAATATTTTCACTCTCAAAGAATATAATGAAAAGCATTTGGTTAAAAACACCTGGTTTTATATGCTAATAGTTATTGGGAAAGCGAAATAATCGTTTTAAAGGAATCTGTGTATTCCTAGCATTTGGTGATTTTAAGAACTTTGGAGATTCAGAAGGCACACATTAGCCTAGTAAGGAGGATTTATTTTTTCTCTTCAGTGGCACTCTTATCTTGCATTCTGTGTAAATACAGATTTCCTAATTAACTTGATGGCATCTAAACACACAGATTCCTTAAAAATAACAATGTGCGTGCATATAGCTAGGTATTATTTCAACTTTAAGCTAATTCTCTCTACCAATTACTAAAGGCCTTCCACGTCCAAATAACTCTGGGATTATCATGAGCTAATGCACACTGTTGCTTTCCCTTGTAAATCCTGCTTATATCTGGAAGAGCGTTTCCTCTGTCTGAGATACCATTAAGGATGCTGAGTGGAGAGGATTGTCGTTATGAGAAATGAACTAAATCCCCCACTTCCCTTCCAAGCATCTCGAGGGATAGGATTGAGGGGGGTGGGGCACACAGGAGCCCGGCATACTGGAATCTGAACTCCCCTCCCTCCAGGAGAGGGGACCCTGTGTCTCATAGGAGCACTGCCAGGACTTCCATGCCCCTCTGGGGACTCTCAGCCACCACCACTGCTGGGTCCTCAAAGGAAGAGCCTGGCTCCAGCACTGACCCTCCTTCTCCCCCAGATAATATCTGTCCTTTAAAATACATAGAGCCTGATACACATGAATAGAAAGATTTCATATTTAATATACTTTCCTGCCTCTCTTGTTTGTTAGGGGAACTCAGAATGGGCTCAGCCCCTGATGCTGTGCATTGCTAAAAAAAGAAGAAAGTCCTCCCTCTCTCATCACGGGCTAACACACATCTCTAAAGCTTGTCTTACGGGCACATCCATGCACCTTACGTGTCTATTCCTTACACAGAGCAGGGAACACATGGAGACAAAAATGTCTTCGTTGTGCACACGTAATCTACCAGACCTGCAGTGGGGAATTTCCAAGCCAAGAACCCACCTTCCTACAAAGGCAAGACCACAGCCCCACAATTACGGGCGCGAGTGAATACGCTGGGCCAGTTAGGTTTCCTGCATTCTCTCTCACCACCCCTGTGAGTTTGATAGGATTGAACCCATTCTATGGATATGGAGAAACTGAGGCCCCAACAGTGGTTGGAATGGGCTCCCCTTTGGCTTCACGTTAAATGTCCTTGAAACCCCAGGGCTCCTCTAACTTCACGGATCAGGCGGGGGAAAAGGCAGGAGAGGGGAGGCCTGTCGCGTGCAGGGCGGCGCCCGTGCTGCAGCCCCACTCCGAGGCTCGGTTCCCTTCCAGGGGATGGAGATGCCGCTGCTCTGAAATGTGCTTGCCCCGAGGCATGTTCTCGTCTGCCTAGTGGCCGGGTCTCTCCACCGAGCCGCTCTTGCAGCCGCGTGAGCAGCCAGCGTGTGACCTAGCTGTCACCGCCGTAGACGCGCGCAGCCCTTCCCGCGGGCGCAATGTCCCTCGGGAAGCTGCTGGATCGCGCAGAATACGGATCAGACAGGGCGCTTCGGGACCCGCCCAGGGGAGGGCCAGAGCTCCAAGAAGTCTTTAGAACGCACTTTCTCCCACAGCCGTGGCCTTTTTAGACTTAAAAAAAAAAAAAAAATGTGCCTTCTAGTCTGTGAGAGGCTCTTAATTTTTCTCTCCAAAATGCTCCCCTCTCACCATCAGAAAGATCCGTGTCGGTTTTTGGCCACGAGGAATGGGAGACAGAGCCAAGACAGACACCAGGGTGCTGGAAACTGTGCGGCCTGCCTGCTGGGCTCCTAGGAGGGGAGCCTGGGACAGGGAAGGGAGCTTCTGGCTCACCCACCACTGGGACCATAAGAGCGAAGTCCGATCCTGCCTCAGTCCCTTAGGGCCACGATAACCAAACACCACAGACCAGGCAGCTTACAGACAGCAGCCATTTGTTTCTCAGAGTCCTGGAGGCAGGGGGTCTGAAGGCAGGGGGCCAGCAAGGTCAGGTGAAGATTCTCCCCTAGGACAGACTTCCCCTTGTGTCCCCATGACAGGGAAGGGCGAGGGGGCTCTGCGGGGTTTCTCTTCTAGGGGCACTAACCCCACTCACGAGCGCGCCCCTGCAGGACCTCATCCCCTCTCGAAGGCCACACCCCTTCACACCATCTACTCTCAGGATGAGGATCTCAACATGTGCGTTTGGAGGAAGGTACAAACATTTAGGCCTCAGCAGATACTTCAGGGGTCAGGTCCAGACTCCAGGGAACCATGGAGGACTGGAGAGCCCACGACCCTTCTAGAATGTTCTGAGAAGCCCTCGAGGGGAGCAAAGCAGACTCTCTGGGGCAGCACACTGTCCTCTGTGGCCAAGAAGGCGTCTCGTTCCCACCCCCTGAAGGATGTAGCCTGAATCTCCACGTAATAAGATAAGAAATGAGCAAGAGCTCTGTGGCCCAGGGCACGCTCCCAGGGAAAGTTTGGGCTGCTCCCTATAACCAGAACAAACCTTCCACAATAAGCGGCGGCCAGTGCTTCCTGGGCCCCAGGTGCTGGTGCCAGCGTGTAAGGGGTGGAGGGGACGGCAAAGTAGGGCACATTGGGGATGCCCAAAGGCGCAGGTTATTCAGCTCATGTTCGTGGACCCCTCCTGAACCTAGGCCTTTGTTTGTATCCTATTATCTTGCCCTCTACCCACCTAGAGAGTGTGGTTCCCACTTTGCAGATGTGGAAACAGGCTCAAAAAGCTTAGTGGCTGGTCCGAGGTCACAGAGCTAAGGCCAGATGGAGCTGGGACTCGCTTCCACCGGGTTCCAGGCGCTCGCTCTCTCTGTGTTTCACTGCTATGCATCCCCCTCCTCGGCAGCCCAGCTGGAAGATGGGTCAGCTCACTGGGAGAACATGCCCCCCAAGCCTGGGGGACAGGCTGGGTTCGCCACGTGGACTCCTTCCTGAGGCTTCGCCAGGCACACCGGCGCCTGGGAGCTGCCCGAGCTGCAGCCTGTGAGTTGCAGGGAAAGCCCGGGCTGAGACAAAGCCGTCAGCAGCCATCCCCCCGTTCCTGAGACGTAACCCCGCTCCCCGACCACGTCTGTAGGCCTCCCCGAGTGGACAGCCAGCTCCTCTTAGCGGTGGGACCACAGTGCTCTATCGCAGAAGGGATGGAAGAGAGTTCTCAAAGTCTCTAGCAGGGTGACAGGAGCGTTTTAGAACCAAGTTGCAGGTTTAGAAAAAAAAAAAACGTAAAGTCTTTCTGTAATACTAACCGAGAAGAAAAGGCACAGACCTCGGCTGACCCAAACACACAGGAGTCTTGTCCTCACTGGCCGCACCTCCCTAGGTCCGGAGTAGGATTACTGTGTTACTGAGCTGGGCGCACCGTCCAGAAGCCCTGTGCTCAGTGAAGCCCCCGGGGCACTGGTGTGACCGCCACGCCCAGCAGCAGCCAGGGAAGCAAGGCAGGGGGGCCAGGAGACCAGGCTGCAGGAAGGCGGAAAAGGGCACGATGCCCGGCTTCAGGGAGCCTGAGCCACGCTGCCTGGGGTGGAGAAGGTCAGAGAAAGAGATGCTCAGAGTCACCACTGTGGCTTCCCTGTGTGCCAGTCGTGGAAGGCAGAGCGGACTTGAAAGCTCCAAGGAAAACGGCCGTGCAAACAGACTGGGCGCGCCGCGGTTCTGTGAGAGTCCCCGTGGTTCCGTGAGCGTCCCCGCGGTTCTGTGAGCGTCCCCGCAGCCGTCAGCCCACAGCTACCCACACGCCCTCTCCACTAGTTCATGCCGCCGTCAGCAAGGGCTGCCGTGTTTGCCTCACAGACCCCTGCTTGAAAGAGCTCCAAGTCAGTCTCGGGGGACTTTGTTCTGATCGTCCCCTTTAGGTACGGCTGCCAAAGCCTGGGGCCAGCAGCAGGGGATGGGAGAGGGGGGCACAAATCACATTATCCCCGAAGTAACCCTGCCTACTGTTGGGCTATGGAGCAAGAGCTCTTCTCTTGACTTTGAAGTACATTGCTATTTTAAAGAAAGGAACAAGGCGGCATGGAAAACCAGAGACCCATAGTTGGCGTTGCTTACGTCTTAGCCACTCAGAAGTCCCAAAGTCCCTCCGTCCTTGGGTGGATTTCAGTGCTGCACTACGATGGCCTCTGGATTCTCCACCGTTCCTAATGGCTATCACCCAACCCCGTCGCGCGCGCGCACACACACACACACACACACAAAAGGGTAGATTCAGTGTCATCTGTGAAAAGTCCCAAGTGGTGGCCCCAAGGGTTCAAAGCGTGTCCTGTCCCTCCATCCCGTGCTCCACTCTTTCCTATGACAGCTTCACTCTCAGGCTAATGTCCCCACATGGTGGCAAGACCGGTCTCCTCCTTCTAGCCCAGCTTCTCCATTTTTCTTTCCCCAAAATGTCTGATCACCCATGGATTTTTATGCCCAGACTTCGAGTAACCAGAAAGGGTTTTCTCATTGACCTGCTTGGGTCATGCCTTAACTGAGACCTTCGCCGTGTGGGTAGGGCCAGGTTCCCATTAAGAGTTAACAACTTCCTTTCATGCAAGTTCAATAGCTTGGTCTGGCATCTAGACTCCAAAGATGCTGGGAAACTATAGTGAAGGATGAGCTAGCGACCCGCGTTATCAGTTCAGTATCCTTCCACACCAATTTGGAGGCACTGAGACCATCATAAGATACACGAGCATTAGCTGATACCTTTTCTGACTTTGCACGTGACTGACTGCAAAAGCGTTGGATAAGCTTGAGCCAGGGAGACGAGAAAGGCCAGGTGCTTACTGGTCTCAGATTTGAGAACCGTTCCTGGGATTCAGATTGGACTTCAAGATCCCCTCTTCAAGGCTCCTCCCGGGAGGACACATCCCGCCTCTGCAGGTAAAGGCCGGCGTGCGGTGGTCGCATGTTCCTGCTGTTGCTGACTGTGTCTTGTGTCCCTTCCCACAGGGCATTTACAGCTGCATCCACGGAGTGCACATCGAGGAAAAGAAGAAGTCTCCAGACTTCAACCTGACCGGATCCCAGAGCAACATGTTAAAACTGCTCCGGTCAGCCAAAAACATCTCCGACATGTCCAACGTGAACTCCTCGAGAATGGACTCCCCCAAGAGGGGTGCAGACTTCATCCAAAGAGGCTCCCTCATCATGGACATGGTTTCCGATAAGGGAAACCTCATCTATTCGGACAACAGATCCTTTCAGGGGAAAGATAACATTTTTGGGGACAACGTGAATGAGCTGCAGACGTTCGTGGCCAACAGGCACAAGGACAACCTCAATAACTATGTGTTCCAAGGACAGCACCCCCTTACTCTCAACGAGTCCAACCCCAACACTGTGGAGGTGGCCGTGAGCACAGAGTCCAAGGCGAACTCCAGGCCCCGGCAGCTTTGGAAGAAATCCATGGAATCGCTGCGCCAAGACTCACTGAGCCAGAACCCAGTCTCCCAGAGGGATGAGGGAGCTGTGGAGAATAGGACCCACTCCCTGAAGAGTCCTCGGTACCTTCCAGAAGAGGTGGCCCACTCAGACATTTCGGAAACCTCGACTCGGGCCACGTGCCACAGGGAGCCTGACAACAGCAAGAACCACAAGACCAAGGACAATTTCAAAAGGTCCGTGGCCTCCAAATACCCAAAGGACTGCAGCGAAGTCGAACGCTCCTATCTGAAAACCAAAGCGAGCTCCCCCAGGGACAAGATCTACACCATCGATGGCGAGAAGGAGCCCAGTTTCCACCTGGACCCGCCCCAGTTTGTTGAAAACGTGGCCCTGCCCGAGAACGTGGACTTCCCTGACACCTACCAGGACCCCAAGGAAAACTTCCGCAAGGGGGACCCCGCGCTGCCCCCAAACAGGAACGCCCCGCACAATGAGGACGTGCTCCCCAACAACGACAAACCCAAGTTCTACTCCAAGCACTTCACCCTGAAAGACAAGAGCTCCCCTCACAGCGAAGGCAGCGAGCGGTACCGGCAGAGCTCCACGCACTGCCGGAGCTGCCTGTCCGACCTGCCCGCCTACGCGGGCCACTTCACCGTGCGGTCCCCCTTCAAGTGCGACGCCTGCCTGCGGATGGGCAACCTCTACGACATCGACGAAGACCAGATGCTCCAGGAGACGGGCAGCCCGGGCGCCCGGGAGGAGGTCTACCAGCAGGACTGGGGGCAGAACAGCACCCTCCAGTTCCAGAAGAACAAGCTCGGGATGAGCCGCCAGCGCTCCTACGACAACATCGTCGACAAGCCCGGGGAGCCAGACCTCAGCAGGCCGTCCAGGAGCATCAGCCTCAAGGACCGCCAACGGCTCCTGGAGGGCAATCTGTACGGGAGTCTCTTTAGCGTGCCCTCCAGCAAACTGTCGGGGAACAAGAGCGGCCTCTTCCCCCAGGGCCTGGAGGACAGCAAGCGGAGCAAGTCCCTGTTGCCGGACCACACCTCCGACAACCCTTTCCTCCGTTGCTATGGGGACGACCGGCGCTTAGTCATCGGGAGGTGCCCCTCGGACCCCTACAAACACTCGCTGCCGCCCCAGGCCGCCAACGACAGCTACCTTCGATCGTCCTTGAGGTCGACCGCGTCGTACTGCTCCAGGGACAGCAGAGGCCCCAGCGACGTGTACATTCCAGAGCATGTTATGCCTTATGCTGCAAATAAGAACAGTATGTACTCTACCCCCAGGGTTTTGAATTCCTGCAGCAATAGACGTGTGTACAAGAAAATGCCTAGTATTGAATCTGATGTTTAAAACCTTCCATTAATGTTTTATCTATAGGGAAACATACGTAACGGCCGACGTGCTGGAGGGCAAATGTCGGATGTCCGATGGTGCCTGCAAAGAGGAAGAGGATTTAGGAAGGTGTTTTGTTGTTGTTGTTGGTTCTTTGCACATGGCTCCTTGCCGTCGTCTTCCACTCAAGGAATCTTGGGAGGTGCGTGTGAGCGTGGCAGATACGGATGGGTGAGTCCTTAACCAAAACCACACCCCCCGGGCAGGTCTCCCGGACACGCCCGCTAGCTATGTTGGCAATAAGCAAGCGCTGGATGCCGGTGGTGATGCTGTATGATCTCCTATATTCCAAATTCCAGGAAGGCCAGTGCACCATGTGCTCTCATCAGAAATACCTAGCGGTCGCCTTCATTCCAAATAAGCAATATGGTATGCATGGACCCCCGACTCAGACGAACAGTGACGAATGCGTCTGCACTGTAGTGAGACTGACGCGCAAGAGATTAGCAAGTTTGGCCTTGTACCCGTTGTCAGCTTTAATGTTGTGCCTCCCATCCCTGCCCAGGCCCCCCCCCGGCCCCCACAAAGAATAGCAAATCCGCGTGTTCACAGTCACTATGCTACCTTCATTAGAGTCCATTTCCAAGACCCGTCTGGAGTAAGTGGCCGCAAGGGCCCTCAGGCGGAGAGCTCCGAGGACCTCTCTGGATGTCAACTCGTGCGTCTCACAGAACAGTCTCATGCTCGGCTTCGGTGGCCTTGTGCGGACCTGCACAGACCCACACATGTCTGTCTCCGACATCTGACTTGGGGATCTCCTGTCTCTGGCCCAGCGGCTGTTGTAGTTTGTCCCGAAGACTCCCATGTACGTAAGTTTGCATCCCCGCCCCCCGCCCTTCTGGTGACGACTCAGGGTTGTATAGTATCTGTTACCCCTTCCTCCTCCCAGACTGACCGTCGCTCATTCCGTCCCCGAGCGGCCATGGCGGCGTCTAGTCACGTGTGTGTTGCTGTCCCCACAGCCGTGACCGTGGTGGCCCGCACCAGCGGCCGTGTGTGTCCCGTGATCTGTAAGAAGTTCAGGGCCATCCGTCCACTCCAGGCTAGCCCTAGCTTTTGCATTTATCATCCTTCGCGTCATGAAATTCAGCTGGACGTGCGTTTCCACCCCAACCTCAGATTGAAAGCCTTCAAAACCTGAGAGACACTCGCATCCCCACCCTGAGCATCCGCCCGATGGTGGATTGACTTTAGTGGCAGAAGTGATTCCTCTCTTCTAAAACGTTTGCTCTCTGGAGTCAAAATCGCTTCACCAGCACCAACGGGAATCTATAAACAATTCCCCAAAGCATTTGTCATTTCCGAGTCACCCCCCCCCCACCCCGGGTCCCTTTCTTACTTGACTCAGACCTGTGCCTCTATGACCTGGAATGAGAGTCGTTTAAAAATACTGGGGTCGGAAGGGGAGTCTGCCGCAGGGGAAGCTCGCGGCACAGGCCCTGACCCTCACAAGGTGCCAAAAAAAATTAAAGAAAAAGGTCGTTGTTCTGTGCAGACAGACCAGAATTTTGTAGCTTAAAAATTAAATATTAGAAAACCCACAGACAACATTAGTTAACCATTTTTTTTTAAAGAGTCTGAACTTAGTGTATTTTAACTTCACGAACGTCCCTGAACTAGCGAGGATAACTAGCCATCGAGTCTGGGAGAGTCGCTGAGTCGGTATGCGACGGGCAGTACCAGCCTGGGCTAACGAGCCTGCCGGTCTCCTGGTTTCCTCCCGCACTTCGCTGTGGGTTCTGAGGGACGGGCACCCGAGTGGCAGGTGGAAAAGTCACCCTGTTTTTTTGCTGACGGTGCAGTCTGCTGTGTAGTAGTGTTTCCCCGTGGTGGGCAGACGCCAGGGACAGTTCTCTTAGAGCTCGAGGGCTCAGAGACTGGCTCCGTGCCTGGGCAGCTGTACCCAGCGATGATGCAAGTGGTGGCTCTAAGTTTCAGGATCATTGGTGGGGAGGCAGAGGCGGCCACGGGCAAGGACATCTTCCTGTCCCCCGGAGGCTGAGAGGCAGAAGGGGAGGGCTAAGGCTCTGCTGACGAACGTATCCAAACTGCATTTTCTTTCTCGGATGTTGTGCTTCTGCCCCAAGACCCAAGACTGGAGAAGCCCAGACCGGAGGGCCTCAGCCCCATTTCTACTCTTTGGCACACTCCTGGCTGTCTTGTCTTTTAGAACTTTCTGTCTCTGCCCTCCCAGCGCTTTCCAGACCTATATCCCCCCAACCAAGATCGCCTCATTTCCCCCACACGATGGGCGTGTCGTGATGTGAAATGAATTACAAAGTCTCCCCAGCACACAGAGCAGTGACATGTCACCAACCCAGAGAGGCTGTCTTCCTCTCGTGCCCTCAAAACCCGGCAGGGTGGGGGGGGGGGCTGCCAAAAGTGACTGAGACCCCCAGGGAGAATGCGAATTACACTCAGAACTGTTCACAGATCAATAACTCTTCTTCTAACAACAACATTATTTCTGCTGTTAACCCTATGCTTCTTTAAACAAAAAACTAAAAATGAGGCTTTTGGAAGAACCAACAATGACGTGCTTCCTTTAACACCCAATGCAGTTTTAAAAATAAA
Organism: Nasua narica; assembly: GCA_028533885.1. Lineage (NCBI taxonomy): Eukaryota > Metazoa > Chordata > Mammalia > Carnivora > Procyonidae > Nasua > Nasua narica. The sequence goes on along the minus strand of CM052805.1, from coordinate 7,296,346 downwards.
CACTGAGGATTGGAATGCTATCGATAATGAATGCATCATTTTCCTCCTCCACAAATTCATTGACTCTTCATTGCGATGATGCCAAGCATAAAAAAAACTGACCGCTGATCAGATAGGCACTCTGCCAAGTAAAAGATAATGACATAGAGCTATTCAAAGGTGATTCAAGGCAGTTCTCTTTGGAAGAAGCATATCAAGGCGTAAGCAGAAAGCCCTCCAACTCTGGGTCCCTTACAGAGGGATCCTCTGACATCCCAGCCCGAGGGCCCAAGAGCCAGCATCTCTGAGCCCCAAGTCATGCCCGGGTTCCACGGGACTCACGTCAGAGCTGGTACGCACGAGGACTCTGCAGGGACCTGAGTGGCTTCTCCCCTGGAGGAGGGCCCAACAGGTAATGCCCCACTGCAGACGCCCCGTCACGCTGCTGTGGAGGGCTGACGGAACCCACGAGCCCGGCTGAGAACAGGCGGGGCAGGAGGAGAGCCTTCTGGGGCTGGAATTCTACTCTGCAGCCCTTGTCAGGTCCAGGAACACAGTCTTCATGGCCGTTCGCCCTGCAGGTCCTGGCCCGCTTCTGGCTCCGGCACTTGGAGCAGACAGCGCCCTCACGGGTCTGCTTTTCTGCGAGCGAGGTTCCCACTATAGGTTCTGGTTTCCAGTCTCCCTCCGTAACTGCAGGCAGTCCAGACCGAGTCGGGGGGGTTATTCCTGGTTTCTGCCCCGCTGTCGCAGCAGGCCTGCCTGCGACGTCTCCCTACTCGGCTGCTCTGGGCGGACCAGTAAAGGTCGCCCACGGCAGCAACATCAGTCCCATCCGCGCTCACTTCTTTTCAAGGGAGAAACAGGAAAATTACACCTTGTTTACAAATGCAATAGTTTCACTTAAATGGGACTCTGGCCAAGGCAGTTAATTAGTTCAAAGATCCGCAGCAGCCAGAGAGTCTCACAGTGTTTATTCTATTTGATATGTCTGCCACTGATGCGTATTTAATATTCTGCGTCCTTCTCAGGAAATGACAAATGCCCTGAATTCTTTGCAAATAGAATTGCTAATGAAAAAGGGGGGGAAAAGTTGGTGTTAATTAAATGGTGATTAAAAATTTATCTCCTTTAAACCTAAAAAGTGCAGATCTAATAATCAGTTGTCATATAAATAAATACCTTGCACTGAAATCCCATACAGTGTAAGACCTAAATAAACACAAATTGGAGAAACCTAAGTATCTTCCAGAAGAGCTGGACAGATCCGTTAATAACTTCAGGCACATCCCCATACTGTTCGTGCACAGATGTCCTTGCAAAGGGGACACGAGTTGTTTCTGAAGATGGAACCGTGTGTGTTAACTGTGGCTAGAGCGGACGGAATTGGAGGTCTGGGGGGGAGAAAAAAATACTGAGTCCGTGGAAACAAAACTCATTGGTTGATGTTTGGTAGGACCTAAGGATTCCATGCAACAGCGGTTTTCAACGCAAAAGCAGTATTTTCACTCGAGACAAAATCAGACCTTTCGGATGCCCCGTATTCTTTTGGTCACCAGGGTCAGGAGCGCTGGACGAGAGGTTCGCTGGGATCTACACCGACACACGGGTGTGCTTCCCCATCCCACCCTTCACGTCCTGCTGTGTTCGCATTGAGTCAGAGTAGATGAGGGCAGCTGGCCACCGGCTAGACACTGGAGGGGAGAAAACACGCTCCTCCCGTGAACACCAGTGCTCGCGCACACGTGTACAGACTCTACATGCTTGATTTCTACCGTTCACACGTCAAGTGTGTCATCCAAATACAGTTGTATATAATGTAAAGTTTATGTTAAAAATTAAATCGTGATGAGGGTTATTAACACCTGGAAAACCCATTCTGGTTATCGATGCGATGATATTTAGGAAGAGAGCACGCTATTGTTTTTATTTAAAAAAAAAAACAGTAATAATCTCAGTTCTAGGGAGGATGACCCCAGTGGGATTTGGGTGCCGGTGTTCTTGGCCTCCTTTCCAAGAAGCTGTCTTGGGGGTCGGGGTGTGGTGCACGGTCCTCTCACGTTACCCTCTGACAGAGACACATGGGCGATTTCTGTGAACCCACCGAAGGGCAGATTCCCTATTTAAATTCCTTATCCTCTTCCCCATTCCCACTTGTTCTGTGCCCAAAAGTACTGTCGATACAGCATCAGCTAAAGGTGCCTGCCCAGAAGGGTCTCAGAAAAATAGAACTTCTAGCACTATGCCGAGATCTGGAGAAAGGGAGATGAGAAGAGACGAGCTCCCGAAGGGCCACAAGCTGCACGGGTTCGTCGTATGGACAGTGTCAGAGTCAAGTCTAGGAAACAAGACCTTCGTGCAGGGTCCAATGAATTCCTAGCCTGGTTCCCTTCCCCAGGCTGGCCAGTTCTAGGTTTCTCTCAGAAGTGCTCTCCGGGTCCGTCTGGGATAAGAGCCAGAGAACCTCACAGAACGGCCCCTGCTTTCTTTGCCTCTTGCCTTATACAGACCCATACACACCCCTTGAGATTTGGTTTTCCCTTAAGCTTCCCAACACTCCCTGCCTCAGAACCCGGGGGAACGTAAAACTCTTCTCAGGGACCTATTCCCTGGGAAGAACCAACGAGGGATAGAGTTTAAAACCTCAAACCAAAGACGAAGGCCGGTGGTGCTCACTGAGGTGACAGTTCTATTTCCCGCGAGCCGAGGACGAACAGAGGACAATGACCTACTGATACTGCCCAACCGAGTGTCTACTCGCCTTCTAAGGCCGACTTGGGGTTGGGAGATGCAGAGGGGGCAGTCTCTTCCCATCAGCAGCTTACGACCTAGAAATTCAGCTCCCTAACACCGCCGAACCCCAACACAGCCAGAGTATAAAGAGTAGACATGATAAATCAAGTCCTTCCTAGGAAATAAAAATCACACTGATTCCATGATCAAACCAACCAATGCATCCTTCCCTAGACCCATAAGTAAGCTTGGAGGAGACGGCTGGTGCTCCTGGAGAGAACCCCTTGATTCCTTGAACTTTCAAAGACAGTACCTGGGAAGCCCAGGGGCGACTCACCAGGTGACCAGACTCGCCCTCCTGTATCTGTGCGCCGGAGGCTTGGGTCTGGTTCCACCGGGTGCTCCAGCCCTTGCCAGATCCTGCCTCCTTCCAGCCCTGCTTTATGACGTGGGCTTCCAGAAAAGGTGGGAAGGAATCCCCCAAAGGATAAGAAAACAGACCGCAATGTAAAAAAGGCTATTTCCTGAAAGTTTTTTCGTTTCATGTTATTTTTGTCTTAGGAAGAATGCCTTGGATCGTTCAGGGTATACGTGCATCAGGGAAGGGAGTGGGGAGAATTCTTCGTTGAGTCCCAAGTGCCTACTGTGTGCGGCTGACAAAAGCGAGCACATCAGGTTTCCTGAGAGATAAAATGGGGCAGAGAGACGGCGGGAGTCAAGGTGTGGTTCCGCAGGATGGCGGGGGCAGAGGGAGCGTCTTCTCTCTCCATCCATGCTGCTCCGGGCATGGCCAGGAATGTGGGACCCTCGCTGATCTCAGGTGCGTGCCTGGGGTTGCCACGCGAGCCCGGAAGTACTGAAAGAGATCCGCACTGAGCGCAGACTGTGTTCTAGGTGCATCCTAGAATGAGATCCTCAAAATAACCATAGGCTAGAAGGACGGTTGCTCCCATTTTATAGCTAAGGAAACTGAGGCTCAGGTCGGTCTCAGCCTCATGAGCAACAGGAGTTTGCTAATGAATCCCTCACGCTGGGCGTATTCTTGAAGTGCCTGATCTCCAGCAGGGAGGTCAGAACAAAGGTCGGAAAGAGAGATCAGGTGTTCCGAGGTCCCCTGGGGCGCTCTCCGGAGCTTCAGCCGCTGCGAGGAGGTCGCTCAGTGTCCTGGCCCTCGTTGTCTGGCTGGGGTCTACTGAGAACTCCTGGGGATCTCACCTCTGTTCACGTCCCTTCTGACACTTGAATGCTGTTCGTGTCTCTCCCCGTCCCCTCGCGCTCTGCATTCACTTTTGTGGTTGCTGGGGAGTTACTCTGTCTACTTATTAGCATGTGCCTAATTTTAAATACCCACTTCCAAATCTCTCTTCTTTTTCTCCGTAGACATCAGGGTTCTTTCCATTCAACACGTCCAAGTCCTATACCCTCCCGTGGGCGTGGCCCCCCTTACTCCCCCCCCCCCCCTTAGTGCCCTCCTCAACACTGTGGCCCATTTTCAGAAAGGTCATGGTATTTACAAGGGACGGTCCCTGCTAGGTCTTCACTGGCAGCAAGATAACAATAGTTACCTTGCTTCGTTTGCCTCACTAACGACTGTTGAGTTGAAATGTTTCCACAAGGCTTAGTATGAGTAATGCATGGGGGGGGGCCGTGACACGGAGCCTGTGTACCCCTTTCTTGCAGCGCTCCTGTGCCCTGAGCCACCCTCCCCCACCAGGCATTTCTGTTTACTGTGAATTGGGGCCATGTTAGGCCCATTTCGAAGGTGAGGAAACAGAGCTGGGATTTGAAGGAATGTTTTCCTGGGAGGTTCTGCAATTCATTCCTTCTGGAGGGTCAGTGACTCTAACAAAGCACCTTTGTCACTGTCCCTGAGAAATTCTCTAGCTGTTGACATCTTTCAGGCTGGCAGTAAAACGCCTCTTAAGCCAGAAAAGTTAGCATTATTTAAGACCTATTTTAAGATCCCGTTGTTGGGTCTCCAAGTGCTTGACAACATTCTCCCTGGGATGCTGAGCCATGTGGAAACTGGAACATTCCAAAGAACCATTTGGCCAGTAGGCTTTCTTCTCCGGGGCTGTATTTCAAAGCACACAGCTGTCCAGGGAACTGGAACCAAACTGTTTCCAGCAGAGTCGTTTCTCAGATTAGCTGCTTCAAATAAGGTGTCCGTGGTATTGCAGAAGACAGACCAGACAAAACGGAGATGATCACGCATCGGCCCCTCCTAGGTACCAGGTCCATGAAACAGTAAGTCTGCATCTCTGCCAGTCTAGAACATTCCTCATCAGCCATAGCCCCGGGTCGAACCTCCCCCAGTTAATTCTCTCCCACACCCCTTGGGAAGGATTGAAGATGAGCCTTCGAAAGAATATTAACGTCAAACGTAGCCAATACCACAGCTGCCTTTTAAATTAATAAGGTTAATTGTTCTCCAGCAAACCTAAGTTTGTCTTTGGCATTTTAAATGCTTCTCATTGATCTGACATTTTGCTGTTTCAAGCTTTTAAAGGGCTCACATCAAAGACTATTGATAGCTGAGCAAATAGTGAAGGTCCAGAAATATAAAAACATTGTCAGTTTTTCCATGAAAAATAATCATAGCCTTTTGAATTCAACTGAGGTTTTTACATTACATTACACCTAAGACCTATTGAATCATTTCTATTCTCAGTTAAGCTAACTCAAATAAATGGGCGGTATTGACTTTTTAAAACCCATTTTACTTAAAAAAAAAGAAACAAAAAACAAAACCAAAAAACTCTTTAAGTTTATTAGGTTTGTGGACACAGCTCTGAAGCCATGGCCGCTAAGGAAATGTTCCAGTTTAAGAAATTTGAAGATTCAGACTATTCTGGGTCAAATTCAGGTGATCATCTTTGAAAATTCTGGTGCATTTGCAAAGATGAAGGGGGCACCTATAACATTCACATTCCCTGTATTTTTCACTGGGAAAGGATGCCAATTGCCTTTTTTTTTTTTTTAAATCAGAGATAAGGTCAAGAATCACCTTTTCCTATCAAATTCAGGAAACTTCAATACCACGAATTACGTGGCTGGAGGTGGCTCAGAGGCCTTCCGAGCCTGAGGTTCCCCAAAGACTTATCAGTTGCCCTTGAGCTCCGAATCTTGATCGTTCCCTTGCTCCAAACAACTTAAAAGCATCTACTTGCCAAATTAGTCGGCAGACTTCACCGTAGTTGATCACAATAGAATGTTTGTGCGTATGTGTTGACGTCTAGTATATATATTTCAAGCTGAAGATCCAGAAGTAGGCGAGTCTCACCGGTGGTTTGAGTGAGAACGAGATCGTGAGGGCCACAGGCAGCGGCCTTCTCAGACAGCAAAAGAGCACCAACTCTTCATCTTCCAGTCCCGTTAGGAGACCCGCTGCCTATGTAACTCACAAGCTGGTCGTTACCCACAGGAAGTCACGGAATCAAGCAGCCGTGAGGACCCATGTCTGAGTCCACATTTCACCCGCCATGGGCAGGACCGACCTCCACATGTAGAGGGATTCCCATTCCCAGCGACACACTCACACACAGTCCAAAACCCATGTCGGAACTGGCTTGATCTCTTGTCCGGCGGAGCCCCAGGCAAGCCGCGTGCTCTGCCCAGGGGTCCTCGCTGGGGAACAGACGTTCACTTACCGATCACGGCAGTTTCTACCTGTCCTGTTTAATCCACTGCATGAGGAAGTGCTGATAACTGTATTCAATATTTCCAAGCATAGCTATGAAATTACACGTTTGCTCAACACCTTTCTATGATAGAGGAAGTATATACTATGGTTGTCTTCTTGTAGTATGTCTTTTCTTTTTTGTTCGACGTGTTATCAACTGTTTTAAGGAATGGGGTTTGAAATGTGTGTGCAAACTGATGTGTACATAACTCCCAAGGCAACAGAAGTGCCCAGTCCTATGGTGTAAAAATGTAAATACAGGAAAATTTCATTTTTCTAATAAAACTGATTTCTGCCAATTGATATGAAAACAAGACACGGAGTCGTGGTCTCTGTGGCCCATGCAGCTGTCGTGGCCGGCACGCACCCCTCATGTTTCCGGAGGCTCGGCGGCGTGTGGAGGGTAAATGGCCCGATGTCCCCCTTGGTGCTGGGCAGGGGTGTCAAGGGAACCGTGGAATTTCAACAAATCGGTGGCTTGGCTTCCAGGTTGTCCCGGCAAGCTTCGCCACCGTCCCTTACGTGGCTCTGGTCTTCCTGTGCACCCCGCACGCCTGCAGCCCTGACTTGATACTGTTGAACTTCACCAAGCTTCTGTGATTCATGATGATTAAAGACCTCCCCTCCTCTCCCTTCTGAATTCCCGTTCTTTGCTCCCTGCAAAGAACTGCCCTTCTCCACCTGACTTTGGTAGGGCGCACGGACACCCCCCACTGCTTCCGTATGCCACAGCCAGACACACGCCCTCCAGGTTCCCATTTCTTATTCAGAAACGATTAGCTGAACTTCCTGTCCCTATCGATCAATGGGAACAATGTGCTTGTGGACCAAACACTGGGTAGGCCTCTCCCTCCCTCCCAGGTCCTGGGACACGGTCGGCTTGCACCAGCACACACCCTCGGACCTGTCCAACCACGCCAGCCCCCTTCGCCTCAATTCCTGACCCTTCCCTATGGAAGAAAACCTCTTGCTGACTCTTCCCCCTACCGTAAGTCCCTGTCTCCTCCCCGTGAACTCAGTTCCACACATAAAATCTCCCCTTACTGAATCCAGACTGGGTTTTTATCGGACAACTCCCTTCCCAGATCAAGCGACGTATCGGAAACCAAATCCGGCTGCAGCCCCCAGGAAAAGCCCGGATTCCGCAGCCCAGCACACAAAGCCTCCAGTCCCTGGCACGCTCCTTCCTACCACGGACCTCACACAACTTCTGCACCAAAGGTCTTCACGCTCCTCCCCCAGAGCCGCCGTGAGCTCTCTTCCCGCATGCCCTCCTTTCTTCCTGGGCCCCTGCTCACTGTCCTTTGAGGAGTGTTTTCAATGAGGCCTCTTCTGGCCCCTTCTCAACTCCCCCCAGCGGCAGAGCTAATGGAGGGCTTCTCCAGGATCCCGCCTCATGTACACACACATCTGTCCGATCATCTACCAGGCTTTGCTGTATTTTTCATGTGTGTCGCTTCTCCTTCTCAGTGAGGTTCCCCAGGATGGGGGCTGTGTAACTGCTCACCCTTGGACCCCAGCACCCAGCCTCTGACCAAAAAGGGGCATTACCAACCACTGTTGGAAAGACAGCTAGTTGGAAGAGTGGATGGCTGATGGGTGGGAGGATGGTTGGATGAGCAGGCAGACGGAAGGCCTGGGGAGCTCCTCTCCGTTTCCCTCACTCTCCACTTCATCTACCATTATCTCACTCAACCCTTCAACTCTAAATACCACCGATTACGCCCAAAGTTTTATATTTGGGTCCAACGTCTTCTATATGCCCCGAACTCATTTTTCCATATCTCTAATAGATGTTACAGATACTCGGATTCTAGAATGTCTTGGAAAGTACTCCAGGCCACTCCCCCCAAACCAAAATCTGACGCTTCCCAGCGTCCCTGTCCCAGGAAGCGGCACTGCTGCGGACCTGAGTTCTCAGACCCGGCACCCTGCTGGTCCTCCGTCGTGCCTCTCTCCCCATCGCAGCCGGCCCGAATCTTTAAAGCCCACTCGGGGTGGGGCACCTGGGTGGTCAGATAGTTAAGTGTCTGCCTCCAGCTCAGGTGATGAGCCTGGGGTCCTGGGATCGAGCCCCGCATCGGGCTCCCTGCTCTGCCGAGAGCCTGCTTCTCCTTCTCCCTCTGCCTCTCCCCCTACACATGCTCTGTCTCAAATGAAGAAATAAAATCTTAAAAAAAAATTTTTTTTTTTTAAAGTGCACTCAGGAACCACTGCTTTTCATGCGTGCTACCACGGTCACCCCGGTCCGTCCCCTGCCACGTAGAGGACTATCAGAGCTCTCCAACCCTCCACCTGCATCTCCTCTTGCCTCTCCATGTGGCCACCCTCCAGAAAGAGGAGGGTGATCCTTTAAAAAGATCCATCAGACCGTATCTCTCACCTGCTCTCAAGCCTGCCTGACCTCTGGTTACCACCAGAACAAAATCACAACTCCTCCCCACTATCCCTCAGGGTCCCACACCCGGTCGTGCCTGCACACCCTCCAGAGAAACGGCAAACGTTTCCCTGTTCTCTGACCTCATTGACCCTCTTCTGAGCTTCTCATCCCTGACCTTTTCTCTTTTTTTTGAGAAGCTGAAAATGGGCCATTTCCAACATGTTTTTCCATGAACTGAAGTGGCACTAAATACCATCGCTGCTATGAAACTAATCGGCAATTTGTGAGAAGATTTCGCATCCATGTAGCCCCATTTGGGGGCATAATTATTTCCTAATTAGAAGGCGATTTATACTTGGAACTTGGGACGCTGGCTTCTGCCAGTGATGCGGCTTTCCAGGACCGCTCAGCTCTTTCTCTCCCAGCCCAAGATCGTGCTGGCTGAAGTCAGGCGACCAGGCAGCCCTGCGGGAGGGCGAAGCTCTCACGTGCCCGTCAAATGTGCTCTCATTCTCTTGTAAGACCCTGCAGTCTCCCGCTAGAAATGGCTTTGGGGGCGGGGGGATGGCGCTTCCCTTCTTTTCCAAGAGTCCCGTTGAGATGTGCCTAAGGTCATTAAGCCAACCCAATTTTGGAAAGAACCCTTTTAATATCTCCAGAGCCCTCCTCTGTCACAGGGATCATAATCCCCACATTACATATTGGAAAGGAAGGCCCAGAGAGCCGAGGGGGCCCCGGGGGGCTGTGTCGCCAGGCTCAGGGGGAGCCCTTGGCAGCAGGATGCCACCCGCCATGATCTTTCACGTCTATTCCTGTGCTCGCGGGCACATGGACCCTGAGAGTGAGCGGACGGGTCTGCCTTCGAGCCTAACGCCTTGCACGCTGTGAGTGCTTAGTAAGGGTTCTCCAGTCAACAAGGAGCGGAGAGAACGGCCGGGTTCTTGGTCATGGCTGGGCTGCGCCAGCCGGGGCAGCCCCTCCGCCCTCTGCCTCGTCACACGGTCTTCTCGCGCCTGCCCTTCCCGTGGGCACGTGCACACACATTGCTGACCACACAAAGCAAAAGATAACTTCCTTTTGTGCTTTTGTTTTAGTTCGAGAACTTCCAAGTTGTGCTCAGGGCACGTCCAAGGAAAACCCGCTTCCTTAAGAAGTGGCTGGAAGCCCACGCCCCCTGGCCCCAGCTCTCCTGGGGTCCGACAGTATCTTTGCCTGGAGGGGAGGATGGCCCCTGGCCACCTGCCGTGTTCCCCAGCAGTCCGTGGTGCTGGAAATTCTGGGGCTCAGTGTGTAAAGTCTTCACCACTGTCCTAAAACAGCAGACAGAAAAGAGCTCCCCATTTCTGCCTCTGGAAGCCCCAAGGTACTAAAATTTCTGGGGCAGCTGATGAAAAGGCGACCTCACTCTGGTTTGGCAAGATGGTCCCCCCTCCATGCGCACACCGACGAATGCTGCCAACAGACTGCGCTGTGACTTCGCCCTTTGAGATTCCTTATTTTCCCTTGAAGAAGAGCCCGAGTCTCTCCCAGGTCCCAGTCCCTGCAGATAGGCCAGCGTGCATCCCAAGGTCCCCTTTCTTTCCCCTGCTCTGTCTCCTTCCGTCTCTGCTCCAGCCCAGGGAAGAAGCAGCTAGCCACCTTGTTCCTCTGAAGTCAGCAGGGCTGCGGGGGGCCCTGCCCTCTAAAGACAGCTTCCTCCTCCCTCATTCCTTCCCTAGCAGATAAGAAATCCTGGTCACTGAGGACGAGGCAGAGGCCCCAGGGACGGAAGGCCTCAGACATGCTCATCGCCGCTGCTTGGGGCCTTTCCTGCCCATGAGAGCCGAGGAATAGGGATGAGAGAGAGAGAGAGAGAGAGAGAGAGAGAGAGAGAGAGAAGAGGGCCAGCCCCTGTCAGTCGGCACCCAGACCCCCTATCTCGCCTTCACCGAGTCCAGCGGGCTTCCCACTTGGGAAATGAGAATGCAGGTGACTCCCCGTGGCCTCCCTTTTGTGTTCAGAGCAACATAAAACAGCCGGGATCCAGTCTGGTTCATGGAAACATAGCATGTCGCGCGGCCTTGCTGATGTCCAGACGACATCAGAACAGGGGACAGGGCACCGCGAGCCCCTTCCAGGGTAACCAACACGCACAACAGGCTTTACAATCGAGGGCGCCCCAGCCCCCAGCCCCCAGAAGCTGCAGGGGAGGGGAATCTAGAGGAAGAAGCATGAACCTTGGTATTGCTCGCTGTTTAACTGGTTTTGGGGGCATTTTTGATGTTTGACCCTAAGGGACAGAGCTCAGCATCAGAAAGCTCAGTCATTCATCAACGATAACAAAATAAGAACGATACCACGAATCCATACTTTTGGCTGCCACTTCGATATCCTGAAGGCTCTCCAAACACCACACATTCAAAATGAAATGCATGCCCTTCCCCGCCCCGCAGCCAACACCTGCTTCTCCGTCAGGGTCTCCCCACGTCAGGGCCGAGCAGCGTCAGCCCCCCACCCCGCCAGGCCCAAGTCCAGACCCTCCTTCCTCCCGTCTCCGCAGGGTAAGGTTCCCACCCTGTGCATTTCCCACATGCCGCCTTGCCCTCTGTTCCTGCCGCCTGCCTTCCATCTCTGACCTTAGCCCTCGGGACTGACGGCGACAGTCGGGTGACAGGTTTCCCAGCCTCGAATACAGACCCACCTTGAATTCTTTCTCCACGCACCTGCCACAGTAATCACTCTAAAATAAAATTGTGACCAGGTCATTCCCCAACTGAGGCTCTTCTAAGGGTCCCCGTCGTCTAGAAGGTGAAGACAGAAACCCGTGACCCGTCTGTCCGGGAGGCTCCCGGTCTGCTCTTGGGGACATCGAGCCCCCGACCTCGTCTCCTGCTACTTCCTTCCTTGTGCAGCCCCCCAGATCCGGCCCCAACACACCTCTGGAACCGCGCAAATGGGTCCCCAAAACTACCGTGTCCTCTTCCTAACGCACCCGGAACCGTGGGGCAAACACACAGGTGTCCTTTAAACACCGGCTCACACATCAGCTCTGGGAACCCTTTCTCAGTTTCCCCACACGGAGTGGCCCCAATTCGGAGCGCCCCTGACATTAGGGGGCACGTACTTCTCCAACGTGGTGGGTCCCGTGTCTCTGTACCTGTTAACTCTCCCCCTTTGTGAGGTGACCCTTAAAGGTAATGGCCTGAGGGTCTCGGCAGGGAGGTGGAAAGACGCTGCAGGTCATGACCCTTCGCGGAAATCACATCAAAACCACAGTAAGCTGTCACCTCACCCCTGTCAGGACGGCAATTGTTAAAAGACACAGGATAAGCCTTGGTGGGCACGCAGAGCGAAGGGGTCTCTGCCGGGGGGGATGCAAACGGGTGCAGCCCCTCCGGAAAACAGTTCGGAGGTTCCCGAAGAAGTTAGAGCCTCCACCTACCTGCTGCGGCAATCCCGCTTCTGGGTGTAGATCCAAAGGCAATGGCATGACTTTCTTGAGGCGACAGCTGCTGGCCCACCTCCGGGGCAACACTGCTCCCGTCAGCCGAGACCTGGGGACAAGATCGACGTCTGTCAGCGGGCGAATGGGGCAAGACAAGGCGGGGGGCAGACACACAACCAATTATCACTCAGCCTTCAACAAGAGGGAAATCGGACCATTTGTGACAACACGGATGGGCCTGGACGACATTTGTTGAGTGAAATAAGCCAGAGACACATACCTACTGTGCGATCTCACTTTTATGTGGGATCTGAAATAGTCAACCTGGGGGGCTCAGTCAGCTAAGCGTCTGCCTTCGGCTCAGGTCATGATCCTGGGGTCCTGGGATCGAGTCCCGCATTGGGCTCCCTGCTCAGCGGGGAGCCTGCTTCTCCCTCTCCCTCTTCCCCTGCTTGTGTTCCCTCTCTCGCTGTCTCTCTAGCAGATAAATAAAATCTTTTTTAAAAATAAAAATAAGTAAATGAATAAAATTAAAATAAAATAGTCAAACTCACAGAAACCCTGAGTAGTACGGTGGCTGCCAGGGGCCTGGGGGGCGATAAAATGGAGATAGGTTTATCAAAAGGACGTGAAGTTTAATTTATGCAAGATAAGTTAGTTCTGGAAAGCTACTCTACTACATCGAGCCTATAGCTACAATTTCCTAGGAAGGTAGTTTTTTGTTTTGTTCTGTTTTGTTTTAAAGAGAAAGGGTGTGCGTGAGCAGGGGGAGGGGCAGATGGAGAGAAAGAGTCTCAGCAGGCTCCCCGCTGAGTGCAGAGTCCAACCCGGGGCTCGATCCCACGACCCGGGGATCAGGACCTGAGCCGAAATCAGGAGTTGGCCACAACCGACTGAGCTCCCCACCGCCCCCAAGAGTGTAGATCTTATGGTGAGTGTTCTGACAATGAGAAGAAGGCGGAGGAGAAGGAAGAGATGGAGAAAAGGAAGCAGCAGCAGAGCAAGAAGGGAGCAGGAGCAAACTTCGGGAGGCTGCAGATCCATCAACAGCCTTGACAGTGGTGGTGACTTCCCATGGACGTACTTGTCCCCAGACTCATGAGTTGTACCCCTTAAATGTCTGAAGCTCTTCACATGTTGATCAGACCTTAGAAAAGCGTTTCACCAGAAAGACGGCAACCTAGATGAGGCCCTGGGAAAGGACACAGCTCATTCAGAAGTCACCACGCTACAGATGGTGCCCACCCCGGGAGGCCTCCTTTCCTCACCCCACGACCCTCCCCGTAGGCGCTCGAGCCTGCTCCCCACGTGAACCCCGCCTGTCCGGGCAGAGCTAGCAACGTGCGTGAGAGGGGAGGCTGCACTGCCCTCTATAACACGGTCTCAGGAGGGCCCCCAGCTCTGGCTCCCGTCTACACAACGGAAGCGAGTCCCTAAGTCCAACCCACTTTCAAGACCAGGGAATCGAGCTTCCCTTTTGCAGAGGAGGCGCATCAGAGAATTTGTGGCTGTCTGCTGGCACAGTTCCAAGACAGAGCTGAGTCCGAAAAAGGCCAAGCATGTCTGCCCTCACTTTATCCACTCTACTCACGGGGGTTCAACTCTTGCTGTTTCCCGTCTTGGCTGCGTGGCAACAGCTCTTGCATCCGTCCCAGCCCTGCCCAGGGACATGTATCGGTTGTACCCCTAACGTCTCGGAACTCTTCCTCACCTAGAGAGATGGCCTGAAGCTGCAGCCACCCGCTAACGCTTGTGTTAAATTGCACCCCTCCGCCGGCAGCACCGAGCTGAACTCAGAGACGGCAGATGGGTTCATCAGATGAAGAGCTCCCTGCATTCCCTCAGGCACGCACGCGCGTAGATTCGCTGAGCACGTACTACAGACCCCAGACGGAACTGCGAGGCATGCAGTGATGGATAAAATGCAGCCCCTGTCTCTGAAGTCCCTCCCGGTGCTCAGTATCCATTAACCCTCCTTGTGAAACCCCCAGAAGTCCTAAGGATGGGAATCAGCCCTAAGCCCTCAGAGCAGAAGCCAGGCCTCCTGCTGGCGTGGTGGCTTCTGGACATTCTGAATCAGGCCCTCAGGCCAGGGGTCCCTGGGGCAGATGCCTTGGTCCGAGTTGGAGGGGGGGTCCGTCCCTTTGGGGCCACCGCCAAGCTGGGTGTCCCAGGGCCCAACGGAGTGAGTGGCGTGGGCCCAAGGTGAGTCACCGCAGGGAGTCGAAGGCTGGGGCAGAAAGGGTGTCTCGTCGGTTCCCGGCTCCCGTCGGCCCTTGTGACATACAGGAGGAGGGAGTCAAAGGGAAGGTGACGTACACACGCCCAGCCCCTCCTCCCGCCTTCCTCTGAGGCTATTTTTGGAACGGGTGCCCTAGATTTACTCCAAGTCATGAGAAAGTTGTCACTTTAGGGCAGGTCGGGGAGGCTGGGTGAGATTTTCAGTTTCAAGGGCCACTGGGGTTGTAGAACTCAATTTGATGAGATCTGTCATCTGTTGTTCCCGTGAGTGGCTATCTAGCCGAGGTTTGGACAGCTCCCAGGATGGGGAGCTCACCCCTTCCGGAGGTTGTTCCTTCCACAGGGGGTCGGCCCTACCTGTTTGAAAGACCTGCCTCGCCCCACTGAGACAAACCAACTTCTCCATAGCTTCTACCCATCTGCCTTCATCTTATCCTTTGGACTCACCGAGAGTGAGTTCAATTTCCCTTCAACAACGACAACACCACCAATAATAATAACAACAACAACAACAACAACGCCGGTAATGGTAATAATAATAATGGTAGTAAAAATTTACATTTCGGAAGGACTACGTGTCAGACACAAGGCTGAGCGCTTGATGGGCATTACGTCAGTCATTCCTAAAATAGCCCCACGGGCTCAGTACTCTTCTCGTCCCCATTTTACAGAGGAGGAAGTAAATACCAAGTCTGTATTTTCAAGGCTAAACATCCTTCCCTTGTAGACAGTATAGGAGAAAAAGCACGTGAGTTAGGCTGTCCCAGATTAAGATTTCTCCCTTGTCTCTTACGAGATGCCCCACCTTCGATCGGTCACTTAACTACCTGAACTGCCACTGTCCCTTTGCCAACGGGGATAACTTGTTACCAGATCGCGAGAAGAAGTAGGGATAACGTGTGCACAGAGCCTCACAAATGCTCGATACGGGATCCACGCCCGGGTGAAGGGATGCGTTTCCCTGTCAGGAACCCAGACACTATCCTGACACGTGGGGCAGTGGCGGTTCCCTGAATTCATGTCATGTGGGGTCGTGTGTCACGCTGTCTTCTGATCATCTCAGAGAAGACAGGGGCTGCGTCCCCTCTTACAGGGGGGACAGCCTGGGACAACAGGGGCTCATTGGATGGTCGTGTCACACAGAGGACTGACCCGTCTCCAGCTGCCTCGGGGCCCCAATTCTTTCCTGCGATGTGCTCTGATGAGAAGCGGCAGCCCCATCGCGTTCTCGAACGGCGCCCATCTAGGGCCTGATTCTCCCGATTTATGCTTATTCCAGTTAAACTAGAACCTGAGCCTTTTTAGATTACAGACTGGTAACAGTCGTCTCCCTCTTCCTTTCCCTGGGACCAGCGTTGGCTCTGGTCACCAGCTCGCCATGCCCCTGATCCAACAAGCTAGTGTCCGCTCTTCCTTCGCCCCCACCCAGCACGCCGGGTGCCCACAGACCCTGTCCGTGTCACCCCTCGGTGGGTTTTCACGGGTCGGCTTTCCTCCAGCTCCCTGGAGGTCACCCTGCCGTCCGGGCCTCTGCCGTCTGAGCCTGCACCAGGACGAGAGTCTCTCAACACTGGTCTCCCAGCTTCGTCTCTTGCTAGGCCTTCAACCTGGTCTT
>CM052805.1:7261362-7280192 GCA_028533885.1 Nasua narica | reverse complement strand
AACCCCCCCCCCCCCCCCCCGCCTGCTTCATGCCTCCACGTCCTCCAGACCTCAGCACGACTAAGACGCCGACACTGGAGCCGACCGCCTGGTCCAGCGCCTCTATGTGCCGGCCGTGGCGCTGCAGGCAAACAACCCACAACCTGGCTGGGTATCTGACAACGGGCGTCACCGCGGCAACTTACGGTAGGGCCGCCGTGAGCATCGGGGTAAGGCTGAACCAGGAAACCAAGTCTGGCACGCGGTAATGCGCTAAGAACATTAATGATTCTTATTACTGGGTCATTACTCTAATTATCGAGGGGAGTCTTCCCTGAGTCCCCAGACCAGGCCAGGGAGTCAAGGACACAGCGTGTCTGTGTGTGTGCGTGAGCACACGTGTGTGAGAAGGAGAGACCCCATACGCTCCCAGTGTAGAAATGATCAGCCTCGTAATTCTGCGCGGACCTGCTGCTTCCTTGCCTCAGACGAGCCCCTTCCACCGATCGTGAGCTCCAGGACGGCAGGGATTCGCGTCGCCGCCTACCCCCGGCGTGCGGCCCGGCCGGGGGCGCTCCGGGGGGCTCCGCTCGTATCTGCCGGGTGTGGGAATGCGTGTGGCAAGCACGGCAGGCCTGTGCTCAGGCAGACCGTGCACACTCGACACCAACACCCTCCGTCCGTCCCGCGCCCTGGGGACGGTGGCGCGGTCCCTGCTCTCCAGGCACATGGTTGGGTGTAGAGGGAAAGCCGCTGGCCGTGGTTAGGCGAGACTCCGACTCAAATCCCAGGGCTGACCCCGTCCCTCTGGCTCGTCTCTGGATCTCCCGATCAGCCCTTACTGTCTTGGAGCTTCATGGCAGGTGAGTTGGGCAAAGAGAGGATGAGACAGGGACGGGGGACGAGGGGAGACAGGGTATCGGCCCCACCCTAAATAGTAAGGTGATAAAAAAGGACATTCGTGGAGCAGTCACCACATTCCAACTGAAGTCCTTAGTTTTACCATGGTCGCCCCCCTGGATCCCCACAACAAAGCCGTGAGGCAGGGGGCCTCCTGTCTCCCAGGTTACAGACGAGGACATACAAACCTTGGCTGATTCCTACTCTGCCCAAGGTCACGGAAACTGGAAAAGTCCACGTTCAAGCCCACCCTTTGTGGACCCCAGCCTGAGCCCTTCGCCGTCTTCCAGAGGCCTCGTGCCCCATATTTAAGACATGCCGGGGGCGGGAGGGGGGGCGCCTGGGTGGCTCCGTTGGTTACGCGTCTGCTTTCAGCCCAGGTCATGATCTGGGGGTCCTGGGATCATGTGTCAGGCCCCTTGCTCAGCAGGGGGTCTGCTTCCCGCCCCCCTTTGTCACACCCCCTGCTTGTGCTCTCTCTCAAATAAAATCTTCAAAGAGAGACAGACAGAAGACGCACGTGTGCGAGTGCCTGGCCTGCTGGGGGAGGGTGACCTGCGGAAGGCCGCGCCCTGGTCTACACACAGCCTTCTACCCTCCTCCGTCTCCGATCGTCCACTCACGCCATCCACTACCCGATGAGCAGCAGGGGCTCATCAAGAGAGATTTGCTAAGAATAGCTTTTATTTTCTTCACCCCACTGGCTAATATCGTCCCCCATCCACACCATCTCATCAGAATTCTTGCTGATTTGAAAGCAAATATAATAACGATGATAACACGACTTATTAGCATGCAGCTTAGCAAGTGCCTCAAACCCCAAGTCTACTCTTTTTCCACATGAGGAGTCTGGAGATTGCTCAGATGAGCCACATATTACAGGGAGGCAGGAAAATTGGAGAGAGATGTGAAATCACAGGAACCCCACGGAGAGTTATCAATGGTCTGCCTCTCGCTGCTGGGGGCTCGGGATGAGATTAGGAGGGAGGCTGGTAGGAGCTGAGGAGCTGCCGGGCTGGGGAGGTCGGAGAGGGGGTCTGGGAGGAGCGGGAGGAACCCCATGCCCCTCTCACTTGTGGTGCCCTGAGGATGTGCCCGTGGGCACTGGCACATGATCTCGAACCCCCGTGAAGACCTTGGGATGTAACCTTCTCCTCTTTTATGGATGAGGGACGCGGGGTCAAGAGACGGGGTAACTTGCCCAAAGTTATGGGATGTAAATCAGGACAGAGGCAGAATTTGAATAGCCATGCCCCCGAGTTCACATTCATGGCGCGTGTGTTTCACTCCAGAGCAGGAAGGTCAGTCTCCTCCTCTGCATGTTTTCTCTGTGCCCCCCTCCCTCTCGCGGCACTCACCACGAGCTGCAGGCTGACGACTCTCACTCGCATTTCTAGTCTGGGCCTCCCTAGAGAGCTTCAGACTTGCAATTTTCCTCTGCCTCCCTGACATTTCCACTTGGCGTTCTAACGATAACCTTAGACTCGACACTCCCCCAACTGAAATCCCGAGCTCATCCCCAAAGCCCCGTTACTCAGCCCGCAGCCTGCCCCTTCAATCCTCCGCGCTCACAGCGGAGAGCACGTCCTTCCCTCCCAGCCTCCCACACACCCTCCGAGCGGCGCCATCCTCTCCACCCACCCATCCGCCACGACGACGGGGTTCTCTCCACTCCTGCCCTCCTCGGAAATCCAGTCCCTACTCGGCTCTTGGAACGCAACGCAGCCTGCGAATGACCTGCAAGGTACCACGTCACACAGCCCTTCTCCGCACCAGGCTCCAGGCGCCCTGGCCGTCCGTCCGATTTCTGAATACGCCACCTCTCCGTCCCCGTTGCACCTCCCCCCAACCTGCGTTTGCCCTCCGGAGACCACACTCCTCCTGACTTCTCCCCGGGCTCTGGCTCGCCCTCCAGATCTCCAGCTAGTCGCCCTCTCCTCCGGGAGGCCCCCCCAGGCCTGGCACGTGCGCGGCGAAGGCGCTCTCCTGTGCTGTCTGGTAACATCACTGCTTCTTCCTGCTCGTGCACTCTCTATGAGTCACTCTTCTTCGCAACGACGCAGTGAAACAGGCCTATGTCCCCCTCTTGGATGAGAAAACGAAGTCGCTCGGTAACTTCTCCGGGGGTCACAGAGCTAAGGAGTCGTACAACCATGACTTGAACCCAAGTCGTCCTGACCCCAGAACCCGCCCCTATTCAGTGCACCGGCCTGATGACTGGGTGCCTGGTCGGTGCTGAAGGTCAGGTCCGTCTCTCTCGTTTCCTTCTCCCTCACTCAGCAACCTGAAGCTTTATTCCACATGCGCTTTGCAGCCTTTTCGGCTCTATTTCATTTCTCCCGTGCTAGTGAAAATAACTGGAATTTTTTCAGATCAACTCTCCGCTTGTTCAAAAAGGCAGCTCATGGGGAGTGCCATATCTTTATTTACTAAACAATTCGGAGCTCTTTCTCCGGGGCTCTTTCTCTGAGATGGTTGCTTTTTTTTTTTTTTCCTTTTTCTGAATGGCTACCCTATAGGATGATGCACAGAGCCACCTGGTTCCCATGCGTTTACCACACAGAGATGTTCAGTATGGAGCCCAGCGCCCTCTTGACGAAGGGCGTTGCGCTCCAAGAGTCCAGGTGGGGAGACTGACAAGCAAACAATTACTAGACAGAATGGAAAGGGCTATGATAATGAGCTGACCCCACAGCAAGCAGAGAGTTAGGGCAAACTGCCCTAACACAAGAGACACAACTGCCCAAAGACGTCTGATTATTGCTAAAACCATTTCTCTGTTCATCTGCCCAATTTCTGAATGCCGCTCTGGCTGGCCACGTACTTCTAGCTCAGAGATCTTGGGATACAAACCACTGAAAGGATGCTCCCTGACCCAAGAGCAAGAAGCAACACCCGAGGGGAAGGCAACATGGCGGAGGAGTAGGGGGCCCCCCTTCAACCAGTCCCCTGAATTTAGCTGGCTATCTACCAAACCATCCCGAACACCCATGAAATCAGCCTGAGATGTAAGAATGTGGATATGGAGCTCGACACGCAGAAAAATGCCACCTGTGCTGCGGTAGGAAGGGCAGAGTCATGAACCCGTGGGGAGAGATGGGAAGATAAACAGGAGAGGGAGGGAGTCTGCGTAAGGCGGCTCCCGGAAAGTGGGAGAACACCAGAGCGCCAGAGTAGAAAGCTTAGAAATCTGCTCTAGGGAGTGACGTCCCTCTGTGAAAGGGGCTCTGGAAAGGAAAAGGTGGAATTCTAGAGAGCACTGTGGTCTCAGGATACGAGAAGCCTCAGCCCAAGGGGCTCCCTGGACTGGCAGAGTGCCCGAGCAGGGGTGCCGTCAGGCAGGTTATGGCCAGCAAGCCCAGGAAGCATCTCTCCGCTCCGATGGCTCCAAACTGCAAGCCAGGCCAGCCCAGAATCTCTCTGCGCTTGGGCAGCCTGAACAAATCCGGAGCCTGCGCTGGGGACCGGCAGGACCTCGCAGAGCGGTGGCGTCCAGGCAGGGATTCCAGAGCCGCGGGCAGACAGGATTCCGGAGAGGGGGCCGTTCCTGGGTTCAAGAGGCACGAAGGGCAGGGCCATGCCTGGGTCCCTGGGACCACCTCTGAGAGAGTCACAGCGGGCATGCACCTCGGGAGGCTGTGGTTTTCGGGGTCACATGGAGAAATGAAGACAGCGTGTCCTGAGGGTTTAGTGAAGAGAGCATCTTGGGGGTGGCCAGTTTTGCTCTGACCCAGGGAAGAGGCCCAGAGAACAAAAGCTCCAAAAACTAGTTTCCTTAGAGCTCAGAACACAACCGCTCCCCCGACAGTGGGCGGGGTCACTCTGCCCAAACTACTAGAACTCATACAGCAATTCAGCAATGTGGCAGAATACAAAATCAGTGCATAGAAATCAGTTGCTTTTCTACACACTACCCATGTAATTGTAGAAAGAGAAATTAGGGAACCGATTCCATTTACAATAGCACCAAAAAGCCTAAGACACCTAGGAATAAACCTAATCAAAGAGGCAAAGGATCTATACTCTAGAAACTAGAGAAGACATACGAGAGGAATTGAGAAAGATGCAAAAAGATGCAAAACCATTCCATGCTCATGGATCAGAAGAATAAACACTGTTAACATAGCTATGCTGCCCAGAGAAACCTACACTTCCGACACCAGCCCTATTAAAATACCGTTGGCATTTTTCACAGAGCTTGAACAAATAATCCTACTATCTGTATGGAATCAGGAAAGACCCCAAATGGCCAAGGAAATGTCGGAAACAAAGCTGCAGGCATAACGTTGCTTGATTTCAAGCTCTATTACAAAGCTGTGATCAGGAAGACAGCGTGGTATTGGCACAAAAACAGACACAGAGACCAATGGGACAGAATAGAGTCTCCAGAAACGGGCCTTCAACTCTATGGTCAACCAGTCTTCGGCAAATCAGGAAAAGTATCCAGTGGAAAAAATGTCTCTTTAGTAAATGGTGCTGGGAAAATTGGACAGCTACATGTAGAAGAATGAAACTGGACCATTTCCTTACACCATACACAAAGATAAACTCAAAATGAATCAAAGACCTCAATGTGAGACAGGAATCCATTAAAATCCTAGAGAAGAGAATATATGCAGTAACCTCTTCAACACTGGCCACAGCAACTTCTTTCAAGACACGTCTCTAGGCCATGAAATGTTCCAATGTTAGAATTATTGGAATCCCAGAGGGGGTAGAGAAAGAAGATTAGAAAACTAGAAAACATAGCTGACCAAATTCTGAATGAAAATTTCCCCAATCTGGGGAATGGAACAAGTGTTCATGTCCTAGAGGCAGAAAGGACATCCGCAAGATCCACAAGTCTAGAAAATCAGAGACACACATCATTGTGAAAGTTGCAAATTATAATTTTAGACGAGAGGTCCTAAGGGCAACTGAGGGAAGAGATTCCTTACATATGGAGGAAGACCCATTAGAATAATGTCAGACCTGTCCACAGAAACCTGGCAAGCCAGAAAGGGCTGGCATGATATATTCAGGGCACTGAACAAGAAGAACATGCAGCCAAGAATACTTTATCCAGCAAGGCTGACATTCAAAATGGATAGAGAGATAAAGAGCTTCCAAGATTGGCAAGGATTAAAAGAGTATGTAACCACCAAGCCGGCACTACAAAAAATATTAAAGAGGGTTCTATAAAAGTTGAAAGAACACATGAGTGACTTAGAACAGAAATTTACAATCTATAAAAACAAGGATTACACAGGCAACATGATGTCAATAAACACTTACCTTTCAATATCACTCTCAACGTGAAGGGCCTAAACACTCCCATAAACGACATAGGGTTGCAAGATGGAAAAAACGATGGGACCCATCCATATGCTGTCTACAAGAGACACATTTGGAACCAAACGATACATCCAGACTGAAAGTGAAAGGATGGAGAACCAACTTGCATGCCAATGGACCTCAAAAGAAAGCTGGGGTAACGATTCTCATATCTCATAAATTAGATTTTAAGCTAAAGACTGTAGTCAGAGATACAGAAGGACACTACATCATTCTTAAAGGGTCTATCCTCCAAGAAGATCTAACAATTGTAAACATTTATGCCCCCAATATAGGAGCATCCAACTACATAAGCCAACTGTTAATCAAAATAAAGAGTCATATTGATATGAATACATTAATAGTAGGAGATCTTAACACGCCACTCTCAGTAACAGACAGATCACCTAAACAGAAAAATCATTAAAGAAACAAGAGTTTTTAATTACACATTGGACCTGATGGACCTCAAAGACATACACAGAACATTCCACCCTAAAAAACAGAATACTTATTCTTCCCAAGCACACATGGAACTTTCTCCAAAACAGACCACATACTGGGCCACAAATCAGGACTCAACCTATACCAAAAGATTGAGATGATTCCCTACATATTCTCAGGCCACAATGTTTTGAAACTGGAACTCAACCACAAGAAAAAGTATGGAAGGAATTGAAACTTGGAGCCTAAAGACCAACCTGCTCAAAAATTCTGGGATCAACCAGGAAATCAAAGATGAACTTAAACAATTCATGGAGACCAATGAGAATGAAGACACATCAATCCAAAACCTATGGGATACAGCAAAGGAGGAAATGCATAGCCATCCAAGCCTCACTCAAAAAAACTGAAAAATCTCGAATACACCAGCTCTCTTTACACCTTAAAGAACTGGAAAATCAACAACAAATTAAGCCAACCTCACACACAAGAAGGGCAATACTGAAGATCAGAGCAGAGATCAACGAGTTACAAACTAGAGAAACAGTAGAATGCATCAATGAATCCAGAAGTTGGTTTTTTGAAAGAATCTATAAGATTGATAAGCCACTGGCCAAACTAATCCAAAAGAAAAGAGAGGACCCTAATTAACAAAATTATGAATGAAAGGGGAGAGATCACGACTAATCCAAAGGAAATGGAAACAATCACCAAAAATTATTATCAACAGCTATATGACAGTAAGTTAAACAATCTAGAAGAAATGGATGCATTCCTGGAAACCCATAATCTTCCAAGACTGAAACAGGAAGAAACTGACAACCTGAATAGACCAATATCTAGTAATGAGATTGAGGCAGTGATCAAAAACTTCCCAAAGAAACAAGAGTCCAGGACCTGACAGATTCCCTGGGGGATTCTATCAAACATTCAAGGAAGAAATAAGATCTATTCTCCTGAAACTATTTCAAAAAATGGAAACAGAAGGAAAACTTCCAGACTCTTTTCTATGAAGCCAGAATTACCCTGATCCCCAAACCAGGCAAAGACCCCATCAAAAAGGATAATTTCAGACCAATATCCCTGATGAATATGGATGCCAAGATTCTCAATAAGATCCTAGTTAATAGGATCCAACAGCACATTAAAAAGATTATTAAAAAAAAAGATTATTCATCATGACCAGGTGGTATTTATCCCTGGGATGCAAGGGTAGTTCAACATTCCCAAATCAATCAATGTGATAGAACAAATCAATAAGAGGAGAGAAGAACAACCACATGGTCCTCTCAACTGATGCAAAAAAAAGCCTTTGACAAAATTCAGTGTCCGTTCCTGATTAAAACTCTTCAAAGTACAGGGACAGAAGTAACATTCCTCAACATCATAAAGTCTATTTATGAAAAGCCCACAGCAAATATCATTCTCAATGGGGAATAGCTGACAGTCTTCCCTTTGAGATCAGGAACACGACAAGGATGCCCACTCTCACCACTCTTGTTCAACATAGTACTAGAAGTCCTAGTGACAGCAATCAGACAACAAAAAGAAATAGAAGGTATTCAAATTGGCAATGAAGAAGTCAAACTCTCTCCACAGATGACATGATACTTTATATGGAAAACCCAAAGACTCCACCCCCAAACTACTAGAACTCATTCAGCAATTCAGTAATGTGGCAGCATACAAAATCAATGCACAGAAATCAGTTGCTTTCTTATACACTGACAATGAAAATATGGAAAGGGAAATGACAGAATCGATTCCATTTACTGTATTACCAAGAACCGTAAGATACCTGGGAATAAACCTAACCAAAAAAGGTAAAGGGTCTGTACTCGAGGAACTACAAAACGCTCATGAAAGAAACTGAAGAAGACACAAAAAGGTGGAAAACCACTCCATGCTTATGGATTGGAAGAATATACATTGTTAAAATGTCTATACTGCCCAGAGCAATCTATACTTTCAATGCCATCCCGATTAAAATTCCACCGGTTTTTTCAAAGGGCTGGAACAAACAATCCTAAAATTAGTATGGAACCAGAAAAGACCCCGAACTGCTAAGGAAATGTTGAAGAAGAAAAACAAAGCTGATTAGAGGGGCATCACATTGCCTGATTTCAAGCTTTATCACACAGCTGTGATCACCAAGACAGCATGGTACTGGCCCCAAAACAGACACATAGACCAGTAGAACAGAATAGAGAGCCCAGAGATGGACCCGCAACTCTATGGTCAAAACAGAAAAAATATCCAGTGGAAAAAAGACGGTCTCTTCAATAAATCATAGTGGGAAAATTAGACAGCTATAAGTAGAAGAATGAAACTTGACCATTCTCTTACACCATACACAAAGATAAATTTGAAGTGTATAAAAGACCTCAACATGAGGCAGGATCAAATCCTAGAAGAGAACATAGGCAGTAACCCCTTCAACATCAGCCACAGCAACTTCTTTCAGGACATGTCTCTAAATGCAAAGGAAACAAAAGCGAAAATGAACTTTTGGGACTTCACCAAGATAAAGAGCTTCTGCACAGCAAAGGAAACAGTCAACAAAACAAACAGGCAACCCACAGAATGGGAGAAGATATTCTCAAATAACACAACAGACAATGGTCTGATATCTAAAATCTACAAAGAACTCAAACTCAACACTCACAAAACAGATCATCACATCAAAAAATGGGCAGAAGACATGAACAGACACTTCTCCAAAGAAGACATACAAATGGCTAACATACACATGAAAAAACGTTCATCATCTTTAGCCATCAAATCAAAACCACACTGAGACACCACCTTACACCAGTTAGAATGGCCAAAATTAATAAGACGGGAAAGAACAAATGTTGGAGAGGGTGTGGAGAAAGGGGAACCCTCTTCCACTGTTGGCGGGAATGCAAGTTGGTGCAGCCACCTCGGAAAACAGTGTGGAGATTGCTCAAGAAATTAAAAATAGAGCTACCCTATGACCCTGCAATTGCACTACTGGGTATTTACCCCAAAGAACCAGATGCAATACACAGAAGGGCCACATGTACCCCAATGTTCATAGCCGCAATGGCCACAATCGCCAAACTGTGGAAAGAACCAAAATGCCCTGCAACAGATGAGTGGATAAGGAAGATGTGGTACATCTATACAATGGAATATTATGCCTCCATCAGAAAGGATGAATATCCCACTTTTGTATCAACATGGATAGGACTAGAAGAGATTATGCAGAGTGAAATAAGTCAAGCGGAGAGAGTCAATTATCTTATGGACTCACTTATGTGTAGAGTATAAAAAAAATCATGGAGGGCATTGTGAGAAGGAAGGGAAGGGTGAATGGGGGGAATCAGAGGGGGTGATGAACCATCAGAGACTGTGGACTCTGAGCAACAAACTGAGGGTTTTGGAGGGGAAGGGGTGGGGGTTGGGTGAGCCTGGTGGTTGGTATTGAGGAGGGCACGTATTGCATGGAGCACTGGGTGTGGTGCATGAAAAATTCATCTTCTAACACTGAAAAAATAAAATAAACATGTGTGTGGGTGGGGAAAAAAAAACAAAAATGAACTTCTGGGACTTCATCAAGATAAAGAGTTTCTGCACAGCAAAGGAAACAGTCAACAAAACATGAAAAACAGTTCATCCCCATCAGCCATCAGGGAAATTAAAATCAAAACCACATTGAGATACCACATTACACCAGTTAGAAAAGCAAACTTTAACAAGACAGTAAACAAGCAATGTTCATGAGGTTGTGGAGAAAGGGAACCCTCTTCCACTGTTGGTGGGAATGCAAGTTGGTGCAGCCACTCTGGAAAACAGTGTGGAGGTTTCTCAGAAGATTAAAAACAGAGCTACCTTATGACCCTGCAATTGAATTACTGGGTATTTACCCCAAAGATACAGATGTAGTGAAAAGAAGGGCCACATGCACCCCAATGTTCATAGCAGCAATGTCCACATCAGCCAAACTGTGGACAGCTGAAATGCACTTCAGATGAATGGATAAAGAAGATGTGCTCCATGTATACAATTGCAACATCACTCAGCCATCACAAAGTATGAATACCCCCCAGCTGCACTGACATGGATGGAACTGGAGATCATGCTAAAATGAAATAAATCAAGTGGAGAAGGACAATTATCATATGGTTCTACTCATATGTGAAACATAAGGAATGGTACGCAAGACATTGGAGAAAGGAGGGAAAACTCAAAGGGGGAGATATCAGAGGAGGAGATGAACCACAAGAAACTGCGGACTCTGGGAAACAAACTGAGGGTTTCAGAGGGGAAGGGTGGGGAGATGGAATAACCTGGTGATGGTAGTAAGGAGGGCACATGTTGGGATGAGCACCGGGTGTTATACACAACCAATGAATCCTTGAACACTACATCAAAAATCAATGATGTACTGGATGGTGACTAATCTAACAATAACAACAAAAGGCTCAGTTTCCATGGAGCCCAGATCCCCACCCGACAGGGGGGTGGGGCAACTTCACCTAAGCAGGGTGGCCCGAGAAACAGTGCAGCAGGTCCCCCACACCCCCAGAAGCCAGACTGGAAGAGCAAGAGGACAACAACCCTAGGGTCTCCATCAGACTGTAAAATCCCAACTCCAGGGGAAAACAGTATATTGGGCTCTGGGTGTTTCTTCACAGCTTGTGTATTTTTCAGACACCACTCTTTTTCTTTTTATTTTTTCTCTTATGCTTCTTCTGTTTCTTTGTTTTACCTTTTTCTCATTTCAACTAGATGTTTATTATATAAATTTCTATTTCAGAGTAGCTTTTTAACTTACTTTTTTATACCTGTATTTTTATAGATAAATGCTTTATTGTAATCTTTTTATCTGTATTCAATTTTATCTATATCTATATATATATAGATATATATCTATATATATATATGCACAATTTTACTTTCCTTGTTATTTTGGGTAGTAACAGGCCAAACAGGCCAACAAACAGGCCAAAGTACACCCAGGAACAACTGAAACACCCTGCTTTGACCACACTAAGAGATTATGGCCCCCCTTCCCCTCACACCCTTTTTAATTTTTAAAAATTTTTTAATTTCATAAATTATACTTTTGTGTTTCATTTTAGCTTTGTTTCTTTGGTGGTGGCTTCCCAGTGCTCTGGATTTTCCTAGGGTGCATCTTTCTTGGTTCGTGATTGATATTTTAGACTCTGCTCATTTACTCCACCATCCCTTGACAGAAAGACTAGGAAGAGGAACTCTCAAAAAAGAACAGAAACAGAGACAATGTCATCTGCCACAGAACTAACATATGGATATAAGCAAAATGTCAGACATAGAAATCAGGATAGCATTCATGAAGTCAATAGCTAAGCTTGAAAGAAGCATTAGAGATAATGTAGTATCTCTAAAGGCAGAAATGACATCAATCAGACCGAAATTAAAAATGGTATGAATGAGATGCAGTCTAAACTGAATACTCTAATAGCCAGGGTAAATGAGGCAGAGGAACGAATTAGTGATCTATAAGACAAGATGATGGAAAAGTAGGAACTGGAGGAAAACAGACATAGGCTTCTACTAATACATGAAAAAAGGATTGCAGAGATTAATGATGCCATGAAATGTTTAAATGCCAGAATTACTGGGATCCATGAGTCGGTGGAGACAGAGAGGACTAGAAGGTTTATTTGAGCAAATCATAGCTGAGGACTTCCCTAATGTGGGGAAGGAAACAAGCATTCAAGTCCAAGAGGCAGAGAAGACCCCTTCCAAAAATCAATAAGAGTACATCAACACCCTGACATATAATAGTGAAGCTTGAAAATTTTATAGTCAAGGAAACAATCCTGAGAATAATGAGGAAGAGGGGATTCTTTACATATGGAGGAAGGAACATTAGAATAACATCAGACCTGTCCACAGAGATATGGCAAGCCAGAAAGGGCTGGTAAGACATATTCAGGGTACTAAGTGAAAAAACATGCAGCCAAGAATACTTTATCCAGCAAGGATGTCATTCAGAATGGATGGGGAGAAAAAGAGCTTTCAGGACTGGCAGAAACAAATAGGCAACCACCAAGCCAGCCCTGCAAAAAATATTAAGGGGAATTCTGTAAATGAAGAGAGACCCCAAGAGTCACAAAAACCAGAAACAGAAAATCTATAGAAACAGGGACTTACTGGCAATACAATAGCACTAAATTCTTATCTTTCAACAATTAATCTAAATGTAAATGGGCTAAATGCTCCTATCAAAAGAAAAAGGGTTTCAGACTGTATAAAACAGCAGGACCTATCCATGTGCTATCCACAAGAGATTCATGTTAAACCTAAAGACACCTCCAGATTGAAAGTGAGGAGGTGGAGAACAATTTACCATGCTAACGGACTTATAAGAAAGCTAGGGTAGCAGTCCTCCTATCAGACAAATTAGATTTTAAACTGAAGACCATAATTAGAGACATAGAGGGACACTTTATTATACTTAAAAGGTCTATCCAACAAGATCTAACAATTGTAAGGATCTATGCCCCCAACGTGGGAGGAGGAAATTATATAAACCGATTAATAACCAAAATAAACAAACATATTGGTAATAATATATTAAAAGTATGAGACCTCAACACTCCACTCTCAGTAATGGACAGAACATATAAGCAGAAGAGCAACAAAGAAACAAGAGCTTTGAATGATACACTGGACCAGCTGGACTTTGTAGATTCCATCCTAAAACAACAGAATACTCACTCTTCTCAAGGGCACATGGAACTTTCTCCAGAATAGATAACATACTTGGTCACAAATCAGGTCTCAACCAATACCAAAAGACTGAAATTATTCCCTGCTTGTTATCAGACCACAATGCTTTCAAATTGGAACTCAATCACAAGAAAAGATTTGAAAGGAATTCAAAATGTTATAAGTTTAAGAGGATCCTACTAAAAAATTATAGGGTCAACCAGGGAATTAAAGGAGAACTTAAACAATTCATAAAACTAATGAAAATGAAAATACACTGATACAAAACCTATGGGATACTGCAAAGGCAGTCCTAACGGGGAAATACACAGCCATCCAAGCCTAACTCAAAAAAGTAGAAAAATCTGATTGCGGGAGGAGCAAAGATGGCATAGGAGACCTAAATTTCGTCTAGTCCCAGGAGTTCCATTAGAGAGTTATCAAGCAATCCTAAACACCTACAAACTCAAATAAGATTGCAGAAAAGAAAAGTAGCAATTCTATGAACAGAAAAGCAACCACTTTCTGGAAGGTATTACATGTGGAGAATTGAATCCAAGGCAATATACAGGAAGACTGGGTAGCCTCTGTCAGCTGGATACCCAGCAAGTGATAGAACAGCCAAGCGCAAAATCAAAACTTTAAGAAGTCTGCTCTGCAGAGGGACATCACTCCAGTGGCTAAGCAGGTGGTGGAATCCTTGCTGGGACAGTGTGATCTCAGGATCACAGAAAGACTGGGGGTGCCTGAGTATGGCTGAGTTCCCCGGTATCGGAGCCGAGAAGTGGGCTCTCAGCTGAGGGTTGCCATAAATCTCAGCACAGGTGGGCCAGTACTCTTCAGCAGGGACCCCACAAGTGGCAGATGCTGGGACACCCCCCCCTTCCTCCACCAGGAGGAGTGGTGGGAGAGCACCCTGCAGCAATCTGCTGGGTTTGGAGACTCCAAATGGGGCCATGTGCCAGAGACAGAAATGCTCAAACACAGGCTGCATGAGCTCGAAATGCAGCCAGAAACCAGGGGGACAGTATTGATAGACAGCTTTTCTCTGAGGGAGCACTCAAGAAAAAGGCCTCCAAGCTCTCAGCTCCTCCAGGCCGGAGACTAGGAGCCCGACATTTTCATTCTCATCCTCCAACACTGTACGGAAGGCTTTCAGGGAACAAAACCTACCAAGCGCAAGCAGATTACTTAGCCTGTACCCTGGCAAGGGGGACAGGGGACAGATCAGCAAGAACATCCAGCCAAGACCAAGTTCACCAATCAGTGAGAACTGCAGAACTCCAGAGCTAGGGGAAAGCAAAACATAGAATTCACCTTTCCCCATGATTCTTTACTCTTGCAAAGTTAAATTTTTTAAATATTCTTTAATGTTTTCCTTTCCATTTTTTTTTTAATTTTTTTCTCTTTCCTAACTTAACCAACATCTCATGTTATCAATACCTTTTTAAAAATCATTTTTAGTTTTAATTTTTACAGTCATTTTCTATTTTTCCATTGTTACCTTATTTTTATGTGTTTTATATGTATATATATATATAAATATATTTTTATTTATTTATATTTTTCTTTATTTTTTATATATAAGTTATATGTAAGTTTTTCTTTAAAATTTTGGGTTAGTTTAACAGACCAAAATATACCCTATATCTAGTATATAGCTTTGTTCTAGTCTCCTGCTTGATCACATTCTTTTCTAAAAAAATTTTTTCTTTCTTTTTTCAAACAACTTGTTAATTCCTTTTTTAAAACCATTTTTTATTTTCATCTTTAAAGTCATATCCCATTCCTTCATTGTATTTACCCTTATTTTTATATATATGTAACTTTTTCTTACTTTAAAATTTTGGGAGGCAGTTTCTTTGAACAGAACAAATGAACCCAAAATCTAGTGTGTGGCTATGTTCTATTCACCAGTCTGATCACATTTTCTTTTCCTTTCTTTTCCCCCTGGTTTTGGGTCTCTTCTGATTTGTTTACTGTATATTTTTCTGGGAACATTGTTACCCTTTTAGCATTTTGTTCTCTCATTCATCTATTCTTCTCTGGACAAAATGACAAAGTAGAAAAACTCACCTCAAAAAAAAAGAAAGAGGCAGTACCCACTGCTAGGGACATAATCAATACAGACCATCAATAAGATGTCAGAACGAAAGTTCAGTATGACAATTATAAAGATAAAAGCTGGGCTTCAAAAAAGCATAGAAAATAAGATAATCCCTTTCTGGAGATATAAAAAAACCAAAATCAAACCAAGTTGAAATAAAAAAATCTATTAATGAGGTAAAATAAAAAATGGAGGCTCTTACTGCTAGTATAAATGAGGCAGAAGAGAGAATTAGTGATATAGAAGATCAAATGATGGAGAATAAAGAAGCTGAGAAAAAGATAAACCACTACTGGATCACAAGGGGAGAATTCAAGAGATAAGTGATACCATAAGATGAAACAATTTTAGAATAATTGGGATCCCAGAAGAAAAAAGAAAGAGGGGGGCAGAAGAAATTATAGCTGAGAACTTCCCTAATTTGGGGAAGGAAACAGGCATCAAAATTCAGGAGGCATAGAGAACTCCCTCAAAAAATCAATAAAAATAGGTCTACAGGGCGCCTGGGTGGCTCAGTTGGTTGGGTGACTGCCTTCGGCTCGGGTAATGATCCCGGAGTCCCGGGATCGAGTCCCATATCGGACTCCCGGCTCTGCGGGAAGTCTGCTTCTCCCTCTGACCTTCTCCCCTCTCATTCTCAGTCTCTCGCTCTCTAATAAAAAATAAATAAAAATCTTAAAAAAAAAAATAGGTCTACACTCTGTCATCTAACAGTAAAACTTACAAGTCTCAGAGACAAAGAGAAAAATCCTGAAAGAAGCTCGGGACAAGAGGTCTGTTTCCAACCACAGTAGACATATTAGATTGGCAGCAGATCTATCCACAGAGACCTCACGGGCCAGAAAGGGCTGGCAGAATATATTTAGAGCACTAAAGGAGAAAAATATGCAGCCAAGAATACTATATCCAGCTAGGTTGTCACTGAAAATAAAAGGAGACATAAAAACCTTCCAGGACAAACAAAATCTAAAAAAATTTGCATAGACCAAACCAGCTCTACAGGAAATATTGAAAGGGCTTTTCTAAGCAAAGAGAGAGCCTAAAAGGAACATAGACCAGAAACAGAGAAAATATAGAGTAACAGTCACCCTACAGGAAATACAATGGCACTAAATTCAAATCTTTCAATAGTTATCCTGAATGTAAATGGGCTAAATGCCCCAATCAAAAGACACAGGGTATCAGATTTGATAAAAAAAAAAAAAAACCAAGACCAATGCTCTCTGCAACAGACTCATTTTAGACCCAAAGACACCTCCAGATTTAAAGTGAGGGGGTGAAAAATGACTTACCATCCTAATGGACATCAAAAGAAAATGGGAGTGGTAATCCTTTTATCAGACAAATAAGATTTTAAGCCAAAGACCATATTAAGAGATGAGGAAGGACACCATATCATACTTAAAGGGTCTGTCCCACAAGAAGATCTAACAATTTTTAAAATCTATGCCCCTAACATGGGAACAGCCAATTCTACAAACCAAAAATGACAAAAATCAAAGAAACACATAGACAATAATATAGTAATAGTAGCTGACTTTAACAACCACCTCACTGAAATGGACAGATCATCTAAGCAAAATATAAACAAGGAAATAAAGGCTCTAAAAGACACATGGGACTAGAGATCACAGATATTCAGAATATTCCATCCCAAAACAACAGGACACACATTCTTCTCTAGTGCACATGGAACATTCTCCAGAACAGATCACATCCTGGGTCACAAATCAAGTCTCAACTGGTACCAAAATATTGGGATCGTTCCCTGTGTATTTTCAGACCAATGTTTTGAAACTACAACTCAACCACAAGAAGAATGTTGGAAAGAAATCAACTACGCGGAGGCTCAAGATCATCCTATTAAATGAAAGGGTCAACCTGGAAATTAAGAAGCATTTAAAAAATTCATGGAAAAAAATGAAACAAAATGAAATGAATCAAAATGAAACAAAAACGAAAACAACTATTTAAAATCTTTGAGATGCACCAAAAGCAGTCCAGAGAGAAAAGTATATAGCACTACAAGTCTTTCTCAATAAACAAGAAAGGTCTCAAATACACAACCTAACCCTACACCTAAGGGAGCTGGAGAAAGAATAAAGCCTACACTCAGCAGGGGAAGAGAAATAATAAAGATCAGAGCAGACATCAATGAAATAGAAACCAAAAGAACAGCAGAACAAATCAACGAAACTAGGAGCTGGTTTTTTGAAAGAATTAATAAGATTGATAACCCCCTGGCCAGACTATATATATATAAAAAAAAGGACCCAAATAAATAAAACCATGAAAGAGATCACAACCAACACCAAAGAAATATAAACAATTATAAGAACATATTATGGGAGACGTGGAGGGGGGGAGGAGCAAGATGGTGAAGTAGGAGGTTGAGATAGAGTTGGATCCCAGAAGTTCATCTAGATAGTTATTCTAAAAGCCAGAATACTCAACAGGAGAGAGAAGACAAGAAGAAGAGCAATTCTAGGAGCAGAAAATCGACCACTTTCTGAAAGCTCAATAAAATGACAAGGCGGAAAAACTCACCACAAAAAAAAAGAACAAGAGACAGTACCGACGGCTAGAGACCTAGTTAATACAGACATCAGTAATATGTCATTAATAGAGTTCAAAATTATAGTTATCAAGGTGCTAGTTGGGCTCGAAAAAAGCATGGAAGAGATTAAAGAA
Source organism: Nasua narica (assembly GCA_028533885.1). NCBI lineage: Eukaryota > Metazoa > Chordata > Mammalia > Carnivora > Procyonidae > Nasua > Nasua narica. The sequence goes on along the minus strand of CM052805.1, from coordinate 7,262,035 downwards.
TCCCTTTCTGGAGAAAGAAAATCCCTTTCGGGAGAAATAAAAGAACTAAAATCTAAACAAGTTGAAATCAAAAAAGCTATTAATGAGGTTCAAACAAAAATGGAGGCTCTTAGTGCTAGCATAAAGGAGGGAGAAGAAAGAATTAGTGATATAGAAGACCAAATGACAAAGAATAAAGAAGCTGAGAAAAGGAGAGACAAACAACTATTGGACCACAAAGGAAGAATTCGAGAGATAAGTGAGACCCTAAGACGCAACAATATTAGAATAATTGGGATTCCAGAAGAAGAAGAAAGAGAGAAAGGGGCGGAAGGTATATTGGAACAAATTATTGTAGAAAATGTCCCTAATCTGCTGAAGGGAACAAGCATCAAAATCCAGGAGGCACAGAGAACCCCCCTCAAAAATCAATAAAAACAGGTCTACACCCCATCATCTAATAGTAAAACTTACAAGTCTTAGTGACAAAGAGAAAATCCTGAAAGCAGCTGGAGACAAGAAATCTAACATACAGAGGCAAGAATGTTAGATTGGCAGCAGACCTATCCACAGAGATAGGTCAGAAAGGACTGGCATGATATATTCAGAGCACTAAATGAGAAAAATATGCAGCCAAGAATACTATACCCAGCCAGGCTGTCACTGAAAATAGATGGAGAGATAAAAAGCTTCC
>CM052805.1:7235505-7260862 GCA_028533885.1 Nasua narica | reverse complement strand
ACATGATCGCTCTGATATGAAGAATTTGAGAGGCAGGGCAGGAGGTCGTGGGGGGTGGGGAAGAGAAATGAAACAAGGTGGGATGGGGAAGGAGACAAACCATAAGAGACTCCTAAACTCATGAAACAAACTAAGAGTGGCTGGGAGGTGGCGGGGGTAGGGTTATGGACATTGGGGAGGATATGTGCTATGGCAAATGCTGTGAAATGTGTAAGCCTGATGATTCATAGACATGTACCCTGGGGCAAATAATACATTACATGTTAACAAAAAATTTAAAAAAAAACCCATATTATGGGACACAGAGACAAGATGGCGGAGAAATAGGAGACCCTGTTTCAACCAGTCCCCTAAAGTGAGCTAAGTATCTACCAGAACACTGAACACCCAGGAAATCATCCTGACATGTAAGATTGTGCTCTTCTGGACGTTCAGGAGGGCACAAGACAGCAATGGAGAGGTAAAGCAGAGTGGGATAGCTCAGATTGATATTGGAAGATAAACAGAAGGGGGAGGGAGCCACCAGAAGGGACCCAAGGAGAGTAATACCCCAAACAAAAGTGCACTGTGATTCGGAAACAGCATTAACTTGGAGTCTGGCTAAAAGCACTCAGGAAGAACAAAAGATCTTGAGGGCAACTGGTGGATTCGGGCAGGCACAGACATGGGCCTAAGCCCATGGACCAGGACGGTCGCCGCAGGGAACCACCCGTGTCAGAGGGAATCCAGAGGAGCCTCCAGCCCCTGGTCCTTGTGTCTGTGGCTTTCCGCTCCCTACACCGCTGCTCCGGCCTGCGCCACCCGGCCCTCAACTGAGGGAGCTCGGTGTGGGCACCAGTAGCGATCCTCCGCGGCTGACTCGGGGTCCGAAAACAGTCCCGGCGGCGCCTGAGGGAGCCTACAGGTGCCAGCAGCGGTCGTGCCCTGCCCTCCAGAAAGTCTGAGCGCACCCAGCATGGGCCTGCACCCCAGAAAGCAGTCCTGGCAAAGGCAGCCACTGGAAGCGGGCTCCTAGGCCCAATATGACTTGTGGTTTTAGTGGCTCAGAGGTGCAGTGACAAGTGGGGGCTTTAGGGGGAACACTGGGTCAGTGGCGGGGATGACGGTGTTGTAGAGCACCCAGAGGGGAGCAGCCTGAGGCTTTTCTTCAAGGAGGAGGGCTGGAATAGGCAAATTCTTTGTTTGGACCCTCCAAAAAGCCGCAAAAAGCCCTAAAAAGCCACAAAAAGCCGCAAAACAAAAACCTGCAGAGAACAACAGTCTGAAAAACTGGTTTCCACAGAGCCCAATCCTTAGATAGTCTGCAGGGTGAGTCAACCCAAGCAAAACTGACTGGCAAACAATGCAGCGGCCCCTCCCCCAGAAGATCAAGAGGACCAAAATCAAGAGGACAATAACCACAAGGTCCCCATAAAACTATAAAACCAAAAACAAAACAAAACAAAACAAACCCCGTAAAACCTCATCAGAGGAAAACTATATATCAAGCTCCCGGTATTGCCCCCAAACCTGTGTATTTCATGGACACAAATTTTTTTTCTGTTCTTTAATTCGTTCTCACAATTCTTGTTCATTGAATCTTTTTAACCTACTTACCATTAAAAGAGGTTTAAAACAACATATTCCATAATAACTTTTTAACTTGAACTTTTTTCATACATACACCAGTGTCTCTCTTTCCTTTACTTCTCCTTTTCCTTTTTTTTAAAAATATACATATAGATATAAGCTCCAAGGTAATCCCTTTTCCCTACTCAACACTATCCCTTTATATAAACTAGATTTAATTTCCTTGGACCTCTGGAAAGTTGTGTCTTTTAACAAAGGTAACAAGATACATCCAGGAGGAACCCAAATAACCTTCGTCGCCCACATCAAGGATTTACAACCGCCCTCTCATCTTAATCTTCTCGTAGTGTCTGTTTTTGTTTTTGTTCTGATATTATATAAATCTTAATCCTGGGATTTATTTTGGCTGGGTTCTTTTTTTCTTGCCATTTATTTTTGCTGGTCTTTTTGTTTGTTTGTGTCTGTTTATATACCTTACAAATCTTACTTTGGAGGCTCATTTGGGCTGGGATTTCCCTTTTTATCCCTTTCTCTCTCTCTTTTTTTCTATTTGGTGTTCAATTCTGAATGCTCCAAACCTTTCCAGTGTATACCTTGCTTGGATAGTGTTTGATATATTCACCTATACATCCCCCAACCACTTCTCATCAGAATGACTAGGAGGAGGAACACCCAACAGAGGAAAAATTCAGAGACTGTGCCCTCTCCCTCAGACCTATTAGATATGGACATAAACAGTAAATTGGAAAGGCAATTCAGGGTAACAATTATCCAGGCTATGGCTAGATGGAGAAAAACATCAGTGACAACATAGAATCTCTAAGGGCAGAATTGACAACCAGTATGGCTGATGTCAAAAATGCTATCAATGAGATCCAATCTAATCTAAATAGTCTAACAGCTAGAGTAACAGACACAGAGGATAGAATTAGTGATCTAGAGGACAAGATGGTGGGAAAGAAAGGTCAGGAGGAGGGCTGGAACAAACTGCTTAGGAACCATAAGAAAAGACTTAAGGAAATAAATGACACCATGAAACGTTCCAGTGTCAGAATTATTGGAATTCCTGATGGAGTGGAGAAAGACAGAAGACTAGAAGATATACCTCAACAAATTCTGGATGAAAATTTCCCCAACCTGGGGAATGGATCAAGTGTTCACGTCCTAGAGGCAGAAAGGACACCCCCCCCAAGATCAACAAGCCTAGAAAATCATCTAGACACATCATTGTGAAATTCATGAGCTATAATTTTAGACAAGAGGTCCTAAAGGGAGGTAGGGGAAAGAGCTTCCTTACATACAGAGGAAGACCCATAAGAGTAACATCAGACCTGTCTACAGAAGCCTGGCAGGCCACAAAAGGCAGGCAAGACATATTTAGGGCACTAAATGAGAAGAATATGCAGCCAAGAATACTTTATCCAGCAAGGCTGACATTCAAAATGGATGGAGAGATAAAGACCTTCCAAGACCCGTAAGGTTTAAAAGAGTATGTGACCACCAAGCCGGAACTCCAGGAAATATTAAAGGGGGTCTATAAAAGTAGAAAGAACACATGAGTAACTCAGAACAGAAATTTACAATCTATAGAAACAAGGACTTCACAGGCAACATGTCAATAAAAACTTACCTTTCAATAATCTCAATGTGAACAGCCTAAATGCTCCCATAAAAGGGCAAAGGGTTGCAGACTGGATAAAATGACAGCATCCATCCATGTGCTGTCCACAAGAGACACATTTGGAACCAAAAGATACATCCAGACTGAAAGTTAAGGGATGGAGAACCATATTTCATGCCGACGGGCCTCAAAAGAAAGTTGGGGTAGCGAATCTCATATCAAATAAATTAGATTTTAAGCTAAAGACTGTAGTCAGAGATACAGAAGGACACTACATCATTCTTAAAGGGTCTTTCCTCCAAGAAGATCTAACAATTGTAAACATTTATGCCCCCAATATAGGAGCAGCCACTTACATAAGCCAACTGTTAATCAAAATAAAGAGTCATACTGATATGAATACATTAATAGTAGAAGATCTTAACACGCCACTCTCAGTAACAGACAGATCATCCAAACAGAAAATCAATAAAGAAACAAAAGCTTTGAATGACACATTGGACCAGATGAACCTCATAGATATACATGGAATATTCCATCCTAAAACAACAGAATACTCATTCTTCCAGAACACACATAGAACTTTCTCCAGAATAGACCACATAGGGGGTCACAAGTCAGGGCTCAACCGATACCAAAAGACTGAGATGATTCCCTGCATATTCTCAGACCACAGTGCTTTGAAACTGGAACTCAACCACAAGAAAAAGTTTGGAAGGAATTCAAACACTTGGAGCCCAAAGACCAACCTGCTCAAGAACGTTTGGATCAACCAGGAAATCAAAGAACTTAAACAATTCATGGAAACCAGTGAGAATGAAGACACATCAGTCCAAAACCTATGGGACACGGCAAAGGTACTCCTAAGGGGAAAATACATAGCCATCCAAGCCTCACTCAAAAACACTGAAAAATCCTGAAGACACCCGCTCCCTTTACACCTTAAAGAACTGGAAAATCAACAACAAATTAAGCCAATTCCACGCAAAAGAAGGGAAATACTAAAGATCAGAGCAGAGATCAATGAGTTAGAAACTATAGATACAGTAGAACACACCAACGAAACTAGCAGCTGATTCTTTGAATCAGTAAGATCGACAAATCACTGGCCAAACTAATGCAGAAGAAAAGAAAAAGGACCCAAATTTATAAAATTATGAATGAAAGGGGAGAGATCATGACTAACACCAAGGAAATAGAAACAATCACCAGAAATTATTATCAACAGCTATATGCCAATAAGTTAAGCAACCTAGAAGAAATGGATGCATTCCTGGAAACCTAATAGATTTCCAAGATGGAAACAAGAAGAAATTGACAACCTAAACAGACCATTATCTAGTAAGAGATTGAAGCAGTGATCAAAAACCTCCTGAAAAACAAGAGCCCAGGGACCTGACATATTTCCTGGGGAAATCTACCAAACAGTCAAAGAAAAAATAATACCTATTCTCCTTAAGCTTTTTCAAAAAATAGAAATGGTAGGAAAACTTCCAGACTTTCTGTGAAGCCAGCATTATCTTGATCCCCAAACCAGGCAAAGACTGAATCAAAAAGAACTTCCAACCTATATCCCTGATGAATATGGATGCCAAGATTCTCATCAAGATCCTAGCTAATAGGATCCAACAACACATTAAAAAGATTATTCATCATGACCAGGTGGGATTTATCCCTGGGATGCAAGGGTGGTTCAACATTCGCAAATCAATCTATGTGACAGAACAAATCAACAAGAGAAGAGAGAAGAACCACATGGTCCTGTCAATTGATGCAGAAAAAGCATTTGACAAAATACAGCATCAATTCCTGATTAAAACCATTCAAAGTATAGGGATAGAGGGAACATTCCTCAACTTCATAAAATCCATCTATGAAAATGCCCACAGCAAATATTCTCAATACAGAAAAGCTACAGCCTTCCCTTTGAGATCAGGAACACGACAAGGATGCCCACTCTCACCACTCTTGTTCAACATGGTACTAGAGATCCTAATAACAGTGTTGGGCCGGCGGTCCTGGGGAGCCCAGGAGACTCAACATGGAATGACCGCCGATCCCCCATCTTGAGATCTTCACCCTGACACCTTCCTGTCACGAGGCCTTCCTTCCTTGGTACACAAAGGAACAAAGACCTAAAAAAAAAAAAACTGCCCATATACGGCATTGTCTGGCCCCAAAGCCCATCCTTATATGGTGGTTACCTGAGCCCCCCTTTCTCCCCCGTAAATATCAGCCAGCCATGTTCCTGGGCGCGACTTCCTTGGCCCTGTCCTAACCGGGACCAAGGAAGCTCGCTTGAGAGCGCTTCCATTAAAGCCTACTCAGAACTATTACCTGGCCTCCTGTTTCTGGTTCTTTTTACTGCCGACTGAGATAAATCTTACATTTGGTGCCGAAACCCGGGAGGAGATCAAGACCCCACTCTGGTGGGAGGTCTCTCTCCTCTCCCAACCAGGAGCCGCCTCAGATCCTCACTTCGAAACTGTGGGTGAGTTCCCCCCGTTCCCGTTCACCCCGATCCGGGTGGTCCTGCCTAAACCGCGGCCGCGTCGGGGCCACTCCACCTCTCCTATCCCCGTGACGTCCCCATCTCCAGAGTAGTCTACTCCAAATCTGTCCGTAGCTCAAGGACTGAAGCGTAGACGCCCGTCTTCAGTCTTGAGTCTACCCGGCAGGGATTATGGGAACCACCCATTCCAAGTTTAGCCCCAGGACTCCACTGGGATGTCTTTTGGGTAACTTCGAGACCCTGGGTCTCTCCCTGGAACTGAGGAGGCGCCGCCTTACCCATTCTGCACTGTGGCCGGGCCACAATATCATTTGGACAATCGATCTCTATGGCCTCCTAAAGGCACCTTCGATTTCCAAATTCTCACTGACTTGGACAATCTCTGTGGGCGTCAAACCAAGTGGTCTGAAGTTCCCAAAATGCAGGCTTTTTGGACTGTGCGCTCTCGCCCCTCCCTCTGTTCTCAATGCTCCACCTCCCAGGTTCTCTGAACCCGAACGCCACCACCCCTTCCCTACCCCCCGGTTCCCAAAACCCCCGGACCTCTGTCTCCTTCTCCTCTCTCGGATCCCCCCGAAAGCCTCTCCTGCCCTCCGGTCAGAGCCGCCCAAGCTTCTCCCCCACACTCGGAGCCGGCCACGTCGCCGCCAGCTCTTCCGCCTCCTCCCAGTCCTCCCCGTCCGTCCTCCCTCCCTCCCCCCCACTGGAAGGCACTCAGGCACAACTGCTTCCCCCCCAACCTCATCTGTCCTCTGAGAGAGGTTGCAGGAGCTGTGGGGGTTGTTCGAGTACATGTTCCTTTCTCCCTTCAAGGTCTCTCCCAAACTGAAAAACGCTTGGGCTCCTACTCTGCCGACCCGGGGAATTACATTCAGGAATTCCCATACGCAGCTCAAGCATACGATTTAACCTGGCACGACTTACGCATCACCCAAACCTCCACCCTGAACACAAGAGCGGGAACGTATTCGGGCTGCAGCCCGACAGCACGCGGACCAGGTCCATCTAACCGATGCCACCACGCCGGCGGGTGTTCAGCGGTACCTGCCGCAGACGCACTGTATCTCCCAGGCGGCACCAGACATTCGGAAGAAGTTAAAAAAGGCTGAGGAGGGCCCTCAAACCCCAGTCCCCGACCTGGTGAAAATGGCCTTTAAAGTTTTCAATACCGGAGAGGAGGTGGCCGAACTTAAACAGCAGGCCAGACTCCAGCAGAGGGTTCAACTCCAAACCCAAGCTCTGGTAGCTGCCCTGCGGCCGGCTGGCTCCGGGAGCCGACAAACAGGGGGTACCGGCCGCACCCCTGCGGAGGCCCATTTTCAATGCAGAACTGAGGGACACTGGGCTCGTCAATGTGCAAACCCGAAAGAAGCGACTCGCCCAAGCCCACGCTGCCGGAGGATGGGCCCCTGGAAATCCGACTGTCCTGGTTTGGGAGGATCCCCTGCACCTCCACGTGGAGGAAACTGCGGCCCGGTAAGTCCTGCATCACAGCTACTCGGACTGGACGACGAATGACGAGGCCCAGACTCGGACACCCCTCTCGCCCAAGCCGAGCCCAGGGCGACGCTCCAGGTAGTAAGTCCATCTCCTTCCTGTTGGACACGGGGCTGCCTACTCTGTTCTGCCCTCCTACTCGGGTACCAGTCTCCCTTCCCCAGTGGCCGTCACGGGGACTGACGGCACCTCCTCTAACCCGCGTACCACTCCACCCCTTTTGTGCAGCCTGGATGGGTACCCCTTCTCCCATTCCTTAATAATCCCCTCATGTCCTGTCCCCCTCCTCAGGAGTGACATCCTCCACAAGCTCCACGCCACAATCTGCCTCTCGCCCTCCAGTGTCACCTCTACCCACCTCCTGTTACCCCTGATCTCCTGACTCCCCCTCACCTCCTGACCCCTCCTTGCCCGTCGACCCTCTGGTCTGGGACACATCCAGGCCTGTGGTGGCCGCCCACCACACACCCTTGAAAATTCAGTTAATGGATCCAACAACCTTCCCTTCTCGTCCCCAGTTCCCCATTTCGGAAACCCACTGAAAGGGACTCAAGCCCATCATCTGACCGGCTCCATCATCAGGGTCTTCTCATCCCCGTTAACTCCCCCTGTAACGCCCCCAACCTCCCTGTGCAAAAACCGAATGGAGCCTACTGCCTGGTCCAGGACCTTAGGCTGAAAAACGAGGCTGTGATCCCTCTTCACCCGGTGGTCCTTATACCTTACTGTCTAAAAATTCCCCCCCACCATGCACTTCTCAGTCCTGGATCTCAAGGATGCTTTTTTCACGGTCCCCCTCCACCCAGAGTCTTACCTTCTCTTTGCCTTTACTAGGGAGGACCCAGATACCCACATGTCGGAGCAACTGACTTGGACCGTTCTACCCCAGGGCTTCCGAGACAGTCCTCGCCTCTTCGGCCACGCTCTCGCTAAAGATCTCAATCTCTGCAACTGTAACAGCAGTACCCTCCTCCGGAATGTGGATGACCTCCTCCTCTGCAGCCTACCTCTTACCACGTCCCAAAAAGATCCCTCTACCCTCCTTACCTTCCTCGGGTCTAAGGGGTACCGGGTTACCCCCTCCGAGGCCCAACTCTGCACTCCCACCATCACTTACATGAGGATCTCTGACCCCTACTTCTAAAACCCTCATGCGGGATCATATCAGCCTCCTCCAGGACCTCCAACCCCTTTATACGGCAGATGACAGACGTTCCTTCCTGGGTCTCGTGGGCTTTTTCCGACACTGGATCCCTAACTTCGCCCTCTTGGCACGGCCCCTTTACTGGGCAGCCAAAGACACCCCCCCAAGGACCCCGAACAGATCCCACCATAGTTAAACATCTTTTTACTACACTTCGGGATTGCCTCACCTTAGGCCCCACCCTGACTCTCCCTAACCCTTCTAAACCCTTCCACCTGTTCACAGAGGAGTGCCCTGGCTCAGCTACCGGCCTTCTTGCTCAACCTATGGGACCCACTTAAAGGGCTGTGGCCTATTTATCTAAACAACTGGACATCACCACCCAAGGGTGACAACCATGCCTCAGGGCCCAACCCACAGCCGCCTCTCTCACAAAAGAGGCTCTAAAACTCACTCTGGGCCAACCCCTCATCGTTTTCTCCTCCCATCACCTATGGGATCTACTCAGTCACAAATAACCTTCCTATCTTACCCCCACTGCTCTTGACCTATCTACCTTATTTGTCCCTCCTACGAACTCCTTTGTAGGCACGCTGACTCCTGCCTACCAGCACCAGCCAACCCTTCCTCCAAAGCTCCAGTCTCCCTCTCCCCAGGTGACTGTGTCCGACTTAAGGAACTACACCCCAAATCTCTCACTCTTCGTTGGACAGGTCCCTATATAGTCATACTAAACACCCCCACTGCGGCAAAACTCTTGGGACATAACCCGCGGGTCTACCTTTCAAGGTTAAAACGGGCATCCTTCCAAAATGAATGGACCTCCCAGATTCTGGGCCCCACTAAACTGCATCTATCCCGCTGTCCTAACTGTACCGATCCCTCTCAGCCCTTACCCTATAGCCTCCCTTCACATCCATAGCCTATGTCAAAACCATTCCCCAGATCTCCCAATTCCTGAGCCACCAATCTCGATCCATATCGGCACAGGAAAAGGCCCTAATCTCACACCTTCAGGCTGGTTCCCATTCAACCCTCAACCCCTTTTCCTGGGTACATCTCATCAGGCAAGGGTTATCCCTGGCCAATCTCTCAGGGGTGAGCAACCTGACGCGCTATTTCCTCGTGCCACGCCGGGCAAGCCGCCCTTAACAGCTGTCCCTCTTCATCACCCCTTCAATAACTCTGGTCCCACCCCTTCCTCACCCTCGTCACTACGCTTCCCTAACACCCCTCTGTTTAATGACCCACAGCAAACTCAATTTCCAATCTGCTACTCATCCCTCAACCCCTCTCTCTGCAACCAAACCTCAAGTGACGTCTCCACACCTGTCCCTGAGGGAGGACACTATCGGTCAACCGCACTCTTTCCAAACACCTCAAGCATTCCAATTCCCTACTGTGCATACCCGTCACCTTCGTTCCCCAACTTACCACCTACAGTCAAACGGACCTATCCCTCCTACTGCCTCTCAAAGGCAAAAAGGAGCACTATTCCTCCCCCTGGTTATCAGAGTGTCTTTGGCCTCCTCCCTGGTAGCCACTGGGTTGGGGATGGGGGCACTCATCCATTCTGTTGATTTCTATCAGGAGCTGTCTGGAAAACTGCAACTAGCTATTGAACCCTCAGCCGAATCCTTAGCTTCCCTACGGTGGCCCAAGTGGCCTTGCAGAATAGGTGAGCCCATGACCTTATCACTGCAGACAAGGGTGGGACCTGCATGTTCCTCAATGAAGAAGGTTGCTATTACATCAACGAATCAGGTGTAGTAGAAACCGACATCCACACATTGGCCAAAATTCACGAATCTCTTCAGAACACTTATCACCCTGGCGGCTCCACCATCCCCCAATGGTGGCAGTCCCCTCTGGTAACGTAGCTAGCCCCCATCCTAAGCCTGCTTATTATTCTTTTCTTGTTAATGATGATGGCCCCGGGTCCTCTGATTCATTCAGGATAGAATACCCGAGATATCCTGAGTGAATGTCAATCAACTCCTCCTGCACCCCTATGTCTGTCTGCCCACATCTGACCCCCCCTTACGACACCCCTTACTCAGCAGGAAGTAGCCAAGATCGAGTCATCGCCCTATAACATCAAAAGGGTCAGAATGTTGGACCGGCGGTCCTGGGGATCTCAGGAGACTCGACAAAATGACCACCGATCCCCCATCTTGAGATCTTCACCCTGACACCTTCCTGTCACGAGGCCTTCCTTCCTTGGTACACAAAGGAACAAAGATCTAAAAAAAACCTGCCCATATACGGCTCTTTCTGGCCCCAAAGCCCATCCTTATATGGTGGTTACCTACGCTCCTCTTTCTCCCCCATAAATATCAGCCGGCCGTGTTCCTGGGTGCGACTTCCTTGGCCCTGTCCTAACCGGGACCAAGGAAGCTCGCTTGAGAGCGCTTCCATTAAAGCCTACTCAGAACTATTACCTAGCCTCCTGTCTCTGGTTCTTTTTACTGCCAACTGAGATAAATCTTACAAACAGCGATCAGACAACAAAAAGAAATAAAAGGTATTCAAATTGGCAAGGAAGTCAAACTTTCTCTCTTCGCAGATAACATGATACTTTATATGGAACCCCAAAAGACTCCACTCCCAAACTACTAGAACTCATACAGCAATTCGGTAATGTGGCAGGATACAAAATCAATGCACAGAAATCAGTTGCTTTCCTATACACTAACAATGAAAATATGGAAAGGGAAATTAGAGAATCTATTCCATTTACTGTAGCACAAAGAACCATAAGATACCCGGAAATAAACCTAACCAAAGAGGTAAAGGATCAGTACTCGAGGAACTACACAACACTCATATAAGAAACTGAAGACACAAAAAGGTGAAAAAGCACTCCATGGTCATGGATCAGAAAATAAACACTGTTAAAATGTCTATACTGCCCAGAGGAATCTATACTTTCAATGCCATCCTGATCAAAATTCCACCAGCATTTTTCAAAGAGCTAAAACAAACAATCCTAAAATTTGGATGGAACCAGAAAAGACCCCGAACTGCTAAGGAAATGTTGAAAAAGAAAAACAAAGCCAGGGGCATCATGCTGCCTGATTTCAAGCTTTACTACAAAGCTGTGATCACCAAGACAGCTTGGTACTGGCCCCAAAACAGACACATAGACTCGTGGAACAGAGTAGAGAGCCCAGATATGGACCCACAACTCTATAGTCAAATAATCTTCGACAAAGCAGGGAAAATATCCAGTGGAAAAAAGACAAGTCTCTTCAATAAACGGTGCTGGGAAAATTGGACAGCTGTATGTAGAAGAATGAAATTCAACCATTCCCTTATACTATACACAAAGATAAACTCAAAATGGATAAAAGACCTCAATGTGAGGCAGGAATCCATCAAAATTTTAGAGGAGAACATAGGCAGTAACCTCTTTGACATTGGCCACAGCAACTTCTTTCAAGACATGTCTCCAAAGGCAAAGGAAACAAAAGCGAAAGTGAACTTTTGGGACTTCATCAAGATAAAAAGCTTCTGCACAGCAAAGGAAACAGTCAACAAAACAAACAGGCAGCCCAGGGAATGGGAGAAGATATTCACAAATAACACTACAGACAAAGGTCTGCTATCTAAGATCCATAAAGAACTCCTCAAACTCAACACTCAAATAACAGATAATCACATCAAAAAATGGGCAGAAGGGGGCGCCTGGGTGGCTCAGTGGGTTTAAGCCTCTGCCTTCAACTCAGGTCATGATCTCAGGGTCCTGGGATCAAGCCCCACATTGGGCTCTCTGCTCAGCAGGGAGCCTGCTTCCCCCTGTCTCCCTGCCTGTCTGTGATCTCTATCTCTCTGTCAAACAAATAAAATCTTAAAAAAAAAAATGGGCAGAAGACATGAGCAGACACTTCTCCAAAAACATACAAATGGCTAACAGACACATGAAAAAAATGTTCATCATCATTAGCCATAGGGGAGATTCAAATCCAAACCACACTGAGATACCACCTTACACAAGTTAGAATGGCCAAAAATCAACAAGACAGGAAAGGACAAGTGTTGGGAGAGAATGTGGAGAAAGGGGAACCCTCTTACTCTGTTGGTGGGAATGCAAGTTGGTGCAGCCACCTCGGAAAACACTGTGGAGATTCCTCAAGAAATTAAAAATAGAGCTACCTTATGACCCTGAAATTGCACCACTGGATACTTACCCCAAAGATACAGATGTAGTGCAAAGAAGGGCCACATGCACCCCAATGTTCATACCATCAATATCCACAATCGCCAAACTGTGGAAAGAGCCAAGATACCCTTCAATAGACGAATGGATAAAGAAGATATGGTACATATATACAATGGAATATTATGCCTACATTGGAAAGGATGAATGCCAAACTTTTATATCAACATGGACAGGACGGGACGAGATTATGTTGAGTGAAATAAGTCAAGCAGAAATAGTCAATTATCATATGGTTTCACTTATGCGTGGAGCATAAGGAAAAAGATGGAGGACATTGGGAGGAGGAAAGGAAGAGTGAATGGGGAGAAATGAGGGGGGGAGAGATGAAACGTGGGAGACTGTGGACTCTGATAAACAAACCGAAGGTTTTGGAGGGGAGGGGGTTGGGGGGTTCGGTGAGCCTGGTGGTATTGAGGGCACATATTACACGGAGCACTGGGTGTGGTGCATGAACAATGAATCTTGTAACACTGAAAAAATAAAAGTTCAAAAAAAAAAGAGAACATATTATGAGCAACTATACACCAGGAAATTAGATAATCTGGAAAAAATGGAGCCATTCCTAGAGACACATAAACTACCAAAACTGAACCAGGAAGAAATAGAATACCTGAAAAGACCCATAAGCAGTAAGGAGATTGAAGCAATCATCAAAAATCTCCCACACACAAGAGCCCAGGGCCAGGCTTCCGAGGGGAATTCTACCACACATTTAAAGAAGAATACCTATTCTCCTGAAACTGTTCCAAAAGAAATATAAATACAAGGAAAACTTCCAAACTTATTTTAAGAGGCCAGCATTACCTTGATCCCAACACCAGACAAAGAACCCCTCAAAATGGAGAATTACAGACCAATATCCCTGATGATCATGGATGCAAAAATGCTCACCAAAATACTAGCCAATAGGATCCAACAGTACATGAAAAGGGTTATTCACCACAACTAAGTGGGATTTATTCCTCAGCTGCAAGATTGGTTCAACATTCACAAACCAATGTGATACAATACGTTAATAAAAGAAAGAACAGGAGGCATACGATACTCTCAATAGATGCGGGGAAAGCATTTGACAAAGTATAGCATCATTTCTTGATCAAAACTCTTCACAGTGTAGGGATAGAGGGTACACCCCTCATTATCATAAAAGCCATATATGAAAAGCCCTCAGCAAATATCTTTTTCAATGGGGAAAAACTCAGAACTTGCCCCCTATGGTCAGGAACACAGCAGGGATGTCCACGATCACTGCTACTATTCAACATGGCGCTAGAAGTCCTAGACTCAGCAATCAAACAATAAAAATAAATAAAAGGCATCTGACTCGGCAAAGTCGTCATCAAACTCTCACTCTTTGCGAATCCTATGATACTTTACATGGAAAACCCACAGGATTCCACTCCACAACTGCTGGAACTGATCCAGGAATTCAGTAAAGTGTCAGGACATAAAATAAATGCACAGAAATCAGTTGCATTTCTAGACACCAACAAGACAGAAAAAAGAGAAATTAAGGAGTCGATCCCATTTAAATTATACCCCAAACCAGAGGATACCGAGGAATAAATCTAACCAAAGAGGCAAAGAATCTGTACTCAGAAAACTATATAATACTCATAAAAGAAATTAAGGAAGACACAAAGAAAGGGAAAAATGTTCCATGCTCATGGATTGGAAGAACAAATATTGTGAAAATGTCTACGCTACCTAAAGCAATCTACACATTTAATGCAATTCCTATCAAAATATCATCAACTTTTTTTCCAAAGAAATGGAACAAATAATCCTAAAATTTATATGGAACCAGAAAAGGCCCCAAATAGCCAGAAGAATCTTGAAAAAGAAACCAAAGTTGGCAGCATCACAATTCCAAACTTTAAGCTCTATTACAAAGCTGTAATCATCAAGACAGTGTGGTACAGGCACAAAAACAGACACATAGCTCAATGGAACAGAATAGAGAGCCCAGAAATGGACCCTCAACTCTATGGTCAACTAATCTTCGACAAATAGGAAAGAAGGTCCAATGGAAAAAAAGTCTCTTCAACAAATGGTGTTGGGAAAATTGGGCAGCCACATGCAGAAGAATGAAACTGGACCATTTTCTTAAACCACACACAAAAACAGACTTAAAATGGGTGAAAGACTTCAATGTGTGACAGGAATCCATCAAAATCTTTGAAGAGAACATAGGCGGCAACCTCTTTGACCTCAGTCACAGCAACTTCTCCTAGAAACATCACCAAAGGCAAGGGAAGCAAGGGCAAAAATGAACTACTGGGTCTTCATAAGGATAAAAAACTTTTGCACAGCAAAGGAAACAGTCGACAAAACCAAAAGACAACTGACAGAATGGGAGAAGGTATTTGCAAACATTGTTAGGCCCTGCCTTGCCTAAGTGATTCCATCTTGTCTAAGCAGCCATTTTGTTGGGAACACAAGCTGACCTTGCCTTAAAGGAACGAAGTCAGCCTGGAGGAACTTACTTGGAAAGATAAGTCCAGGACACCAGTGGAATGTGGTCTGCTGGCTCCTGATGACAGTTCCCCAGAAGAACAAGGTCGAGTTGGGCCAGGTGGAGATGTCCAATCAGTAAAGGACACATATGTAACCTCCCTTGACCCCACTGCTTCTGACCAATAAGCACAAGTTCACAGTCAGTTTGCGGCTTTGCCCCATAAAAGATGGCCTGTAAGACTAGGCGGGGTCGCTCTCTGCATAGACGACCCTGACTGGCCAGTGTGATTCTCGATGTTTGGCACAAAACAAAGCTTTGCATGACCTTTGCTTTGTATCAGTCTCATTCCTTTGATCATGGACCCTAACATTTGGGGGCTCGTTCGTAATCAAACGATGAGGACTGAGCCAGCATCAGAATTTTAGGGAAACCCTCTGGAGGTAAGATTTCGAGATTACATGGTTGTAATCGGTTACTGTTTGCGGAGCTCCAGGGGAGAGGCCGGCCAGGGAAGAGACCCGCGGGGGAGAAACTGGACGCAGTATTGCTCCCCAGGGCTGGAGTGGATGCGGGGGCGCCCCTTCCTTCCATAGGTCGCCAGGGGGTTCGAGTCCCCCCTAGGCGGTCAGGGGACCAAGAAAATGCCCATCAGCAGCAGGTCGTGTTTTCAGTTGGGAATATAGTTTGTACGCTCTTAGACTTAACACCTTGTCTAAGAAGGGCCGCTGTGTTTGTGGTTTCTGTGTTTGTGGTTGTCTTTGTCTTGTGTTATTTGTTGTGTGTGAAGAGGTAAGGCAGACAGGGAGTAAGGGACCTGTGGCACTCCTGAATCTTATTCTCCAGCATTTTAAGGATATTCAAGGTAAAGCCACCCAGTCAGGTGACAAAGTTTACCCAGGAAAGCTAAAAACACTCTGCCAGTTGGAGTGGCCCACTTTCCTTACGGCATGGCCGCCGGAGGGGACGTTCGCCTTGGCCCAAATCTACTCTACCCAGATTAAGATCTTAGATTTCCATCGTGACCAAATACCGTACATCGTGGCCTGGTGATACCTGGTGGAAGAGCCACTGTCGTGGCTAAGACCTCATCTTCCCCCTGCTAACAAAACCATTTCTCTCCCTCCAAGGCACGTCAGATCCTCAAAACCAGAAAAGGAAGATAAGGGGGAGTCTGAAAAGACCATTCTACCTCCATCAGATGTGGAGGATTTGGACTGTCCCCCTCCCTATCCAACCCCTAGACCTGACTCCCGGTCCCGGGGCTCCCTTACTAGCCCACCTCATACGCAGTCGGTATCCACCTATGGGACCGCTCAGAAGAAAGACTGCCCTGATCCTTCCCTTTACCCTCCACTGCTGCGCTGCCCTTCCCTTCTCCAGCTCCAACGGTGCCGATGCTACCTCTCCACCTCTCCGTGAGGTGGCTACACCGGACGGGAGAGGGCATCCCCGCCTAACCTATGTCCCTTTCTCCCCTCCCGACATCTATAAATGGAAAACCCAGCATAAGCCAGGGTTTGATTAGTCTCTTGGAAACTGTCTTCCTTACCCACCAGCCCCTTATGGCCCTCTTTAATGCGGAGGAGGGAGATCGCATTATGAGGGAGACACACAAGGTGATAAAGGAGAGCCTTGGTCATGGAAAACCTCTGTCCAAAGGAGCCCCCAACTCCAACTGGGACCTAAACACCGATGGAGGTAGGGAGAGGCTTCGTTTCTACTGCCAGACTCTGTTGGGGGGACTCCGTGCGGCTGCAAGGAGACCCATAAATTTATCTAAGATCAGTGCGGTGACTCAAGGTAAGGATGAGTCCCTGGGGGCTTTTCTGGAAAAGCTTATTGAGGCCTATAAAATGTACAGCCCGATCGACCCTGAGAAAACCAGAGCAATTAACCTTGCTTTTGTTAGCCAATCAGCCCCAGACATAAGAAAAAAACTTCAGAAAATAGAGGGAAGGCAACTGACTGGTAGTAAGTTAAAAAACACACACACAAAAGAGGATGTAAGAGGGTGAGGAGTTTTGTCTTAAAGTAAAAGTGTCTGGCTGCACCAGAACATGAAAGGAGATAGTAAGTTAAACTTGAGGGTAGAGTAAGTCGTAGAAGGCTTGGGGGAAGTGACTTTTAGGCGGGAAAGAGGTCAGTGAAAGGGAAAAGACAGGTAGGAGATGGTCAGTAGAGAGAAAAGCCTAAGTGTGGGGAAAGCAAGCGAGGAAACTTAGATTCAGATCCGTGTGGTTACTGCAAAGAAAAAGGACACTGGGCCCTAGGAAGAAGGCGGCAATGCTGGCCACCAGAGACTGAAAGGGCCATGGTTCGGAGTCCTTCCCTGAACCTCGGGTTAAAATTAAGGTGGAGAGGGGCGCCTGGGTGGCTCAGTGGGTTAAAACCCCTGTCTTCAGCTCAGGTCATGATCTCAGCGTCCTGAGATCGAGCCCCCTGAGATGGAGCGTCCTGAGATCTCAGCTCCCTGCTGAGCAGAGAGCCTGCTTCCCCTCTCCCTCTGCCTGCCTCTCTGCCTACTTGTAATCGCTCTCTTCTCTGTCAAATAAATAAATAAAATCTTTAAAAAAAAAAAAATTAAGGTGGAGGGAAAATCAATTGACTTTTTGGTGGACACGGGAGCCCAATTTTCATCATTACTAAGGCCTATGGGAAAACTATCTGGAGAGGAAATCTGGGTACAAGGGGCAAATGGCACAGAAAGACATAAATGGACAACAGAGAGGACTTTAAATTTGGCCTCGGGAATAGTTAAACATCGATTCCTGGTCCTTCCTAATGCCCCATATAACCCGATGCACAGAGATCTCCTCCACAAGCTGCGGGCCGGCATTCAGTTCTCAGGAGACGTGACTGTGACTTTGGGGCAACCCGCTGTGCAGATGCTTGTAGCAGCAGTAGATGAGTACCTCCTTTACGAGCCGGTCTCAAAACCAGAGGAGACAGGGGAGGGAGGCCTTCTCCAAACCCTACAGGACGAATTTCCCGAAGTCGGGGCAAAAGGGAAACCTCCTGGCCTGGCCAAGAGACGGCCTCCAGTAGTGCAGTTAAAAGCAACAGCTGCGGCTGTTCGCGGCTGTTCGCGTCCGGCAGTACTCCCTCCGGTGGGGAGCAAAGGAAGGGATCGGAAAACATATTAACCACCTCCGAGGAGACGGGATCCTAGTTCCTTGCAAGTCTCCATGGAACACGCCCTTGCTGCCCGTCAAAAAGGCTGAGACTGGGGAGTACTGACCCCTTCAGGACTTGCGGGAAGCTAATAAATGGGTTGAAGATATCCACCCAACAGTGCCTGACCCCTATACCCTACTCTCCCTCCTGGGCCCCCAAAGAACTGTGTATATAGTCTTAGATCTCAAGGACGGATAACAGAAATGCCTTTGCTACTCTCCATATACATGGGGCTATTTATAAAGAAAAGGGGACTGATCTGGTTTCAAAAGGAAACCAATTAGCAGATCGAGCTGCAAAACAAGCAGCCCAAGACGGCTCAAGAACTAATTGCACTCCCGGCTCCAGCCCTACCAGAGAAGCCAGGCTATTCGGAGGAAGACTTAAAATATTTACAAAAATGGACTAAATTGGACCATGAAGGGGATTGGGCTAAGACTGAGACAGGAAAGTTAGTTCTTCCTCAAAGGTTAGGAAAAAACTAGTGAGCCAATACACCAGAGCACTCATTTAGAGACACGCAAGCTTAAGGAGCTCATGGGCAAACAGTTTCAGGTTTCTAAGCTAGGACATATGGCTCAGGATGTGGTAGATAGATGTGCTCAATGTCAGGCGGTAAGTGTAAGAGGAACCAGGATGGGAAGAGGAAAGAGAGAGAGGTAGGGAACCAGGAATCTATTGGGGAGTGAATTTTACAGAGGTGAAACAGGGAAAGAATGGACACAAGTATATGTTAGTTTTTGTGGATACCTTTTCAGGCTGGGTAGAGGCTTTCTCCACCAAACACGAGACAGCAGGGCTGGTAGCCAAAAAGCTACTAGAGGAAATAATTCCTAGGTTTGGGTTGCCTCTCGCGATCGGGTCAGAAAACAGCCCTGCATTTGTGAGTTTAGTTTCACAGGCATTGGCCAAGGCCGTGGGCACAAATTGGAAACTACGCTGTGCCTACTGGCCCCAGAGCTCCAGACAAGGAGAGAGAATGAACGGGACTCTTAAAGAAACTTTGGCAAATTCTGGCGGAGACTGGTGGTAGATGGGTGGATCTCCTTCCCTTCGCCCTCCTTAGGGCACGATACACACCCTTACTTAAACAAGGTCACCCCATTTGAAATATTGTTTGGGAGACCCCCTCCGCTCTGCCCACGGCCACAAGAGGTTGCCTTGGCAGAAATGACTGACCAGTCCGTACTCCAGTCGCTGCAGGCCCTATAGTCTGTCGTAGAGAGAGCCCACACATGGGTCCGAGCTGCCTCCACTAAGACAGAGGTGGAACATACTGTTTGTTGGTTTCATTAAGGTAGACAAGTCTTTTAAATTATCAGCAGTAAACATGAAACTTTTATTCTATCAAGGTTTACTGAAGGTCAGATAACCTCGTGTCATCTCTGTTGCAAGTTGTTAGCAAAAGATGGTTACAATGATGGTTAATTGTCTCGAAGTTTTCTTGAGTAATTAAGATAGCTTTCAAAGACTTTGGTAAACAAACAAAAAAAACCTTCAAGTTTTGCTTGAATAATAATTGGAACTACAGTCGTTGGATATCTAGGTCTTTTCCAAATAGGATAGAGTGCTAAATCATTAATGACTAAACACAGGTTTGTGCTTTTGACTTCATAATGCAAAGAAACTAAGGATATTTAAATCTGTTGGTAAACATGTTTTGTGCTTAACTGATTCACAAATGTGCCACCTAAAGAATTCTGGTATAACAGTTCACAATTGGTTACTACTTAGTCTACACTGGAGATAAGGTTTCTAAGTGTGCAAAATTCTGCTAAATGTAATTAAGACTGATGGAAATAAGGGAAATAACTCTGTATGTGAAAGAGTAGGAGATACGTAAGAAAGATAAGGAATGGGAATGCATTTTATTAAAGGTAAAAGAAGGTAATTTTGTCCTAAATGAGATGGTTGTTTGGAAAGAAATGGCTTGGGACAAAATCAGAATGCAAAGGAAAGTTGCAAAAGGTTTGTGAAGGTAAATCTTTGGAAACAAATTTTAGGTGTGGTCAGGATGGACTATGATTGAAATGAATGAATTTGAATCACAGTGGTTTAAGATTGTAAGTCGGCTTTCTCTCTGTTCAGAAAGACAAAGTATTCTCCAACTGTCGGTCAGTTCTTTTTTTTTAAATTTTATTTATTTATTTATTTGAGAGAGAAGGAAAGAGAATGAGAGGGGAGAAGATCAGAGGGAGAAGCAGACTTCCCGCAGAGCCGGGAGCCCGATATGGGACTCGATCCTGGGACTCCGGGACCATGACCTGAGCCGAAGGCAGTTGCCCAACCAACTGAGCCACCCAGGTGCCCTGTCGGTCAGTTCTTGATAAGAAAATGCAAATAGTTGTTTCTCTCCACCTGCCTAGAAAAACCAGTTTCTAAGTCTTGCCTTTACTGGGTCTTTAATATCCCTGATCCTATTTAGGCGTGTGCTTTAAAACTTTCTAAGCTTTCAACAAACGTCCCCAAGATTTAGATCATGAACAAGTCTTGTTGACTAATTAGGCTTGCTTGCTTGGTATGTTACCTTCTGGTTCTGGCAATGTATCACAGAATAACTGAGATTCCTTGTCTATAGTATCATAGTGAACTCTTGTATCAGATCATTAACAATGTCTATTCTGAGGTTTTTGTCATTTATAATTGTTCTAATTCTCTTGTAAAATGAGTTTCATCTTCAAGGAGGGTCACATAAAATGACTTTTAGGACAATACAGGTATTCAACATCTTTAAGATCAGAACTGAAATGAGTAAGAATGCCTAGAACTAAGAAAAACTGCATTCAAACTGAAAAAGAAATCAGTAACGTGGGAATAAGTGAACTAAAAGGACGATTATAGTTTTCTGATCCTTGTTTTAAGAATATTGTTGGTTCCTTAATGTTCACTCTTCCTCATTAAGAAAACTTAAAATTTCTATGACTTACAGAAACATGATAAAATAATCAGTTGTGAACAATTCAAAACATTCAACTTTGCTCTCTACCTGAACCCTCAAATTCAAAAGGTCTCAGTAAGTATTTTTCCTTCCATGGCAATCCTAGTCATTTGTATACCTTCAGTGAAAAGTCTGTTCTCCTTGTAATAGGACACTATTGGAAACATTGGTTATTTTGGGGCACCTGAATGGCTCAGTGGGTTAAAGCCTCTGCCTTCAGCTCAGGTCATGATCTCAGGGTCCTGGGATCAAGCCCCGCATCAGGCTCTCTGCTCAGCAGGGAGCCTGCTTCCCCCTCTCTCTCCGCCTGCCTCTCTGCCTACTTGTGATCTCTCTCTCTCTGTCAAATAAATAAATAAAATCTTAAAAAAAAAAAAAGTTAAAAAAAAAAAACATTGGTTATTTTACCAAGGCTCTGACTGGAATGTCATATTTGAGAAAAACATGCATAGACTCAGATATGACCAGACAGCTTTAAGGAGCTATGGCTGACTTTATGAAACCTGGAGCCATAAAAGCCCCTTGGAACTGTTGGCCTGGTACCTTGCTTACAGAGTTCTGGCAGCCTCACCAGGCGAGTAAAGAATGTCACTCCCTGGCAGGTGCAGGAAACTCAGGATACTTTGGAAATCTCAGGAAGAGGATTTCACCCTAATCTACAGGTATTTCAGGCATGTCTGATGGCAAGTACTTGGCTTGACTTCTGGCCTGGAAAGGCTACTGAAAGTTCAACCTAGAGATTCCTTATAAAGTTCCAGCAAAGCAGATTCTAAAAGATCCGTATGATCACTTACTATTCTTGCTGAGCTTATGTAAATAATTAGGTCAGGTTTGTTAAAACTGGACTTGTTTCTCATATAAATTAGTCCTGATTTGGCTATCTCCAGAAATGTGGGTTATTTTAGAGAGAAAAATTGTTTCAATAACACCCTTTTGTGGATGTTAAATTCTACATTGATTGTCTGTAAATGTTTGTCATTTACCTAAGTTAGACAACTTGAAGGAAACTTCAGAGGAACTACCCTAGTACTCATATATAGACAATCTTCTTGCTTGTTATTTTGTGAGAGTAATAACAGAATCCCATGGGCATAACTCCTCAGCCTGGCGGCAGTAGCCCTCCAGAATCGCTGAGCCCTGGATCTCCTTGCTGCTGAAAAGGGAGGAACCTTGTTTCTTCCTACAGGAAGAATGCTGCTACTATATCAACCAGTCTGGGATCATTGCTTCCAAGGTCCACGAACTCCAAAATGCATCCAACATCGTGGAGAAGAACTCACATCTTGGGGTTTTAACCCACAGTCATGGACATCTTGGCTATTACCCCTGGCAGGCCCCCACCGGAACCTGGTTTGCTTGCAGTTCAGGACCCATGCCATGCCTTAGTCAAAAAATTGACTAATTTCCCAAGAAAAGGGGGGAATGTTAGGACCTGCTTAGCCTAAGTGATTCCTTCTTGTCTAAGCAGCCATTTTGTTGTGACCAGCCAGTGTGATTCTCGATGCTTGGAGTGAAATAAAGCTTTGCTTGACCTTTGCTTTCTATCAGTCTTGTTCCTTTGATCACAGACCCTAACAGACATATCAGATAAAGGGCTAGGGTCCAATGTGTGTAAAGAGCTTATCAAACTCAACACCCAAAGAACAAATAATCCACTCAAGAAATGAGAAGTCATGAACAGACATTTCTGTAAAAAACACAGGCACACAGCCAACAGACGCATGAAAAGGTGCTCAACATCACCTGGCATCAGGGAAATACAAATCAAAACGATAGTGAGATACCATCTCACCCCCATCAGAATAGCTAAAATTCTGGTAGGAAGGGGGTGGGAGGGATGGGGTGGCTGGGTGATGGACACTGGGGAGGGTATGTGCTATGGTGAGTGTTGTGAATTGTGTACAACTGATGAATCACAAACCTATACCCCTGAAACAAGTAATACATTATATGTTAACAAAAAATATATTGTTTTATTGAGTACAAAAAAAAGTAGAAAAATCCCAAATGCACAAGCTAACCTTACAACTAAAGAGGCTGGCGAAAGAATAGCAAATAAAGCCTAAACCAAGCAGAAGAAGAGAAATAATAAAGATTAGAGCAGAGATCAATGAAATAAAAAAGTGAATAAAATAAAAAATGAACAAAGTTTAACAGATTAATGAAACTAGAAGTTGGTTCTTTTAAAGAATAAGATCGATAAACCTCTGGCCAGACTTATCCAAAAGAAAAGGGAAAGCACCCAAATCAATAAAGCCATGAATGAAAGGGAAGAGGTCAGACTACCACCAAGGAAATAGAAACAATTATTAGAAATTATTACCGACAACTATATGCCAACAAATTAAGCGAACTGGAAAAAACAGATGCCTTCCTGGAAATTTATAAGCTAACAAGAATGAAACAGGAAGAAATAGACAATCTGAATAGAACAATAACAAGCAGTAAAATCAAAGGAGTAATCAAAAACCTCCCAAAAAACAAGAGTGCAGGGCCAGATGGCTTCCCAAGGGAATTCTACCAAACACTTGATTTAATACCCATTCTTCTGAAGCTGTTTCGAAAAAATGAAATGGAAAACTTTCAAACTCATTCTATGAGGCCAGCATTACCCTGATCCCAAAACCAGGCCAAGACCCCCTCAAAAAGGAGAATTACAGAACAATATCCCTGATGAACAAGGATGCCAAAATACACAAGATCCTAGCCAATAGGATCCAACAGTAGATTAAAAGGATTTTCCATCACAATGAGGCAGGATTTATTCCTGGGATGCAAGGGTGGTTCAACATTTGCTTATCAATCAACGTGATAGAGCACATTAATAAAAGAAAAGAACCTAATGATCTTCTCAATTGATGCAGAAAAGCATTTGAGAAAATACAGCATCCTTTCCTGATTAAAACTCTTCAGAGTGTAGGGATAGAGGGAACATACGTCAGTATCATAAAAGCCAGCTATGAAAAGCCCACAGCGAATATCATTCTCACTGGGGAAAAGCTGAGTGCTTTTCCCTTAGGGTCAGGAACATGACAGCAATCCCCTCTCACCATTATTGTTCAGCATAGTACTAGAAGTTCTAGCTTTAGCAATCAGACAACAGAAAGAAATAAAAGGCATTCAAATTGGCAAAGAAGAAGTCAAACTCTGCAAATGACATGATACTTTATGTGGAAAACCCAAAAGACTCCACCCCCAGATTACTAGAAATCATACAGCAATTCAGCAATGTGGGAGAATACAAAATCAATGCATAGACATCAGTTGCTTTTCTATACGCTAACAATGTAACCGTAGAAAGAGAAATTAGGCAATCAATTCCATCTACAATAGCACCAAAACCCCTAAGATACCTAGGAATAAACCTAACTAAAGAGGTAAAAGATCTATACTCTAAAAATTACAGAACACTTATGAAAGAAATTGAGAAAGGCACAAAAATATGGAAAAACATTCCATGTTCATGTACTAGAAGGATGAACATTGTTACAATGTCTATGCTGCCCAGAGAAATCTACACTTTCAACACTGGCCCTATTAAAATACCATTGGCATTTTTCACAGAGCTGGAGCGAATAATCCTAAACTTTGTATGGAACCATAAAAGACCTGAACCGCCAAAGGAATATTGAAAAAGAAAAACAAAGCTGCAGGCATCACGTTGCCTAACTTCAAACTGTATTACAAAGTTGTGATCACCAAGACAGCACGGTACTGGCACAAAAACAGAGACATAGATCAATGGAACGTAATAGAATCTCCAGAAATGGCCCCTCAACTCTACAGTCCACTAGTATCTGATAAATCTGGAAAAAATATCCAATGGAACAACGACCGTCTCCTCAATAAGCAGTGCTGGGATAATTGGACAGTTACCTGCAGAAGAATGAATCTGCACCATTCCCTCATACCATACAAAGATAAACTCAAAATGGATGAAAGACCTCAAATGTGAGGCAGGAATCCATTAAAACCCTACAGGAGAACATAGGCAGTAACCTCTTCGACATCAGCAACAGCAATTTCTTTCAAGACACATCCCCAAAGGCAAGGGAAACAAAAGCGAAAATCAACTTTTGGGACTCCATAGTATTTCACAAGTGGCTGTACCAGCTCGCATTCCCACAGTGTAAAAGGTTCCCCTTCCTGCACATTTCTGCCATCTGCTGTTTCCTGTGTTGTTAATTTTAGCCATTCTGACAGGTGTGAGGTGGTATCTCAT